>JAKWBJ010000228.1:8037958-8687091 GCA_023159175.1 Wohlfahrtia magnifica
GATCTTTGCTGATATTTTAGTTGACCGTCTTATAAAGTAATATTCAAGCAATGCTAGCTAGCAGCAGTCACTATATGAATAAATGTACACAATAAACATGTTGCCCGGCTTCCAAGCAGTTAAATACTACATGAAAATAAAATATATGGCTAAAGCACCATAGCAATTTCCAGTGTGAATTTTTTAAAGAATTTAGCAACTGAATTCCGAGTATAATTTTGTGTTTTTTACTATTCTACTTAAGAAGTATAAGTAGTTGGTTTCAATTTTATACTGTTTTATGACTTACCATCATCTAATAAAATAGTCTGATGACTATTCGAGTCCAAATGATTGTTGGAATGTGAATGGCCGCCATCGTGTGAATGGCCATGTCCTCCGCCTCCACCACCATGGGAATGACCATGACCTCCACCACCATGAGAGTGACCATGGCCACCATGATTGAAGGCATAAATGCCAACTAGGTTAACTAGTAAGCCCAATACTGACACAACAAACAGACGCTCATGTTTAACCTCTGGCGGTTCTATTAATCGTTCTACACCCTCCGACAGTATAAAGAAGGCCACAAATATTAGAAACAGACTGTTAACAAATCCAGCCAATACTTCTGCTCTCACATAACCGTACGAAAAACGTTCATTGGCTTTCCATTTTGTAATTACTGAAGCGGCAAGACCAGCTAAAAGCCCCGTACAATCAAAGAACATATGAAATGAGTCTGATATAAGACCTATAAAAACACACACAAAAAATAAGTGCACACTTTATGACATGCCATCTAATCTTATCAATTCTTAACACCATTACTAACACACTTACCCAAACTATTGGTCCATATGCCATAGAACAGCTCCACAAAGGCAAAACTTAAATTTAACAAGAGAAACAAGAATAGATTTCTTGAATTTTTATCTGAAAATATTAATCTTTTCCAACTGTTTAGCGTATCTTTAATGCGGTACATGCAATTGCTGCGATCTCGATGTGTTAAGGGTAGCATTTTTATTTATAATTTTCTTACTAAACTGAAAAAAAGTTAAATGTTCAGAATTTATTTCCATTTGCCTACGTGGTGTTTATTTTTTTCTTTTTTTATAATCCACTCACATAAGTTTTGTTGACACCACTGTCTACGTTCCTACTAACTGCAGTAAATGTGTTGCTCGTACGGTTTTTTCTTAATTGCTAATTAAACTTTGAAGCTGCAGACCTGTTGTTTGCAATAAATTTTACAAAAACCACATTTTGTGGTTTTAATCCAAGAGAAAATTTTAATTTTTCGGTAAAAGAAATAAATTTTCGTGCGGGAATTTTTTTTGTGGCTATTTGTGACGTTTTGTGTACTCCTGTCAATTCTTGAAAAAGAACAAGAAAAGATTAATTGATTAATCGTGGCCAGATTATCTAGTAGTCAGATTAAAGTTGCCATACTGTGACTTCAAATACCCAGCTCTATAGGAAAAAATGGAATGTTTCAATAAAAAACATTATGAATATACAAGACTTTATTAGGGTTTACTTCATAACGAACATGTTCCAATGGTTAAAAAACTTGGCTTCTTGAGGTGTAGGAATAACTGTTATTTTTTAATTCCCACATTTCGAAATCAGTTCCCTACAATACCCATATTACCAAATTTATTTTATTAGCACCCCGTATATGTAAACGAATTATGAGAGAAAGACGTCAAATGGTTATCAAAACAATAACGAATGTGTGTAGCAAGACAAAAGCAAAACAATTCGCACAACATACACTAGTTTACTCATACAAATTTACATTTAAAAATAGAATTTCAGAAAGAAAACATTTGCGGTGTCCAATACCACAGTACAAGAATAAGAATACGAATGGGAATACAAAGTAGAAGGAGCCGCAAAGAATAAGTACAAGAAAATTACGGAAAATTCATTTTCATTTCATAATACACACTCATATAATCTACACTGATCGTGGGAGATCGAGAAAATTCGACTGAAAAGCGACGTTGAAATAAAGGAAACCTATAAATACAAGCGTTCATTAAAAAATTTGGTAATTTTTAAAGAAAACGTGACTCATAAACAAGTAAATTTTACAAAGTATTTACAAAGTCTGAATTTTTTATTAGATTCAGTGAAAGTAGTATTTACAGCAACCAATTTATAGAAAATAAGTGATAATGACTACAACAAATGCAACAAATGATACCACCGGAGCTGAAGCTCTAACCTATAAAGAGAATGGCAACTTGTCGTTTAAGGAGGGCAAATGGCAAGAGGCAATTGAATGGTATACGAAAGCCATAAAAACGGGTGAGAAACACAAGGAATTGCCAGTATTTTATAAAAATAGAGCAGCGGCCTATTTGAAACTGGAAGATTTTACGGCAGCTCTAAATGATTGCAACGAGTCTTTGAAGCTGGCAGCCAAAGACCCCAAGGCTTTGTTTCGCAGAGCTCAGGCCTATGAAGGCTTGCAAAAGTTTGAAGAAGCCTATAAAGATGCCACAGATCTTTTTAAAGAAGATCCAACTAACCAGTCAGTGCAGCCTATGTTGAAAAGGTTGCATATGATTGTGCAAGAAAGGGCAACGAAAAATGCCCAAACCTCTACTAAGGTACAACAAATGATGGAGCTATGCTTTGATATAGCTGCGCCCTTAGAGAAAAGACGTTCAGCCTCTAACAACCTGTTGGTTTTGGCTAAAGAAGAAGTGGGTGCTGATATGCTCTTTAAGGCAGGTTGCATCACTAAAATTGCTTCCATTACCAAAATCGAAAAGGATGCTGATATTTATGTCAACCTTGTCCGAGTAGTGGCTGAACTATGCAATCGTTCAGTACCACGTACTAAGGCTGTACTTAAGGAATTGGGTGTGCCATGGTTTATGCATGTCTTGGACCATAAGCATGAGGAGCGTGTTACTGCTGCCCAGTATTGCTTGCAAACAATCATCAATTCTCTATCAGGCATGGAAAATAAACCGGACAGTAAACCACAAAAGGATTTATGCAAAGAAAATTACAAGGAAATTGATACTCTTCTTACGTGCCTGCTGTATAGCATAACAGATCGTACTATATCAGGAGCTGCTCGTGATGCTGTTATGGAATTGTTAACCAGAAATGTTCATTACACCGCCTTGGAATGGGCTGAACGTTTAGTTGAACTTAGAGGTCTATATCGTTTATTGGATGTTTGTTCCGAATTGGAGGAGTATAAATATGAAAGTGCCATGGAAATTACACCCTCTTCGCGTACTATTGCTTCGGTGTGTTTGGCCCGGATTTATGAGAACATGTACTATGATAAGGCTAAAGAGCGTTTCCAGGAACAAATCGATGAATACATTAAGGATAAATTGTTGTCACCTGATTTAGAGTCTAAAGTTAGAGTAACAGTAGCCATAACATCCTTGCTATTGGGTCCTTTGGATGTTGGCAATCAAATTATAGCCAGAGAAGGTACGTTTTAGTTTACATTTTCTTTTTCTTTTCTACGTGCAATTAAATTTTTTCATTATTTTCTTCAAAAATTTTTTTCTTTCAGGCATTTTACAAATGATTTTAGCCATGGCTACCACTGACGATGTATTGCAGCAAAAAGTTGCTTGCGAATGCATTTATGCTGCTTCATCGAAAAAAGATAAAGCGAAAGCTCTGTGTGCTGGCGGCGTTGATATACTTAAGAAACTCTATCACTCAAAGGATGATGGTATACGTGTACGTGCTTTGGTTGGTCTATGTAAATTGGGCAGTTATGGTGGTCAAGATGCAGCGATAAGACCGTTTGCCGATGGTGCCACTTTAAAATTAGCCGAAGCCTGCCGTCGTTTCTTAATTAAGCCAGGCAAAGATAAGGATATACGTAGATGGGCTGCTGATGGTTTGGCATATTTGACTTTGGATGCTGAAGTGAAAGAGAAATTAATTGATGATAAAGCAGCAATACATGCTCTTATGGATTTGGCACGTACCGGTGATCAATCATGTCTGTATGGTGTGGTAACAACTTTTGGCAATTTAGTCAATGCTTATGATAAACAAGAAATTTTGCCCGAAATGGTGGAATTGGCTAAATTTGCTAAAGTACATATACCCGAAGAACATGAACTGGACGATCAAGATTTTGTTAACAAACGTATAGTTGTATTAGTAAACGAGGGTATTACCAGTGCTTTGGTAGCCTTATCGAAGACGGAAAGTGATAATTCCAAGGAATTGATTGCTCGTGTCTTAAATGCTGTATGTGGTATGCAGGAAATGAGAGGCAAAGTTGTACAAGATGGTGGTGTTAAATGTCTTTTGAAATTAGCTTTGGAGGGTACCGAAAAGGGCAAACGTCAAGCCTGCCAGGCTTTGGCTCGTATTGGTATTACCATCAATCCCGAAGTAGCCTTTGCTGGTCAGAGAAGTTTGGATGTTGTAAGGCCTCTATTGAATTTATTGGCTCAGGAATGTACTGCTTTGGAAAATTTCGAAGCCCTCATGGCCTTAACAAATTTGGCAGCCATGAATGAAAGTGTACGCCAGCGTATTATCAAAGAGCAGGGCATATCGAAAATAGAATTCTATCTCATGGAGGATCATCAACTCTTAACTAGAGCCTCTGCTCAGTGTTTGTGCAATTTGGTAATGTCAGAGGATGTGATTAAAATGTTTGAGGGCGAAAACGATCGTGTGAAATTTTTGGCTCTACTATGTGAGGAAGAAGATGAAGATACCGCTAAAGCGTGTGCTGGTGCTCTAGCCATGCTAACTTCCGTTTCCAAGAAATGTTGTAAGAAAATCTTTGATGTAAAATCGTGGCTGGAAATTTTACACATACTCATAGCGAATCCTAGTCCTGATGTGCAACATCGCGGTGTTGTACTCATATTGAATATCATAAATGCTGGTGAGGAATTGGCTAGGCTTTTGTTTGAAACGGATATAATGGAATTATTAAGCGGTTTATCGCAACTACCCGATGATACACGAGCCAAAGCCAGAGAAGTGGCCACAGAGTGCCTTAAGGCGGCAGAACGTTATAAATTAATTACAAAATCGGAAAATGCGAGCGAGGATTAAAAGCATTAAAAATATATTAATTTGCCTTCTATTTATTTTTGCAATTCATTTTTAAAATATATTTTGAAATTAAAGAATTAAAAAAAATTTTTCGTTATACGAAAAATTTATTTATTTATTTTTTTTATATAACAGTTTATTTTTAATTAATAAAGTATTTTGTATGTATGTGTTGTTTTTATTAAAAAAATAAAATAAATTATTGAAAATGTTTATACAAGTTAAAGAAGATGTTTTGGACATTACATATTAAAATAACGAACTAATCTAAATAACCTTCTCTCAATAGACTTGGCATTAAATTACGAATTTCATTTACAAATTGTGGTTCACGATACATCATGGTTATCATATCTGGGCTCGTAAGCAACTTGGTAGCGTCAGTATCTTTTAGCTGTTCCGTGGTTTTAGCCAGAAAACCCATGACCATGGGTAAAATTGTGGCCATTAAGAAAAGATCTAAAAAAAAAAAGTAAAATAATTATTTTAAGATTAACCTTGAAAATATTTCTCTTTCTAAAAACGTTAACTTACTATAATGCCTATATTTTATATTGGCCATTTGAAATTCTGAGAATAGAGGCATTTCTCCTTTATAGTTGATTTTCTGTAAAACTTTTGTAAATTCCATAAAGTAGTAGTACATAAACTCGTGACGTCTTGCACGCAATTCTGGACTTAGCATCATATATTGCGAGTAGATCATATCGATATTTGAGGGTGCATAGCAGGACACTTGATAATCTACTAATATTAAGTCTTCTAATTGAGTTTTCTTATTGAATTTAAACATTAAATTCTTCATATGAAAATCGCCATGATTTAAAACGAATATATCTCCTTGACCATTATTTAGTCTGTATGCATTAAAAAGATCTTTACAGGCCTGTTTCATTCTCGGTTTCATAATTTTGACTTTTTCATAGTACGTATCGAATTCATCATAGCATGACAACATATCAATAAAATTATTTATTCCATTTTCAATTAAATCATTCATCATGGCGGTTGACAGACTAAACATTCCATTACGATATTGGTTAACCACTTTGTGATCTTCACTCTGACCCAACATATAACTGACGGCATGTAATTTGGCAATTTTACGATAAACAGCTTTAACTTCATCTTCGCTTAAGAAACGATTACGTACGGTATCATAACCGAGTTCGCAAAGATCTTCAAGGATGATAACTTTATGGGGTTCCAAGGAGTGGTAAATGATTCTGAAAGTATTTCATTAAGAATTTAAGTTAAAAACAAATAATTGCCCCCGTGGTCGTCGGTTAATCGACATTTTTGTAACAGATTAACGAAAAATTTTTTAATCTAGAACAAAAATGTCGAAATACAACAACATATACTCCAACCACGATAATGGCCAGTATTTAAGAAGAATACAACACTAATTAACCTTAAAATTAAACTTTAATTCGTGCTTTTTGGCATGTTGATTATCTGTGACTCAAGACCGAAACCTATTGGTCTATGATTTTGAATGACCTTAACTGTTGCCATATAAATTTTTATTTAAAAACTAGCTAAAACCCGGTGTGCTTCGCTACCACCATCTTTATTATTATCTTAAATGAAATCGTAGTTACATTCTTTACCCTTTTTCCTCATTTTGTCTCTTTCCGGATAAAATCCAATCGTTTGTTTCTTCCATAAAGATGCTGCAGGTTCTGCTTTTGACCTGTATACAGTCTTCAAACAAGAACAAACACACATTTATTTGTATATACTATACGTATATATATATATATATATATCTTTATCTAGTGTGCTTTCTGCAATTCCCGTTTTTTGGTTGATGAGGATGGATAACGAATATTTAATAGTTGTCGTTCTTCACATATACAAAATCCAATATTTAGTATGAATGAACGGTGCCACGCCCACTTATCTAATCTCGCCTATTGCCGTTCTCAAAATATACAACTACTATTACCGTTCTCAAGATATACAAAAATTAATATTTACTTTATATGGGAGGTACTACGCCAACTCCGCCACTTTTTGTCAGATGATTTGTATTGACTATGAAGTCAGTCAGAACAAATTCAGAAGCTTTTGCTTTAACCGTTCTCAAGATATAATGAAATTAATATTTAGTTTGTATGAGAGGTACCATGCCTACTTGTCCAACATCGCCAATATTTGTCTGATGATTTGTATTGGCTAAGGAGATATTTAGACCAAATTCAGAAGCTTTTGCTTTAACCGTTTTCCAGATATACAGAAATAAATGTTTACTTTGTATGGGAGGTACCATGCCCACTTGTTTTATCCCGCCCACTTTAGTCTATTTGGTCCAAATTTTGAGAATCTATCTTACCATTTTAATGGTATAGACAAATAAATATAAACTTTGTATGGGTGTGACACCGCCCAGTGGGTATTTTTAAAATTTATATAGCCTATAGTTCCTTCCAGACATACGGAGAGACACTGTATAAGTTTCAAGAAAATCTGTTCAGCCGTTTAGCTGTCCATAAGGCACAAACAGATAGACAAACCAACAAACATACAAATACACATCCATTTTTATATATAAGATCGGATAAATCGATGAATTCTTAGGTTTATATACATACATAATTATGAGCGAATATTTTTTTAATTTTTTCACGGTATCAAATTTGGTGAAGATGGGTTCATAACTGACCCATTTTATTTATTTGGGTCCTGTCGTGCCAAAGTCCTCACAACTCCTAGCCAGTTTCTGTTAGCCACTCAGTTGCTTTAATGACAGAACATGGACTTTATCTAAATCTTCAAGACTGTTCTTGTCGTAGAATCTTCATTGCAGCTGCTGCAGAAATTATTAAATTGGATTTTCAGTCTTTGGCCGTGTTTACTTAGAGCCAAATGGCCGGTTAGTGACCTTAAAAGTTTTAGCATTTGCGTCGTTCTTCGGTCATTCGAATGTGAACAGATTTTTTTGATCGCAAAACAAATGGGTTTACTTGATCACCGTCCAGGTACTATGAGATACAGTTCCTGGGACAACAATTGTATATTCCTTTCATAAAGAGCTCCGACTGATCCATAAGGATCCAAAATGACACTTGTTTTTTATCCGCCATACCTTTAATATCCCCATGTCCAAGAACTCACTTAAGGGTAACGGTCGTATTGCTATTTCATGCATATACACCCAGCATTCTGCAGTGATCTTATGGCCGCTTTGTCGTTAGCAAATATGAAGATATCCCTGTTGAATATATAGTGCGCGGCAATATTTATGACAATAATTTTAAAATGTAGAATACTGCAGTAGTTTGGTAGCCTTCTAGGCATTTCGATTCACAGCTGCTCTGGGGAAATTCCCCAGCCTGCATTCGTATGTCTCTTCGATCTAATATATATATCAATGGCCTACCTAGCGATCTATATGGTACAGCGGTCATAAAACTGTCATCAAAGCATGTTTTCGGTCGAAAATTGCTACTGAACACTTACAACTTTATTCTTAACAGCTTCTTAAATTCAGTAACCACACCATACCCTTACTTACTCAGCTGATAATTTTGTTGGTTCTTCACAATCGGCTAAAATCTTCTCAATTTTTGGCAATGTCTTTGTGTACATATCAATTTCCGTCTCAAAGGCTTTGGACTCCATCAGCAATTGACGTTTATGGCCATCTTCCATGGGTATAGTTTTGATAATCAACGATTTTTCTATAGCACTGGCATTTTTGTCAAATTTATAGGCCACTTTGCATCTAAACATAATGCTGGCATAATGATCCCCTTTCATGCTAGCCGGACTCATTTCGAATTTTATGATCTAAAAATAAATATAAAAATATTTAAAATAAAATAAATGAAAAATTCTATAGCTTATAATACCTCTACGAATTCATTATTCTCATATTGGCCTATAACTTTTTCCAAAAAATCTTGATTAATCCAAGTGGGTGCTACCATTTCATCTGCATTATAGAGACTCATGTTTGTGTGATAAGATTTTCCAAGACAATCAACCGTTTTGCTTCGAATCAAAATTATACTAAACCTTTGTGAGAAAATTGGAACCTCTTCTTATTCATTTTGATAACTAGGGCTGACTAGATTTAACAATTTTTATTTGCTAATAAGATAAGATAACTAATTTACGAAATTTAGTGGGGTCTTGAAGTTAAACAGTATTTCTAATTGTATTTTGATTCGATTATTAAGAAAATATGAAAACAAGTAAATAACTGATAGTCGATCAGGTCTTATTACGGCTAGTAAATAGCCTACAACGCATAATGATAATGCGATCTTCAAAAACAGGGCGCAAAACATCGAGTGTAGCTTCGGCTGTGTGGCACGTAGCGCCGTCCTGTTGAAACCAAATGTTGCTAATATCCTCCTCTTCAATTTTTGTGAACAAAAATTCGTTCAACATGGCCCGATAACGATCGCCATAGACTGTAACGGCCACTCCTTGCCCAATTATGCCTCTGAACCAAAATCCGCACCAAACAGTGACTCGTCTTGGATGTATCGGCTTTTCAATGTATGCGTGCGGGTTATCTGTGCCCCAAATGCGACAATTTTGCTTGTTTACATACTCGCCAAGATCAGAATGAGCTTCAGCTGAAAAGATAATTTTTTTCTTTTTTTCATTCTGCAACATTACCATGATTTTCAAAGTAATGTCTCAATATTTCCCAGCCTTGTTCAAGCGTATACACAACCATATTCGTTCAGTGGAAGGGTAAAATATTCACAAAGTAAGCACTAGTTGGAAAAAAAAAACGTTAGATGGCGGACCCATTACTATGCCATTAGTATTGAATAAAATCTTTAAATTGCCCAATCCTGTCTCATCTAATTGATCTTTTTAGTTCATTGTTAAGGTCTAGACTCTATTTAAGGTCAATAACCCTAACAATTAAAAATTTACCCTTTTCCTTTTCTTAGGAATTTTGTTCCGTGACCAGTTAAGGCAGGACAATCACAAAGCACATACATTTGGTGGAACAAAGCGTCAAAACAGTTTTTTTCTAAAGGGTATCTAAAACTGAGGTATCATTTTAATTTTAATAAAAAAATACTTTCTTTTTAGATATTAAAAATATTTTGATTTCAGTTTATTACAAATACGTTGTGGTTAAAAATCATATATTATGTCGGGTCAAGTGACCACCTCGGCAGGCTCCCAATCTTGTACCAAAATTATCAATAACTTTTTTCAATAAATTATTGTCAATAGTTGACATCTGTTCGATAACGTTGGTTTTAAGCTCTTGAACTGTTGTGTAATTGTTGCTGTACACTTTCGATTTCAAAAAAACCCAAAAAAAAACCTTAAGGTGTCAAATCGCACAATCTTGGTGGACAATTTACTCCTCCATTGTTTATCTTGCTGTATGACAAGTGACACCATACTGTTGAAACCACATATTCTCTAAGTCTAAATCATAAATTTTCCGCTACAAAAAGCTACGAATCATCTCCCTATAACGATTTTCACTGATCGTAACAGCATTTTCATTTTCGATGTCAAAAAAATATGGCCTGATGATTCCTACGAATCACAGAACACACCAAACTGTAACTTTTTGTGGATGAAATGGTTGCTCTAAGATAACTCTTGGATTCTCTTCACCCCAAATTCGGCAATTCTGCTTTGACGTAGCCATTGAGCTGGAATTGGGATTTATCGGTGAAGATTATTTTGTTAAAAGAATTATAATTTTCTACTTGTTTTGTGATGGCCCAAGAAACGAATTGCCGACATAATTGCGGTCCGCTGGTTCAATTCATGATTGGTTAGCCTTTAAAGGGAGATCACGATGCAAAATGTTGAATAATGTGGATCGTTTAATATTTAATTTCTGAGAACGATGACGTATAGGTGTTTTTGGATCTTCTTCAACACTTCTGCTCACAGTTGTTATATTCTCGGTTGAACGACCACTACGTTGATAAATTCTGTTTCTATTATCGTGAACGGATTTAGTTTTTCAAATTTCTTAACCACGATTTGTTGGTGCATTTTATCTACCGAATTTTGTTTAAAATTTCCTAATTCCATCTCCAAAACATTTACCATTTTCCTTCGTGTAACGTTCCATATTAACTAACAGCAAAATTAAAATGATACCTCAATTTTGGACACCCTTTTTTATGATCTGTCCTGTGAAATCAGCTTCATTTCGGCCTTCGGTCTTCCCTTTACCTGCCTTCTCCAGGTTTTAGTGGGCCTACCCCTTCTTCCACAGCCTTGTAGAATACATTTAATCGCTGTTTAATCTACGTTCCCATGAGTTCTGAAAACATGGTCAATCCAATTCAACTCTTCTTTGGCAAACTCAACTCGGATTTACGTATATTTCCATGAGTGTCCGTAGTGAACTGTTGATAGACGAGGTGAGTTGTGAGAGAAGATTCACACCCGTACGCAGGACGCACGTTCGAAGAAAAAAGTGAAGTTTGGTTCTTAAGTGAATTTATGGAGATTTCCATATCATTTGAATTGCTTCAAATGCCTTTTTTATGTAGATATCCTCCTGTGATCCCGCCTGTTAATGTAATGACACTTTCTAAGTACAGACAAGAAAAGTGTCATCGGCATAATTAAGATTTTCAAGACTCTTTTGCAGGCTCTAATTGATCTCTCTATCAATGGTGGTTGCCTGCTTTATTACTGAGTCTAATACTATGTTAAATAGCTGAATATCAAAATAGCATCAAAATCTTCAAGACGCCCACGTAGGTCCAAATTATACTACTCCCAATGGTGGTTGCCTGCTTTCTTATTAATTAAATAGCTGAGGAGATAAAGCACAGCCTTGTCGAACATCTACTTCAACGTTCAGCTGTTGGCCTGTCTGGTTATTATCATGTTACACTTTAAATATTGAGTCGCCGTATAAAAGCCCGAACGAGAATGCTTTCTAGATATTCTGGTGATGAAGGGTGTAAAAGGCCTTTGTGAAATCAATAAATATGCAATATGTAGGTGATCTGCATTCCACCGACTGCTCAATTATAATGTGTAGGCTATTAACTTGGTCCGTACAGAAGTGATTTATTCAGAATCTGATTTGTTTCTTCCGAAGTTCCGGCGAAAGCGAGGAGAATAGTCTTTTGTGAATGGTTTCAGCGAGCAGCCTATTAACATAATCCTTATATCCAGAAACACAGCGCCCTGTAAGTCTGTTGCGGTGTCTAATCTAATTAAGAATCATTAGAAAGTCTATTATCAAGCTTTTTTGGATTCAAGGTTTGCTTTTAATATAAGTATATCCCAAAGCATATAATAATCAAAAGGTTATAGTTCACTAACTTAAAATGTATTTACTGGAATATTAAGTTTTCTTCTCAGCTAGAATCAGTTATAGGCTCTTCTTCAACAAAAATAATTCAACATTACTTAGCTTTCTAAAATAAAATTAGTAACGACACGTTAGAGAACTGTAACATCGTTACATTGGCCGGGGAATACGCTGCTCACTGACATAATTATGCCAGCTAGCGACAGAAAAAACGGTTACTAATTCCTAATGGAGGAATCTGAGATACGCTGCTGTAGAGCAGACAGGGTAACTTGCGAATCATTACCCGAAGTACTACTTGAACAGAACACAACATCTATTGATTTTGTGAAAGTGACACTGAAAGTTTAGAGCTCATTCCTTGCGATTTTGGAAGACAAAACTATACAATATTGCTTAAATTCCGTAAGAGCCTTAATATGGAATGTTAATGTGCTGAGCTTTGCGTAATATATTTTTTTGGTCGCGATGGTTTCCAGCCTCGAATAATAATAATAACGACAACTCTGCTATTACTTTAAAATCGAACCAGTTCAGCTGTTTGCTTTTATAGTTAGCTTTGAAGAAATTAAGTCCTCTTTTCTTCTTATTAATTAGTTCAATTTATTCAGCCTTAGTTTACCTTATTGCCAGTTTTGTTTTTAGTATTTTGGTGAATCTTTTATATGAACTAGTTCGCTTATTCCAGCTCCCTAAGCAAATATTTGCTAACTTTCTACGATTTTTGCGTAAACACTATACTTTCTCTCTAAATAAGGGACAATTTGTATTATTATTAATCTATTTTGATTATTATGCTTAACTGCGCTTAAGAAGTGAATAGATCAGGTGAGTTTGGAATTAATCTTAAGTGTTTTACAAGTGCCTGTAGAAACGTTATACAGCCTTACTATAAAATAGTTTTTTTTAGCTTAAGGTACATATTTCAATGACCGATACCACTAATATCTGATGAAACATTACGCGTCTTGATACGTAAGGCAGGCATGATTCGCGACAAAATGCTTTTCCCACATTACTATTCTCAATTTTATCGCTACGCTACAAATTGTTAATATCTCTTGTTCTATTAAAAAGATAAAATTCTACGAAATTTTTATTAAATACTAATATAAGTGGCACCATTTATTATAAAATAAATTTTATTATTTACTTGGACTTCATAAGCTTAACATCGTCCATTAAAAATCACTATGAGTATCTATAACGAAGACGAGCTGGTAGCCCCTCCCTATATTCAGAGTTTTGACAAAAAGTCTTAAGTGAATACGAAAATGACGAAGATATTGAGGTAAGTTTTAATATTAATATTTCTTCAACTTATCAAAAATGTTTAAAACTTCGATATATTCCTGTATACGTTATAGGTTATTGAATTCTTTATGAGTCCAGCCAGTTTAAAGGGTGATCATTATGCCAGTGTTATGTTTAGATGCAAAGTATCCTATAAATTTACCACCACAGAGAGAGTATTTTGCAAAAATTTTTGATTATTAAGACATTGCCTGTGGAGGATAACATAAAGCGTGAACTGTTAATGCAGTCTAAACTATTCGAAACTGAAATCGATATGTATAGTGAGACTTTGCCAAAAATTGAAGAAATTTTGGCGAAACATGGAGAACCCACACGTTTATCGGCAAAGTAAGTAGAAAAAAACAAATTCTTTTTTCCAATTAAAAAGTTAAGTGAGAAATTCAAAATCGGCTGAGAATTACTTTACAATACCTAATACTGTAACGTATTTTTGGGGCTAATTTTAATGCTACAGAAGCAGCAATTATGCACCGATAGGGTGAATTCCAAAACATCAAAATACATTGCATCCTTTGTTTTACAAAGAAAAAAATACTGTAGTATTGATACAGTAGTAATACAGTGGTAATACAATAGTAATACAATAGTAATACAATAGTAATACTGAATCGATACAATGCAAACTACAGTAAATAAATACCTTTACAGTTGACGATCTAGCTCGCAATGGTTCGGAGTTGGACATATATCTGATGTAGGCGTCCGTTAGGATCCCCAAAGGGTCTTACTTTAGAACCATTAGGAAATGGACTTTTGGCAGAACAAGTCATGTCTGGAAGAGCTGATAGAAGTGACTGCGTGGTATCTGGTAAATTGAGGCCTATTCTAAAATTGGCAGATACAAAAGTTCTTTCGGGTATGAGTCGAGTGTGCTTGAGGTTCATGGTGGAGATAATTACTGGGAACTCCTTGATAAGTGGATGATGAGTAGATGAGACAGTGGCATTCCGCATTATTGCAGCTTGTGCGAGGATGTTGAAAAGGTGGAGACAGACGGTGAAGAATTTACTATGTCACTCTACAGGGCCTCAGCGCAGAAGGCTGAGGTGGTTTGGGTGCAAAACACTTGGCGAACACGATGAAATTACCGGCAAGGGGCTTAGTAACTTGGCGGGTTACGCAATGGGGGTTAACTAGTTAGGGGCTGCCACCTATAATTGCGGTCTTACGATGGTATATGCTATTTCTATTTGATTCTTATACTATCTTTCTCTTTCTTATTTTATCTGTCACCTTTTTTTGTGAAGAGAACCACAATGTACCTATCGGTCTTAGAAAGGATGGGCGGTGTCATCAAGTCACCCTTTGCAACCTACCTACCTGTATATCTTTAAGGTCACTTGATGCTGCTGTCAAGGTCTCGGTGCCATACAACAAAATTGACTTGACGTTTGAGTTGAAGATCCATACGTCGATAGTAAGATTGATCTCCAAACGTTCGTAAATCGTTCAAAAGCTTTCCTTGCAGACTTTATTAGATTTTCTGCGTCCATCGAGAAGCCACCAGTGTTCGTTATAAAGCGACCTAGGTAGCAGAAGTTGTCCTCGTCTTCTCCGAATTTGGAAGTCCTCTCTGGCTGCGTCCACTGTCTAGTTTCTTCGACATATCCGTGATGGACATATCCGGGTAGCTGTAAAACATCAGGCAAATATCGTCAGCGTTGTTTAGATCTTCCAGTCGTGTTCCGAACTCCCATATTATTCCACATGATATGATACCTACTTGAAAATTTGTTGACTGAGAATATAGTTTTTTGCTTGGCTTAAAGCTTTGAACCATGAAAGTGATTTATAAAGGAACTCAAATTGCTTTTCATGACAAATTTCAGAGAGAGCGTGGAACTCAAGAGAAAGCCGTTTGGTTTAAGTTACTTATTTGATTATGCCAATTAGTTTTATTTGGATTTTTTAGTAATAAACATGTTTTAAATAGATAATTTAAATTGAGGGCGTGGCACTTTTTACAACATAGTAAACATTTGTTTTGAATTAGAAACGAAATTTTTAAGTTTCGGAACTTATGATTGCAACTTTGTATTTCTTGCGTCTTGTTAAATGCCAAATGGTCAGTTTTAAAATTATGTGCGTGGCACAATTTTGTAAATGAAGCAAAAGCTGAAACTTCTTTTTTCCTTTCCCCTTACAGACTCATCTACTACGCTTTGAAACCCCATAACGTTAATCATAAAGTTATCATTCTTGAAGATCTCTGTGAGGCTGGTTACGATACTGTGCGTGGTCGTTATCTTAGCGAAAATTAAATTAAAGCAGTTTATCGTAAAATTGCCAAACTACATGCCGTCAGTTATATGTTAGGTCAGACTAAGGAACATGAAATGGTCACTAAATATCAAGATGGTATATTTAGTAACTCACTGGTTATGACCAATGATCTCATGGCTAATGGTATAAACTTGTTTATCGATGCGTTAGGAAAATATGAAGAATTTCACGAATATTATGAAAAGGTGAAATCAATGAAATCTAAATTGGCCCAGGGCTGTAAGGAACTATACACAGCCTATAAGCTAAACAAGGGCCAAAGGGATATATTCGTTTTAAATCATGGCGATTTTCATATGAAAAATTTAATGTTTAAATTCAACAAAAAGAAACATATGGAAGATCTTATAATGGTAGATTATCAGATTAGCGTGTTTGCACCCTCAAATATTGATTTGACTTATTCGCAGTACATGATGTTAAGCACGGAGCTGCGTTTGAAACGACACGAACTGACTCAATATTATTTTGAAGAATTTTTAAGAATGTTAAAAGTAATTAAATATCGGGGTGAATTGCCTAAATTTTCGGATTTTCAAATTGCCGGCATTAAATATAGATATTTGGGTAAGTTGGCTTGTTGGCTAATACAAATTTTTTTTTATATTTATTTTATTTTAATTTAATTTGTAGCTATTTTCTTAACATCAACCTTTTTGCCTATGATAGTGGGTGTTTTGGGCAAATCCATGGATGAATTAAAAGTTACCGATACGGCAAAGTTTTTTGAAAGTCCAGAAATGATTGCTACGATTTATCATAGTCCAGCATTTTTAGATGCTTTACGTCAGCTTATTCCCACTTTACTATATGAGGGTTATTTAGATTAATTACATACGTACGAGTACATACTATATATTTAATTTTAGAAATAATTTAATTAGATTTATTTTAAGAACATCTGTAAAATATATGAAATATCTGTTGTTTAGAATACATTTTCGTATGTTTATTACATACATATACATACGAGTATATAATGTAGAGTGACATATATGCTTATAATACCAGAATTTTAATTTTGATCTCATACAGAATAAAGCCCTCAAATTGATAACATTTTTATAAAAAATTTTAGCTTTTATTATAAAAAGGGTCCGCCATCTAAAGTTTTTTTTTTCAACTGATGCTTATTTCGTGAATGGTAACACTTAGCTCATGTCTGATTTGACAGATAATTAGTTTTATCCTTCCGCTGAACGAATATGGTTGTGTATACGGTTGAACAACGCTGGGAATCTGGACCTGTGATCGACTTACAGAAAATGCCGATTTGGCCGAAAAAATCATCTTTTCAGATGAAGCTCATTTTAATATTGGCGGGTATGTAAACAAGCAAAACTGTCGTATTTGGGGCACAGAAAACCCGCACGCATACATTGAAAAATCGATACACCTAAGACGAGTCACTGTTTGGTGCGGATTTTGGTTCAGAAGCATAATTGGGCAAGGAGTGGCCGTTACAGTCAATGGCGATCGTTATCGGGCCATGCTGAATGAATTTTTGTTCACAAAAATTGAAGAGGAGGATATTAGAAACATTTGGTTTCAACAGGACGGTGCTACGTGCCACACAGCCGAAGCTACACTCGATGTTTTGCGCCCTGTTTGCTGATGTCGTTCGGCCGCCTCGGAGCTGCGATTTGACACCGTTTGACTATTATCTGTGGGGTGCCGTCAAAGATAAGTGTTACGCCAACAAGCCAGAGACAATTGACACTTTAAAGGACAATATTCGTGAAGTCATTGGTGAAATACAGCTGCACACAATCGATAATGTGCTTAAAAATTGAACCGATCGTGTAGGTTACTGCATGGCCAGCCGAGACAGCCATTTGAATGAAATTATTTTCCATTATTACCGGAAGGATTGTACTTTCAAATAAAAAAAGAAATTTGAGAAAATATTCAGTAGTTTTTTTATAGCATTTTCAAAAAAAAAAAAATTATTTAGCGGACCCTATATAATGTAGGGTGACGTATATGCTTACTATACCAGTATTTTAATTTTGATCTCGTGCAGAATAAAGCTCTCAAATTGATAACATTTTTATAAAACTTATTAGCTTTTATTATATACATAGTTATTTGCTATCTATGCGCTCAATTTATATTAAAATTTTCAATATTAATGTTTGCTCATAAGCTATAAATGACTATTTATGTGAACTTTGTGGTTTTAATTTATGAGAAATTTTAAAAAAGTTGTGGATTAATATAAAAGAGTTTTAAGTGTTGAGGTAGGTTATTATCATTTACCATTTAATTTGTATATAAAAATTATCTAATATATCTAAAACAAATAATTTAGGTAAATAACAAAATTGTGTTTTGATATCAACTAATTTGCTTATAATCAACACTATCATATGCAGTGGTAAAGCTCGTAGTCAGTTGCAAATGCTGCTGTGTAGTCGGCTACATAAGCCAAGTCCCTTGGATGAATTTTTTAGAGGGGGTTTGAAACCTTTTAACTTTTCAATGAATTCAATACGGCTGGCCTCACAGAACCCCATCTATCGGACAAATTTTTGAGAGCTTTTTCGAGTGTATGGGCTCGTATCTCGGCAATGGCATCACGAATGTTGTCTCAAATAGTCCAACGTTGTCAAATTGTAGCTTCTTGGCGGCTAACTGACATCACCATTTCGGCTAATTAAACGACCATGAAACGTTTGACGCAATAAATCGATTGTGGCATGAGATGTGTGGCTAGTTGCACCATCCTGTTGAAACCAAACATCGTTCACATCAATACCATGAAGAGCGGGTACAAAAAATCGGTTATAGGCGATAGGTGTCTCCATTGACCGTAATGGTTGCGCCGTCCTCATTTTCAAAGAAATGTGGGCCAATAATGCCTCCGTTCCACAAGACGCACCAAACAGTCACTCGTTATGGGTGCATTGGCTTCTGTAAGACCATGTTTGGGTTTTCTAAACCCCAAATACGTCAATTTTGCTTATTAACGTACCCGCCAGATGCAATTATTTTGATTTTTTTGCAATTTACGATCAATTGTCTCTGTTTTGGAAATAAATTTCCAATAAATCCCAAAGTTGCTCAAGCGTAAATCGATTCATTTCGTTGAGTGGAGACAATATACTGAATTTTATGGCAAAATTGAACGACATAAGTATTGCCAGATTCAAATTACCGCTGGCATTTATAAATTTAAACTTTTAAATGGCCCACCCGATATAAATATTAAGCCAACGATATACGAATATTGCAGTAATTTATTATAGTAATCTGTTATGACGTACTGTGGGATATTCATATTCAAATAAAATTCAGTATGAATTTTTTATCATCGCTCTTAGTTTTCGCCACTTAAAATTAAATTATTTTCGATTTCATTCATTTAGTTTTGATAATAAAATTGTGAAATTGAAAAAAATAACACAGTAAAGCTTTACGATAACTTCCTCATATAGAGCTTTTTTAGAAGGAGTTACATCCTCTTAGACTCTAATAGTTTTTAGTTTTTATTAAAAGTTTTATATTCAAATAGAACAGGTGTTTCGCCCAAACAAGCATGAGTATCTATACCGAAGACGAATTGGTGCCACCGACTTCGATTAATCAAGAATTTTTAGAAAAAGTTTTAATAGAATATGAAAAAAATGAAAACATAAAGGTGATTTAGAACTAAAAGTACATAAATAGGCTTTTAAATACTTTTTTATTATTTGCAGATCTATATATAACGCCGGCCAGCGTTAAGGGTGATCATTATGGCAGTATTATGTTTAGATGTAAAGTGTCTTATGCATTTGAAAGTAGTACAGAAACTAAAACGCGATATTTAATCATTAAAACCATACCAGAAGAAGCATGTTTTAAGCGAGATATGTTAGAGGGGTCAGGTGTATTCGAAACAGAAATTTTTATGTTCACACGGACATTGCCTCAGGTACGGAAAATTTAAAATGATTGTGGCGAAGCTATCAAGTTGGCTGCAGAGTAAGAGGAAAAGATTATATGATTTTTTTTATAGACTTAAGTAAACTTTTATTTTAGCATTATTTACATTGCCCTGGAACCGCATAAAGTTATTATTGTAGAAGATCTTCGTCGACATGGTTTCGATGTTGTACGTGGCCGTAATTTCCCCGAAGATGAAATCAAAATGGTCTTAAAGAAAATAGCCAAATTATATGCCATCACTTATATGTTGGGTCTCAGTGAAGACCATGAGAAAGTAACCAAATACTAACAGGGCTTATTTTCAAATTCCACTATATTGACTATGGATCTTATACATAATGGTATAGGCTATTTTATAAAAATGCTTGCCCAACATAAAGAATTTGCTGAATATTTGGAGAAAGTCAAACTAATGGAACCTGTAATTCTTAATGCTGGTTATGACCTCTACAATGTCTATAAATTAAATAAAGGTCAAGGTGATATATTTGTTTTAAATCATGGTGACTTCCATATGAAGAATCTAATGTTTCAATTTGATTCGAAGAATAAAACACGAGATGTTATATTTGTTGACTACCAACTGAGTTGTTTTGCACCCTCCAGCATTGATATGATTTATACCCAATATCAAATGATGAGTCCAGAATTACGTCCAAGAAGACATGAATTTCACTGAATTCATAAGAGTTTTAAAGGCGAGTTATCGAAATATTCGCAATTTCAAATTGTCAATTTGAAATATAGACATTTGGGTATGTGTTTGGTTTTTCATTATATTTCTTTTTATTGATTTATTCTATTTGTTGTAAATATTCTTCCTTATATTTCCTTTAAAGCTTTATTTTTATTATCTACCTTTTTGCCGCTGTTTGGTGATTTAATGACTTCAAAAGTGGAATATTTAAAAGATTTTGATGCTGCAAGCTATATGGGGAATACTGATATGATGGCATCTACTTATTATAATCAAAATTATATTAAAGATATGCGAAGATTTCTACCAATATTATTGAATGAAGGCTGTTAAATAAATTAAGTGAAGTACACAAAAAAAAAAAAAAAAAATAAAATTAAATTAAAATAAAGTATCTGGCAACACTGCAGCTGCGAAAAGTTTGTGAAAATCGGTGTTCCAGATTGCGACTTGTGGCGGCCATATGGCCGAAATCGTATTTAAACATTAATGTTATTAAATGTTCTATCCAACAAAGCCCGTTTCATTGATATTAAAAATATATTTTCTTGTTTTATTATGATTTAAACTTGTGTAGTTGTAAAAAAAACACTCTATGAAATTAATACCTGATAACACTCTCGACCTTGAAACTGAACAAAAACAATAACAGAAAAGTATAGTCAGGACGAAAGCAACTAGGAGACACTACACATGCAGCTTGTTCTCATAAACAAACACTTAACAGCTCTCATTGTAATCGTCTTATCAAAATTTCTTGCATTTTTTTAGATTTTTGGCTAAACATTTGCAGTTCCTACAAAATATTATTATTTAAGACCGGGTCTCTTCCGACGGCCTTGGTGACATTCCGTCGGCCAGGATATGTGACCTGGAGGGCTTTCTGTCAGGTCTTAGCTGGCTCCTTAGGTGATGCCTGGTCCTCTTTTCTAATTCTTCTCTTCACTCTTCTTCTTATCAGTTGAAAGGTTCTTTACACAATGGACCACTGTGGTCTCTGGGTGGGGTACTTTCGGTACCACCCTCCTACCTACCTACCTTCCTAAGACCATGTTGTTATCCTCAATGAAAGGGACATCAAGAGAATTCAAGCTTTATCCTTTTATGTGCTTTCAGACTAACCTTTGAATTGGTTTTAGCAAGGTAGAGATCGATTTGTTGTGCTTATAGTTCTTGTTCTATATGAGTCAAATACCATGAGACTCAAAAAGTTTCCACAGGAAATGTCATAATATGGAGGGGAGAAAACGCAGAAAACCCACTCTACTGTTTACCGGTACTTGTCTCGACTCGGGCTTTGATTGTAAGATAGTCTTTTTATGGCGATTTGTCTAAAATGTCTCATTGGATATAAACTTGAACATATTCTAGGTAGAAACCTATGTGGTGTGCTTATACCCCTATTTTTTTTTTGTGGCATATGCCAGAAGGCTTTAGCTTCGATGAAAGAACTTTTTGCACTTAATTTTAAAAAGTGATATTAACTTGTGCTTGCTAATCGACTAAGGCTTCAACTATGAAATAGCCTTGTTAATGTCGGAATTTCGGAATGGTAAATAAAGATGAACAGCTCCTTACTACCTTGATTAATAAGTTTCCGGAATAACCACCGTGTGGCGGTCCCATCGTTCCGATTTGAGTTTTTTTGGGCTGCAATTTGGACTCAATTAATAATGCAATTAATTACTAATTGATGAATTTATTAATTATGTTATTGTATGGTAAATTGAGCTCAATTAAGGCCTTAATTGCCTCTCTCTTAATTGCCAATTAAGGCTTATGTGTGAACATATTATTACTTCTTAACAAGCAAATTTTTTCACTTTAACAATAAAACAAAATGTAGGACAACTGCCAAAACCAATCGGAAATGTGCCATACAGACAGTTGAAAACTTTTAAGTAATTTAAAGAGCGAACCAAGTAATCCGAAGTCTCGTATGAATATAGCACTGAATATCAAAAAATGGGTTTTAGCGTCATAAGTATGTAAGTTTGTACATATATTAAATATGGTGATATTCCACCCATAATTAAACTTATGAAAACCTCCTTCGCCTCTTGAATAGACAGTTAGTTTAAGTTAAGTGTTATAAAATTGAGTTTATAAAAGTTTTTAGTGATCTCTTCAAAGTAAGTAAAGATCAGTCCATATTAATCTTAGTCATAATACAAATAGAGGGCAACCTGAATAAAAGGTATTAAGAGTGAAATTAGGCTTTAGTTTTTGTTTGTTTTAGTTTGTCTTCAAATTTAAAAACAAATTTAGAAATTCATTTCATTTTTAATCTAAATAACCATCATTTAACAAAATGGGTAACAATTGTCTCATTTCATCTATAAACTCAGTATTCTCAAAGGCTGAAACAGTCATTTCAGCATTTTCTACAAGTTCAGTTGTATCCAAGTCCTTTAAGTCTTCCGCTGTTGGTACCAACACAACGCGAACTAAAGCCAAAAAAGTGGTCAATAAAAATATGCCTAAAAATAGAGAAAACAAATTTAATTATACCTCTAAACAATTTTAAAAATATCACTACAACTCACTAAAATGCCTATACTTAAGGGACGATATTTGAAAATCCGAATAACGTGGAATTTTACCCTGGAAATTAATTTTCTTAAGCATACGCGTAAATTCAGTAAAATAGTACTGTATATAGTAATTTCTATTTAAACGCATTTCTGGACTCATTAATAAATACTGCGAATAAGTCAAATCGATTGTGCTGGGAGCATAACAGCTTATTTGATAATCAACCAGCATAACATCTTGAACTTGTTGGTTGTCACTGAATTGAAACATCATATTTCTTAAATGAAAATCACCATGATTTAAAACGAAAATATCGCGTTGATCTCTTTTAAGATTGTAAGCATTATAGAGATTTTTGCATTGTTGCATTATATCCGGTTGCATTTGTTTAATTTTCTCTAAATATACATGGAGTTCTTCATGTTTAGCCAACATATTCATAAAGTTAACAATGCCGGTATGCATTATATCCATTTCTAAAAAGGCTGTATTCAAAAAGAAACCTTTTTGGTATTCGGTTACAATATTATGATCCTCACTTAGGCCTAACATATAACTGACGGCATGTAATTTGGCAATTTTTGTATAGACCAATTTTAATTCATCTTCGTTAAGATAACGGCCACGTAAAGCTTCATAGCCTTGTTCACAAAGATCTTCCATAATTAGAACACTATGGGGTTCCAAGGAATAATAAATGATTCTGTGATAGAAAGACAAAAGTAAACATTTTTGCTTTCTCTCCTTCGCTAAGTTTAATAAGGTTTTACTCACTCTGCAGCTAGTTTAGTGGGTTCACCATATTCAGCTAAAATTTTCTCTATTTTCGGTAAAGTTTTTGCATACATATTGATTTCAGTTTCAAATAAATTTGCTTTCTTTAACAGTTCACGCTTAATACTCTCCTCTACTGGCATTGTCTTAAGAATTAAGTTTTTATGTTTCGGAACCTCCGATTCAGCTACACTATATTTCACTTTACATCTGAACATAATACTGGCATAATGATCACCTTTTAAACTGGCTGGGCTTAATACAAATTCCAGTATCTACTTTATTAAAAAATGTTTAATAATTTAAATTAAAAACTGAGTGGTTTAAACCGACCTTAACATTTTCTTTACGCTCATAATGCTTCAAAACCTTTTCCAAATATTCCTGATTAATCCATGCAGGAGCCTCCAATTCATCTTTATTATAAATACTCATCTCGTTATAATGATTTTTAAAGAACTGAATATATTTTCTCAATAATAATTCATATTTATTTGTATTCAAAGCTTTTTCCACTTGCCAATATTTTTATTGTAAATTTATCTTTTGAACGAATCACTTATGGTTAATAAAAGACTAGCACAACGATGTCTAGAGTGTTTGATAAGATTTGAACTGCTTAAAAACTATTGAGAATATTATGTTAGAATTCGGTTAAAGAGAGGGATAGGCAGAAATAAAAGCTTACAACATAGACAGCTGGACGCAGGAAAGAGGAAAACATTTTTTTTTTTAAACTTTTAATCAGAAGAACGAAACATTGAACTTAAATTTCAATAAATAATGAAATAAATAATTGATTATATTAGACTTTTTAATACCCTATACGATAGATCAATCCCAAAATGGTCACATTCACTCCAGGGAGTTCAATAAGAGTTTGTCTTACATACAATAGAATGAGATTTGCAAGTAGTGTTGCCAGATGTCCTTGATTTCGCTTGACTTACGAAAATTTTTACATCTTACAGAAAAAATATGTCTTGTCAAGACGTTTTAAACCACATGTTTTATAGTTTTTGTTACACAAAGTTTTATGAAAGGCTATTAAACATTTCAGTGAAATAATACCGTAAAGTTTTTTCAGTGTATTTCTTTCCTAGCTTGGTGTCTGTAATAAATTTTTAATAAAATTTTATAATAGATGTTAGAAAAAGTTCGTTTAAAAGTAAAATCCATAAAATCTCCTGAGCGATAGAAACCGGTGTACGCTGTGTATTTTTTTAACTGCATACTGGACCATGTCATACTAAAAGCTTCAATGTAGATAAGACGCAACACATGGGGGTTGCCGGGCACCGCAATTACGCCGATTATATTTGTTTGCTGTTTCATACTTTGCAAATATGCAGACTAAGTTGAAACAAGTGAGAAGAACGACCTCAAGAATTTATCTAAAGATCGACACACGGAAGACCGAAAGCTTACGTACACATTAATTTCGAAACGAGCTTTATTAAACCAAATACATATGTTTGTTTGATTGATAACTTTTCACCATTTTTGGAGTTAAATAATTTTGACATCAGTGTATAAATTCCAAACGAAAAACTGATCCAATTGCGTTCTACAGGCTTCTACGGAACTTAAATTTACATCACTGTCTCTAGTACTAAAATTTTTTTCCCTATATATATTTTGTTTAAGTACAACATTTAATTTCTCTTCAGACGGTTTTGGGCACTAGAGGATTAACAGAATTCTGCAGAGAACGAAACAAATGATAATCTGAAAACGCAATGCCATACTCTCTCAGTTTCTGTAGGAAACTCTCTC
Source organism: Wohlfahrtia magnifica (assembly GCA_023159175.1). NCBI lineage: Eukaryota > Metazoa > Arthropoda > Insecta > Diptera > Sarcophagidae > Wohlfahrtia > Wohlfahrtia magnifica. Next base: position 8,063,608 of record JAKWBJ010000228.1, read on the forward strand.
AGTTTCTATCTTTTCTGTTGATCAATTCTGGTCGATTTAATTGGATTGCTTGCTTCAATCTCGTTAATTGTTGACTGAATCAAGTCGATCGTTTGATCAGGTTGTAGAAGCTCATAATAAATAACTCCCTTTCAATTCTGGCTTTGTCACCATCAGTGACGCACATTATTGCCGTACGTGATCCACTGTTCATCACTTGGATCTACTTTTTCAATCATTCGAACCTATCGAAAATCTATATATTAATTTCCATAACATTCCATGAAGGAACACGTGGAATTTTCTCAGTCAATGAGTTGCACACAGTAATATTCTTAGACACATTGAAAGGGACCTACTGCTTAATGCTGGATTCGAACCGCAAATGCCTTAGAGAGGTTTTCAATAGTAGTAACAGTTGTAACCAGTTACTAGCTCATGTTATGAGGTGATACCATTGTAGAAAAAATTTTTTCTTCCTCACAAGGTCTGGACTGTTATTTGCTCCAATTCATCTTTATCTTCTTATAATGTTTTCAAGAACTGAATACATTTTCTGAATAATATTTCATATTTATTCGTGTCTATAGCTTTTGCCACTTGCCAATATTCTAATTGTAAATTTATCTTTTGAACGAATCACTTATGGTTAATACAGGGTGTCCGCCGGGAAGGTATACTACTTTGTTTTGCCGCCAATTTAGTAAACATTAGTCTTGACAGATCATATTTGGCAGTCGTGAAGTAGAGACGTGGCAAATTTATTGTTGAAAAATATTCAGTAAACCAACGTGTTTTATTCGTTAAAACATTTCATGAAAAAATCATAATGAATGACGAGGCAAATTTTCATTTGAATGGTTATGCGAATAAAGTCGGTTCTGGGCAATGGAAAACTCTTAAATTATTCATCAGTCGCCTTTGCATCCATTATAAGTGGCAGTCTGGTGTGAATTTTGGTCAGGAGGAATCATTGGACCTTACTTCTTTGAAATTGAAAACGGTGTAACGGTAACTGTCAATGGGGAGCGATATTGTGATATGATTGAAAACTTTTTAACGCCACAACTGCATGTTTTGGGCTTGACTAACATGTGGTTTCAACAAGACGGTGCCACATCGCATACAGCCAGGATTACAATGGAATTACTGCGAGACCTCTTTCCACAACAAATTATTTGAAGGAATTGTGATGTTGATGGGCCTCCATGGACGCCTGATTTGACTGCTCCTGACTTCTTTTTGTGGGGATATCTGAAAAGCAAGGTTTATGCAAACAAACCAGAAACGCTGAAGCAACTCAAACAAAATATTCGTGATGAAATTAATGAAATACCGCGTGAAATGTGTGAGAATGTAATGAAAAATGTGTTCAAAAGGGCTCGCATTTGTGAGGCTAACAGAGGCGTGCATTTATCTGATATTGTATTCCATACATAATTGCCGATATTAAATAAAACATTTATAAATATAAGATCCATTCTCTTTCATATACTCAAAAATTATAAACAAACAAAGTAGTAAACCTTAATGATTTGGGTTTTCGTCGTATAGCAGCAAAGTTGGTGCCAAAAATCTTAATTTCATGCTAAAAAGAGACCATGTTGGGGTCGCAAAAGACATAATTCGCTAGGCTGAATCCGATCCAATAGTACGACACGCAATCCAGACATCAGGCAAGTGAATGGCGTTCACCAAATAAGCCGATTACAACGGTGTAGTGCATCATGAATTCTTACCAGAAGGCCAGACAGTATGAGATATTTGCAGGAAGACCAGAATTGTGGGCATCTGATTTGGCTTCCTGTGATTTCTTTCTGTTCAATCGAGTTATAACGGTGTTTTAGCAGCCGTTTCTAAAATTGTAAAAAATCGCCAACACACATAGAGATAGATGTACTCTTGGCTACGTAGCTTTTGCAAATGTCAAACTATGATGCTAAGATTTAGCGGGAACATCAACAACAGACGTACCAACCTAACAAAAAAACAAAAAAACTCAAATCGCCACACGGAGGTTATTTCGAAAACTTTTTGATCCAGGTAGTACTACATTTATACGTTCATATTCATAGTATACGTACCAGCTTTAAACCACGTTTTATGGTTTAGTTGTAGTATAGGTTGACACATGTGTAGTATACTCTGCTAGTATAGACACAATATGTCTTCTGCTGTCTCTGAAGCCTGTGAGCACAGTCTACAAATATCTATTATTTTTATATAATTTTTATTTAACTTTGCCGCTCAGTTAAAAATTAGAACAAGTTTCATATCTGAGCAACACCGTTCAGTCGTTTTGAGATGCAGCCCACATGCCGCTCAAAGCCACATACGTTATATTTTTTCCGCTCACCGCTTTGCTGCGCATTGCTTGGCCTTAGTCTTAGTAGTTGCAAAATTTTGCATGTTCAGAATGTTTCTAGGACGCCATATAAGCTGCTGAAAACGGACAAACGGAATATTCGACTACATGTGACAATCACGACAAATCACATACATAATTGTGGCATAGTGTGTTTCTCATACATGACACTGTATTATCATGTATGTATAACTGAGTCTTATTTCTTACACTACCCTGCATTATCTTAAAACCATACTTTGCAATAATTTTTCAGTGCGTAGCAGCATTGAGTTAAATGACTAAGCCGAAAGCATAGACATATCATTATGTCAGAGTTTGTTTCTCAGCTGAGAAGGTCTGTATTATACTGCATTATCATGTATAGCACACACTAATATCGTTTAAAATTATACTCTAACAATATAGATGAGCTCAATCGAAATGAATATATTATTGTACTTTGCTTAAAAGAGCAAACTTAGCTTAACACTCATAGAGGTATTTACAAATCTATCGCTATGTTACCTAAACTTTTGTACGGTATAAGAACACAAAATCTTGACCTATTCAATGATTACATATGTATGTATGTCCAAATGAGTTGATGTCTTATAATAAAGTGCCTAAAGCATAATGTCAATGTTCCAACTGTTTTCCGTTTTCTGCTCTGTAGGGAGCATTAACGTGTTGATATGGGAGCAAGGCTCTTCCAAGTAAATTCATTGCTGTTATATAATTATCTACATATGTTTATATATGCGATATAGAAGTGATATATATTTCATAATATAAATAAAATTATAAATATATTTCCTAACCGATACTGATTCTCTGAATTTTGTTAAAAATCTTATCAAATCATAACTTGCAATGTCATAGTAATAACGCTTGTAGAGATAAATTGTAAAAGTGAGATACGTTAGAAGAGTATTTAAATTCTAAAGCTTTAGCTTAATTAAAAACTATTTGTAGAGCATGAATTCGTATAAATAAAAACATTTAAATTTGTATTTAAACAATAGTAAAATAGTCAGCCAATCGTTAACAATATGAGTATCTACAACGAAGACGAGCTAGTGGCCCCTGAATGGATTAATCAAGAGTTTGTGGAGAAGGTTTTAAGGCAATACGAGAACAGCGATGATGTTGAGGTATTAATGTAAAATAAATACAAAAACAAAACTTTTCACAATAAAAATACAAATTAAAATGATTAAATTACAATCTTTTAAAAATAAAAAAAAAATAAAAATATTTTTTTGCAGGTCAATAATTTTGATATTAGCCCCGCTAGTATGAAGGGTGATCATTACGCCAGTATTATGTTCAGATGTAAAGTTAACTACAATGTAAACTCTTCCGCTAAAGAGAGATCCTTAATTATTAAGACATTACCAGATGTGGGTGCGAAGAGTGAGCTTTTAAAGGAGTCTAAAGTATTTCAAACTGAAATTAAAATGTACACCGAAACATTGCCAAAAATTGAGAAAATTTTAAAGGAATGCGGAGAACCTACGCGTCTAGCAGCCGAGTAAGTGCATTATTGGAAAAACTTGAAAAATTATTAAAAGAAATTCATGTATTACAGAATTATTTATCATTCCCTGGAACCCCGTAAACTCATCATTTTCGAAGATCTTTGTGTGTCAGGTTTTGATACCATAAGAGGACGTTATTTGAATGAAGATGAAATAAAAATGGTTTATCGTAAAATAGCCAAACTACATGCTGTTAGTTTTATGTTGGGCCTTAGTGAGGACCACGAGTGTGTTACCCAATATAATGAGGGCATATTTGGTGATTCTTTAATAATGTCCATGGACTTAATAGCCAAAGGTATTTTCAATTTTATGGATATGCTAGCTAAACATAAAGAATTTGAGGTGTATTTGGAAAAGATTAAAGCTTTACAGCCTGAAATACATGCCACTTGTAAAGCGCTCTACAAGGCCTACAGCTTAAATCCTATTAACAGTCATATATTTGTATTAAATCATGGTGATTTTCATATGAAAAATTTAATGTTTAAAATGAACCCGAATAAACAAGCTGAGGACTTAATCATGGTGGATTATCAAATTAGTTGCTTCGCACCTTCCAATATTGATATTATTTATTCACAGTATATGCTAATGAGTCCTGAAATGCGTTTAAGAAGAAATGAATTTATGCAATATTATTTTAGTGAATTCCTAAGGTTGCTCAAGAAGATGAACTTTAAAGGCGAATTGCCACGTTATTCGGATTTCCAGATAGCAAGTCTTAAATATAGGCATTTTTGTAAGTTTTTATAACTTAGTGACTTTTTATATCGTATTTTATATTGTGTTTTACTTTATAGCCTTATTTTTACTTTCCACTTTTCTACCCATGATGAATCTTATGATTACCAGTTCTATGGAGGAGCTCAAAGATATTGATATTGCCCAGTATGTAGAAAATCCCGATGCAGCTGCTACAACTGCTTATGATAATGTTCATTATGTTCAAGAAATGTATCAATTGTTACCCAGTCTATTACAAGAGGGCTATTTGGATTGAAATATTTATTTTAGTTTCTGATAAATTATTTAAAAAATAAAACGCATAAAAGTTAAATGACTATCATCGACTATTAGATAAGCTAAGTTAGCAAATTTGTCATTTTAATTAAACGTCTCGGTATTATTTGTTGTAATTATATATTTTTGCAATTAAATTATAAATGTTTGAGTAAAATTATATGCCATCTACAAATGTTTGAACATCTATCTCTCAAAAGCTTTATTTGTTGTGCTTTCTTAAAAATTGAGAGCAATAATGTTTTCTCCAACATTTTGTAAACTAAAGAATCGTATACATTAAAGACATGTTCACACGAACAGCAAATATCGAGTTTCGCTCTCTCTTTTGTAATTGATGTTCTCTGAAATGCCCTTAAATGAAAGGTTAAGTCAATACCAAGATTGTTATTTATATACGGTTTTTGTAGGTCCATTGGTTCGCGAGTTATTGACATTAGAGTGAACCCCTTTGTATTGCACAAGTTTTACTTGAAAACTAAATTTGTTACAACATTTAAACTTTGTGCGAGTAAGAAAATATTTTTAAAACTGTATATATAGGGTCCGCCAAATAATTTTTTTTTTTTAAATGCTATAAAAAAACTACTGAATATTTTCTCAAATTTCTTTTTTTATTTGAAAGTACAATCCTTCCGGTTAATAATGGAAAATAATTTCATTCAAATGGCTGCCTCGGCTGGCCATGCAGTAGCCTACACGATCCGTCCAATTTTTAAGCACATTATCGATTGTGTGCAGCTGTGTGGCATCTCCCATACAAATTAAATATTGATTTTTGTATATCAAGAGAACAATTAGAATAAAAGATTCTGAATTTGGTCTAAATGACTTCTTAAAAGTTAAAAAGTGGGCGGATTCGGATAAATTGGTATCGTCATCATCGGTCCCATACAAATTAAATAAAGATTTTTGTATATCTTATGAGTGGTTAGAGTTGAAGTTTCTAAATTTGGCTTAAATAACTTGGCAGTCAATATAAGCCATCATATAAAAAAAATTAAATTTCGCATCTGTAGAGAACGGTAAGAGTTAAAGCTTTATTTATCTATCCACATCAGTCAAAAGGCAGGTACAACACAAAGACTCCAGCAACGCAGAAGGATTACTCTGGTACTATTAATAAAAAACAAATATCACGAATTCATGAGATCGCAAATAAAACAAAAATTATATGCACAGAAACATCCAAATTTATGTTCATGAAAAAGGAATGTAAACAGTATGAATCGTAATATTGATTCAGGGAACGAATCAGGCTTTTCATATTACCGTGTGAACATTGCATTAGACACAATGTGACTATCTCTTAATGCGATTTAAAAGATACTGCTTATTTTAGATCTATAATAAGTATTCTAACTCGGTGAATTTTTATAAGTATAAAATCTTTCTATCCGCTACTTAGAATCGTTCGGTTATAGTCTTATTGTAGACTTAGTTAGTTAGGTCTTAAAATGCTAAACCTATTGCTTCTTTTTTAATCTTTATCGAGGTAAAACAACCAATGGATTAATGGCGAAAATATAAACTAGTTTGAGTTTTAATTAATTGTAGATAAAGATAGATTATAATTCACACTAGAATTCGTGTTACTTTGTTCACTGTTTGCATTATATGTAATTATTAGCCTGTTCACATGCAACTTTTTCATTCTTGTTACTTATATTTATGGTTTTGTTATTTGACGGTAAATTGTGTTTTAAAAATAGAAAAATAATTTAGAAATTAAAATAAACAAATTTAGTCTAGATAAACACCCGATAAAAAATAGAGATCACATTGATTTTATAGTAATTCACAATTTTGGTGATTCGCTTTCAGACTTTTGTATGAGGTATAATATAATTGGGCGTTGAATTATGCAAAAGAGAGCGAATCACAAAAAAACGTTGTTCACTGAATTTGCCATTATTCGCTCTGTCGTTTGAGCATCTTAAAATGAGAGTATGATAAAATTAAGTGACATTTGACCTCTTTAATAAATAATTATGGTATATTGTTTATCGTTTACGTAGATTGCTTTACCATTTAGTTCTTTGAAGAATAAAACTGGCCTTTACATTAAAGTAATCTTATATAGCAGAGTTAGGTGTTAATTATACAAAATATTTAAAATAAATAGTGGTCGGCACAAAATAACGCATAAGTAGAATTTTTGCCTTCTTTTGTGGGCTTTGTTATGAGAACTAACAAGAACACGTGCTCCTGGGTGTAACGTGTGCCGATCACTGAGGTAAAGAGATAGAAAAAATACAAAGACATTTTTTGTGCTTCAAATAAATGAATGATCTAAGAAGCTCCTCTCATTAGAGGGAAAAATTAGAATATCAAATACAATTCATCGTCGGACCTGTTAGGCAACGCAAACTCTTTAAAAAAAAAATAAAATAAAAGGTAGAGTAGGTTAGTAGCAAGACTCCGAAACAACACTACACGAAATATACAGAGGACGTTGTTTCTTGACAAAGACATCATCTATCTAAGATACCTAAAAAATGTTTACAAAGAAGCTGAATCAAGGCAAACACGCCTTAGGAAAGCCATATACTCCCAAAAAAAGTTAAGGAGACAAAAGTGTGTTCTTAATAATTTACATACGAGGGTAGTTCGAAATGTTCTTAGCCTAACAATGAAAAACAAGAGCGGGATTTTTAAAATTATTTTATTTTTCAACCTAATCTCCTGAAACTTAATACACTTAATCCAACCTTTTTCTAGCAATTCTATCCCTTGATTAAAATTATTTTCCTGAAGCTTCTTAAAATAATCGCTTACATCTGCCATTCATCTGTAAAACGAGGTAAAACGTTTGCAAGCAATGACATTTTTTAAGTTCAGGAACAGGTGGATGTCAGTGGGAGCTAAATCAAGAGAATAAGGTGGGTGGTCAAGCAATTCGTACTTAAATTCGTTGAATTATGCCATTGTTAAAACACTCTTGTGAGATGGTGCGTAGTCTTGATGAAAAATTATTGTTTTGTGTTGTAAACCAGGTCGTTTATCTCGTATTTTCAAATTCAGTTGCTCTAAAAGGTTACAATAATATTCCGAATTTATTGTTTTACCTCTTTGAAGATAGTTGATCAATAAAGTATCTTTGTAATTACAGAAAACCGTTGCCACGACATTACAAGCCGATTGACTGTTTTTTTCCATCTTTTTCACCAGCATCTATCCATTTCAACTATTTTTTGTCTCAGGGGTATAGTGATGGCTCTATGTTTCATTAACAATTATGAAGCATAAAATCCATTTTATTTTTTTCAATTGATTCAAACAAGCTTGAGAAATTTTCATCCGAATGCGTTTTTGGTCAACTGTTAACAAATGCTTCACCCAAGTCGTATTTAACAAGGTGGTCTCATTTTGAAAACGAATACAACACTGTAAACATACTTTAACGTTGTGTCAAAATAATGCAACACTGTAGTAAGCAAATTAACTGTGTGTCACATATATTTGTTATAAAAAAATTGCAATGGCGCATCGTTTTGACATAAAGTCACTTATCAGGCCAAGGTCACCTGGCTTAAAATCGCCTTGGTTTCACCTATCTTGCAGAAAGCTTTTTCATCTGTAACTCGGTCATTTGAGATGCCTACGACACTACCTATTTTACTCACTTTCGTTCGTCGATCATCTAATACCATATCATGCACTTTAGCTATGATTTTTGGCGTTGTTGTTTTTGATCGCCCACTTTGGGGGTTTTATCTTAAATGCTTGTACGAGCCTGTTTCGATTCAGACATACAATTTTTACTGTTGCATCCCTTTCATCAAACACATTTACGATATCATTATGAATTTCTTGTCCCGATAAACTTTTCTTATGTAAATATTAAATCACACCACGAATTTCGAATTTTTCCATTATAAAAAATAACTGAAACGCTTTTTTTTGAGCACTTGTTACTCTATACGAATAAGTTGACAGATCTAACATGTTATCATATCCTTTGTAATCTAGTAGAGTCAGTAAGCATCTTACAATTGATTTTGATATACTTTCGGCTCTATGGATTTTAATATTCCTAATAATGTCACATTAAGCTGAACAAGGCTGTTGACGTTTTTTTTTTTTTTTTTTGATGAACACTAAATACATACAATTACAAAATGTTCTGAACTCCGACTTTGTGACACTTGAAGTTTTCATGAGATCGTTATCTTAATATAATTTGCGGTTGTTTACGATACCTAATTTCCCTGAACTAGCTTTGTATTTTCTTTTTGAATTTTCAGATAAGCAAATGTGACTGACTATTTTACTAAAAATAAAATTCCTTTATTTCAACTTGCCCACCCACACTCGAGATACAGGCCCAAATCCTAATACATAACGAATAATGTATTAAATATACCAATTTACTAGTTGTAGCGTAAACAGAACTTACTAAATATTCTGACAATAAAAAAAGCTTTTGGAAAAGCTTTCTATTCAAATTTTTTAAAAACAAAATTGTTACTGCTCTCTCTTAAGCACTTGACAAAAATTTGGATATTCTACAATACGGCATATAGGCTGAGTAAAGTATTTGTAATATTTAAAAATATAAGATATCTTTTTGTAATTTCAGATATTATGTTTGACTTAAAACTACCTCGGTCATTTTTAGAATTGAAATATTCGGAATGCTTATGTGGTATAGAAAAAATGATTTGTTAGTAACAACCTTGTTGTAATCAAGGCGCAGGTCGCAATTTCAATAAAAATGGGTTCATATTGAATTCTTCGTTTAATTTAAAGTTATTCAAAATAAGTCTTGAGCAACTATGACTTGAATACTTTAAGACAACTAAGTAATTAAATATTATGTACAATAACAATTTAGTATAACATAGGGTAACATATAATCGACCCTTATCATAAAAACTTTCCGATACGTTTTTTTTTTAAATATTTAGTGGAACAATTTTTTCTTTTCAAATATATTTAATCTCTTCTTTGGATTCTAAAATACTCAGCAGTAAACAATTATTTGTTGATTTACAAAATGAAGCTTTAAATACCTTTTAGTATTACAGCGTACTACAAAGTGAAATTATAGATTGATTTTTAATAAAAAATAAAGTAATAATGAGTCTCTACAACGAAGATGAATTAATTGTACCTGAGTGGATAGATCAAAAGTTCTTGTCAACCGTTTTACAGGAGTATGAAAAACAAAAAGCTATTGAGGTTGTATTACATAGAAAAATTAAATTTTTAAAACTTCTCTATTTGAATTCGATAATTTTTTTTAGATTCTTAATTTCCAACTAAGCCCGGCCTGTGTAAAAGGCGACCATTATGCCAGTGTCATGTTTAGATGTAAAATCGCCTACAAATGGCCAAATGTCGTTGATCTTAAGCATAAATCTTTTATTATAAAAACCCTACCTATGGGAGAGGGTCATAAACGCGAAATGCTTATGACAGCCAAATTGTTTGAGACTGAAATTGAGATGTACACGGAAACATTGCCGAAAATAGAGAAAATTTTAGCTGAATGTGGAGAGCATACGAAATTGTCAGCGAGGTAAGTTAAAGAGAATAGATTAGGGAAAAAAAGCTTTAAACTTTAAAAAGCTAATAAATGTTTTGTTTTGTGTTTTTTATCCGCGTTTGGATTTCATTTTCAACGGAAACATACATGGATTTTATTTTAGTAAAATTTTATTTTAATTTTATTTTATTTTAATTTCTGACAAGAACAACGGAAACATTTCATTAGGATGAGGCATAATTTTTTAAATATTAACATATTTCCAGAAAAGTTAGCGCCATTAAGTTTTTATAGGAGGATATAAATAAACATTGGCTCCTTCCTGTAAGCAAATATTGCAAAATTCCTGTCTGGCAAACCTCTAAGCTGCACTCATCTTATAATAGTAAATTTTTATTTTCCCAATAGGGTTGAGTTTATTCGGTGCAATAGCGGGATTCTATATAGTCAGTAGGAATTATGGTTGCCAGATGTACTGGCTTTTGTACTGATTTTTGTTTAATATAGTGATTGAAATACTGAAATCAGTACTTTTTTTGTACTGCTTTTTATCTTTAAATTTTTGAACCCATAAAATGGTATATAATTTTGTTATTTTCTTTGAAAAACTTAAGCTTTTACGCTAAAAAGAAGAGTAAACAAAAGGAACTGGCCAAGTAGCACTTTTGCAGAAGCTGTTTTTGTGTACCACAGTATGAAGTAGCCAAATCTACTTTTCGCCGGACTTTACTCCAATCTTTCTGAATCAAAATCTACACCAGGTTTTATTTGTGAAAGAATAAAGTGCTCCAGAGTAAAAAAGGAAATGAATTTAGCTTACCGATGAAACGAACATCAAGTCTTAAAGAAATACTTGTGTTTTGGTATTTATAGTTCTTAGAAATGCTCCGTCATGTACCAACACGTTGGCTTAGCTCAAGTCCAGTAGTCGAAGAATCTAACGAAAACTATTTATGCAGCAATAAAGTTATATATTAATTTTTATTTTAATTAATTAAAGAAAAAAATTTTCCGCTAATTTTGCAAGAAAACATTTTTTTTTTGCTAATTTTGATCAAAGTTAGATAACAGCATTTAATTTTGAATAAAATCAGCAATAGCCAACCGATTTTAATGTTTTTTAGCTTATTTTTTTCTCAACATTTTAAGCTTTGATTAGAGTGCTCAACATTTTAAATTTTCATTCTGACTTAAAAAAAATTGCGCTAATATTGCGCGAAAAAGTTATTTTTCGCAGCTAAATTGTGAATAACTCCCAAACTGTTGAAATTACAAAAAAATGTTATATGTTTATAGGAAAATTTGTTTCTAAACGTTTGGTGGCACTTGCATTATAATCGGTCAAGGCGTTTTCAAGTTATGATGAAATATATTGACATAACTACCATATTTTGGGTGAAAAATTTGCCACGCCCATACGAAAAAAAAATTTGAGACAGATGGAAAAAAACTGAAAACGGATTTGAATTCAGTGCATCAAAATCGTTATATTTCATATAGTTTTATTTAAAAGCAAGGAAATTTTTTGTGTTTTGTAGACCAGTGTAATTAAAAACCTTCGTTATTAAAAAAAAGAATATACTCAACCAGTAATTTGATTTGGGAAATTTTAATTATATCCACCATTTCAGAATAATTTTTTTTTAGGTAATAGAGCACATCGGTAAAGTGATTCTGAGCCGAGTGGTCCAGTTAGAAGTGGATAATAAATAGTTATACTGTTACGAAAATGAAAATGCTAAAGATAAAATCCACCATGTCAGAGCTTATTATGAGCTTCTAGCTAAAAAAATGTATTGGCTTGTGTCAAGGCTAAGATTACCTGCACTAATTAAGAGTGCTGCCAAGTGCATGGATCGGTTACTTTTTGTGTTATTTTAGAACATTTGAATTAACGTCGAAAAATCGAAGATTTGTGTCCGTACTAGAACATTTTAAACTAAGATGAAATACTATAAAAGCGGCGAATTGCGGCAGTGTTGTAAAAGTGTTGTAAAAGCGAATTTTGTGTATTAAGACATAGTGTATTAAAGTACAGTGGAATTAATAAAGAAAAAGACAGATTGTAAAACAACTAAGCAGATTGTAAACAACTTTTTGAAAATGCTATAAAAAAACTACTCAATATTTTCTCAAATTTCTTTTTTTATTTGAAAGTACAATCCTTCCGGTTAATAATGGAAAATAATTTAATTCAAATGGCTGCCTTGGCTGGCCATGCAGTAGCCTACACGATTGGTTCAATTTTTAAGCACATTATCGATTGTGTGCAGCTGTATTTCACCAATGGCTTCACGAATATTGTCCTTTAAAGCGTCAATTGTCTCGGGCTTGTTGGCGTAACACTTATCTTTGACGGCACCCCACAAATAATAGTCCAACGGTGTCAAATCGCAGCGCCGAGGTGGCCAAACGACATCAGCTTTGCGGCTGATAATGCAATCTTCAAAAACAGGGCGCAAAACATCGAGTGTAGCTTCGGCTATGTGACACGTAGCGCCGTCCTGTTGAAACCAAATGTTGCTAATATCCTCGTCTTCAATTTTTGTGAACAAAAATTCGTTCAACATGGCCCGATAACGACCGCCATTGATTGTAACGGCCACTTCTTGCTCATTTTCGAAGAAAAATGGCCCAATTATGCGTCTGGACCAAAATCCTCACCAAACAGTGACTCGTCTTGGGTGTATCGGCTTTTCAATGTATGCGTGCGGGTTTTCTGTGCCCCAAATGCGACAATTTTGCTTGTTTACATACCCGCCAAATCAAAATGAGCTTCATCTGAAAAGATGAACACACATTCTGCAACATTACCATGATTTTCAAAGTAATGTCGCAATATTTCCTAGCGTTGTTCAAGCGTATACACTACCATATTCGTTCAGCGGAAGGATAAAACTAATTATCTGTGAAATCAGACATTCACGAAATAAGCACTAGTTGAAAAAAAACGTTAGATGGCGGACCCTTTAAAATAAAAATAGACTTTTATTTTATTTTAACGCAATATAAACGAACGCAAACGTTTTAAAAAGGTTAAAACGTAACAATACTTTTATTTTAATTTTTTCAGCCTCATTTATTGCGCCTTACAACCCCACAAAGTAATTGTCTTGGAAGATTTGTGTGAATTGGGTTTCGATACTGTACGTTGCCGTTATCTTACAGAAACTGAAGTTAAGGCGGTTTATAGCAAAATTGCTAAACTACATGCCGTCAGTTATATGCTAAGCCAAAGTAAGGACAAAGAATCGATTACAAAATATGAAAATGGTCTATTCAATTCAACAGTTATTATGTCCAATGATATTATTCAAAATGGTATTAAAAAATTTTGTGATATGTTAGCCAAACACGAGGAACTCCAAGTATACTATGAGAAAATTGAAAATATGAAACAGTTAGTAATTGGCAAATGCCAAGAGCTTTACAAGGCCTATAAACTAAACAAAGGCCAAGGCAGCGATATATTCGTTTTAAATCATGGCGATTTTCATATGAAAAATTTAATGTTTAAATTTAATTCTACGGGACACATAGAGGATGTAATTATGGTGGACTATCAAATTAGTTGTTATGCTCCTGCATGTATTGATTTGACTTATTCTCAGTATATGATATTGAGTCCAGAGTTGCGCTTAAAGAGACATGCATTCACGCAGTATTATTTTGAGGAATTTTCAAGAATTATAAAGAAAAACAATTTTATTGGCTTATGGCCACGTTATTCGGATTTACAAATGGCAGCTTTAAAGTATCGACATTTTTGTAAGCTTTTTATTCTTGTTTTGTTTCTGTTTGAATATTGGAAAAGTACTTTAATCCGAAATCTAATTTTATTTTCAGCTGTCTTTTTGTTGTCAACTTTTTTGCCCATGGTTATAGCCTTTATGACTTCTTCTGCTGAGGACCTGAAAGATGTTGATGCTGCTAAATTTATGGAGAACCCAGAAACCATGATGGATACGATCTATGAAAACCCAGAATTTATTCAAGAATTACGTCGATTTCTGCCGGTTTTACTAAGAGAAGGTTATTTAGATTAAATTCTAAAAATATGAGAGCGATCCTGTGACATCCTAAATACAATAAAAATAAGAATAAATCTTTCTAAACACTTCTATGGCTTATCTTCTGTCAGAACTTTAAAGTCTTAACTTGATGGTGAAGTTTGAATGATTTTACTTGATTTTCGAATTTTATCTTAAATTTAAAATGTAATTAAAATCCAAGTCCCTTCTTTTAGGCTATTGTTGCAGTTGCAATAGCAAGGAAAAATCTCTGCACATACCTGGACCCAGCTGTCAAAAGGAACATATTCCTTCATATCTGGGTATAAACTTAATGACCTACTGAGATATCTCACAGCTTTCGGCTGAATCAACTACCACATTAGTAGACATTACGATGTTAATGAATATACATCTGACGAGTGATGTGGTCTTTCCAAAACGGAGACCTTTCGACTCCACTTATGTATTTGCGTGTAGCGAACTACCACCTTAACCAGCCAACCATACCTTCTATAAACATATGCTTTATGAATGATCCATTGCATCGACTTAGAATCAATTTAAGATCTTCCAAACTTAAATGAGTTAAGAGTCCGTCCTTACCTTACTAAATTTGATTAAGATCAACTCATATGAACTTAGGGCCTGAGGCCATCGAAATTTTTATTGGATACTTTTGTAATGAAATCTGCAAATGCGAAGCGTGCACAGCTCAGTGAACTACGGGGGTTATAGGAGTATGCTGGAGAATATTCCCTAAGTTGAACTATACTATTGGGTAGAAATAAAGTGTGCACGGGGATTTTATACTTCGGACGCAATTTCAGCGTTCTTATACCTGATAGTGGGATGCGTGACGTAGGAGGATCGATCTCAACTGTTTACTAGGCTATACGAATTGATCTAAAATACATATTAGTGTGAATGCCGGATTTTCGGGCCCAATACCAATTTTTGGAAACTCAGTATTTTCCTAGCGGGTGGAATCAGAGGCTCTTCGATAAATATATATTTTGATAGTCAGATGGCTCTGAGGGCGCTTTCTTTACGAATGTTATAGCAATATCTACAATTTGGCATTGAGATCGCTGCCGAAGTAGCGAAGTGATGCTCGGCCAATAAGCTTGTAGGACAAGAGCCATACTGTGTTATTAACTGGTCCACGGCCAAGAAAAAGATCGATAAACCATGAACTCAGCTCGTTGTCTTGGATACAATACCCAGGTCTGCGGGACTTAGGAGTTGCAATCTTATTGGTCTTATTGGTTTTTTAACGTTTCTCTTCTACTACCTGAAAAATCTCCTCTTTAACCTCAGTCGGATAGTTAACACGGGGTGCCATCTGTGAATAGAGGGGAAGGGAGGACAGAGCATATTTTCTATAAATGTGTTGCTTTGGCAAAGTTTGGAAGGCGAATACTTATGGATCATTTTATTGGGCCTGTCACTGTGGTCTCCATATGAAGAGAAGAAAGTTTTCTTCAGCAGATTTTTCCGAGTAGTATTACCAGATTGAGCGTATTAGTCAGCCACCCATGGAAATTAACTCCATGGGAAATTGAATATTATCGCTTATTGCAGCCTGTGATCGCATGAGCAGAGTAGAGTAGAGTAGAGTGGACCAAGTAGGGTAGAGCAGAGTAGAGTAGAGTAGAGCAGATTATATTTGAGTAGAGTAGAGGAGCGTAGAGTAGAATAGATTATATTTGAGTATAGTAGAGTAGAGTAAAGTAGATTATATTTGAGTAGATTGGAGTAGAGTAGAGTAGAGTAGAGTAGAGTAGAGCAGAGTAGAGTATAGTAGAGTAGAGTAGCGTAGAGTAAAGCAGAGTAGAGTAGAGTAGAGTAAAGCAGAGTAGAGTAGAGTAGAGTAGAGTAGAGCAAAATACAGTAGATTAGAGTAGAGTAGAGAAGATTAAATTTAAGTAGAGTAGAGCAGAGTAAAGTAAAGTAGAGTAAGGTATAGTAGAGTAGTGTAGATTATATTTGAGTAGAGTAGAGTAGAATAAAATAGATTATATTTGACTAGAGTAAAATAGATTATATTTGAGTAGAGTAAAAGAGATTACATTTAAGTAAAGCAAAGTAGAGTAGTGTTGAGTAGAGTAGAGTAAAAGAGATTACATTTAAGTAAAGTAAAGTAGAGTAGTGTTGAGTAGAGTAGAGCAGAGTAGAGTAGAATAGAGTAGAGTAGAGCAGAGTAGAGTAGAATAGAGTAGAGTAGATTATATTTTAGTAGAGTAGAGTAGAGTAAAGTAGATTATATTTGAGTAGAGTAGTTCTGAGTAGAGTAGAGCTGAGTAGAGTAGAGTAGATTAGATTATATATGAGTAGAGTAGAGTAGGGTAGAGTAGATTAGATTATATTTCAGTAGAGTTGAGTAGAGTAAAGTGGATTATATTTTAGTAGAGTAGAGTTAAGTAGATTGTATTTGAGTAGAGTAGATTTCATTTGAGTAGATTACAGTAGAGTAAAGCAGAGTAGAGTAGACTAGAGTAAAGTAGAGTAAAGTAGAGTAGAGTAGATTAGTGTAGAGTAGAGTAAAGGAGAGTAGGGTAGAGTAGAGTAGAGTAGAGTAGAGTAGAGTAGAGTAGAGTAGAGTAGAGTAGAGTAGTGTAGAGTAGAGTAGTGTAGAGTAGAGTAGAGTAAAGCAGAGTAGAGTAGACTAGAGTAGAGTAAAGTAAAACAGAATAGAATAAAGTAGAGTAGAGTAGAGCATAGTAGACTTTTGTCAAAGATCGAATGAATTTTTTTTTCAGAAACAAGTCTAAAAATCAGGGCGCCTATTGTGTCGCGTTTTTTTAGCATTTGTTCATAAGCAAGCGCCTATTTTATTACAAATTAACTGTAATTCAGTTTTAAATATCGAGTTAACTGAACTATGTTGCTTACTAATAACTTTTATTATATACAAAATCAGACATATTTTGTTTTATAGTATTGTTTTGGTAAAATCGGTCTTTATTTCATCTTTTTAGTGGAGTATTTCCTTTCAGTTCACAAAACAAAAGACTTCAAAAACAAGCATTTTTTAAGTGTAAGCATGCATGATTATTATATGCTTTTAATATGCATGCATATTTCATTTAATTTTCTTAAATAAAAGCGAAACCACAATTAAGTCACTGCTGGGCCTTATATACTCATTTTTATAATTTCGTATTATTTGTTGATGTTATTTGTACCACAATTGACTTAAGCCTTGAGGTCTTAATCAAATAAATCAACAAATATCAAGAGATTGTTAATGTGCAGTAGATACACACGAGTTTACAATAAATATGTAAATTAAATATTTATTTTACAAATCAATACAAATGCCAGTGTTTTTTTGGATTTCGTAAAAGATTATAATTAATATGTACAATGAGTCTGCACGCAATACACAAGGAAGATTGCTGGTATGCAACAAAAGTGTCGAAATGAAATTTCATCATAATCTTGACATAAAATTGCCAGATTAACTTAAAAATTACGGGCAAGTGTTAATATTTGTTTTATATAAAAAAAGATAAAAACAATAGGTGCCTTTAAAACTACAGACTTTTATTCAAAGTGTGATATATTGATTCAAATGCTGGAGTAAAATGCCTGGAAATCTAATTTATTTATTAATAATTCAAATATTAAACATTTACCCCCATATTCATAAAATTTAAAAATATTTTGAAATGTATTCTATTTCAAATTAGTTTTATCAACAATTTTCTTTAAATTGATTTTAAACAGATTTTATTTTTTTATGAACATCAGGATTAAGGCATACATAAGTTCTCATTGTTATACACCAAACCTGTTTTAATAGCTTGTTTGGTCTTAGAACTAGGCTGGTAAGATATCCGCCTACCAATCAAGAGGCCTGGCCATCTGATAGTTTTCAACAGCGGCATCATCTCATATCTGTAGTTACCGAATTTGGTGATGAAGATCAATTCAGAGATTTCTTGTCTAGGCCGAAAAACTCTGATCTAGACAAGTTTTTCGATGATGGTAATCCATAGAATAGAAAATTGACCCCAATATTTTATACTTAACACCGAATTAATTATTATCGTACAAAAAGTTCGTCATTACAAGTAGTAAACTATAGTATAGGGTATAATAAAATCAGTTTCAGCTCATGTACTTATTTAACTTTAACGATTTATTTTATTTTTAATAATTTTGTTTTTAACTCTTTTGTCCAAACCTATGAGATTAAATATAGCACTTGATCACTATCCAGTTTTAATTGAATTTTAATAGATTTTTCATTTAATTTATCGTTTTTTTATATTTTGTTTGTGGCCAATTTCAAAACATTGTCTTTTTGACCATTTTTGGTCAGAAGTTTAGTTGCCAAATTGTCAGTACTGTTGACTGGGAGATAAATAATATCGGGTGTTGATGATGACAGTGGGTGACAGGTTGAATGAAATGAAAAGTTAAATAGACATTTAACATGACTTGCTTGTTTGCCGTTTAAAGTCAAACCATGACAAATTCTCTATAATTTATTATTATATTACTTATTTTTTAATTTATTTTATTTTGTTTATTTATTTTGATGTTAAATAAATAAAAAGTTGTCGCCGCTTATGGGTTTTTGTTTAGTAATTTAAAAGAATTAAAATGCAGTTGAAAATCAATTAGAAATGAAAGCGTTGTGACATTAAAAAAATTTCAATTTTATTTTTTTTAACTTGAATTTTCTTTCGTAGAAAGTATTTCAACAGTTTTCCCATAATTTCTTACTTTAGAAAAATTCTCATGAAGTTTGAAGTGAAGTTTGTTGGTGACAACAAAAAAAAAAAAAAAAAAAAAAAAAAAACAAACAAACAAACAACAAGTAATAAAGACATAAAAAAAGTTTTTGAATGTACATTGTTTTCTTAAAATTAATAAAAAAATTTTATTTAATTATTATTTCATTGTTTTTCAGTTTGTATGTAATGTTGTCCAAGTTATTTTAGTTGCACGTGAATAAAACAGAAAGTAGCAGACTGTTTTTTACAAATCAGTTAAGCTGTCTTTTTTGCTTTAATTATCTATCTCCGGTCTTAACATATGGTATCTGAACCTGCCTGCAGTTTATTTTCCAGCTGATGTATGACTCCGACCGTCCAGGTTCGAATCAAACGCCTGCTTTCGTTAAAAATAAAATGTGGAAAATTTTTTGGTTATTACTTAGAACAAAGTACTTAATCTGTTATACCTAAAACCATGTCCTTTCTTACCTTTAGCATTCCCGCCAAAGTTGCATTAAAAGGACTTTTTCACGACAGTCGGTTGCACAGTTGTGATTTACCTTCTATATACGGATAGGATAGGTAATATAAAGATTAGTTTGAAATACGTTGAAAATTTTGGGGCTACCTACACTCGAATTAAAATAAAGGGTGGTCCAACCAAAACGCACGATGTTAATTGAAAATAAAACAAAAAGTTTTTAGATAAATATCTTAATATTTTGTATTTGCCGTTCTGGGCTTATTTACGTACACTTTTTCTATTAAATATCACCAAAGAAAGAAGTCCAACGGTGTCAAATCACATGATCGCCACGACATGAGATAACACGGCTATGGAATTTCTCGCGTAAAAGAGCCATTGTTTCGTTGGCTGTGTGACAAGTGGCACTATCTTGTTGAAACCACATATTCGAGATTTTCGGCTAAAAGATGTCCGTTATCATCTCACGATAGCGAACACCATTCACGGTAACTGCTTGGCCAACCTCATTTTCGAAAAAGTACGGCCCAATTACGCCGCCAGCCTATAAACCGCACCATACGGTCACTCTTTGTGAATGAATCGGCCTTCCAACAATCGCCCATGGATTATCATTTACTCAAATCTGCTTCTTAACGAATCTATTGAGGTGAAAGTGTGCCTTGTTGCTGAAGATGATTTCCTTTGTATAGCCACCATTCACTTCTGTCTGTTCAACTAAACATTCGGCGTATTGACTACGCTTGAAATTATCAGTAGGCTTCAGCACTTAAGTCAATTGATCCTTGTAATTCGCATCAGTGATGTTCTTGAGATTTTCAATTGTTGGGCACTATGACGAGTGGAAGTTGGCGGCCATTCTTCCTGAACAGCAGCAATGTTTTCCGCAGAACGAACTGGGCGAGCATGCATTTCCTACAGACCCGGACAATTCTCTCGATTGTGAACACATATTTGGTCGACACGACATGATATTTCGTTCACCTTAATTTTGGAGAATTCAGTAAAAGATGACAAGATATAAGAGACTAAAATCCTTTGTGGCTAGAGATGGCCACTGACACATGAGGTGAAAGACAGTCTTCTTCTCTTCCTTAGAACCACGGGTATTGCATAACTTATGCGAAGAAATGCCGAGTCTATTAGTATGCCTTCAATGAGATAATGGCCCGTGACAACTATGCGATTCAACAAAAGAAAGCCTTTAGACATTTTGCAGAGCATAGCGCCATTGAAATTAAACCTCCCTATATACTTACATCGACAAAAGAATATTCAGCCTAATATTCAGCAATCGGAACATCGAGCTGAGTACCCCTCAGCGAAACAATTTTCGACGATATCCCTGTTTCCCATATAAGAGTTACCTTCGAATAATCTTTGATTTTCAAGAGAAACATCAGGCTTTCATCGTCAGTCGCTTGAAAGGGACTGATCGAAATCAGGCTGATTTTCAGTAAATCTGAAGATTTTCGGGAAAAACACTGCCACTTAACAAGCATAGCACAGTCTTTAATATGGTCTTGACTTCTGCTTGAAATACAATGCTGTGGTCAGGCGACCTATAAGATAGTCTAATGTCAAAATACCACAACCCACAGTCGTGGAGCCGTTGTGATAGGCCTTAGGCGCATTGTCAGGAACCTCTGTTCCGTTTAACCGAATATCGATCAAGAAATTCCAGGTAGTTTTAAATAAAATAGTAAATTTTGAAGTAATCAAGTGAGTAATATTGCTGCCTGTGATTTGGCTAGCGCTGGCATTGCATTCGGATAAGCTTAGACAAGATGATTGGTATCTATTTACCTCGCCATTGGTAAACTTTAGTCGGAGTGTTATCAGATTATCTAAGTTTTAGAAATCAAACACAGATCAAATGCTTAGAGTCCTATTTAATTCACCGTCTTTAAATGGTGCTACGATTATCCTATAGAGACTTTTGTGAAAGGATAAGCTTCAAATATGAATAGTTGGTTGGTTCACATGGTCGTACTACGAGTGCCAAGTAGTGTCCTCGGACACTGTTTTGAGAATAGCCACAAATGCTCGCAACCGCACGATGTTGGGATTAACTCACTAGCTCTCCGGGAGGTTGAGGCATCTAAGGAGATCACCCGGTCCAATACGGGATATAGCAAAGATGTCGTGTAGAAGCCATACGCTGAAGGCCTTACGCCGACGCTTTATAAAGCCCAGATATTCACATAGGAAGTGCTCAACCGTCTCTTACTCCTCCACATCGTCACAGCCACGATAGTAGTCGTTGTACTGCAACCTCATTCTTCTGGCATGGTATCCAAACTGCCAGCGCCACTAGCCCGGACATGACTCATTCTCATTCTCATTCTCATAGCTGTCACGGTGTCTCGATATCCAAATAACGGTCGTCTCAAAAGAGAGGCTATGGGTGTTCAATGAGTCCCTGCACTCTCTTAACAACTAAAAGATAAAGGGTCCGCCAAATAATTTTTTTTTTGAAAATGCTATATAAAACTACTGAATATTTTCTCAAATTTCTTTTTTTATTTGAAAGTACAATCCTTCCGGTTAATAATGGAAAATAATTTCATTCAAATGGCTGCCTCGGCTGGCCATGCAGTAGCCTACACGAACGGTCCAAATTTTAAGCACATTATCGATTGTGTGCAGCTGTATTTCACCAATGGCTTTACGAATATTGTTCTTTAAAGCTTCAATTGTCTCTGGCTTGTTGGCGTAACACTTATCTTTGACGGCACCCCACAAATAATAGTACAACGGTGTCAAATCGCAGCTCCGAGGTGGCCAAACGATATCAGCTCTGCGCTTGATAATGCGATCTTCAAAAACAGGGTGCAAAACAAAGAAAGAGTGTAGCTTCGGCTGTGTGGCACGTAGCGCCGTCCTGTTGAAACCAAATGTTGGTAAAATCCTCCTCTTCAATTTTTGTGAACAAAAATTCATTCAACATGGCCCGATAACGATCGCCATTAACTGTAACGGCCACTTCTTACTCATTTTCGAAGAAAAATGGCCCAATTATGCCTCTGGACCGAAATCCGAACCAAACAGTGACTCGTCTTGGGTGTATCGGCTTTTCAATGTATGCGTGCGGGTATTCTGTGCCCCAAATGCATTGATGATACATTGTCAAACATTTGTTTTTTAAACATCGTAAATAGCCAATCGCATTCAACGAAAAGTAAGTTATCCATGTAGGCAATTGGCTATTTGCTATGTTTGTAAACAAATGTCTGCCAATATATCACCCACTTTAGATGCTAACATGCTACTCCTACTTAATATATAAGTACGTATGTATCTGTTTTAGGAAAATTAATGTCTTTTATTATAAAAAATTCTTATGAGCATGCATTCAATTTTCAATTTTTCTATTCATGTCCAAATCCAACATTTTATTTTGAATACCCATACAAGAGCTTTTAAACTGTCTAAAGGGTTTTTCTAGGTTGATGTTGCTTGAAAAGAAAAATAAAAAAGTTTTCTTTTAAATTGCTTAACACGATTTTTGTTGGCAATCAATTGTTAAAATTTCTTTTATTTTGTAACTTTTTTTTTTAAAGAATTATACGATTTTGGCCCAAATATGTCATACGTTACAATTACTTTTACCTCTTCTACCAATTTAGTCATTATGATATTTTGTTGTTGTACTTATTTTGCTATTAAAAAATATATATTTATAATTGCATTTAAGTGTGTTTGTGTGTGTGTTTGTGTTTGTGATTTAGTTTTCGTTTTTTACTTTCATAAGATTTTATTATTAAATGTGTCAACATTCACCTGAACAAATCATGTTCATGAATGGGTTTGTGTTGAGATGCGATGGGATGTGATTTTTATTTTCCAAAAAAGAAAAAAAGACTTTCATCACTTGTCATTTGGTTTGTTATTGCTGTTGCTGTTGTTATTTTTTACTTATTGTTGTATGATTATAAGTTTTTATTGCAATACGAAAGCATAAAATGATTTTATTTTGTTGCACCAACAACAGGGCTCTTTCCTTAAGATTTTAAAGTCACATTAACCCAATTATTAAGCAGTGCAGTGAAGAGAATGATCCATGAATAAATTTAAATGAAAGTTTGTGTTAATTAATAAAATAATATATTTATGTTTAAGAAAACAATTTTTGTAGAAAACACTTTTTACATGGCATGTCAAACAAATTAAAATGAACCACTTTGATTTGTTCAATATAAATATATTTGATTAACACAACAAGTTTTAAGGTCATATCCAAAAGTCCAATTTTATATACAAATTTAAAAAAATTTAAATCGATTCCATCAAGCAAAGTTCCAATGAAACTTTTGGTTCTGGTAATACTAAAATGCTCAGCAATGGCCCAATTATAGTATACTTTTGCTTACTTAAGCTACTGTCAAACACTCAACGAAAGGTCTGTTAAATGCTTAATCTACACTTTTTGTGTTAGTAGGAACATGAAAATTGCTGTGAGTTGAGTTGAATGGGTAATTAGCATTTTTAGTATTGGGATGAATTTATTTCTTATTAGAGACTAGAGTAACCCCTCCCGCATTGCTAGGAGCATTTGTGTTTTACGTTTACATTTATCCGACTCCGCCCACTTCTTAACTGATGGTTTGTAATATCAAAGAAGTCATTTAGACCAAATTCAGAACCTTTTATTCTAATCGTTCTATAGATATATAAAAATTAATAATAATTTTGTATGGGAGATGCCACACCCACTTTTTCAATGTCGTCCATATTTCGATTGATGATGTGTATTAACTACTGAGTTATTTCGATCGAATTCTGAACCTTAAGCTATTACCGTACCAAGGATATACAAAATTCAATATTTACTTTGTATGAGAGGTGCTACTCACCCTTATTCAATTCTGCCAGCTTATTGACTGATGATTTGTATTAATTACCAAATTTGGGGACTCTTACTATTTCCGTTTTAAAGATAAATACGAATTTATATGGGCGTGGTACCGCCCAGTTGCACAATAGTGCAACCACACACCAAATGAAAACTTTCTACATACGAGTATGTATGCTTTTCATTTATACAGTTTTAAAAATATTGTCTAACTCACACAAAGTTTAAATGCTGTCACTAATTTCGTTTTCAAGTAAAACTCGTGAACCAATTGTCCTACAAAAAACCCATATACATAAAAACCTTGATATTGAATTAACCGCGCATTTCAGAGAACATAAATTACATATATAAAGATATGAAAGTTTTAATATTTTGCATTATCAGAAAAATAACACAGTTTAAAGAAAAATTTAAAAAAAATCTGCATACACTCGCTACGCATGTTCAATCGTCGCTGTTTCAGTGACGAATAAAAGCAAGAGCATCCATTGCACCACGTGTTTCTTTTGCTACTGTTTTTCATATAATACACAATCAGCTGCTTATGTATATACAGTGCGATTAGGTTCGCTCAAAACGTAAGCAAATGAAACTGAACGAAACTTGACGAAAAATCTGTTAAGCATATTATAGTTATATGCATTTGACTGCGTGTACTCGCACATTTACTTAAGCTAGCTTACGCATATTATTGTTAGGCCTTAAGATTACCAATGGGTAGCTGACTAATCTCGTTAGGCCTAATAAAGGGCTCCATAATGTAACACATTCACAGATAATATACTGCATTGTCTCGTCCTCATATTATTGTTAGGCCTTAAGGTTTGCCATTTCACCATGAATAGGCTAACAAACAAACAACGCTTTCAAATCATTGAATTTTATAATCAAAATTCGTGCTGTGTGAGAAATGTGTATCACAAATTGCTCCCATTTTATGGTCGTCATAACCGATCTACCAAGCTGTTGTGATCGAAGTTTCACTATATTCAAAATTAACCACCAACCCGAAGAGTACGTAGCGAGGAGAATATTGCTGCTGTATTGTACTAATGTAGATTGCGATATGTCGTCGTTGTCAAAAATTAGGCTTGTGTTACTCGAACACCTTGAAGTTTTTACGTAAGAATCTCGGTATGAAAACATACAAAATACAGATGCTGCAAGAAAGAGCTCTAGGAGACGTATCACAACGTCAATTGAAAGAACTGCACTTGGTTGACATTTAGTACTACTCTAATTGAAAGCGAGAAACATTAAAAACACTTTCGTATGTCCGAAATACTGTTTGAACTACATTAGAAGAAGTATTTTTTTCAAATGGACCCATTACGATAACCTGAAGAGTTAGAAAATCTAATCAGATGAATATCGATGGCGTCAAGGTAGTGATATGGAATTTGGTAGGACCAATAGAGTTCCATCTATTGTGAACTGCTGAAATCGCGACAGATGATTATAGTACTCAATTGTTTTGTTTGAAGCGAGCATTGGCCTAAAATAATAATAATATTTTTATTATTGTCAGTGGCGGAGAGGCTTCACTGGCCATGGCACTGCAACCTAAAAGATCCACTGTGCAAAATAGTCCCGGGTCAAAACTGTTAATGCTTAAGCTACAATAAGTGGTAATCACTTAGAAGGAAGCACATTCAATCCTCCTTAGAGTCAATATCTATGGGCGAATGACATTACCCGGTACAGTATGTAGAGGAATACTCGCCAGATTATCAATGGGTAGCTGACTAATCTCGTTAGGCCTAATAAAGGGCTCCATAATGTAACACATTCACAGATAATATACTGCATTGTCTCGTCCTCATTCCTGCATAGACTGCTCTCAGTGTCAGGTAGCATATTAAGAGGTGATATTAAGTGGCTCGTCAAGAAACCAATAAGTTTGCAAGCGTATAGAGATGGATGGCTAGGAAAGTGTACAAGTCCGGAAGACAATACAACACAAAAATTGAGTTAATGGAAGGAGTTTTACATACGACTGGTCCACGATTTTGTTGAATTATGTTTAAAAAACTTATAATTCAATTTCCAATTGAATTTTCGTGGATATTTTATATAAAGGCATCCCACGTATTACTTATTATCCTTAATAAAGGGTCCGCCATCTAACGTTTTTTTTTATCAACTAGTGCTTATTTCGTGAACACTTAACTCATGTCTAATTTGACAGATAATTAGTTTTATCCTTCCGCTGAACGAATATGGTTGTGTATACGCTTGAACGCTGGGAAATATTGCGACATTACTTTGGAAATCATGGTAATATTGCAGAATGTGTGCGAAAATTGCGTACGGATTTTAGAAAAAGAGAAGCACCGTCAGGTCCGTATGTTCGTTATCTTGTGAAAAAAGTGAAAGAAACTGGCATCCTCATCGATAAACCAAAGCGTGAAAGCCAAATCAGTGCGTACTGCAGGTGTGGCAGAAAGTGTGCGTGAAGCGCCATCAACATCAATTCACCGTCGTTCTCAACAATTGAACATTTCGGAGACATCATTGAAATGAATTTTACATAAAGACCTTAGTATGACGCCATACAAAGTACAATTGGTTCAGGAGTTCAAACCAACTGACCATCCAATGCGTTTTTGCTTCGCTAAGTGGGCCTGCGATCGACTTACTGAAGATGTCGATTTTGCCAAAAAAAAATCATCTTTTCAGATGAAGCTCATTTTGTTCTTGGCGGGTATGTAAACAAGCAAAATTGTCGCATTTGGGGCACGCATACATTGAAAAGCCGATACATCCAAGCCGAGTCACTGTTTGGTGCGTATTTTGGTCCAGAGGTATAATTGGACCATTTTTCTTCGAAAATGAGAAAGGAGTGGCCGTTACAGTCAATGGCGATCGTTATCGGGCCATGTTGAACGAATTTTTGTTCACAAAAATTGAAGAGGAGGATATTAGCAACATTTGGTTTCAACAGGACGGTGCTACGTGCCACACAGTCGAGCTACACTCGATGTTTTGCGCCCTGTTTTTGAAGATCGCATTATCAGCCGCAGAGCTGATGTCGTTTGGCCAACTCGGGGCTGCGATTTGACACCGTTGGACTATTATTTGTGGTGTGCCGTCAAAGATAAGTGTAACGCCAACAAGCCAGAGATAATTGACACTTTAAAGGACAATATTCGTGAAGCCATTGGTGAAATAGAGCCGCACACAGTCAATAATGTGCTTAAAAATTGGACGGATCGTGTAGGCTACTGCATGGCCAGCCGAGGCAGCCATTTGAATGAAATTATTTTCCATTATTAATCGGAAGGATTGTAGTTTCAAATAAAAAAAGAAATTTGAGAAAATATTCAGTAGTTTTTTTATGGCATTTAAAAAAAAAAAAATATTTGGTGGACCCTTTAAAATGCTATATAGTTGCTTAAAATACTAATTGAATTGAAAATTATAGCTGATGGCGCTATCCTGAGGACAAATTTTTTTAAATACGTTTTTAGTATAATTTTTCTAAAAAAAGTAATTAAAAGCCTACTACTTAGAAATATTAAGGCCATAACTTAATTGGTTCAGATAAAATTTAGAATAAATAAAATGGGGCGGGGCGGAGTAGGCGCTATCCTGACGACGCGCCTTGTATATCGTACATATTTGTATAGCTTGTTACTGATTCTTGAACTTTCTTTTGATATAATTTAATATGTTTTACGAAAACACTTTCGCTTTTACTTTTTCAGCCATAAAACATAAAAAATCGCCATCAATCTCATCCTACGAATATTTTTAGTGATTATTTTTTAAAGGAGTGCATAATAAATTATTTAATATTCAATTTTTAAACTCTTTAAAACAATATTTCATCATCAACCAACATCATCATCGTTACTGTTACTTTTACTTGCACTTTCATTATTATGGCCTGGCTTTTGTCTACAGCACCAACTTCTTAGAAATCTTTCTATCATCGTAGACCGACCGATCGATCGACCAACCAATCCATAGTGTAAGTATTTTGCAACTTTTTTTCTCTACAATTTCAGCGCCACTTATGTGTGTGTCATATGAAGAAAATAGAAGAAAAATACAAAAAAATATAAAAAAACCAGAAGGAATAATTTGTCAATAGAAAACGTGCTTGTCACTCGATTTTGTTCGTTTAGTTTTTACCCCAAATACATAGAATTACAAACACACACACACACAGGCATACACAAATACAGTTTTTATATCAATATC
Source organism: Wohlfahrtia magnifica (assembly GCA_023159175.1). Lineage (NCBI taxonomy): Eukaryota > Metazoa > Arthropoda > Insecta > Diptera > Sarcophagidae > Wohlfahrtia > Wohlfahrtia magnifica. The sequence continues at coordinate 8,092,274 of JAKWBJ010000228.1, forward strand.
AGCCACAGTAATAGTAACGGTAACAAGTATTTATTTCTTTAACATTTTGTTGGTGTTGTTTTAGTTGGTGTTGCAAACATAAATTTTGTTGTTGTATTTGCATACTTGTTACCCAGACAGCTTTCGCTCTCATTTGTTAAACGTTGCATATACACAATGTACACTTATAAGCACATTTAATGCGTTGTGTTGCATGCTGCTTTAACATTGCTGTTACAACAGCTTGTTATTGTTCTTGTTGTTGTTGTTATTGTTAATATTGCTGATGACAACAACGACGCATTGATTAGCTTTCGATTTTCGTTGCTATACATACTTCATCATGACTAAAAAAGTGTGCGCGTCAAGTTGTTACAAATATTTTGCGAATAAAGGAGTCGAATGAGCAAAAAAAAAAAAAATTAAAAACTGAACTGAACTGAACTGGTCATTCAGTCATTATGAGAAGAGACATATAAAGTTTCCAGTCCCGTCTGTGTGTAAGTATGTATGTGTTTAAATGGGAGAAAAGTGATGGCGACAATGATTGCCACACATTTAATGTTTTGCGAAAAAGAAAAAGATTTTGTTGCGGTTGCAGATCTTGCCGCAAACTGTGTGATGCTACAATTAAAAGTAAAAATGCAGAAATAACCACAGCGTCTTAATCAATGCAATTTTTTAGTGTCTAGTTTGTGAAAACAAAAACAAAAAAAAAAAAAAAACAGAAATTACTCGCTGTTATTTTATATATAATTTTATTGGCCATGAATTCGTAAATTAATACATTTGTGGTAGACTTGTCAGACTCGATTTGAATTAAGAAATAATATGCCATAGTATTCTTGGAAGTGAAAAGATTTATTTACACTGTTTAAAATCATTTTTTCTTTTTCATATTATATATTAATTATAAAATAATTAAATTAAAAGATATTATTTTAACTATGATTACGATAAGGGGCCTATTTAACAAGTTAAAAACAATAAAAAGCAAATAATCTCTAGACTATCGATTTAATCTTTAAAAGTCAATAAAAACTGTCTTTCTAATTTTTGCAGAGCAACAAGAGAGATCACGTTTGCAATATAATTCCTAAATGGTTGACGCCTTTTTTTGTTCGAGTATTAAAACTATTGATAGAAACTAGGCGTATTGGTTATGAAAAATCATTAATTTATGTCACTCTTAAAGTTATGAAAGTTTGATTTGTAAAAGAAAAATTTTTGATTTGATTGATAATATCTGGTGTGCCATCCATAAGAATTAAATTTGAACCATTGTTTATTTCGAATTTGGCAATACTTATGTCATTCTATTCTGTCACAAAATTCAGTATATTTTCTCCACCGAACGAAATGAATCGATTTATGTTGGTGCAACGATGAGATTTATTTGAAGTTTATTTCCAAAACAAAGACAATTGGTCGGAAATTGCAAAAAAAAACCAAAAAATTTTTAAAGTCATCTTTTCGTATGAAGCACATTTTCATCTTGATGGGTACTATGGAGATCGAACGGTTATTATTCGACCGGTTTTTTTGGTTTCGTCGAATACGGTTTTTTTTAAAAGTCCATTTTTCAAATACCGAATAAACCGGTTATTTTAACACGAATAACCGGTTAATTTAAATATGTATAATTTTTTTGCAAATTTGCTCATCGTTTAAGTATTTTTTAAATTGGGATTGATCCGAGAACTTTTTGGTCTGAAAATATTTGGAAATCGATGGAAAGCATAAGTCTAGATATGTTTAGTGTCCTTAAATACTTAGCTGAAAAGGTTTTTCGGCACCAGGAATTATTCACCACAATAAATATGTCTATAAAATTGACGTTATTGCGCAGCGAGGAAAACTTGGTTCTATATCAAGTAGTATCTCTCTCTGTAAAAAATGAATCACTAGGTGAAATATTAGGACGTTGTGATGTCGAGGAAAAAATCTCCTTTATACCGGCGGGATCAACAATGTATATGAGGGAAATATATCAATTATACCGAATTAAGCAACAAAAATAAAAAAAAAAAAAAAATTATTTGAAGAAAAGCACCGGTTAACCGGTTATTTGTTTAGTTTTTAACCAAAAATCGTGATGCCATTGCTGAGATACGATCCCATACACTCGAAACGGTTCTCGAAAATTGGTCCGATTGAATGGGGTAATGTGAGGTTAGTGGCGGCAGTCATATGAATGAAATAATATTTCATTTCTAAACGGAACAATTTTACTTCACAAAAAATAATTTGCAAAATATTAAACCATTTTTGTTATATTGCATTCTTAAATTTACACTTTTAAATAGCCCACCCGATACTATGCAAAAAAATGTTGAAGTTAGGAAGTAAAGCTATTTTTCTGACAGGGGCTACAGAGTAACATAGGAATCTAGTATTAAAATTTCCAAAACACCTCCAAAATATTGAGTAACGAGTAAAAAACTGGTCCTGCACTATTCGTAGATATTTCCCAAGCCCTTGACAAAATGGAGTATCAAGTTTCTTTATACAAAACTAGCTGAGCCCCTATCTTATATACTACCTTAATTATAATTTTTTACATCCAAAAAACATTTATTTTTTCAGATATCGGGTGAGATTTTGAGCAACTTTCTTTTTGGCAACACTGTTTTAAATAAATAGAGAAATATTTAAAAGTGTGTGTTTTAAATTATAATTAATAAATTTCAATTAATTTAATTAAAATGGATAATGAAAAAATAATAATGTTGGTGCAAAAGCATGAATTAATTTATAATTCATTTTTGTGTATCTTTTTTGTTTACACACACAGTTGAAAACAGCTGACACATTTTTACTTCACCAACTAACCACACTTGACGTTTTGATCACGTTACTTTTACATACCATCTACGTTACTTTTAGACTAATTGGACCTTTACTGTCAAATATGTTCAGTTTGGTTTATAATTTAGCCATGAATCGACTTACAAACGAACAACGCTTGCGAATTATTGAATTTTATTATCAACATTCGGTTGCATGATAATCAACTTTTTTTTATCGGAAAATTGTGTTCAGTGACAAAGCTCATTTCTGGTTGAATGGATACGCGAACAAGCAAAATTGCCGTATTTGGTATGAAGAGCAGCTGTTCTATTTTCGTCATTTAATATCTGGAGAACCACTCAGCTGATTTATAAATCAGCTGGAAAGATTTACTTTCACTTATGGTTTTTTAAAGCCAGGCGGTGTCATGCCTTTACAAAGTTCTCTTCAAAACGGTAACAATAAGATTATCTAAATTTGGTCCAAATAGACTCATAGTCAATACAAATTATCTGTCGGAAAGAGGGCATAATCAGATAGAGGCACATTATCTCTCATATAATGTAAATATTGATTATTGTATACATACCTTGAAAACGATTAGAATAGAAGTTTCTGAATTTAGTCTACATGACTTATGACAAATCATTAGTTAAAAAATGGGCGGAATTGAACAAGTTGGCATGGTTCCTAACATACAAAGTAAATATTAATTTTTGAGAACTGTAAAAAAGTTTTTGAATTTGGTCTAAATAACCTAGCAGTCAATAACAATGATCAGCTTAAAAGATGGCGGAATTTGATAAGTGGAAGAGGGCGTGGCACCTCTCATTCATACTAAATATAGAATTTTGCATATGTGGCGAACGCTAACTATTCAAGCTTCGTTATCTATCAATATCAGCCAAAAAGCGGGGATATTAGATAAGTGGGTATTATTTTTTTATAAAGGGGTAAAAGCTATATATCTATATATCGCGTAATTTTTTAAGAGCTTTCGGATTTGACTTAAAGAACACATAAAATTTAGAGACATATGTATATGAAATCTTTATACGATTCGTTATAACGATGATGAATGAATGTTTAAAGATGATTACATTTAAATGTTGCCCGTCTCAAAGCTGGGTCCAATTTCGGCATACTCTCTCCAACATATAGGCCGGTATCTCACAAATAAATTCTTCAATATTGGTTTCTACTGCGGCAGCCATTGCGGGCTTGTCCCTATAGTTTAAAGGCTTTAAATCACACAATCTAGGTGGGCAATTGTCCGCCTCAAACGTGAAATAAACTGTTCACCGAACTCGCCTTTCAGTTGAGCCATTATTTCGTGTACTGTGTGGCATGAGTCACCATCTTGTCATGGCAGACAAGTCTGTCACTTCCATTTGAGTAAAAAAATGTGTAATCATCGCACGGTAGCGCTTGCCATGCACAGTAACGTTTCTGCCTTCGTCGTCATTGAAAAAGTACGGTGCAATGACGCCACCGGTGCATAATCCTCGCAGTTCTTGCAATAATTCTGGCCTAGGTTCACATCCTCAATTTCTGGCCTCAAGGAGACCGTTAACACCATTGAGAGCTCTTCCGCCACATTATCGCGAACAACAGCAATGGTTAACGCAAAACGAACTGAGTGAGCATGCATAGGCGTTTCCACATTTCCTAAAGACCCTGTTTGCTAAAATTTGCGCACAATTCTCCTGATTGTGGAAACATTTGGTCGATTGTTTTGGCTGCATAAACAATCACGAAGTGCTCGAAATCATTTTGATTTGATCTCCTATTTTCGTGAAAGGCTTCAAAAATCTTAACGCGCGGCTCAACGGTGTACCTTTCGATGGTTGAATTTGTCAAACACTGAAACAAAGAAATGTCAAAATCAAATGGGCAAAAAACTTCACGTTCAATTGTGACCCACAATTAACATAGTGCATTATGGTTTGACCACCTATTATATATATAGATATGTATGTAAATCTGTATTTAAAAAAGCACAGACAAGCTACTTAGCAGATCGCTCTTTCTTGCTTCAAGAAAATAACTGCTGGAGTCCCACAGGCTGATATGCCCACCATAACCCATTGCGAAGCCCATACATAAACCATTCAGATGATACTGCTTTTATTAGTATTCACGAGTATTTAGCAATTACGATCAACTGCAGTCTCATGTTAACGTTCTGGAAAATTGGTTTGAAAAATACAATATCGGTCAATCTTGGAATGTATTGAGATCGCCGCTTGAGATGGACTAATCACATTAACTCGAAGATAATGTAAATTAAGCTAAAGTCTAATCAAATTCACTGGCTTATTGGTCCACGGTCTGCCCTAGACCTAAAGTACAAAGTCCTCTTCTATAAAACAGTTATAAAACCTATTTGGTTATATGGTATCCAACTCTGAGGTACAGAAAGTGTTTCTAACGTAAACAAACTACAAAGAAGACGGTAAAATATTCTTTGTTTAGTTTGAGATGCTTCCTGCTTGGTGTATGAGAAACTATGACATATACAAGGATCTCAATATCCCAATAGTCGAGGTGCCAAAGTGCTCGGGCAACTAATTATACTGGACCGAAAACTATTAATAAATATTTGACAAATATCTTCATGATTTCTATAATTTTTTTTAAGATTCTTAGATGTATTTTGTTGTTGTTGGGAGTATATGTTGCATTAACTTTTCTACCTTTTTTTGTTTCAATTTACTTTTACTAGTTCCGAAAACCAGCAAAAATTACCGAAAAAGACCTCACGCACTTAAATGTGATGTAAAGGTAAAGGGATCATTACCATGGTTGAGATGAACTTCTGATTGTGTGAACGAAACTGTGAGTACAAATTAAACAGTGGCGATAATAAAAATAGCATAGAAAAATAAAAGAAAAATATTTTATAAATTAAATATTAAAAATAGATGATGCAAAATTACAAATTACCATTTCAGGTCACAGAACCATAACAGCTTGTTCAAAAAGTTCGTGTGGCGTCCTATATTTCTGATTTTTTTTTTTTTTTTGTTAAGTTGGTATATCTGTTGTTGATATTACCGCTAAGTCCTAGCGTCATAGCTTGACATTTGCACAAGCTACGTAGCCGAGAGTACATCTACGTGTATTGGCGATTTTTTACAATTTTAGAAATGGATTTAAATTTGCAACATCGAACTTGTATGAAATTTTGCGTAAAAACGGATTTATTGGTGCGCGAACGTTGGAAATGTTAGAAAAGTGTTTTTGCAACGATTCTCTAAAGAAAACGGTTGTTTACCAGTAGTACGAGCGGTTCAAAAGTGGTCGTGAATCAATCGCAGATGATGAACGGTGTGGCAGGCCATCAACATCGAGCCTATGGATCCGTCCAAGATATTTTTTTTAATGATTTGGGGTCCGTCGTGTAGCACCAAAGTTGGTGCCAAAAGACCTCAATTTCATGCAAAAAAGAGACCGCCTTGAGATCTCCAAAGACATGATTTGCAAGGCTGAATCCGATTCCACATTCATCAAAAGGATCATTACTGAAGAAGAGACGTGGTTTTATGGGTACGACACGCAATCCAGACATCAGGCAAGTAAATGTGATCACCAAATGAGCCGAGACCAAAAAAACGGCGTCGTTTTTAGTTAAAAGGCAACGGTGTAGTGCATCATGAATTTTTGCCAAAAGGCCAGAGAGTAAACAAAGAGTATTATTTGGGCGTTATGAGACGTTTGTGTGAAGCAATTCCGAAAGAGACCAGAATTGTGGGCAGAAAACTCGTGGATATTGCACCATAATAACGCACCGTTGCACAGTGCCATTATTATTAGAAATTTTTTGAGGAAAACAAATACAACAAATACCATCCAACAGCCAGCGAAGTCTGTGACTTCTTTCTGTTGAATCGAGTTAAAAAATCATTACGGGGGACGCGTTACAGCAGCCGAAAGAAAATAATGGAAAAATCGCAGCAAGCACTGATGGACATACCGAAAACCGAATATAAAATGTGCTTCTAGGATTGGATCATAAGGATTGGCATAAGTGTGTGGGAGTCGATGGGTATTACTTTGAAGGGGATAAGGGTGAGAATTTTTTGATCACGATGGTATATGTAAGTGAAAATTTTTTGACCGAAAAGAGAACGCTATAAACTTATGCATAATTATCAGCCTAGCTATTTGGGGTACGTAAATATAGACGTAATTAATTTGCTAAAATGGCAACTCTATACTTAGCTGCTGAATGCTTGTTTATGATGTTTTCTTATCCAAGTAACCTGGGAAAGACGATTGTTAAACGTTTCGCTCTAAAGAGACATTTCACCAATTTTTGTATTTCCCTTAAGAGGAATTGATGATGGCCAATGAATCTAACTTGCTCGGAATATTCGTCAAAAACAAAGTGATTTTAAATCGATTTGAAAATAGTACAATGGCAACATATATTCTTAAAAAGTTTAAGTATAGAACTATGAAAATTTTTAAGGAATTTCCTGTACTATTTACTTGCTCTCAACTTTCGACATTTATCATTCGCTAGTGTTTTGGAGAATTACATAAAATATTGCAAACTGCTGTTGCCCTTTTTTGTTGTTGTTTGTGCTGTAGTGAACAACTCAATTGGCAGCTTTAAAAATTGTTTTCTAAGAATGCTGTCCATAATATTAATTCGTTAGTTTCTTCTTCGCTGGTTGCTTGACTGGTTACATGCTTGGTTACAATATTACCATCATCACCAGCATCATCATAAGAAAACAAGAAAAAAACGGTCGCTTTCTTTCTTCTTTTCTATGGCTATTGTTGTAATCAGCGTATGTACATATATGTGTTTAAAACTCTTTTGAATTTATTTGCAAAAAAATACTTTTTTTTTTCTTTCTATTTTTCTCGTAAAATATTGTATAACGCTAATTAAGGGCTCAAAAAATGTTTTGCCTTGGCCATTTGAATTGACTGAATGCATTTACATGCACAAATTGGTAACATACATGAAAAAGCTTTGGAAAGGCTGTCTGTCTGTCTGTCGGTATAGAGCGGCGTTGACTTTGTTGGTACCAACACATTATTCGCTTGAAAACTTGGTAAACTAATGTGCCTTAATTGCTTCTCATAATAATAAATGTTTACAATTTAAGACAGGCTAGCGCAGACATACAGACTGGCAGGCTGGTAGGCTGGCAGGCAAAAAGACAGGTTGGCAGGTTTTCCTTTTTGTATTTGTATTTCTCTATGCTAAAGCTTTTAGGTGCTGGGTTTTGGACTAAAATTGTTTTAAAAAATTTTCCAAACATTAAGGTTTATTTAAGGCCTATGTATTCTAACAATTTTCATTAGATTATAAACATTTAATGGACAACATAAGAATTGCTGTAAAAGAATGTTTTCGTTAGAACTAAAAGTAGTAATAAAAATAATAATAACTATGCTTTTTATTCGTTATGTTTCATTTAAAATTACTTTTTGCTCAATTGCTTGCCACCTTATGTAAGAAAATGTAAAAAATTCTTAAATAATTTTTTTTTGGTACTTTTAGTGTGGTACTATAATTTTGATATTTTTGTTGAATTAAAAAGTACTTTCCGTTTTACTGCAAAAGCTTTAAGTTATGTTTACTTACAGTTTTAGTTAAATTTACTTTTAATGGTACTTACTAAAAGCAGGTTTTTAGAACTATATAGTACTGCCGTCTGAGAAAATTAAAAAAAAAACTATGTATAAAGCATCTTACAGGGATGCATTTAAGATTTAATTTATAAAGTACTTTTTCCCTCAGATTCCAACTTATGTATGAAAAATGTTAATAAATCTCTAAATAAGTTTTTTTTTCGTGCTTGTAGTCTGGTACTTTAGTTTTAATACTTCTGGTTATTTAAAAAAGTAATTTTTGCGTTACTTAAAAAGTGTTAAGATATGTTTACGTACTATGTCAGGAAAAGACACTTTTGCCAGCTCATGATAAAAAATATAGCAAAAAACTCTTTAAAGTGCACTATTTTGTACTAACCCTAAAAAAAAAAAAATATAAAAATATATATAAAAACAGGAAGCCTTCTAAGATACTTTTGGCATTTTAGGTAGTTTAGAAAAAGTTAAAAAAGTGGTTTCCAAGGTGAATGTGGTACTTTTTACGAAAGAACCATTTTGTTTTAAATAGATTTAGATGTAAGAAAAAAGATCGTTATAGCTTTTTAGTAACTCCATGACATACATACATATATATTTTTGAAAAAAATGTATTCAAGTTAAATTTGGTACTTTTTTGAGAACAAAGTTATTTTTTGTAATAACAAATTTTTAATACTTATTTCAAAAAAATTACTATTCATTAAAATATTGTAACAAAATAGCTTTTTAAATTACTTTTTGATATATTCGCTAGGGAGAATAAATGACGAAAGTACTTTTTTTTATAAAGAACCCTTTTGTTTTAATTTTATCAATAAATTTGCATTTGCGTACTCTTTGTTATCTTAGAGGTATATATATGTATGTACATATATCCTCAAAGTGGTAACGGATAGATTCTCTAAATTTGACTCAAATAGATTCATGGTCAAAACAAATCATCAGTCAAAAAGTGGGCGGGAATAGACAAGTGGGCGTGGTATTTCCCATACAAACTAAATATTGATTTCTGTATATCATGAGAACAGTTAGAGCTAAAGTTTCAGTATTTGGTCTGAATGACTTCATAGAAAATGTAAATCATTAGAGAAAACGTGGGCGGAATTGGACTAGTAGGCGTGGTACTTCCCATACAAACTAAATATTGATTTCTGTATATCTTGAGAATGGTTAGGGCAAAAGCTCCTAAATTTGGTCTGAATGACCTCGTAGTTAATACAAATCATATGACAAAAAGTGAGCAGAATTGGACAAGTAGGCTTGGGACCTCTAATACAAAGTAAATATTGAGAGCAGTTAAAGCTAAAGTTTCTGTATTTGGTCTAAAGAATTTCATACTCCAAATCAAATTATCAGACAAAATGTGGGCGAAATTAGGCAAGTGGGCGTGGTATCTCTCTTACAAATAAAATGTTGATTTCTGCCCACCTTGAGAACGGTTAAAGCAAAAGCTTCTGAATTTGGTCTCAATGAATTCAAAGTCAATGTAAATCATCAGGCAACAAATAGGTGAAATTAAACACGTGGTACCTCCCATATAAAGGAAATATTAATTTTTGTATATCTTGAGAATGGCAATAGTAGAAGTTTCTAAGCTAGATTCAAACAACGTTGTGAATAATACACATCATCAGTTAGTAACTGGGAGAGATTAGATAAGTGCACGTGGCTACTATATAAAAATGAATGTGTATACTGTATACAGCTAAAAATCGGAACTTACAGAGTAATTCTGGAGTCTGATTGGATTTTGACCGGAAGGGGACAAAGTGGGGACAAAGAGAAAAAAAATTAAATTTTGTTTTATGAAAAGTGAAATAACCAACTGAGGACTAGAAAGAGTACCAGAAAGATACCTTCCGTCGTATATATCTCTATAACAGTAATTTTTGAATATTTTTTTTCTCTAATCAACTTAATTTAAAAGAAAAAGTGAAAGAAAAAATTAAAAGCTAGAAGACTTATATTCAGGAGCCTCAAAAATCATTTAAAATTTAAAAAGTACTATAAAAGTACTTTTATTTTTAACTTTCTATAATACGTTAATGTTTAGAAAATATGTGCGTAGGGGGATAAAAAGTTACTTTTTTTATAAAAGTTTTACTTATTTTTTTGTAAAAAAATTTAGGCAAGTTTATGATATCATACCTTTAATATCTTGGATTTCAATAAAGAAGTTGTCTTTTTTATTAGCAATTTATTTGGTAATACATGTAGAAAATTCTAATGATTGCTGTCAGTATGTAAAAATAAAAAAAAAAAAATATTAAATAGGAAACCCTTATTGGTCTTTAATTATATTGTAAAAATTGAAATAAGAATTAAACATGTTATTTGCAAATAATGGCCATTTTGAAAGAGGCAAGAAAGAAAACATTTTCAGTGTTATTCTTCTATTTTATGATCCGTTTAAATATAATGGTAATATTGTATTATTTAACGAATCATCATACGTATGCATGTAGATCCTGTTTAATTTAATAAAATTTAACTGGCGTAAGTACAAGAGTCTACAGATTAAAACAGCAAACGAAATCTAATTAAATAATTAATGTATTATTTTCAAGTGTAAATTAATAGGTATTTACTCACCTAGTGCAAGTTCCAGTAACGCATACATGTGTATTTGAAATTATTATGTAGAGATTACTTGATTTATCCCAGAGATTTCTCAATTGATTTTCCTTTGAGGCTACATTTATGCTGATTATTCTTTCCCCGTTAAGCCATTTATCTCATCGTTTAAATAAAAATATAAATGTATTTCATAAATGTAACATAGTACCAAACTATTTACGTTTCATCAAAGATTGTCGATAATCCTAAGGGTAATTCATCACAAGAATAGTTGCTTTGCCTGGGCTATTTTTTTTTCACTGCTATGTTTACCATATGTTTGCCTACTTAAAAAGTCAATTCAATCCGTAAACTATGGATTCCGACTGAGCTAAGGCGAAGATCACACAAATTCTTAACCTCAAAATAACATATAGATCTTCTAAACCTTTTAGTATGTAACGTTGTAAAGCCCAACATGAGCTACAGACGTTGTTTGAAGATTCAATGATGCTACAGTAAGTTCGTTAATGTAATTATAACAGTATCAGCATTATCTATACAGCATCACCATAAAAACCAAAATACCTTTTAAAGCCATATGTCACTACAGTGTTTAAATATCGAGCGAAATAGTTCAAAACAGTAAGCATTAGTTTAAATATCGCTCGATATACAAAATGTAAAGTCTCTAGTTACTCTATCACATGAGATAACGGATCCGCTATCTAACGTTTTTTTGACTGATAATTAGTTTTGTCCTTCCGCTGAACAAATATGGTTGTGTATACGCTTTTTTCGTTCGCTAAGTGGGCCTGCGATCGACTTACAGAAGATGCCGATTTTATCAAAAAAAAAAAATCATCTTTTCAGATGAAGCTCATTTTGATCTTGGCGGGTATGTAAACAAGCAAAATTGTCACATTTAGGGCACAAGAAACCCGCACGCATACATTGAAAAGCCGATACACCCAAGACGAGTCACTGTTTGGTTTGGATTTTGGTCCAGAGGCATAATTGGCCATTTTTCTTCGAAAATGAGCAAGGAGTGGCCGTTACAGTCAATGGCGACCGTTATCGGGCCACGTTGAACGAATTTTTGTTCACAAAAATTGAAGCGGAGGATATAAGCAACATTTGGTTTCAACAGGACGGCGCTACGTGCCACACAGCCGAAGCTACACTTGATGTCTTGCGCCCTGTTTAAAAAAAAAGATTTATTTGGAGGACCCTTTATATTGAATCTTTTACACTTGCGGATATATTACACTTGACTTTTGTTTCTAATAACTTATATGGTATTTTGAAGGGTAAAAAATATCTGTCCTTTATTCTCATTTAACCATTGTTCGAAATAGAGCAAACGGCAAGATATCATTCTTGCTTCGAAAAATTCGAATTTTTTTGTTAATAAAGTATCATTACCCGATATTTTGGTTTATTTTTTTTCTCCGTCATTCCTCTAGAGAGCATGATGACTTTCCACAAAGCAACCATTGTTTTGTTTTAGTTTCTTTAGTCAATTCGATCTTTCAAGCTAAATAGATGATTAATCCACTGTAGCTTCCTCCATATGCTTTGGTGTAGTGGTGAAGATCCTTGCTAATTGGTGGTGTTCTTTACTTCAGCATTATAATATTTTCCCAGTAGGTGGCGTGTCTTCCTGATCATTCGTCTGATGATTGTCAGGGGGCTTCCTCTTTATTTTTTGGATTTAGTTGTCTGGAGGGAAGTTGAAGCTTTTTTTAAGGGTAAACATTAAACATTCGCAACCACAATCAAATTTTTCTTCGCCATGTCCTCTGCTGGGGCTCGAATCTGGATCGTCTGTGTTGTTATGCATGCGCTTTAACCACTACACCACGCCAGTAAAAACACCAGTTAAAAAAATTTAAGTTGAAGCACGTTGGGTGGACCATCGAAACTTATTCTAATTATGATCTACAAAGAAATGATATGTGAGGTTCTGAAATAGTGATTATTACCTTGTACGTCTCCAGCAAAGCTCACAAAAGCTTTGGGATCCACTAAAGCAACAATTTAAAATTGTTTTCAAGCAACAAAATTCATCCACAAGCATGAAAATTGGCAACCAAGCCAAGACACCTTGTCTGAAGTGCTGCTTGAACTCTTTAAAAAGATATCATTTGTAAACCTATTACGATAACTTAAAGCTCAAGAAACCTGATGTAAACAAATCCCGGCCAACTTGTTGAATCAACGTCGTGGTATCCCGACCAAAGCTGTGGATTGCACCAAGCGGCATATATCTAATTTCCAAGCTATATGCAAGTGCGAAATGTAGGGCTGTGTTCTGAAACTTTCCAAATGAAACTTCCCGCCCTATTCGATAACTATAGAAAAGTTGAGAAGAAAACCGAACTAAGAAACATATAATTGATGATGTTGACGTTTTCTCTTATACGGGCAGTACTACTATAAGTAAGGACAGTGGATCTTATGCAGATATTACGGATATATATTGTTACGTTTTTACCTTTTTAAAAACGTGTTTCTATGAGTTCGTAGGTTGTAGTTAAAATAAAATAAATTTTGTGTTTGGTTTAAATTAAAAATCCTTTATTCAAGACAGTTATGTGCACCACTGCTTGTAATCTTTCTACAGGCAATTTTTACTCTTAATTAGACTGTCTGTTTACAACTTTGCAAACTACAACAATTACTTGACAGATCTTTCTTCTTAAAGATCTTCCAACCCGATCGTAGTTATAACTTATGTTTGATCACAACCTTTTCAACCAGAGGTTATTCACACTTAACTCCACATTTTACTGAGTTAGCTCCAACTAAACTAGTTTTTTACTTCACTACTAGCTTCATGAGTTTACTCCTTATAAATTCTCTTAACACCAATAACACATTCGCTGAGTTAACTTTACTTAAACTGCACTCGCTGAGTTTACGAGACATAAACTGATTGCTGTTCTCACCGATGTGCTTTTTATATGACTGAGTAAACTGAGTAAACACATTGAAAGCTCTCAAACCTCTCGATATTTCAGGTAGATTCCATTTCTTTCCTTTAATATCTTTTTAGTTCCTTTGTAGCCATGCGTATGATGTAATAAACGCTGTGGTGCCCAACCTTATTTTCGTAACAATATATGTTTATATATATAGACATATATGCACAGAGTACGGCGTGAAAGCACCGTATCGACCAATGCACAATTAAAAATCTTTTGACAGTAGTTGATTGGTAGCCTTGAATGGGTTGATAGCAATATATGCTATAGAGTTTTAGTTGGATTTGAGAAAACTTTCACAGATAAGAAGTGAATAATGATTTTACCAGATTATTTTATCTTCTTAAACCGTCATAAGCAATTAAATTTAAATACATTTTAAATATTTTTTTAGGGTCGTATTTTGTGGTTTGAGGCATCATTTTATTTGCCCTCACTCACCATAACTCTTTGTTTATTAAAATTTGTTTTCTTTTGTATAGAAAATCGATTACCAGTAAAACGTTTGATTTTTTTCCAATAAACTTGTTAACCTTTTTGTGTTTATTTTACACACAAAAAAATAAATAAATTTCACTTTCTTTTTAAAATAAAAATCACACAATATTTATTTACACTCGTAATGCAATTCATAATCATTCAACATTATAAGACAGACTTTCCGACTCATCTTGATTTGTTAAAGAGGAAAATTACAAGGTGGTTGTGTAAAAGACGAATATTCATTTAAATTGTGTACAAACAACACGAACTATTTTAATATTTTAACAGAAAGAAAAAAATCAATAATTGTGTGAAAAGAAAAAAAAAAAAATTCAACTTTACACTCACTTCACCACACTTCATAAAATACGTCAAAATTTTCAAAGTGTTATTTGCCAATACACACTTACATACTTACAATGAGTGTTTGCTTTAATGCTGCACATACTCATTCATATTCAAATCTCTATTTTACGCCACAAGTTGCAGACAGACCATTGAGACCTGCCTGCGTATGTTTCTTGATCAAAATGAAAAATCCACGAGTATAGACTTATTGAATTGACATCGAAAGATCATAAAATAATTGAAATATGATTTAAGTGTGGAAAGATGCATGATATTGTGATGAAAATTGAAAAAAGAAAAAAAAACAATTTCAGTTTTTTATATAATGAATTACAAGATTATGAAATTGAAAGTTTAAATTGGATAATGCAAATATAAAATAAATGAAATATGGGTTAAAGTGGCTAAAAAAATATAAAAGTTTAAGAAAACAAATTTTTTTCGAGGGGTACTATTTATATTTCGGGAAATGGCAGCACTAATGTCAATAGCTAAAATCTGGCAACACCATAATAAAGTTTGACATTTCTTAGCATACACCTCTACTCACAACGTTTTGATCTACAAGTGCTATTTGTTTTGTTTACAGTGAGATAAGAAAGTCAATTTGACCAAAAAATGGAAATTTCAAAAGAATGATTTTTTTATTTTCATAGGATTAGTTTCCACATTTTTTGACGTGGATTATCTCTACAAGAATTTGTTGATAAACTCAATTCTTTGTATGGCAGTAAAGCACCATCCAAAACCATAGTATATGGCTGGTATATTGAATTCAATCGTGATCGTAGTTCTTTTGTCGCTGAATTCCGTAAAGGTCATCCAAAATCGGCTATTGTGCCACAAAACATCGATGCAGTGCGTTAACTGATAATGCAAGATCGTCATGTGAAATATTGAATGATGGAGGCATCCTTGCACTTTAGTGCCACTTCAATGCATACGATTTTGCATGAATACTTAGTTGTAATAAACATTTATACTCGTTAGTTAACCCCATAATTTGTCAATCGTTGAAAAAAGACTCGCGTCGATTGGTGTAAGGATATGAGTTCGACTGTGGTGCTTCAAAAGATGTGTATAAAATCATGACAGGTGACGAATCATGGATATATGCATATGAACTGGAAACAAAACAGCATCCGAACGTGTTGATATTCGAAGACGAGCTAAATACAGCAAAAGTTGTTCGTGGAAAAAGCACAGCGGATGGTCGCTCATGTGGCAACTGTTTCGCTTGAGCAACGTAGGATGGTCAATTCTGAGTGATACACGACCATTTACTTGCCGGAAGTTGCTTGCTTCGTAAAACCAACCGCCGATGACGAATCATTCTCCATTATGATAATGCGAGCTTTCACACATCTCGTCAAACAGGTGAATTTTTGATCAGTCAAAACATCAAATTGATGTCTCATCCACCTTATTCGTCACCCAATGATTTCTTTTTGTTCTCGAAAATCGAAGGTAAACTGCATGGTCAACTATTTACGAGTTCCGGAGAGCAGTTGAAGCGTTCAAAGCCATGTTTTGGAGCTGTCTCAAGAGTAATGGAAAAACTACTTCGAGAAATGGTTTGAACGAATGTAAAAGTGTGTTGATCATCTAGGGGAATATTTTGAAAACCAATAAAGCCATTTTCATTTAAAAATATCTTTTATTATTTGGTATTCCCGATATATAAATAGTGCACCTCGTAATGAAAAATGCTAACAAAATGAATTCGTTGATTGTGGAAATAATAATCAAATGGATTATTAGGATCTCTATGTTAAAGTAATTGTTTACTTCTATACTCAGAGCAATTCTAGAGTACACTTCTGTGGTCTGTAATCCTCAATTCACATAAACACTACTGAATCAGCTCATAAAGAGTTTCTCCTTTTTTGTTTTTGAAAACTTAAATGGAATATATTGTTTTTTTTTGTGTGGCGTGGTGTAGTGGTTAGAGCGCACGACACAAACCACCCAGGTTAAAAATAAAGAAAAAAGCTCCCCTGACCCTTCTCGCATACCTCTGGCGATGATGACAAACATCAGACGAATGATCGGGAAAAAGACGCCACATAATGGGAAAAAATTACAATGCTAAAGTAAAGATCACCACCAATTAGCAAGGATCTTCACCACTATAAAAAAAAAAATCATATGGAGGAAGCTACAGCGGATTAATCATCTACTTAGCTTGAACTATCAAATTGATTAAAGAAACTGAAACAAAACAATTGATGGTTTGTGGAAAGCCAATATGCTTCCAAGAGGAGTAACGGAGAAAAAAAATTGTTATTTTTACCTTTTAAAAACGTTTATTTATGAGTTAGTAGATTGAATTTAAAATAAAATAAGTTTTGCGTTTGATATTTAAATAATTTCTTTATTTACACAGCTTTGTGTTCCACTTTTCGTAACTTTTTACAAACTAGTTATTCTCTCTGTTTACGACTTTGTAAACGATAACAAATATTCGACAGATCTTTCTACCTAAAGATCTTCCAACCCGAACGTTGTTATAACTTATTTAGGTTCGATCACAACCTTTTCAACCAGAGTTATTCACACTTAACTCTCTTTACTGAGTTAGCTCCTACTAGACTAGTCTTTACAACTTTAGTTCAAACCAAAAAAGTCTACTCCTTGACTTTACACGAATAAAACTGATCGCGTAGATTCCATTTCTTTCCTTTATTTTCTTTTTAGTTCTTATGAAGCCAAGCGAATATAAACATCTACTTCTTTCAGTTCTTGTTGTTTGTAATTGTCTGCTACTTGTTTTATCTTCTGCCTGTTTTTGTTGTTGCCGGTTATTTTTATTTGTAAACATTTATATTTGTGTTATTGTTGTCGATTTAAATATCTGTACACAGGCACGTAGTTGTTTTTATACCTTCTGTTTACTTATTTCAGCGATGTAACACATGACAGTTTTTCCCAAATTTGATTTTCGTAACAATACCAATATCTAGTTTTGCCATCTTACAAAGGCCGTCTTGCAATTTTTAAACTTTATAATTTTGGGTCAGATTAGGTGGGGAAGCTGACCCACAAGATTACACCTACACACTCATCAGTGGGTGTAGTATGTTGTCAGTTCGCTGACAACATTTTAATCAATTATTCCCAATATAGAAATGGGTAGGCCGAAGGCCATCCAAATAATGTCAAGGGCAGTGAACTGGTTTATGTTCTACAGGGTATTAGATGTTGATATCCGGATCTGTACGAACAGTGACTCTGCGATCAGAGCTTTCTCCGGTATCTACTCGACATTTGGCTGGTATGTGAATGACGGGCATCTCTAAGCGAGATGGCGAGACATGAAAGCCTAGAGATTATCTGGGTGAGGGATCAGCATGTTACTCGGTGGAATTGTGTGGCGGTCGGACTAGTTAGGGAAGTTTCTCTCCTTGGCTATAAGGATATTGACCAACTGGTTGGAATGTCACTTTCCTCTTGTAGACTTCTGGTTCTGCGATATATGTTGGGCAGGGCACAACAGTGGTGGGTGGATGAACCCACCTGCTCTATATCGAGACGAGTCTGACAAATATGTGATGGGGATGTATATATTAATTCCCATAACATTCCATGAAGGAATCCTCCACGTAGCTTATCTCTTCCAACTCAGAGGTTTCTACTATGATTTACAATAACACTAGAAGCAAAAAAGTCAATCATAACCACGAAATACTTCGTTGGAGCGCCTGACCCCGAAAACTTAACTGATTAAGGATGTCAGCATGCCTTGTTCTGAAATTTCTTAATAAGCCGATTTCTTTCAGTTTAAATAGACTATGTGCTGCTATGTCTGCCATGAACTTCTTTATTAAAAGAAGTCCAGTACTACTTTTGGTGTGTATCTCACTGCAACTGTGATGTCAATTGCAGCACACCTTTGAACTTTAAAAGGAAGATTCCCATACATTCTCGTAGCTATTATAACAGATATTAGTAAGAATTGGTCTCACAACCAATGTGCACATTCAGTACACGATTGGGATATTAGGTTCCTAAAAGTGTAGTAGGCATTGAGATCCCTCTTGACCTTTTTCAGAGTTTTTTTTCCATGATAACTTTCCCACTCTTAAGAGCAGAGGAACTTGTAAGAATTTTTTTTTTGATAAAAAGTTTAATATGTGGTATTACTGATTCCGAGATCCTGCCTAGAAAGTCCGAATTCATTGTACTATCGACGAGATATTACATTTCTGGGAATCAAGAACATCTTTTTTTTTCCACTGATGAGTATTCCATCAGCAGATGGCATTCACAAAATGGAATTTTTGAAAAAAAAGAAGAAATTAACTCGTAAATTAGATTTAAACTGTTTTCGAATTTCTTACCTCTCTTATATGCAACAATATTTTTTAGACTGCTGCCACTTTTTGTTTGTTTGTTACTATTCCAGGAAATCTAATGTGTGCCAATACCTTTGAAAAAAGGAAAAACATATTGCAGTTGTTTTATGGAAAATGCCAAGAAAAAAATGCGGAAATCTTTTCATCAATAGGGAAAAAAAAGAAAATTTGTTTAACCAAATTGGTAATTTGTCAAGTTCCTGAGCAATTTGATTTTGATTTCTTAGCCATATTTATAAGCATAACTGAAATAACTTTTGTTATGTATAGGAAAACTTTGTTGCTGTTGCTGGCCATGACTCTCAGTTGCAGCAATTGCATTAAGTCAACATATTTGTGTACTCTTGTCAAATTCAAGTTATAAATTTTTTGATAAGACCACATGCACACATAGCAAAGAAGAGGCTGTTTGTTACTACTGGCATTGCTGCTTAAATTGATGAAAACGATGACCACAATCAAGTTATTGGTTGGTTGGCTATTTTTTCAGGATTTTTTTTATTTTTATTTTATTTTTTATTTTTTGTATTTTATTTCAATACTTTGGTGATTTTGATCGATGGTGCAATTGATGGTCATGTGTCATTTTATATATTTGTTTGTTTGATTATTTGTCTGTCTTTCTTTATACTGGAATTTATAAATGTGGTAAAATTTTTTTAAGGTAAAATTTGAAGCGGCCTCCACTTTATCAATATAAATCGGGAAAAATAACTTGAATGTTTGTTTTTGAAAATTTTTTTGAAACAAGTAACCGATTCGTAATTACTACATATCTCTTAAATCTTAAAAAACAAGGCTTAAGTTTAATTTTTATAGTTGTTACTGATTGGAATTTTGTGGCCAGACATCATTTATGGTTTTAAAGATGTTTCAAAATTAACGCAAGATTTGACTTAAAACACAGTTTTTAGTCGTTTGATTGTTATTTTTTAATTGAATTAGAAAGTACATATTGGGTCCGCTATCTAACGTTTTTCTTTTTCAACTAGTGTTTATTTCGCGAATGGTAACACTTAGCTCATGTCTGATTTGACAGATAATTAGATTTATCCTTCCGTTGAACGAATATGGTTGTGTATACGCTTGAACTTCGCTTCGCTAAGTGGGCCTGCGATCGACTTACAGAAGATGTTGATTTTCCAAAAAAAAAATCATCTTTTCAGATGAAGCTCATTTTGATCTTGGCGGGTGTGTAAACAAGCAAAATTGTAGCATTTGGGGCACAGAAAACCCGCACACATACATTGAAAAGTCGATACACCCAAGACGAGTCACTGTTTGGTGAGGATTTTGGTCCAGAGGCATAATTAGGCCATTTTTCTTCGAAAATGAGCAAGGAGAGGCCGTTACAGTTAATGGCGATCGTTATCGGGCCATGTTGAATGAATTTTTGTTCACAAAAATTGAAGAGGAGGATATTAGCAACATTTGGTTTGAACAGGACGGCTCTACGTGCCACACCACCGAAGATACACTCGATGTTTTGCGCCCTGTTTTTGAAGATCGCATTATCAGCCGCAGAGCTGATATCGTTTTGCCACCTCGTAGCTGCGATTTGACACCGTTGGACTATTATTTGTAGGGTGCCGTCAAAGATAAGTGTTACAAAGATAAGTGTCAAAGATGGTGTTAAAGGACAATATTCGTGAAGCCATTGGTGAAATACAGCTGCACACAATCGATAATGTGCTTAAAAATTGGACCGATCGTGTAGGCTACTACATGGCCAGCCGAGGCAGCCATTTGAATGAAGTTTTTTTCCATTATTAACCGGAAGGATTGTACTTTCAAATAAAAAAAGAAATTTGAGAAAATATTCAGTAGTTCTTTTTAATAGCATTTTGAAAAAAAAATTATTTGGCGGACCCTGTAGAATAGAGTATAAAATTTATGAAATAACAAATAAGGAAAATAGTTACCACTGCTTTGCGTGCACATACGCACTCGTTTGTTGAAAGTTTCCATGACCAATTTGCATAAATGTGGCTGAATATCGCTGATGCAGCGTTGAATCACCGCCTTTAATGCACGACAGCTTGTTGGTTTGTTAACATAGACTTGTGATTTCATATAACCGCATAAAAATAAATCTAATGGCGTTAAATCACACGATCTTTGAGGGTTAATTCTGATCACCGAAACGAGAGAGCACACAACCTGGAAATGTCTCATGCAGTAATTGAAGTGTTTTACGGGTTGTATGGCATATTGGCCACATCAATGTCATCCAATTTCGCAGAAAGAACTATGTTATCATGTCGCTATAACGAGCGCCAGTCACTGCTGGACCAGATTCATTAAAAAAAAAAGAATGGTCCAATAGTGCGTCTAGCTCAACAGCCATACCAAACAGTGCCACGTCGTACATGCATTTGTTTTGCGAAAAACACATTGAGTTCTCAGAACCCCTCAAGTGGCAATTTTGGCGATTAACAAAGCTCGCTTAGGATGATTTTGCTTGAAAAATCGGCATCAAATTGTTGATATTTAATAAACCATTAGCGACACGTTGCTCTATCGTGTAACGCTCCATTTTTCCTAACCCTAAACTGTCAGCTGTTGAATTGTTTTTTCTTTAGGGCTGCCAACACTTTACTGCACAAATAGCGACAAATTCAAATCTTGTGTTACTTTTGGGACACCCTTTTAGAAGCGCTCACGTTTTGACCATTTCAACAATGCCTACAAAATAGTTCATATTGATATATAATATAGGGTGACTTTTTTACAAGTACACAAGTTTTCATAATAATCAAATAAAGAAATACATTTTTAATATCAATGAAACGGGCTTGGTTGGATAGAAAATTTTATGACATTAACGTTTATATATGATATCGGTCATGTAGACGCCAGGGCTGGCGCGTACAAGTCGTAGTCTGGAACACCAATTTTAACAATCTTTATCGCAACATATGCTGCCATATTTCGCCAATAACTCTTCGAATATTGATTTCTAGGTTTTCAATTGACTCTGGTTTACTCCAAAGAAAATAAATCACACGTTGTTGGTGGCCAATTAAATGGACAATTACGTGAAATTTCTCTTTCAACCAAAGTGTCATTGAGTAAATAAATTATAGCGTTCGCTGTGTGGCTCCGTCCGGTTAAAACCACATGTCAGCAAGATAAATGTCAGCTAATTGAGGTACGAAAAAATTACTAGTCATGTCTCTATACCGTTCACCATTGTGAAGAACGCAGCGGTTTAGCTAATAAAACTGTTAAAAATTAGGGTCCTTAAGAAATATTCACTTGTCACCTACTTTTTCCTTAATTATAAACATACCGTAACTATTTATTTTCTTTAAATTAAATCATTAATTGATTCGTAAATTTTTCTAAAACGAATAACTTTAAACACTATTGCCACACTCATGACATCATCGTGTGTTGCACGGCATTAAATGCAACAACTGCATTTTACTATAAATTGTTTAACTGACATTAAATTGATTGTCTCTTTTCGAGTTAAAGAAGAAGACCGTAATATTCAGTCAATGATGCTGGCTTATTTATTTGGCTTATTCCTGCCTTTTATTTCACAATTTATTTGCCTGCTTTGGGTTACAATTTAGCTCAGCTCATCTCATATCACAATACGAGAGATGTTGATAAAGAGAGTATTGGCAGAAGGAAAATCAAATAAAAGAAGGTATTTTACTTGCAACATACATTTATAGGTAAAACACAACCAGATATGCGATTTGGTTGTAAAACTTTGTTTTAGTCTTTGATGTGAAAATTCAATTCAATTCGAATTCAATTGACAAATTGTTAAATCAAATACATTTTCTTCACTTTAATCGTTATGTATCGCTATTATCGATGGAGGGAGTGTAACAAGAAGCGGCAAATGGTGGCAATACGTGTTTAGACTGTTAATTCTGTTTAAACCTTAGGCTAAAGCTCTATGTGTGTGTGGCAAAGATTGCTGTTTCTTTGCTACCATCAACTTGGTAATCTGTTGGCGAAAATGTTAAACAGCATTTAAGAAGACAACAAACACATGACCGCATATACATATTAACGTTTAATATGAAGGTGGCGTTTGACATATGCTTTCCGTCATTTGAGTCGGGGCTTTTACATTGTATATGATTCGAAAAGGATACATTTGTGAGGTTTTTGTTTTGTGTGTGAGAATTTTCTTTATTATTTTGAAAGCCTGTCTGTCTATCCATCTTTTTGATTTGGTTTTCTATGTAAGACATGGTTTTACAGGTTAAATAAATCACACGTTTTGTTTGCAGTTCATTTTAAGCAAAATAGACATTTTGCCTTTATCTAGTTTTTAAATTTCTAGGAATATAATAATATCCATAAAATACTGGAAAAGATTTGTCGTATTTAAATGGAAAAATTTACGGTTATATTTTGGTTCCCTACATGTGCATATATTGTAATAGAATTTGGCGAATAACAAGGATGGTTATGTTTTTAAATTTAAGAATAAACTCAACAAATGTTCATTAAAGTGAAAAAGGGAAGAAGTCCTATTAGTTGTTGTTTTGTTCTTGATACAGTTATATTTGTTGTGTTTTTGATTTATTTCGAATACAATTTAATATTTTTACGTTTTTAAAAAACGTTTATTTATGAGTTCGTAGATTGCAGTTAAAATAAAATAAATCTTTTTATTAAAAAATTATTTATTTAAAATAGTTTTGAGTTCCACTGCTCGTAACCTATTCACGAGCAATAACAATTTCTATTCTTAATTACTCTTTCTGTTAACAACTTTATAAGCAACAATAATTACTCAACAGATCTTTCTATAGGGTCCGCCAAATAATTTTTTTTTAAAGGCTATAAAAAAACTACTGAATATTTTCTTAATTTTTTTTTGCTGTTGTTATGCGTGCGCTCTCACCACTATACCACGCCACCCAAATAACTGAGTTCATCGACACATTCCTGTTGAGATAATCCAACGAAACCACTTGATGTTCTCTTCTTAACTCACTGTAAAAAAAGTTAGCACTTTTACATCAAAATTTTGTGACTACCTTTATGCTAAAAAAAATGTCAGACTTTATTACGGTGTTGCCAGATTTTAGCTATTGATATTCGTGTTGACAGTTCCCGAAATATAAATAATAATCCTCGTATTCTAATCTAACAAAAAATTGTCCTAAACGTTTTTCTTAATTGGTGGCGTTTTATCATTTAAAAACCCATAATTTTAACCAATAAGTCATTGGCTTGTCATCTCTCCAGTATTGACTTAAGGTCATAATGTGGTTGAAGTTAAAAATTTCCAGAGACTTACCAAAAGCCAAACATATAAAAACAAAAAAGAAAAAAACTTTCATCACTTTCTTTTCGCCTTAATTTTAAATCGTAGAAAGAAACAAAATATCGCTTCAATTAACAGCAAGAAATTAGTGTTGTTGTTGATATTACAATAACAACAATACTTTAGCACATACAACCTGTTACTTCCGTTTTTAAAAGCGAATGTAAATAATGTTCGCATGGCCATATACTCGTACAGTTCGTTAAATATTGCTGATGATTTTTGTTAAAAAACAAAAGTGGGCTGCTCATCATCTTCAACACGCATTTAGCTCAGAGTAGAAGTGCTACAGCATAACTATTGGCAAAAAAGGGTGATATTATGGGATGTTTTTAAGTGAAGGTTATTAAAACTTAATTTTAAGAAAATAATAAAAAAAAATATGGAAAAAAATGTTGAAATTGTGCATGTGTAGCATTAAATTAATCATAGATTTCACTTTAATGGTATTTTTCGTTTAACAACAAAAAAAAACATTAAAGAAAATAAGTAGGAACGTTATAAGTGACCAAGCTTGAACACATAATACCCTACATAACAATGCCCTTTTGGGTTAAATAAACGACTAAGTGTATCCACTGTTATATACTCTTTAAGTGTAAAAATTCCAAAGTACGCCGCTGCTTTTTAATATGGAAATTTGGCTTTTACTCTTCTATAAGGCGATTATAAGCGTCAATTTGAGTTTAAACATCCCGAAGAGAATGTTCAAATTTACTATCCTGCAACAGAATGGTTTTAGGGTTTAACACTATTGTATAACCCTGTTAATAGCATAATGGTGGAACGATCAATGGTGGATTTTGCTAAGACATTTGACACTCTCCGTCATCATCGATCTTATCAGTGCACATCTCCATCTTAATTAATATCTTTAATGTTATTTTATTTAAATTTTTTTACCTTTTCTCCACCTTTCGTTCTCTTCCAGTTCCGATCTAAACATTTGACAGTAATACACTGTAGAATCTGTCGTTTAGCTGTATACAGTATATAAGATACATACGAGTATATAGATAGCTTTTATCCAGTGTTCTTTCTGTAATACCCGCTTTTTGGGTAATGTGGATAGATCACGCTGCTTTGATTGTTGCCGTTCCCTGTATATAAAGATTTAATATTTAGTATGATTGGAAAGCGCACATCCACTTATCTAATTCACACAGTTACTGACTGATGATGTACATTGTTCACGACTTTTTTTGAACCTAATTTAGAAACTTTTACTATTGCCGTTCTTAGGAGATACAAAAATCAATATTTACTTCGTATGGAAAGTACCACGCCTGGTTGTTCAATTACGCCCACGTTCTGACTGATGATTTGTATTGGCAATGAAGCTATTTGGAAAAAATACTGAAACTATAGCTTTAACCGTTCTCAAGATATAAAGAAATCAATATTTAGTTTATATGGGAGGTACCACGCCCACTTGTCCACTTCCGCTCAGTTTTTGACTGATGATTTGCGTTAACTGTGAAGTCAATCAGACATAATTCTCAAACTTTAGCTTTAACCGTCCTCAAGATATACTAAAATCAATATTTACTTTGTATGGGAGGTATCACGCCCACTTTATGACTAATGATTTGTATTGACGATAAAGTTGCTTGGATCAAATACTGAAACTTTAGCTTTAACGGTTCTAAAGATTTAATAAGATCAGTATTTAGTTTATATGGTGGGTACCATGCCCACTTGTCCAAATCCGCCCCTTTTTTGACTGCTGATTTGTATTGACGATGAATCTATTTGTCCCAAATTTAAAGAATTTTTCTGTTACCATTTTGAATATATAGAAAAATAGATATTTAATTTGTATGGGCGTGGCATTTCCCACTTGGAAATTTCACAATTTATATAGCCTCTAGTTCTTTCCTGACATACAGAGAGATATTGTAAAAATTTCAGGAAAATCGGTTCAGCCCTTTAGCTGTCCATAAGGTTCAAACAAACAAACAAACCAACAAACCAACAAACAAACATACATACAAACACACATTCAAATTTATATATAACTTTTGTTCAATATAGTACTAAGTAGATGTACTAATGGGGTAAGTAATAAATATCTGAAAGGGTATAATTTTTGGCCAGATTTGCCGCCTAAAAGATTTCAAGTATGCTGATGCCATATGTCTCCTCGGGCAAAATTTCAGGTATATGACAGGTAAACTTCAAAGATTAACATGGGAAAGACGAAAGTTTTACGCTTGAACACTTCATATGTTTCGAAGTTTATACTGGTTGAGACAGAGAAGGATGCCACCTTATCCCTTACAGAAGTGTGCATCTAAGGCCACAGTTGTTGATGACGGAATCGTCACATCGCAGTTGAAGAATAACAAAGGCGTTGGAGCTGACTGACTGTCGGCTCAGCTATTCAAGACCGGTGGCCAAGAGTTGGAAAAGGGCTTGCTGCAGCTACTTTGCTCTGCATGCCAAACGATCCCACTGTCTAGGCACATTACCTTGGGATTAGCTTGAATAAAAATCGAATATAAGGACCTATTAAGCGTATTGGGCGAGAGACCGCAGCCCATTGTTAACATGCTAATCGGACCCTATCTGTGTGGCTTCAGGTAAGTTAAATCCACCATTGACCAGATCTTCACAATACGTCAATTCCTGAAACAGAGATGTGTGAAAAATATCGACACAATCGTCAATTCTAAAGCGGCCTTCGACACTTAGGACAGGAATTGCTTCTATGGTACTGTATCTGAATTTTGTATTTCCTCTCGACTTATGCTAAAGCTCCCTCAGAATAGGGAAATAATTTGGAACTTGTATCGTCTGTAATCCACGCAATGGTGTGTTCCAGGTTTCGTATCTTTACAACAGAGTGTATATCCCTTAGCATTTAATATATATTTAGCTTTGTTCTCCTTGGAATATACTGTGAATACCGTACTTTTTTTCCATCACTTCTCTAGTGAGCATATTGGTTTTCCGCAAAGCATCATCCACTGTAGCTTCCCTCCATATGATTGTCTAGTGTTGAAGATTCTTGATAAGTGGTGGTGCTGATCTTTACTTAGCATTGTAATTTTTTTCCAGTACATGACATTTGTGCTCCTGATCATTCGTCTGATGTTTGTAATTATCGCCAGAGTTAAGCTAGAAGTTCAGGGGGGTTTCCTCTTTATTTTTTAGTTAGTGTTGTCTGGAGAGACAATCACGATACATTTTTTTTCTTCATGTCCTCTCCTGAGGCACTTGTGTTGTTATGCGAGCGCTCTAACCACTACACCACGCCACTACTACTTATTGGTTTAAGTGGAGAGTATGCTTGACGGGCTTTACTTATGGGGCTCTGACCCGCCACTTTTGTCCATTATTTTATTTTGATACAGTATACTTTTTCAAGCAATTGCTATCGTATGTAAAATCTTTGATCGTTATTTGCAATTGTTTTCGTATAGCTGGTATTTATTTCAAGCCGACTCACGCAGCTTCCTGGACCATCGTTTATTTAGCTTGAATATCTGTGACAGTGTCGGTAAGTTAGTACATATCGTCTGCAAAGTCGAGGTCCTTCAGATTGCTCTGAAGGCCCCAGGTAATTTAGTTTCTGTGGGATGCTGCTGTGTTAACGTTGAGTGAAGTACGCCTCTATATTCAATGTAACCAATATGGCAAAATGGATTAAGATGTCAAAGGCTTTCTCGAAAACATTGAATGGTAGGCAAAGCGGTGATCTCCACTCTACAGACTCGCACATTTAAGGTAGGATTATACGATTGTTGTAATGCATCAATAATTAGTGTTTTTTATATGTCAATCGTGTGATTATACAACTTATTGGCTCATACGACAACTCAGAATATTATTGTGCTTATTTATCCCAATAAAATGCAACCCTGGTGCAATAATCGTATGAAAGCTTTATCGGCAATTATGCACCAATATAAATTCCAAAAATACACCAATTGAAGAAGACTGATTTTTATTTTTTAATTGATTTCTTTCTAAAAAAAAAACACGTGTTTATACGGTATTCATAATTGCAATCCCTTAAAATATGCATTTTTTAAATTATTTATGTATATGTAAATTGCATCACAAACTTCCACCATTATTTTTTTCATTTTTTTTATTGAGCGGACCACCTGATAATCAAAGCCGATGCAATTTTTATATTTTTAGAGAACAAATCATCTTTACTTTAGAGAATTAAATATAATTTGTAATCATATTCCAATTTAAATAAATAAATATTTTAGTGAATTAATATTTTTTAATTTATTGAAATGTTTTCTCATATGCACCATCAATGGCCCTTTTTGTGAACAATCTCTGACCCACACACTTTTTCTTTTCTTTTTTGTATTTCTTTTTATTTATTTGTTCACTAAATGATCTCAATGTAAATAAAGAGGACGCTATTTGCTTTTTTTCAAAGAACGAATCATTTTAAACACCAAAAAAAAAAAAAAAATAATAATAATGAATTCAATTTACCACAACAGCTGATTCATAGAGTTGCCGTAAACTAGAACAATCGTATGACAACGGGACAATTATTGTCAATAGATCGTTTCGCGCCATCTTGTGACAATAAATGTGAATACAGAATTTTTAATTGAGACAATTTTATTATTGTGCGTTAATTTGTCGCAATAAAATTTGTAACAAATTGGTTTATTTGAGTCAATCGTGTGATCCCAGCTTTATATGTAATATTTGTATCTTCCGTAGAGCATATCCGCTTATGGTTTCCAATTCATTTTTAAGCCTTACCGTTCGTTTGTTGACAAATCTTCCCAAAATCAAATGTTCATTTACATCTTTCCTAGTACTAGCACAATACATTACATGAGCAGGTGTCATTTCCTAGTCCCAAGCAAATTTTAGCATTTTTTGCTCTAGAAATATGACGACATGAGCTACTCGCTTCAAAAAATTATTTAAATTAAAAATATGCATTTGATATAATAAATATTAGATATTCAACTGAATGTTAAGATACTACAAACATCAAACACCACCAAATTTTATCCCAACCAGGGTAGGGTAATAAAACGAAAATATAAATAATTTTGTGTATTTATATAACAAGTGTTTGCTATTGTCCATTAACATAATTAAGCATTAAAAATATACAAAAAAAAAAAAATACTTTCTATAATCAAACAATACAAAGTACAAATAAATTGTACGATATAACTGGTATGTCTGACCAAAAAAACACATAACCATGCCATACACCACAACCCTCACCATAGCTTTTGAAAGCATCTTCACTTCATCTTAAATAGAAGTACGAATACATTAAATTTAATAATTTTTTTTAATTTACTCATAACATAGGTTGTTTGCAAGCTTTAATTTATTGAATGGAAAAAAATTTACAAATTTGTTTTGAATTATAATTTGTAAGAATTACGTTTTATTTGCATTCATATTGGAATTTGTTTAACAAAAAATTGTTTAAGAAGTACAAACCAAGACCAAGTGTGCAATTAAATGTTTCATTATTTTGAGATGTCAAAAGATTTTGTCTGGTGTATTTGGAGGTGTTAATCATGTCAAGGATTTATGACATGTAGAGTTTTATTTGTTTAAAATTTAAAATTTATATTCACAACAAAAACTGGCTATTTAAATATTGGCCCATTAAAAAAATACATTAAAAGTCTTATAATCAAGTTTTTTATGATAATTTTAGCAACGATTTTTACAATTTTTCTGTGTAATTTTTTTATTTAGAATTTAAGATAATAATGTTTAGTATTCAATATTTATTCATTCATTCATTCATTCTATAGATATAAAGTACTTGGGTCACTGGTTTTTTAAAATTTCTTAAAACTTCGTCTTGTCATGGATTTCTTTAGTTTTGGGAAGAGTAATAAGTAGTTATAAAAAAAATTTTTAATGGCGGTTTCGAGCGTTCAATAAAGAAACTTCAACCCATAGTACGTAAAAACTAGATTCGTGAATAAAATTTTCTTTGGTTCGCTCGTTTTATGACTCGTGCTCGTGAGTTTTATTTTTTAATTCGTGTGTACGAATCATATTTTTTGCTCCAAAAGTTTTTTGCTCGACTCCTGAGCACAAATTTAAAATTGTTTAAATTGTTGCTTACGAGTTTTGTTCTTTAACTCGTGAGCACGAATATTATTCTGAAAACGAATAAAAAAAGTCGAAAGCGAGCAATTCCTTTTAATGCATGTTGTTTGTGTAAGATTAAATTCGTAATATATAGATGTACAGATAAGCTCTTTTGAGCCTTATCTGGCTGAGAATTATCTATAGCATATATGTATACAACCGAACGAAATTGAGCTGATAATAACTAGATGATAAATAAAACAACAAATATTATTTAGTTGTGGAATAAATGTCAACGTGAGCAGACGTATGTTGCTTTGCAAAATGCATTTCGTGCACTTCGTGAGTTTTTCGGTCAGCATAATCGACCAAATATGTCTACCATTGGGAGAATAGTGCGCATTTTACGGAAACAGGGTCTGTAGGAAATTTAGGAACACCTGTGCATGCTCGCCCAGTTCGTTTTGCGGAAAACATTGCTGGTGTTCGCTATAGCGAAATAATAACGAAATTCTTTGGGCCAGAAATTAAGGATATGGTCCTGAACGATATGTGGTTCCAACAGAATGGTGCCACTTGTTTGCTACAGAGCAATGGATCTTTCGTGCGAGAAATTCGTGACCGTGTTATCTCATGTCGTGGCCGCGATGATGTGATTTGACACCGTTAGAATTCTTTCTTTGGGGATATTTAAAAGAAAAAGTGTACGTCAATAAGCCAAGAGCAATTCAAGAGCTAATTAATGAGATAATTCGACACACTAACGACGTTGAAACTCAGTTATATCTCAATCATTGAAAATATAGACCGACAGCTAGAAGTATGCCACCGAAGCAGTGGCCGATATTTTATTTCACACATAATTGTCATAGATCCCTTTAATTGTCATAGATCATAATAAAAATATTAAGAGAATTCTGTGAAAACTTTTTGTTTTATTTAAAATTAACATCGTGTGTTTCGGTCGGAGCCAAGATTTTTTTTTACTTTTTTAAGTTTGAAGATGTTGTTACATACTATTTTATGTAGGCACATAGTACTATTTATATAACGGGTCCGCCAAAAAAATTTTTTTTTGAAAATGCTATACAAAAAAACTACTGAATATTTTCTCAAATTATTTTTTTTATTTGAAAGTACAATCCTTCCGGTTAATAATGGAAAATAATTTCATTCAAATGGCTGCCTTGGCTTGCCATGCAGTAGCCTACACGATCGGTCCAATTTTTAAGCACACTATCGATTGTGTGCAGCTGTATTTCACCAATGGCTTCACGCATATTGTCCTTTAAAGCGTCAATTGTCTCTGGCTTGTTGGCGTAACACTTATCTTTGATGGCACCACACAAATAATAGTCCAACGGTGTCAAATCGCAGCTCCGAGGTGGCCAAACGACATCAGCTCTGCGGTTGATGATGTGATCTTCAAAAACAAGGCGCAAAACATTTAGTGTAGCTTCGGCTGTGTGGCAAGTAGCGCCGTCCTGTTGAAACCAAATGTTGCTAATATCCTCCTCTTCAATTTTTCTGAACAAAAATTCGTTCAACTTGGCCCGATACCGATCGCCATTGACTGTAACGGCCACTCCTTGCTCATTTTCGAAGAAAAATGACCCAATTATACTTCTGGACCAAAATCCGTACCAAACAGTGACTCGTCTTGGGTGTATCGGCTTTTCAATGTATGCGTGCGGGTTTTCTGTGCCCCAAATGCGACAATTTTGCTTGTTTGCATACCCGCCAAGATCAAAATGTGCTTCATCTGAAAAGATGATTTTTTTTTGGCAAAATCGGCAACTTCTGTAAGTCGATCGCAGGCCCAGATTCCCAGCGTTGTTCAAGCGTATACACAGCCATATAATTATTTGTCAAATCAGATATGAGCTAAGTATTACCATTCACGAAATAAGCACTACTTGAAAAAAAACGTTAGATGGCGGACCCTTTATTTATTAGGGAAATATAAGTATTTAAATGTAACGGGTTTTTAAACTGTGTATTACCGCTAGTAAATTTTTGTCGCCTTAAATTTATTGAATTTAAATTAAACGGTTTTCATTCCTTTCATATTTCCAGTTTGTTTTTATATTTCCGGTTTCTCGATTACCTCTTTCACATCATGTGTCAGTGCCTAGCCATTAATATGAAACGACGGACGTTCTTGTCCTCTCATTTCTTGTCATCTTTGACTGAACTGAAGGGTTGTTGCATTTAAGAGATTTCATTTGAAGTCAAAATGGCGCTCTTTGATCCCTGCCTTAGCTCTTTAGCTTGTGGTAGCAGAATGGGAAGAACTTCCGGCTTAATTTGGGACCTTATTCTTTTAGGAGAGTCCACCATATAACCTAACCTTATTAGTCTCTTATATAAAACTTTATTAGCGTACCAGCAGGGTGTAAAATCAGGTTTAAGCGCCACCAAAGAACTTGTATTTTTCTTACTTTTAAATATTTTTTATTATCTTCAGAATACAAACTATAGAGAACGGATTTCTTAAAGTAAAAAATGTCAACAGAAAATATTATTTAAAAATTAAAATTAAAAAAATATGAAAAATATTCTTATCACTTTCATACTGTCACTACTTTAAGTCTCATACTTAAATCACTTCAATTATATTCCATATTATCTTTACAGCGAATCAAATAAAAGTAAATTTTCCAACTTTCTCATAAAAATTAATGTTGCAACTAATTGCAACCTAAGCTTCTGCAAAGAACAATGCCAAGCAAAAATTATCTTGGATTCATCGTTAAAGGCAGAAAAAAATAAAAAACCCCTGACATTTGCCAGAGTACGAGTGAGTACCTTTTGTCTGTTTGATACAATTGTGATAAAGAAAAAAATTATTTTTAAATTGTCTTATGAGTAAGAGCGGGAACAAGATGATTAGAAATAACATCATGTAAAGAATCTTTTGATCCAACTAGAAACTTGCCACATTTAATTGTTAACAATGTTGCACTGAAATTTTCCATTGTGTTTGATTAGACAAAAGAAAAATGAAGAAGCTCTCTACAATTAGAAGAATGCAATAGAACTCTTTGAATAACTACATCTTAATAATAGAACACTCTAAGGTATTTGAATAGGAGCGGCAAAAAACAAAAGGAAACACTAAATTGTTTGAATGACGACATAGGGGAAAGTTAAGCATCTAAAGTCGGCACTGAAAGCATAAATAATTAGTAAAATTTTAATATTTTTTTTAAATCAATCGCTTTTTTATAAGATCGAGAGTTGGTTGGAATACCAATTGATGCTAAACAATTTGCTTCGAGGACAGCACAAAATTTGATCTGAGTGAATAGAAATTTCTTGCAGACGCCTTCTCTTATTGTCCCTCTTATTACTTATGTTTGTCTTCCAAGAAAGCTTTTGTCTTGAAGAATTTCCTGATATTTCATTTTAGAGAACGCATAAGTATGTTTGCGTAGAGTAATGTGCTCATATCGTACGTCTTGAAATACCGTCAATTAATTTGACCCTTGATGAGAAAAACTAATATTCGAATAACGTAAATCTCTACCAAGTAACCACGAATAGAATAACAAACGAACAACGCTTGCAAATCACTGATTTTTATTATCAAAATTTGTGCTGTGTGAGAAATGTGTTTCGTAAATTTCTATCGAAATGTTATCTTCACTGACGAAGATCATTTTTAGCTCAATTGCTGATTTCAGTGTGAAGAGCAACCCAAAGCACTTTAAAATATGTACTTATTGGTGCGGTTTGTGGGCTGGCGACATCATCAGAACGAACTATTTTAAGAATAATGCAAATCGCAACGTTACATCTAATGAGAACAAAGCACCGAATTAGTCTTCTGAAATTATTTGCTTTTTGTCTTATCTATCGTTGCACCAAGCCGAATTCAATATATATCGACAATAGAGGTAGAAGTCTACGATGAGAAACGGCACAAGGCTCCGAACCACCACTATACAATATATACAGACAGCGTTGTTTCCAGGCAAGGACAAATGCCGAACCTGCATAGACGGAAGACAAAAAAGTATTTACTAGAAAAACAAAAAAAGGCAAAGATGCTGTATGATCTAAGCAGAAGCAAAAGGGGATAAAATAAGATCTATCAGAAGGTCCTCGGTTCAAAACTAGACCAAACCATCTGAAAAAGAAAAAGTTTTTTCAACAGCGGTATCACCTCATAACATTAGCTGGTTATGAGTATTACTGTTTACTATTGAAAACTTCTCTAATGCATTTGTCGTTCTGAGCCGGCGTTAAACTGTAGATCCCTTTCAATGAGTCTAAAAATAGAATCGGGTGCAGCTTATTGACTGACAGAAGTCCCCATGTTCCTTCATGGATTGTTAAGGGAATTATATATATATTGGCTAAGAGTAAGTGTTGCCTTTTAAAAATGTAATATTTTTAAAGTGTTGCTTCCACGCTTATAAAATGCTGCACTTTTCATAGCCGAAATGAACATTTTCCAAAAATTTTTCGTACGAAGTTAAATATCTTGTCTCATTAACACTAAAAAACTCTACAATAAATATTTAATGTGTTTTTCAGGGCAATATTTTAAATCAGTGATTTTTTGAGGACTCAAAATGTAACATTTTTACACTTTATGAGGGCAATTTACTTAAAAAATACGCTGACCTTTCTTACTGTTATATATTTTTTTGAAAAATATAAAACCACGGGTAAAGACAAAAATATGTTACATTTTTTGCCGGGAAGGAATGATTTGAAAAAATTACTTAATGAAATAAGGTATCATTCAGTCGTTTATTATTTGCCTACTTGTCAGTTTTATATTAATTTAGTTTCTTCTCAAGATTTTTTATATTAAAGTCAGGTCGGAAGTAATGTTCCATTTATTTTTCTTTCTTGCATTGAATTCTATTAAGAAGGGAATGTTTAAATTCAACACACGCTTACCATTAGACAAAAGCGAAATGAGTTTTAGATTAAGATGAGCTTTTTTTTAACTCTCTTACAATAATAACAATAATAATGAAACTAATTTTTTAATAATTTTAATTTCTTTTTAAATCATAAAACAAATACTGGCTTAAACGTAAACGTAAGTATCTTTAGAAATTTTGCAATAGAAAAATAATCCTTCTGGGGAAATTATACGTACAACTCTTAGTTGTAAGTTACCACTATGAGGTAATGAAGTAATTTTCTCTATTTTTCTTGGCATCTATGTAATATTCTAACAATGAAAAATACAATTTAATAGCTTAAAGCAACAATTATAAATGCATTAGATGAAAATAGTAATAATAGTACTATGAGTGGTACTCGTATATTTAAAAATGTTTAGAAAATTCTTTCCTAATTATTAAAAATGCGAATATACATACGAGTACATATGTACATATATTTCTGTTTTATATCTTTATTCCCAAGCAAATTTGAAGTTTATGAGCTGATTAAAATATAAAATAATTGCAGTTTCATTTCATTAAAAAAAATTATTGCTCAACTTCAAAGAAAAGTTGAAATAGGAGAAAAACTTTCGCAGGAAGATTGTCTCACAAACGAACGGTGACACTAAAGAACTAATTGTCTTAGTAATGAGTTGTGTAATTCGCTGAGCAATTCTCAAACGGATACACGATAGGGAATACATAAAAATTATTCCCTTACTCTTCTTATGAGAATATTGCATTTATTTCGTTTCAGTTTCTCTGTAATCGGTTTTTTTGTCTGCAAGCTGAGCAGATGATCAGTCTACTGTAGCAGGTCTAGAATAGGCGATAGAGCTGTCATCTGTCGTTGTCTAGAAACACAAACTCTCTGTGTATTAAGTTTAACGGTGTGTAGCCTTACTGTTGCTTATAATAGACTTCTATCTTTCCCACCCTTTCGAGAGGTGGCTTTGCCTGACCTATGCACGATATGTTGTATGTGATGAAGCTCTTTTTTCCTTAGGATGGTCGTGAAGCTCTTTGGTTAAATCATCTGGAGTGGCGTGAATATCAAATTTGAAAACACGATGGAAATTCTTCTTGACCTCACTGTGGACTTCACATCACGATTATTAGGAATAAATTCCTCGTTAGAGTAATACAATACACACAACAAATCAATCAATAGGGCTGGGTATCCCCTATCGCCGGTCAAGTAGCCAAGTCCCAAAATAAGCTTTTAAGCATTGACATTTTTTAAATTTGTGGTGAAGTGAAGTATTTTTTGCATCACCTATGAATTATCTATCAACCACATTTTTGGTGTGATCTCTGAGAAAGTTATTAAATATTACCATCATTCTAGGGCATCTTAGCTTTCAAGTCTACAGTTTATCTAGCAGATCTACTGGTGTTCATTAGATCTGAAATCCTAATGGTGAATATGTCCCTATTGAAAACATATGTCCATCCAAATCTTTAAAGAACTTTACTTTCCGACAACATGTGTTCCGTAGTCTTTGATGTTCGTCAGCATAATTCTGTAAAAGATGCTACAGCTGTTTCCCTTCCTGTGCCCAAATTGTGAACACTAGTCACTGTCCAAGCGAGCCAAGTCCCAAAACAACTATGAGATTAATATACCTACTAGGTGCGATTGGGTTGCGGAATCTGTTCTTCGGGATGACGTGATCTCAATCTCAGACACAATGGCGGGTACAGCAATTGGTTTTTACTCTGATGAACTTGGCGTTTCGGTATATCTCAGATTGTACTGTCCACTCCAGGCTGAGACTTTTGCCATCGATAGGGCCACTAGGTGTATTCAGGGATTAGATCACGAACCTTTGAATATTGATATCTACGCGGACGGTCTTACGTCGGTACATGATCCCAGTTCTAATGTAATGAAATTGGAATATCTCATCAGCTATGTTGCTCACTTATCCAACTTGGCCGACTCCATGTCGTAGTGATATGTGTCCCGAATCATAGGGGAATGATGACGAATGCTCAACTAGTGGTTCATCTATGAGTGTAGCTCTTGCACAAGGGGACCCTTTGTGGCGTTATCGAGATTAATAGATAACTGCGCGTTGAGCAGTCTATGCATTCTCTGTCAGTGGAAATAACCAAGACTCTCCTGTCTTTTAGAAGGGATTAATTAGGCTTCTTACGGGTACCACATGATTGGACATATGTCTAAGTGTAGAGGTTACTTATGTTGTGGCTACTGTAGGATTTGTCAGGATGAGGAGGAAGAGAAATTGGTATAACACCTTCTTTGTGACTATCCCGCTCTAAGGGAGCTTAGACTAAGCCAATGCTCGTCTCTTTCATGATGTGACTGTCTCAAGATTATATCACTGACGAATCTGGTCAATTTTGTTCAGGTGCGGGTTGGCTATCGCAAGGACCACGTGATTTACACACTTAGACTAAGGTAGGGCTTTACTCGGTCTTTGATTTTGATTCCTTGGTGAGTTGTCAGGTTCTTCCTTAATGGTATCACAACAGGCCATAGGGCCTACAAGTATACTCGCGGACGTTAAATGTAAATTAACCTGACCTATCCTAAGTTCTACAACAACTGGACTCTATTTCCAAATGCCTCTTAGTCTTAGTAACTTGTGGTAGCAACACTTGACAAGATTAGATGCCATACGATGAGAGCCGATGTAACCAAAGAAAGCTGACTACTGACACCAAAAGCAACCAAAGCCTCTGTGCAAACGCTAATCACAGTCATAATTATTATTACTTTTACCAAAACAATGAATGGATTTATTTCACTGCTCGAAGAGCAGGTTACTAGTAGATCAGCTCCTGCGGAAGCCGCGGTGTAATAGAGAGGTATCGAAGTACTGTGGGCCTTCGTTATATCTTACAGCCCTGAATCTGTATAGTGTCTTCCTGTTGAATCTCAGAATATTGGTCGGTGTCTGTAATGATATATCGTAATTTCCTAGGCCTCCTCTTAAAATACGTTAATGCTGTATGTGTTCCAAGTATGTGTTTAGTGATTTGGTTTCCTCCCCATAGAATCTGAACATCGAATTTGAAACGATCCATAGCCTGTAAAAATGTTCATTGAATCTACAATGCGCTGTTAAAATTCTTAGGCTATTCTGGTATAGCCTAATACACTGCTCATACTCTTCCTATTATAGTTGCTTATCAAACGCGTATGGATTCAAAAGAATCTTTGCCCTTTGTTGATAATACTGGAGTGGGTGCTTCCTTCCTAGCTACTTCATTTGCTAGCTCATTTCTCTGAATTCTCACATAGCCAGAGATCCAGCAGAGGGTAACCATATTGACCTTACTTAGAAAGTTTAGCTTACTCAGACAAGCTCATACTTTTTTCTAGACAACCTCATAGGAGACAAATTCTTGGATGACGGTCTGACTGTCAGATAGTATCGCCATTTCCTATCCTCTGTACTTCTTGCTTCAGTTAAATTGAGTACATCTTTCGGTGGCATAAAATTGTTTTCCATTATTCTTACCTTGGTGCCCATAGATCTATTCTTCACTACCATATTCAAAGGTCTTAAGTCACACCCGTTATACCTACGAACACTGGTCTCTTTATCTTCCCATAACTTAGAACAAATTGCTATTTGGTGATAATTTTCAGGATTGATAGCTTCATTCTTTTTAGGAATTGGCACCAGCAGCCTTTCAGCAAGATGACAAAATGCCGGCACAAGTTGACGCATGCTGAAGACCTGTTTATGCTAGGGATGTCAATTATTAGCATTTTCTTAAAAATCTTTTTTCAGTTATTCGTTATGACTTTCATTAAATGGGGAAATGTACGAACGAGCGTTCTTTATTCGATTTTAGGAGCGCAACACTTCTATTAACTTGCATTACAAATTACAGCACGAAGCTGCAATAGCCTGCAATATTTTCCTGTTTGTTGTATTAAAAGAAAAAAAATCATTATTAATACAAAAGACTTAAGAAACAAACATTAATATCAAGTTAGAACAAATATCAGTTTTTAAAGTCTTTTCTTTTTTTATACATACAAAATGGCATTGTTTATAGAATATCATCTGTTGCTAATTTTTGCTTTGTTTTAACAAATCATAGGTTTTATTTAACATTTTATATACAAATTTAATTTTAATTTTAAAACATTTTTTTTTATCTTTATGTAGTTTATTTTATTTTATCGCTTTAATAAATCTCTGTAGATTTCTCTATTACTGTGGACACAAAAGAAAAAAAATGACATTTCTAACTGAAGAGAAAAATCAAGTAAAAAAAATAAATAAAATAGAAAAACAAATTAAAATCATCTTAAAATGCATCAAATCAAGTAGAAAAAAATGTTCACTATTAACGCATTGTATTCGTATTTCTTTTCTTCTAAATAACAGAGCACTAAAAAAAAACATACAACATAGTACATACGTAGACTTATTAAGAGTTAAGCAAGAGGCGTAAAGAGAAAAGTGAAGTGAGTGTGTACTTGCACTTGCTGCAATTGCAACACTCGCAATAATAAAACAAATAA
This sequence comes from Wohlfahrtia magnifica, assembly GCA_023159175.1. Classification (NCBI taxonomy): domain Eukaryota; kingdom Metazoa; phylum Arthropoda; class Insecta; order Diptera; family Sarcophagidae; genus Wohlfahrtia; species Wohlfahrtia magnifica. The sequence continues at coordinate 8,132,164 of JAKWBJ010000228.1, forward strand.
AAAATAAATGCTAACATTTCCCTAATTGCGTTTGCAAGCGGCTGACAGTCAGACATTTAGCCAGTTGCTGGTTACAGCCACAAATAGTGGCCTCAGCAAGACCAAATAAACAAACAAACATAGAGTGTGTAGTATGCAACAGCAATAGCTAAAAAGAAAATGTGAAAAAGTCAGCAACAGAAACAGAGACAACATTGAATAAAACTTTCTTTTTTCGTCAACAACAATAATTTTTCCTGCGAAAAAATACATATTTTTTTTAAATTTTATTTTTCACATATCAGTATGTCTTTACGATATATATGTGTGAGTAGGTATACATATTTTATATATTTTTTTATATATTTTTTTATTTTTAAATTTTTATTTATTTTTATTTAGAGATGCAATATTAGCATTAACACAACAACAGTAGTGGCAGTGGCAGACAAGTTGTATTTTATGGTTGTTTCTATTTAAATACCCCTACACTACCTTAAGTAATATGGTTATATTGAGTTTGTAGTATTGTTTGTAAAACTTTAAATTACAATATTACTTATACCACTTATTTTAACGATGGTCCCAAAAACACATTTTTTTTCTTTTCATTAATACAAATCTAGAATAAATACAACCAAAAGTTTTCAGAGAATTATCTTAATATTCTCTATTATGATATCGGGTGAGCTATTTTTTGGTTTAAAATTGAACCAGCGGTTATTTCGAATCTGGCAATACTTACTTATGTCATTTTATTCTGTCACAAAATTCCGTATATTATTTCCACGGAACGAAATGAATCGATTCACGCTTGAGCAACGTTGGGACTTATCTTCTCGAATTAAGATTATTTTCATTACATTAATAAGCAAAATTGTCGTATTTGAGGCTCAGGAAACCCAAACGTTGTACTGTGAAGGTGAGGCATTATTGGTCCATATATCATATTTTATACTTCGCAACAATTGAGGTCAATGGAGACATCTATTGCATCATGATAATTGATTTTTTTGTGCCCGCTCTTCATGATATTGATGTGAACGATGTTTGGTTTCTACAGGATGGTGCAACTTGCCACACATCTCATGCTACAATCGATTTATGGCGTTAAACGCTTGATGGACGTTTATTTAGCTGAAGTGGTGATGTAAGTTGGTCGCCAAGAAGCTGCGATTTGATATCGTTGGACTATTTCTGTGGAGCGCCGCTAAAGACAAGTGTTACGCCGACAAACCAGAGACAATTGAGTTTTTTAAGGCCAATATTCGATATGCTTGAAAAAGTTCTCGAAAATTGATTCGATCAAATGAGGTACTATGAGGTCGGCCGCGGCAGCCATATGAATGAAATAATATTTCATTTCTAACCGAAACAATTGTACTTCACAATAAAAAAATAAATTTGATAAAATTTTAAAGCGTTTTTGTTTTATTGCATTTTTTAAATTTAACTTTTAAATGGTTCACCCTATGTGTGAAACAAAATATCGGTCAAATGTTCGCCACGACTTTGGTGGCATATCTCTATCCGCCGGTGCATATTTTCAATGACTCTGAGACATAATTGTGATTCAATGTCGTTAATGTGCCGAATTAACTCATCCTTTAGTTCACAAATTCTTCTAGGCTTGTTGACGTACACTTTTCGTTTTAAATATCCCCAAAGAAAGAAGTCCAACGGTGTCATATCACATGATCGTGGCAGCCAATTAACATCGCCACGACAGGAGATACGCGGCCATTGAATTTCTTGCGCAAAAAAGCCATTGTTTCGTTGGTTGTGTGAAAAGTGGCAAGTGGCACCATCCTGTTGGAATCACATATCGTTCAGGTCCATCCCCTCAATTTCCGGCCACAAGAAGTCTGTTGTCATCTCGCGATAGCAAAAATATTCGCAGTAACTGCTTGGCCGACCTCATTTTGGAAAAGGTGTGGTCGGATTACGCCGTCAGCCCATTAACCGCACCAAACAGTCACTCTTTGAGGATTTATCGTCTTTTCAACAATCACTCGTGGATTCTTATTTTCACAAATGTGGTAATTCTGCTTATTAACGAATCCACTGAAGCGAAAGTGTATCTCTTCACTGAAGATGATTTTCTTTGTGAAGTCACCATTCACATCTGTCAGGCGCTTGAAATAGTCAGTAGGCTTCAGCTCTTGAGTCAATTGAATCTTGTAAGCGTGTAAATGCAAATCTTTATTAAAAATTCGAATCAATGATGTTCGTGAGGAGTTCAGTTGTTGGGCACGACGACGAGTCAAGGTTAAGGGCTCTTCTGCCACACTGCCGCGAACAACAGTAATGTTTTCCACAGAACAAACTGGGCGAGCATACACAGGTGTTTCCAACAGATCCGGTTTGCTGAAATTTGTGCACAATTCCCCCGATTGTGAACACAATTGGTCGATTATGCTGACTAAAATATCACAAATGCATTTTGATTTGAACGCCCATTTTCGTAAAGGGCTACAACAATCTTAACGCACTGCTCAATTGTGTTCCTGTCCATGGCTGAATTTTTCAATCACTGAAAAAAAGAAAAGTCAAATAAAGTTGGGCAAAAAGCCTGACGCTAAACTTTGACTCATAATGAACAACGTGCATTATGGTTGGACTACCTTTGTGAAGCCACTATTGTGGTCGCCCCGTCTGGCGCAATTTGGAATATCAACTTTTACAAACTTTACGCAGCATATGCGGCTTTGAACTCTACGACTGTTGATTTCCTGGTGTTCAATTTTCTTTGATTTACCGACTTAGACGAGTTACTTTACATAACTGCAACGAAAATAAATCACAATCTTCTTCTCTCTTCTCTTTTATTCTCTTCGGTATATCGGTCATGAATTATGGAGTCAAAGTACTATTTTATTATCCTGTAGCCGTTGTCGTTGTAGGATTTCCCATCCCAACACATCGGTAGTCATGAATTTGTGGATTTTGATTTTAAAGTCGATTGTCAGAAAGTAGCCAATTCGAAAAAGTGAACAAATACTTCGATGTGGTAGTTTTCAGTGTCCCAGTTATTAAAATTAGCCTGGTTGTCATAATACGATAGATGTGCCGACCACCAGATAGTCAATCTGTTAAAAAATAATAATTTATAACCGATTTGTCTAGCTAGCGCGTATTTCTAGGATTGAATCTTCAGTTTTTGACAATTGCTCTCCTACAGCAGTATTATGTCGTCGCTGAAGGTCGTTGAAGTATTTTTCAAGTTCCATATATGCTTGTAATGCAGTATTACTTCGATTGGGTCTTAGTCTAGTCCACTTTCTTGGGACCAGCGTTATTGTGATTTAAGGTGTCAATCATTCGGGTTTGATCGACTGAGGCCATCAGGTTATTTGTTATTCTCCATAATCCATTGTATACAATTTGATACAATATATTAAAAAGAAATAAAAAAATCAAAAAAAAAGAAAAAAGGAAAACACACTAGACTTATAAGGTGCGAGGGAAAAATGGTTTATCTCTTTAATTTAAAATGCAAAGAAATAACAAGAGTAGCAGTGGCAGCAGCAGTGGTGGTGGTTGTCTAGTATATATAAGAAAATTAAATATTTTCAAATATTTATTGTTACAATTCATTCAAGGCTTTGCTCTCTCACATACATACACTCACACACACATGCAAACACTTGAAAAGAAAAATTAAAACTTTATATGGTTAAAACAATGCAAACCACACAGTACAAACAAAAATCGTCAGCACATTCAACTTTTTTCATTTCTTCAGGTTTTGTTGTGGTTTTTTTCTTTCTTTTCTGAAAAGTAAATTAAAACAAAAGACTTAGACAACAAACCTTATCTTTTTATTTTGTGTTTATTTCTTCAGTTGAACTAAGTGCAGCGCGCAAGAAATAAATAAAAATCAAACTGACAAACAAAAGATTTAAGAAACAAACCTGATATCCTGCCTTTCCAATACTTTCTTTTTTTTGTTTTTTTTTTTCTCTTTTTTTTGCCTCCTGGTACAGTGAAATTTTTCTTACGCAATATATTGAAAATATAAATAACATTTTGTATTATTTTTAAATGTCGTTTCGTTTTTTTGTTGCGTTTTTTCACTTTAAGAATAAAATTAAATTCCCATAATAAAATTATATTTAGTTTTAGTTTTTGTTGTTGGATTTCAGAAACTGGTCTTCTTCTTTTCATGCCTTATCATCACAAATAATTATTTTAAAGCTGTTTCCACACTAATGCTATGTTAAATGTAAAAAAAAATAAAAAATTATATCTTACCCAGTCCAACAGCTTACCGCTTTACGAGTTCATTTATGTACATATGTATGTATGTATATGCATGGGCATATGGCGAAATATCTTTTGAATACAATCCCGTATCATATAATGGCATATTTGTTAATGCTTTAAGCCATTTTGGTTGTTATCAGGATTTAATATAAAAATATATTGCTTTTGTGTTTTTATTTTATTTTATTTTTTTCTATTTTTTTTTACTTTTTAATATGTTAATGAAAAATTCAAGTTGAGGAGTAACAGAGGGGAAAAGTACAATTTTTTTATGGTAAATCCTGCTTTAGCGGTTCATTTATTTCTTTTAAATTCAATCTTGAGGAAATTGAAAACATTGAAAATAATTTTAGTCTGTTTTAATTTTTCCTTAATTACATACACAAGGTCTATGCGAAATTTTCTTTTTAACTGGTATTGGTAAAGCAATCCAAAATCAAACATATGTGGCATAGGAAGTGCGTAAAAAATGTGTAAATGTTTTCCATTCACTCTTGATAAACATTTCCTCATTGTTTTATAATAACTTTGTGGATTGGAAAATGATTAAATAAAACGTTAAAATTATAAACCATGCAATTTCATCTAATTAATTGAATGTTTAACGAATTAGCTGCCATTTATTTAGGTTTTAACGCCAAATCACCATTGCAAAAAATGGTTGTCCTGTTCGGCCAACGTTCCGTTCTTATTTACTTACCTACTCAGATGGTGACATACAACCGTTAAGATCAAAGATATCTTTCTAAGCCTTCCTTCGGGGCCAGAATCGACAAAAAAAGCAATTGTACTATCGGTTGATTTTCTAAGAGCTTTCGGATTTGATTAAAAAACTTAAAATTCAGATAAATGTATGAAAATTGTTTTTTTGAGTCGTTAGAACGATCTACCACCTTCAGGAAATTAGAAATACAAGTTTATTCATCTAAATCTATATTGTCCCCTTCAAAGCAATCAAATATGCCAGCGTTTAATCCAATTCTTGAAGCATTTTTTAAATTCGTTTTTCGGTATGTCCATCAGTGCCTTCTGAGATTTTTAAATTATTTCCTCTCGGCTGCTGAAACGCGTTCTCCGTAATGGTTTTTTAGCTCGATTGAACAGAAAGAAGTCACAGGGAGCCAAATCAGGTGAAATCGGTGGATGTTGGATGGTATTTCTTACATTCTTCAAAAAATTTTGAATAATCATAACACAGTGCGATGCTGCGTTATCATGGTACAAAATCGACAAGTTTTGTGCTAACAACTCACGTCTCTTTCGGCGAATTGCTTCACACAAATCTCTCATAATGCCCAAATAATACTACGGTTCACTGTCTGGCTTTCTGGCAAAAATTCATGTTGCATTACACCATTGTAATCCCTGAAAACAGTAGGCAATGCTATCTTTTTTGATTGAACGCGACGTGTTTTTTTTTTGGTTTCGGCTCATTTGGTGAACACCATTCACTTGCCTGACGTCTGCATTACGTGTCGTACTCAGAACCCCACGTGTCGTCTCCAGTAATAATCCTTTTGGTGAATGTGGGATCAGATCATGTTTTTGCGACTTCAACACAGTCTCTTTTTTGCATGATATTGAGATTGATATTGATATTGATATTGATATTGATATTGATATTGATATTGATATTGATATTGATATTGATATTGATATTGATATTGATATTGATATTGATATTGATATTGATATTGATATTGATATTGATATTGATATTGATATTGATATTGATATTGATATTGATATTGATATTGATATTGATATTGATATTGATATTGATATTGATATTGATATTGATATTGATATTGATATTGATATTGATATTGATATTGATATTGATATTGATATTGATATTGATATTGATATTGATATTGATATTGATATTGATATTGATATTGATATTGATATTGATATTGATATTGATATTGATATTGATATTGATATTGATATTGATATTGATATTGATATTGATATTGATATTGATATTGATATTGATATTGATATTGATATTGATATTGATATTGATATTGATATTGATATTGATATTGATATTGATATTGATATTGATATTGATATTGATATTGATATTGATATTGATATTGATATTGATATTGATATTGATATTGATATTGATATTGATATTGATATTGATATTGATATTGATATTGATATTGATATTGATATTGATATTGATATTGATATTGATATTGATATTGATATTGATATTGATATTGATATTGATATTGATATTGATATTGATATTGATATTGATATTGATATTGATATTGATATTGATATTGATATTGATATTGATATTGATATTGATATTGATATTGATATTGATATTGATATTGATATTGATATTGATATTGATATTGATATTGATATTGATATTGATATTGATATTGATATTGATATTGATATTGATATTGATATTGATATTGATATTGATATTGATATTGATATTGATATTGATATTGATATTGATATTGATATTGATATTGATATTGATATTGATATTGATATTGATATTGATATTGATATTGATATTGATATTGATATTGATATTGATATTGATATTGATATTGATATTGATATTGATATTGATATTGATATTGATATTGATATTGATATTGATATTGATATTGATATTGATATTGATATTGATATTGATATTGATATTGATATTGATATTGATATTGATATTGATATTGATATTGATATTGATATTGATATTGATATTGATATTGATATTGATATTGATATTGATATTGATATTGATATTGATATTGATATTGATATTGATATTGATATTGATATTGATATTGATATTGATATTGATATTGATATTGATATTGATATTGATATTGATATTGATATTGATATTGATATTGATATTGATATTGATATTGATATTGATATTGATATTGATATTGATATTGATATTGATATTGATATTGATATTGATATTGATATTGATATTGATATTGATATTGATATTGATATTGATATTGATATTGATATTGATATTGATATTGATATTGATATTGATATTGATATTGATATTGATATTGATATTGATATTGATATTGATATTGATATTGATATTGATATTGATATTGATATTGATATTGATATTGATATTGATATTGATATTGATATTGATATTGATATTGATATTGATATTGATATTGATATTGATATTGATATTGATATTGATATTGATATTGATATTGATATTGATATTGATATTGATATTGATATTGATATTGATATTGATATTGATATTGATATTGATATTGATATTGATATTGATATTGATCTTTTGGCACCAACTTTGCTGCTACATGACGGAAACCTAAATTATTAAGCAAAATGTCTTGGACGGATCCATGAGCAGTGTCCAAGTCCTCCGCTATCTCTCTGATGGGTAATTTGCGGTTATTGGCCAACATTTCTTTTACTTTATCACTGTGTTTATCGGTATTCGATGTTGATGGTCTGCCGCTGCGCTCATCATCTTCGATTAAGTCACAACCATTGGTAAACAACCGTTTTCTTTAGAGAATCGTTGCCGAAGCACTTCTCCAACATTTCCATTGTGCGCGCTCCATTAAATCCGTTTTTTAAGTAAAATTTAATACAATAACGTTGTTGCAAATTTAAATCCATTTCTAAAATTCTGAAAAATCGCCAACACACATAGAGATAGATGTACTCTTGGCTGCGTAGCTTTTGCAAATGTCAAGTTATGACGCTAAGATTTAGTGGTGATATCAACGACAGATGTACCAACTTAACAAAAAAAAAAAAAAAAAAACTCAATGCGGAACGATAGAATCGCCACACGGCCGTTATTAAAGTAACTTTTTGATCAATGTGGTATATTGCAGTTTCATATTTTATGTGGTGTCATCATTAACACCGTTGTGTGCTGCCAAGATACTAAGACTCCATCACTTGATTTACTCAAGTTTGTCGAAGAATAAGGGGTCTTTGCGCAGGCACCGATAATTATTTAATGTGCTTGGACTTATTAATTTTAAGACCAAACTTATCGGACTCAATAGAAAGATCAGCCAACTTGGCCAGCATACCCACAAGTCGATTGAATAGCTCGCGTTTGTTTGTCAGCATAGTCCAATTATTCCAATCGCGCGCTGCGTTTGATGGACCTAATTCTATGCCCCTAGGCTTCTTGCGGTCTTCGGACATTCACGCACATTATTTTGGTCTCAGCAAATTAATTTTTTATCCGAATTTGGCAACTCGTTTCTGAATATGGTTAGCGTGAACCATCCTCTGGGTCATAAGACAGACGCCATCGGCGTATTTTATTTCCTCTAAATTTCCATGCCGACTTCACGAAATTTATTTCTTTTTCCTCATGACCTTTGTTGATAACTTCGTCCAGTGCGATATTGAAGAAATTGGTGTTAGGACATAGCTTTGTCCTAACCTTGACGGTCACCTGTGTTGTTCAGAATGTGATCGACAAGGTGGTTTTCGTGCCTCACCCGATGAGTTGTCTCCGTGTATGCTTTGAGCCTGCAGGGAATACGCTTACACTTCAACGCAGTCTAAATTGCTTCTTGGAGTATAGTATCGGAAGCTATTTAAAATCGAGTGAGGTGATCTCCATTCCACCGACTATTTCACTATTATTCGTAACGTGTTGACATTGCTTATGTAAGAACGTTGTCGAGGGTATCCAGTTTGTTTCATTGTTAGTTTTGAGTATAGGGCTTCTTCGACGTTTGTGAAACATTTCCCTGTAGAACACCACCAAGCATTGCAATAGCCTCTCCCTAGGCAAAGGAACATTAACACTACATGTCCAGACTTGGCATAAATAAAAATTAAAGATCTGAAGATAAATAAAGCATCTGGGAACTTAAGACAGATTATATCACAAGTCCGAGGAAACTGCTACCTTTCATAACCACATATTGGGAAACGGAACATCTAGTGAACAGGCAAAGCAGGGAATCAATTTTAATTATAAAGGAGGTGCACTCTTTCTGAGCGAAACAATCTTCTATGGAACAGAATTGTTATATTTGTAAATAATATTTTTTTATAATGACATTTTTTCCGCCAGAACGCTACCATCACAAAGTGCACTATGGCGCGGTGGGCCTAGCAGATTTGAATGAAATTTTGCACGCACCTTCTTTTTCCTATAGGACGTGCATGTATCAAATTTGAAGACCCTTGGTTTACAAATTTTATATTAAAATATAAATTTTGGTCGTATGGGCGCTGGTAGATGGCCGTGGCCACTTTTCATGAAATTTCACTATTTTCTTAATTTAGTCAATATAATGCTCGGTGCCAACTTTCCATGATCTAGAAACAATTCTTAAATTTTTTTCTCAAAAATGTATGAAGCTATACAAGTGTGCGACGAGTTAAGCGATCCAAAAAATTTTGTGATGGGTTTGGAATCCACCGTGAACTTTCTTTCACGGTATAGTAAAGTTCCTGTTGTGATTTGTATCAGCCGCAGCTTGTGCTTTTTTCGCTATGGTTTCTGCCCACAGCCGTTTGTCTTGCTTGGCCATTTTCTTAACTGCGCGATCAGCGCAAGTTATTTTGAGAACAACTATGCAGTATCGTGCGTTATCAACACATATTTTTTAAATGATAACGTTGTTACGAAAATAAAAATGCTTAAAAAGAAAATGCTCCACATCAGGGACTGTGTGGTGAGATTTTAGCTAAAAACTTTATTAGTTTGTGACAAGGCTCTTGTTGTCTGTACTATAAAGAGTGCTAGTCGCGGCTGTGATTTTGAGAACAGTATTGTGCGTCATCAACACATATTTTCTAAATGATAATACTGTTACTGCTCCACATCATGGACTGTGTGGTGAGATTTTAGCTTGTTGTCTGTGCTATTAAGAGTGCTACCATTTGAATAATTTAATGCTGCTGCCAGTTCGATTCCTTTTTTTGTGTATTATAATTTTACATCTTCTGAATATAAATAGAAACCTGTAGTAACTACAGTAATATTCGAAATTGATAATGAATTGGGTGAGATGGCTATCATTTTGCAGCCATCAAGTAAAGCTGTGTTTAGGCGTCAATAAAAGTGTTGTATAATTCAATATTAAGTGCAAGATAAATAAGTTGCTGTCTTAAGATAAAAGTGTAATTGTGTAAAAAGTGTACAAATAAACGTAACAATATTTTAATTTTTCAACACCATTTCCTTCACATATCTGCTGTTTTCATGTGTTGTTCGTGCTTGAGTGCCATTGCTATCATCCACTAGACCTCTTTATGACTTTTCCAAACTTGTGGCGATTAAGATAAAATTTATTATTTTTTTAGGCAGCAGTTTGGAGATATACTTTATACCTCGTATATCGAAAAAGATTAAACTTCAATTATCAATTATCTTATTCACATTATTGTCTGTTAATAAAAAATTGTACAGCCTTCTTAAATACAAAAAAATGTCTGATTTTATTTCCTTTCATTTTAATGAGGAACAACATAATCCACTTTTACTTATCAACACTCTTAATTATAACAGTGCGTGTTACAAGCCATATGATAAGATCACAGAACACATCCTTTTTAGTTGCATCTTCACTGACGTTCAAGTTCTTTGTTCTTAGCATACAGACTGGCAGTAATATTCCTTTTTAAAAGATTAAATTAGAAAATATTTGCAAATCTTAATAAATATTTAATATTGTGATTAAAAATATCTTTTATGGTATTTGATTATGCATTTAAACCTCTTTTAAATACCAACAACTCTTCATATGATGGCAAAAGGTATTTAAAAATATTAAAATAAAATAAAATAAAATGCAATCAATTAAAAAATCCCACAACTGGTAAAGTAAGAAGTAATACTAAAAACAAACAAAAATAAAAATAAATAAAATGAAAAAAAAGAGTAAAGAAGAAGAATAGAAAAAAACTTAAGACGCGTGCCGTCATAGAAATCAACATCAACTACAAAGAACAACTGCCTTATGATCAACTGACTTACATACAAACAAACCAAACTTATAATAGATTTTAAAATAAATGCTTTTGTTGTTGTTTTTAATGCTGTTATAGCCAACATATTTCTATACTAGCAACTGAACAAGTCTATCGAGCTGTGACAAATAAAATAAATACTCACACACTTAAACTCAACTCAAGACAGATGTAGTCATGGATTTAAGTCTAATAAATAGAATCCGGCATTTTTATTTTGTTTTTTGTTCAGTAGGACGCCGCTTTTGCCAGTGGCTACTGTTAACACTTATGCCTCGAATTGTATAATATCATCATCATTATTATCAGTATAATAGTCATCATCATCATCATCATCATCATCATCTCTAATAATGAATCAATGCAACAATATCTTAAACAATATCCAGAATAACGTGTGTCTCTACTTTTTTTTTTGCCTTTCAACGCTACGTTTCTTCATAAGACAGCCACACCAGTATTTGTGACGCTCTTACATGCCACAGAGCATGCTTAGAAATGAATGAAAAACTGAAAATCAAACAAAACATGGATGGAATGCTGGCTAGAAAAGCTTAAGAAGTAGAAGAAGTTGGTCGAAAAAGAATAAAAACAAAAAAAAAAAACAAAAAAAAAACGTAAATGCCACAGACTACGCATGAGCTATAAAGCATTACAGCACAAAGTAGGAGTATTAAAACAAAATCATACATTTTTTCCCGTTCAACATATTTCTATGAGAACAGTTTCAAGATTGAAAGAAGAAAAAATTAAATAACAAAATACATAACTTTAAATGGTGATAACAATTATACGTGCACACCCTATATGTAAGCTACAAAAAATATATCCCAAAATGAAATTTAATCCTTTACTATCTTATATACATACATACATACATAACTTTTTAAGCTTTTTAAAACGTTTCATTTCTTCTAAATTGTGTTAAATAAAATAAACGAAGCCTTTATTTGCAAATTAACTTTATACACAATGTTTAACTTATTTAACTTCTACGTAATACACAAACTTAACCAAAACAACTTTATTCTTTGACAGTTAAACTATAACTAACTGAGGTGAATATCGCGGCTTATATAGTTCACTCTCATCAGTTTCAAATATTTTAGTAGATTCCACAACCTACTATTCGGTTGCTGTTAATTCAAATGTAAAGTTTTGTACATATCTGACTCATAGTTGTATTGGTAGCACGGTTCAAGCAAATGCATCCGGGTTAGGGTGATTGTAGCCTTGACAACAACCAATAATTGAGTTTATAGCTTTAAGTGTTGATGTATCTTTTAAGATGCATTCATTTTCAAAACTTTATATTTCCTTTTACCTTCAAGAGTTAGGAGCATAGGACCACCATGAATAGTTCGATAGTTGTTTCTACTTACTGATGGTTTTTTCAGTCCGCCGTCATGAGGAGTTTAGTCCCTTTTACGTCTTTTCTGAGCGTATGGCCTTCCCCTTTCTGTTTCCTCTTTTGATTTCAAGATCGATTTTGTTGATTGGAGATTATTTGAGCCACCAAATTTTTAAAACTTTTCAAAGAAAGCAGTTCATGAAGATTTTTAGTTTCGTGGTTACGACTGATGTCATCGCACAGGATTCACATCCATACAGCAGGACCAAATTTACGTTAGAGTTGTATATCCTAAGTTTAATTTTGATACTGATGGTGCGGACAATCTGTAATGTTGTGAGATACTCAGTATTCTTGGCATTAATTTGTAAGCCGCAATCTTTGGTTTTTCTACTTAAGTGGTTTAGTTTTCTCCTCTTGTCGAGATAAGTACAATATGCAGTTGAGCATATGTATGTAAGTTTTTGAGATGTCCTAACATATCCTAGAAAATACCACAATTCTCTGTAAGTGACAATCAACACCACAAGGATCAGGAGCGGAGACTATAAACACCCCTGTATTACACCAGCCTTAAGTTCTATGTATAAGGATAGCATGCTCTTGTGAAGTATTCGGCATTTAAAACGGTTATGATAGGCTTTGAGCAGATTTATTCTGTTTTGTATAAAATTCTAAATGGAATCCCTATAACCGTCGTAAAATCAACAAAATAGGTATGAAGATTTCGCTGCCATTTACTAATTTGCTCGCAGAAGATCCATTTAGTCGGAAATCGGCTTGGTTTTTAAGTAGAGACCTTTCCATTTCCATCATAATTCAATTCAGTAATATTCTGGACAGCATTTTAAAAGGGGTTGATAGTAGCTTAGCTCTTATTCCACTATAGTTCTTGCATAGAGAGAGACAGAGATCACGTATTTCTGGGACGTTAATAAGAATTCCCTGTAGCCATTCATTAGGTAACTTTTCCTATTGCTAAATTGCTTGGAGGAAGGGCGCAATAGCTTGGATCGGCTAGCTTCTGTGGTTATGTTATCAGAATTTCTTAAATAGATGGCGGAATCATGCAAATGGTTGTCTCATCTATGATACTCTCGAATTTGTGTGCTTTAATTATGGTGATAATGCAGGTGACTGCATTGCAAATAGCTGAAAGCTCTTTCAAAATCAATAAAAGCGAGGTAAAGTATATACGTTATATACATAAATGGCCTTTACAATCCAACTACCAGATTTTGGACTGATGCAGCAACACCCTCCCGTGTGCTTTCGCCAATTGATCACACCCATGGCTAACTGGGCTTCTCGGCTTTATTTCTCTAACGCTGACAGGGGCGTCCTCTACGCCGACGTCCACTGACTTCCACATTAAACACTTTGCTCGCTAGGGCACATTTGTCCATTTGATCGACATGTCCAAGCCAGCGTAGCTGCTGGATGTTAATTTGCTGAGCAACGCTCACATTGTTGTATGCCCGTTCAGCTCAAAGGGCTGAGGATCTTGCGTAGAACTTTTCCCTTGAAAACACCCAAGGAAGCTACAATCGATGCGTAACAACATCTATGGTTTTGCGCCATAAAGAAGAACGGAAGGAATTAGCGACTTGTAAAGTTGGTCATTGAGACACCGACGATAGCATATGCGCGAAGAATATACGCATATTTTTTTAGGCACAGAAAAATAATTTTAAAAAGTTCTTACGATCTTGTTTTTAGTTGTCACTGAAACAGCGACGAAGCCACATGTGTGGCGGATGAATGTTGAATTTTTTTAAAACATCAACTTTACTCTCTCTAAGAGAGCAATTTCAATATTCTCACAAACACAACTATATTTTTACTTTCGCACATCACAGTTTTAAAGTATTGACAGGCAAACAGCTGCTTTTATCTTGTGTTTTCACCCGTACGTGCTCACACGCCTATGAAAAAAATAAGCAAAAAATAAAAAAAGAGAAGTAAAGAGAAAACAAGTGGAAAAATACAGTGCAACGTGGCCTGAGTGAGGGACTCTCAATTCACTACTACAATTGTAAAATGCACTACTTTAAAATGGCGTACGCGCCGGTAGTGTGCCGCTGTGGTATGGTGGGTGTGACACCCGCCTACAAGCCAGAAGGTCCTCGGTTCAATACCAGGCCACACCATCTGAAAAAAAAGAAAAAGTTTTTCGATAGCGCCATCACCTCATAACATTAGTTAGTAACTGATTATGAGCCGGCGTTAAACTGTAGGTAGGTCCCTTTCAATGAGTTTAAAAATAGATTCGGGTGCAGCTCATTGACTGGGTGAAGTCCCCATGTTCGTTCATGGAATGTTATGGGAATTAATAATATAATTAGTTTGCCTGACGCTGTTCTGAAGGTAACTGATGATCTCGGTTATTTTACTCATATTTGGTGTATAGAATAATGAATTTTGCAGCCGCAGAGATTTTGTATACTTGTGTTGCTTAACAACATTGCTACCACATGTAGGGTACCTTAAAGAATTATGTTTGCTTTATCGGTTCCTAACATAACGAAAACGTCTTTTACGAAAATAAATGATGTCTTTTAATAGTTGTGAACATATTTCTACGTCTTCTCTGATGATGGCTTGATTTCTTTTTTTTTCGTTCAGTATTTCACTTACTCTCTATTAACGATATGAAACCTGGTGGTCTAGACTGTTTACAGTGATGAGCGTTGGTGAGCTCTTGTATAATAGAAACAGAGAGAAAAAAGTAAACGTTGTGGTATGAAAAGAACAAGATCATCTTTGGTTTTTGTGTTGGTTTTTCTTAAAGTATTAATATGAGGTAATTATAACAGTTTTGATATCGTCGTTTTTTATTTAAGCTATCGAGTCGTGGTGGATGATTGTAAACGCCTGATAATAAAAGCAAATTCAGTCATATGGTGGGAGGTAACACTCAAGTGTGTGTGTGGATTACGTTACTTTTTTCCATTATCAGTATAGCGCAATAAAATAAAAACATTTTTTTTTTTTTGTAGAAATACTTGTAATTGTTGGTACTGATTGCAGTTACTTTTTAAACTGCTTTTTATTTAATTAATAGTTTGTTTGTTTTTTTCTTTCAAATAAAAAAAGAGCAATTGTTTGTTGTTGCAACTGACATAACTGTTAAGATTTGCTATAAAAAGTAAATAAACTGTTTTTGATTTTTCAGATCTTTTTTCTTTATAATTTAAAGTTGGCGATAATCTTTAAAAGAAATAAATCGCTGAACCACATCAATGTTTTGCTTAAGTTGTAATTAAATTTAAAAGTTGAAAATCATCAAAACAAAAAATAAAATCCCCTCTTTAAAAAGCTATAAAAAAACGTTAATAAAACTGAAAAAAACTAAATTAAATTAATTGTATAAAAAATGCTACTTTTTTATTTATTTATTTTTATTTTACTTCAATTAATGCTCTGCTTATACATACATACAAACATACATATATAGAATTTTCCACTTATGTATATCAAGTAATATAGAAGTCAGTTAATGTATACAAATGTTAACGCTTTGACCGAAATTTTTCAATGGCTGTTGTTACAATTTTTTGTTTAACATTACTTTTGAAGTATTTCAAGCATGTGTACATTGTAATTCCTAAATCTTTTTTTGTTTCCCACTTTTTCAAAGTAGAGTTCAAAATAACTGTAGGTGGTCTAAAGAGGTCACGTTTTTGGTTGCAGTTCCGCTCAATGAAGATGTACAAATAAATATGTGACGACAGTAGCTATGATTGAATTGTTACAGGTTTGAATGAATGCTCTGCTTAATGTCAACTGTTAATCTGTAATTACAAATAAAAGAATAAATTGTCTCTTTATTTATATGAGCAATTATTATCATAAGTCTTATAAATACGCCCATAATAATAATACAAAATTAATTGCATTTAAACATCTTGTGGAATTCAACAATTAGGAGACGGCATTGAATCCAAAAGAGCACATTTTTTGATTTCTTTAATAGTGCCTTTTAAAATTAGGATTGAATTGAAAATAGAAAACTAAGTAGGTTTTAGCAGCAGTGATTATTGGCAAAATGTCGGTAGATGGCTCTAGAATGTAATATAGTATCTCTCGTAATATGGATTTCATCAGATATCACTACAGCTTATTTGAAAGATGACATTTTAAGCTTCACTTTGATAAGGTGTATTCACATGTGGCAAATATTTTACAAAAATCGTAAAATATTTCTTTGCCGTAGTCTGACCACAAAATAATTTTGAGGAGAAAACAAAAACTGACTTTGGGGAAATAAAATTGTTTTTTCGTCCAACAAAATACTTTAACAAGATGTAGCCCCTATTAAAATTTCTTCTTAAGTAGTTTTTTGAAGTCAAAAATCTATATCAACATGCCCTGAACTTACCATATATACAACAGGAAATTAAACGCTCCATCAATGAAATGTAGCCATAATTATGAAGAAAGGTCATAAAAAATGTTGACAGGAGAGTGTATACGATCCAGCAAGGGCGTGGTGACCCCATCCTATGTACTTTATGATTCAATGAAAAAATAACGATATAAAGACTAAAGACGACTTTTAATATTTAATTAAAATATTGCGTTAACTTGGTGACTTAACAGTGTCAAATATTTTCATCATTTTTGGGCAAATATTTAATTGATGTTACATATTGTTACGTTTTAATCTTTTTTAAAACGTTTGAGTTCTTTTAAAATTACGTCAAAATAAAATAAGCACCACTTCGTATTTGTTTCACAGTTTTTATTTTCCCTCTCTATCTTTATACAGATTATCTTAATACAGCAACTTAATATTCGTTTATATAACACTTTTATTTACGCCTAAACACGACTTTATTTTATGACAGCAAAACGTTAACTAACTGACGTGTAGCTAAACAGCATACTGTTTGTAAAGTTTCGTAAATGTCTCATATCCTCTATTTTATATCCGTTAATTTAAACGTAACACAAAGATAGCGGAATGGGTAGTGCTGCCAGATATCGCAAATAAGTACGGCATTGAGAGAGTGGCACATAATTACCACTACAGTTTCAAAGGCACTAATATGTGTTTTTTTGGCATTTTATCTTCATAACAATGTGTTTTGCAAGATTAAACAGAAATCTTGAGAATCGGAGAAAAATCTGGAGAAAAGCAGTGGTACATATAGAGGCTGGTCCAACCATAATGTACGATGTTGATTGTGAGTCAAACTTTAACGTCGATTTTTTGCCCAACTTAAGTTTACATTTCTTTGTCTCAGTATAAAATAAAAAATGAAAAATATTAAGATAATATAACATTGCGTGTTTTAGTTAGACCAGCCTTTATAATTCAAAGTTTACAAACAATTCAAATCTTTCGTTTTTTGATACAGAGCTCATGACTTGCTATAATTAATAAAAATCTATCTAGTATATGAAAGAGTTACACTATGCCACAAAAATCTAACGCCATCATAGTCATCATTAGACGAATTAATTTATTTATAAAAATTATTTAGTATAAGAATAAGATAATAAGTACCAAGATGCATATTTATCTGACCCAAACTTCTAGAAACATTTTATTTTCGTGGATAAGGGCAAATTCACCGTTTTTGAATGTTATGGAATATGTAAGATATGGAAAAAACTCAATGCCTTAGCTTCAAAAATCTAAGATCTACTGTTTAACACTGTTTAATTATGTTACCAAACAATCGGAGAGTGAGAACACGTAAAGCTATTAAAGCTGTTTTGCATGAATATTTTGATATTAAAATGCTGGCTGCGCTATATATTTTTTATTCCTCACACTTGACCATAAGGAAAACTATGTGTCTATTTTAAGTCAGCGTTTGACGATGTTTACGTGTAGTCTGAAGAAGTTTTAGCTCCACTTTGTAAATTCGGACAAAACTTGTATCCGCAGCACACCAGAGATTTAGCAGCAAAAACAACTACGTTATGTTATGTTGCCGTTTCCTTCAAATCAAAGAAGCTTATCAGACTTCCCAGCAGCACTTCTTTTTTGGGCACAAAATACGACATTATTATAGCGACTGAAAAAATGCTGTGTATTTACACTTAATGACAGATGTTTACCCTCCAAATTACCATATATGTTATTATTGACACAAACCATATGTGATAGTTATGCCATATGTTGTCCAAAATTAAGAAAACTTCTTCGATTTTTAGTCAAATTTTTGATCGAATTAAACTAAGCACCCAACGTTAAAACTGTGAACACTTATTCGGAAAGATTTTAAAATAAAGAAAACGAAAAAAAATAAAACAATATAATCAACTGTGTATAGAATACATCGCGAAATTTAAAAAGTCACATTTTCTTATACAATAACTTCACCAATTTCTACAAATTCATTTATGATCATTATATAAATGTTAACATTTCTCCATTGTTTTCCTGATTAAGAAAGCAAAAAGCAAAAAAAAAAGAAGAAGAAAACAAAAAAAGTTGCTGATGTTTCATATGTTGCAGGACAACATTGCCGCACATGACCGTTGGGAATGTGTTAAAGTAATTTCTCATCAAAAATCTTTTTATCTTATTACTGCTCTTGTAGCTGTTGTTGGCCATTGATAAGCGGCCACTTTTTCTTTTCAATATTATTTTTTTTATATTGTAAAAAAGAAGACAAAGACAAAAAAAAGAAGAAGAGAAATAAAAAAAAATAAAAAGAAGAAGAAGAGTTAATAAAACAATTCACATGGTTACTACTAGAAAACACTCACTTTACCAGAAACAGAAATGAAATGAAATGAAAAACGCCTCAGACAATTTACCCGGAAATCAATCACTTCTATAAGAAGGGCAATAGACACATACTGGTCGTACACATGATTCTTCTTTTTTTTTCTTGTAATATAAAAACAACAATAACAAAAGTATAGTTTTTATTCCATTGTATGTTTATTTTCAATATTCTCTTGCTGTGGTTACTTTTCATTTTTCTTTCTATACAATAACAACAAGAAGAGTAAAAGCATTAACAGCAGCAGCGTCAGTAACATGCCGTAAAAATAACCATAAGTAGCAACATCATTACAATAACAACAACAACAAAATATCGGCAACTGAAATAGCAGCACTATCATCATCATCATCATCATCATCGCTGTCATCACAGTAAGTGTACATTAAAGCGCCACTCAGTGTTCAAGTGGAAAGAAAAAAAAACCGCATCCAAGAGTCATAAAACTAAAGAAAGTTTTAGTTCAATAAGCTGGTTAATATGGATTAATATGGATTAATAATAGGATTTTGATTTTTTTGAAGTCTAATTTATTTAAAATTTTTAAAACTTCTGACACTGATTGTTTATCAATTATAATCTGTTTGGTCAAGTTTGTTAAATCATTCAAATCGTAGGAAATAGAACTCCGAATTCTATAGACAGTAGTTTAAGCCAACTACACAATTAAAAACTTTAAGCTAAAGAGTAGCTTAGATCTTGCGGTGGCAAAGAACAATTATGTATGAGTCTGTCGTTTAATTAGGGGTATTACTTCACATGTTCTATCCATTTTAAATTTTAAAAGACATCTTGATTGCGAATTCATTTTTTTCTCTGTCACTCCTCTAGGAAGCAAATTGGCTCAATTGGCATAAAGCATCCATTGCTTTGTTTCAGTTTCTTTAACAAATTTGATCTTTCAAGGTAAGTAGATGATTAATCCACTGTAGCTTCCTCCATATGATATAGCGTAGTGGTAAAGATCCCTGCTAATTGGTGTTGATCTTTACTTTAGCATTATAGTTTTTTCCCAGTAGGTGGCGTGTCTTCCATCATCGCCTGAGGTAAGCGGGAAGGTGAGGAGGCCTTCTTCTTTGTCTGGAGGGAATTTGAAGTCACACTTTATTAAAACATTCGAAACCACAATTAAATTTTTCTTCGTCATGTCCTCTGCTGGGGCTTAAACCTGGGTCGTTTGTGTTGTTATGTGTGCGCTCTAACCATTACACCACGCCACCCCTGAATTGAATTCATTTTAATATACATAAATCAGAGTGTACCATTAGTGGCAACCCAAAGAGCAAGATTTCTTATGTAAAACCTTCTAGAATGGTCTAATATTGCTACGATAGTTGTTTTGAATACCTGGGCACTGTGGGCTAAATGGTAACGAAACAGCGAATGCATTGGCTGGAAAAGGTTCCGTGGTTCCCTATATATTGAATATACAAGTCAATAATGTCGATTTGGACAACATATAGCGTTACTTTTATATATGGCTTGTGTCATATGTGCTATTTTAGAGGGTAAACATTTGTCATTATAACTCGGTCAGTATTCGATAGTATAATAGTGTACACACACATTTATTGAATCGCTATAATAATGTCGAATTTTGTGCCTAAAAAAGATGTTTTGCGGAGAAGTCTGAAAACCTTCTTTCATTTGAAGAAAACGGTAGAAGCTTAAAGTCAACTTGCATCAACTCAAAAACTTGTAAACGATAGTTTTCGCGATTTAAAAGTGGTGATTTCAACACAGAAGACAAGGAGAAGCCTGGTCAGCCGAAAAGGGTTGAAGATGAGGAATTGAAAGCATTACTCGACGAAGATTGTTGTAAAACGCAAGAAGAACTTGAATTATTATTGGAAGTTACACAACAAGCCATTTCTCTACGTTTTAAAGCATTAGGATTTCTTCAAAAGCAAGGAAATTTTGTCCCATATGAATTGAAGCCAAGAAACGTTAAAAGGCGATTTTGAATGTCGGAAATGATGTTTGAACGCTACAAAAAGAAGTAATTTTTGCATCGTATTGTTACTAGTGATAAAAAACGGATACACTACGATAGCTCTAAGCTCAAAAAGTCATATATAAAGCCCGGCCAATCAACCAAATCAACGGCGAAGCCGAATATCCATGTCGCCAAGGCAATGCTGTGTATTTGGAGGGATCAGAAGGGTGTTTTGTATTATGAGCTTTTGAAATGGGTTCAAACGATCACAGGGGAAATGTACCAAACACAATTGATTCGTTTGAAAAGAGCAATCAATGTAAAACGATGAGAATATTCGACCAGACGCGAGGTCATAATTTTCCATCCTGACAACGCTCAGCCACGTGTTGCAAGACCGGTCAAAAACTATTTGGAAAACAGTGGAGAGGAAGTTTTGGCTCACTCGCCTTATAGCCCAGGACGTACCCCTTCTAACTACATTTGTTTCGAGCGATTCTGAACGCCCTTACTGGAATATGATTCACTTCAGTACAGGGTATCAGAAATTGGCTTGATTCATGCTTTACCTCAAAACTGGAGCTGATCTTTTTGAGCGAAATCTATATGTTAATTCCCGTAACATTCCATTAAGGAACATTGGGACTTCTTGCAGTCAATGAGCTGCACCTGATTCAATTTTTTTAGTTCATTGAAACGGACCTACAGTTTAATGCCGGCTCCGAAGGACAAATGCAGTAGAGATGCTTTCAATAGTGGGAATACTCATAAGTAGTGGCTAACGATACACAATACTTCGTATAATGTATCATTCATTGGCTATAAACAGTAAATTAAGGTCTACAGACTTATGTTAAAATATATGAAATAAATATTTAGAAATAAAGTTTAAAACACTTTGAGGATCTTAACTACTTTAACTAAAACCCCATATAAGTCTACTACCTATAGCATGATAGGGTATAATAATAGCAAAGATAACGACGTACACTTATGTGCATATAAAAGTTGCATATAAAACAGCCAGTTCCGGTGCACTTGTAAAATCCTAAAGCAAAAGCAATATAAACCCAGAGCCTGCTGCTAAATTTATCCTCATAACTACATATTTAACCAATAAACATAACAAAACTCACAGTTGTAAAAACTACAGGCTGCCTGCTTAGTAGCCACTCTCTATAGTAAAAAGCAATTTTAACAAACGAACTAAACTTAACATCGAACCACTCTCTCTTCCCATAATCAGCAACATTTCTTAATTTCTGTTTCTTCTTTTTTTATAATATAATTTTTATATTTGTTGTTATTTTTATATTATTTTCTTTTATTATGTTTTTACTTTACCATCAACACCGTTATAAATTTTTTCTTCCCTACTTCATTATTATCACAGTCATCGTCATCGTTGTCGGCATCATCATCATAGTCATCATCATCATTGCCAACGTCGTCATCTCTATTTAATTTTTGCCGTATCTTATAAAGATATACACACACTCACACACACATATACGAATATGGTGTAATGTACGACTGCAACTGTGGTGTAGCTACGGAAAAATCAATGAAAGTATCCCCAAAACACAAACAATACAACAGAGAAATAAAACAAAACAATAACAGGCACTGACTGCAAAAGCCGCATTCAAAATAAAACAAAAAAAAACGAGAAAAATGGTAAGCAAAGTAAAACAAAAACAGCAGCAAACTCATACGTTATCCACAATAACATTATCATGAGTAAAACGTTTCTTCTATTTTTGCAGTTATACTTCGCAGTCAGTACCACTAAAACAGGTGTCTTAAAGCGAAGTACAGAAAAAGAACAACAACAACAAATAAAAACCACTAGAAATTTCAAAACAAATACTCCAGCTAAGTAAACACGTTCATTGATAAATAACACAAAAGAGAGTGTGTTGCGCTCTGAGACTTTACCAGAGCAAGTGAGTATATTTGCCACATAATGAGAGTTTGTTGCTGTAATTGAAATTGTTGGCTCTGTTAATGACAGTTTGTTTGTGTAATATTACACTGGGAAAAGTGAAGTGTGTTTTGTGTTTTTCTAACGTATTTTTTATTTGTAATATGTAGTACATGGATTAAATGAAAGACTTAAGAGACAAACTTTTCATACACATAAATACAACGTTACGGTCATATGCAAAAATATTAAAAAAAAAACTTGCTAAACCTTTTTTAAGCAAAATTTCTTAATGTTGTATGCATAAACAATTATTATTGAGTTTGTTAACTTTAGAAATTTTAAAGTAGGAAGCTATTTATGTTATGAATATTTATATTAAAATAAAAATAGCTTGTTTTGGTGCCAAAAGAAAAAGTCATCTTTTAGTGACATGATGATCCAAGCTCCACCGCTAAAACTGTCAAAAAATGGCTGCTGCCACAAAAATTTTAGGTAGATCAGTGATAACCGTCAAGCCATAATTCCAATCCCATGTAGAAATTTTCGACAATAGTAAAATAACGCCTGGATATATAAATTTGGACTCCGTGGAATATGTTGAAGCTATGGAAACGAATATAATATGAATGAGACCAGATTTCTCTTACGTTTTTGTATAATATTGTAGAGAGTACGTCTCTACAATAGAATACCACAAAAAAAGGAATTCTAAGAATAGCAGTATAAGTTCCTTTCTATTTAAGAGAAAAGTGCAAAACTAAGTGCATGCCGATTCTTTTATATCATTGCCTTTCTCCCATTCAAGCGTTTAATATCACCTTTTGTTAATGTATTTTTGAAATAACTTAACAACGATTAATTATGTGAAGTTTTGTTTTATAGAAACTTTTCTTTTTTAAAATGTAAAGATGTAGTGAAAAGTGAAACAGATTTATTTAAAAAATATGTGTTTTATTAAATTAAAAGAAATAAATCTTTTTTGGTTCGACTATTCGTATGTGTGGCATTTGTTTTTTGTATCGTTGACACAAAAAAAAATCATGGTATTGCCAGCATGAAAACTTCAAATTTAGTAGAGCAATCATTAGCTAATATAGGGTTTTCGCATACGTTTTTTTAACAAATGTTTGTTAAGCTTAAAGTATGTGGTAACTAACGTGCACACAAGTCAACTTGTAGATTATTTTTACATATGGCCGTTAATGTTTAGATTTGAGATAGTTATTGAGTGCTAAGGTACATACATTTACAAGTATAAAAATTATAATCAGTCAAATTTGACAATACGATACCCTACACTGCAATGTATGTACTTATGAAAATGTCTCCCTTCTTTTTATTGCCTTTTTTATTGAATTGAATTTTAAGCAGTTTCTTGTGCTTTACTCTGCAATAGTATCGAAATTCGTTTTTAAATTTTTTATACATAAAACAAAATAAATAAAATTTACATTCATAAAAAAAAAAATAAAATGTATTTGAAATTTGTTTTAAAAAATTTTAAACGTATTTTAAATTTTATGAATATGGGGCATAATATTGTATAAATAATGTCGAACTATTTTATTTATAAAATATTTTTCCGTGTATTACTTTTCACGTTAACATATCTGGAGCTCTCTTTATAACAGAAAATCTCTCCATTCAACGCATTTAAAACTCACTTTCAATGTGCTCTTTGATCAGGTGCAATAATAAAAAAGTACTAAATAAACACAATAAAAAAAAGAAAATAAAGAAACTACATGTGCACATTATTAAAGTGGAAGTGATGCCAAAGAAAAGAGGGAGTACAACTTTTGGTACTAAAATTATTATGTTTTCGTTCTATATAAATTTAAGTACTTTTACAAGCAGAAATTTATATATATTGTTACGTTTTTACCTTTTTAAAAACGTGTTTTTATGACTTCGTAGATTGTAGTTAAAATAAAAAAAAATTTTGTGTTCGATTTTAATTAAAAATCCTTTACACCACTGCTCGTAACAATTTTTATTCCTAATTACTCTGTCTGTTTACAACTTTGTAAACAACAACAATTATTCGACAGATATTTTTTCCTAAAGATCTTCCAGCCCGATCGTAGTTATAACTTAGGTTCGATGACAACCTTTTCAACCAGAGGTTATCCACACTTAACTCTCTTTACTGAGTTAGCTCCAACTAAACTGGTTTTTACTTCACGAGTTTACTCCTTGTAAACTCTCTTCACACCAATAACACTTTCGCTGAGTTAACTTTAGTTTAAAACTGACTATTGTTTGCATCGATGTGCTTTTATATGGCTGAGTAAGCAATACATTGAAAGCTCTCGAACCTTTCAATATATCAGGTAGATTACATTTCTTTCTTTTAATTTCTTTTTAGTTCTTTTGTAGCCATGCGTATGTAAACAACTACCTCTTTCAGCTCTAAGTATTTGTTGTTGCTTGTTTTCTTTGCTGCTTAATTATTATTGTTGCCGTGTTATTTTTATTTACTTTATCTCTGCTAATCGTTGTTGTTGTTGTTGTAGATTTTATTATTTGTAAACAGCACATATAGTTGTTCTTGCAGCTTTTGTTTATTTATTTTAGAGATGTAACAAACGCTGTGGTGCCCAACCTTATGTTCGTAACAATATATAAAGAAGTGTACACTTTGATGTCAGTACGTTCACTTATGTGAAGTTTGCACGAAATAGGTATAGTGGTTCCGGAGATATGGTATTTAGATTTTCCTATATATTCCCATACAAATATAAACAAAATGCTCACTTGAAAAGTTACCAAGCCAGATGTCGTAATGTCTTATGTGAACAATGAAAATCGGTCTTTCTAATTGGAATGTTGTGCTTAAAACGTCATTTTATTTGTGTGCTGACCATTCGATATTGGTTTTTGTATATCTAGAGAATGATTAAAATGAAAGATGTTGAATTTAGTTTAAACGACCATCAGTTAAAAAGCGGGTGGAATTGGTACGTCCCATACAAATTAATTATTGATTTTTGTATATCATGAGTATGGTTAAAGATGAAGTTTTTAAATTTGGTTTAAATAACTTGACAGTCAATACAAACCATCATGCTTAAAAAATATGGAATTTTGCATGTGCAGAGAACAGGTACAACACAAGGGCTCCCAGTAACACAGGAGGGGTTCCTTTAGTATTTTTATAAAATATTATAATCTATTATATATAAAATTAGGGAATTGTGGAAAGAAACCCTGTTTTTTGATTAGTGTGATTTCTGATTGATTGTCCATCTATGTAATCATAGACAAATTTTATTTTTATGTATAAAAAAATTAAATAAATTTAAAAAATTAATTTGTTAAAACTATGAAAAGGTACTAAAAGCTTATTTTAAAAAGGTTAAGAAACAAATATGAAGTTTTTTTAAACAGATAAAGAAAATGCTTCATCACACTGAAAGTGAACACATACAAGCCGAAATATAAAATTGCACGTTTGTAGTATATTTCTTATTTTATCCAAAGTGCGGTTCCTATATAATAAAGCATGTAAAAACATTTTTAGACTTGTAAGATTTGGATTAAATAGAATAAAAATGTGTTTGCTTGAGAAATACACACAGATTCCTTGCTTTACTCGATAGCACCTATCAGACAGAGTTTTCTTGTTGCATAGGTAGGTAGGTTTTTGTCTTGTATATGGTACACTTTTTTAAGGCGTAAACATTTGTGTACCTTTCATTCTTGTTGCATGACTTTAGTTGTTGTAAGAATATTTCTGCAAAGAATTTTGTTAAGCGTTTAATACAGTTTTAAAAGAACATTAATTGCTTAAGTTTATAGCATTTTAAAAGACTCAAATAAAAAATAATTATAGACAATGAGGGTGACACTATATTTTGACTCCGACTGTAAATAAATACGTTGATACAGGATTCTGTGCTCTTGCAGAATTTCACTTACAGGTTATGGAATTAAACATACTCGTATAGAGTTTTTTGCTACAATATGTGGATTGGGCAACTCTAGGACAAAAGGATTTTCTTTATTTTTAAGTGTTGAATAAAATGCATTAGATTTCTGCTTAAGTCTTGAGCCATTACTTCAACCTTCCTTAGTCTTAAAGGCATTACGTTTGTTTGTGATTTACGAAATGTATAGCGTTTGAAACAGTGCTAACAAAAATGAAAAGGACATGTAAGGCGCCAAAAAGAGAACAAAAACTGTCAGAAGCAATTTCCATTTGTTTTTCTTTTAATTTTTGTAAGAAACGAATTTTGCATCTCAGCTGCTTCAGCAGCATTCCAACTAGAACAAGGGAAACTTCTTTGAATAAGTTGCACCCAATTTTTTTTAGACTCATTGAAAAGTACCTACAGTTTAAAGCCGGCTCAGAACGCCGAATGCTTTAATTAGAGAAGATTTCATAGCTGCTAGCAATGCTATGAGGTGATATCGCTGAAGAAAAGTGACTTTTTGCAGATGGAACTGAGAACCACTAGGTTGGTAAGCGGTGTCTTACCTACTATACCACAGCGGTACCAATGCAGATGTCTTAGCTACCATACCACACCGGTGCCAAGAAATAATTGTTCCTTGCTTTTTGAACTAAAATGAGCCATAAAAGGTTTGAATTGTACAATGACAAGTACATTATGAAGAATACTAAAGAATTAATTAAAAGAATACCAAATAAATGATGGTTCAACCAAAACGTGCAACTTTAAATGCAAATAAAATAAAAGGTTTTCAGGGAATTATCTAAATATTTTTTATTATTTTGGAAGGATCTATGACAGTTATGTGTGAAAAAAATATTTGCTAAATGTTTACCACGGTTTCGGTGGCCGTATTTTTTTTTTAATGACTCTGAGACGTAATTGAGCCTCAATGTCGTTAATGTTGTAATTATCTCATCCTTTAGTTCTTGAATTGTTCTTGACTTATTGACATATACTTTGTGTTTTAAATACTCCTAAAGAAAGAAGTCAAATGGTGACAAATCATATGATCGTGGCGGCCAATTAACATTGCCACGACATGAGACAACACGGCCATTGAAATTTTCGTGCGTTCGCTGTGTGGCAAGTGGCTCCAACCTGTTGAAATCACATATCGTGCAGGTCCATATCCTCCATTTCTGGCCACAAGAACTCCGTCATCATCTCGCGATGGTGAACAACAATCCCGGTAACTGCTAGGCTGACCTCATTTTCGGAAAAGTACGGCCCGATGACGCTGCCAGTCCATAAGTCGCACCAAACAGTCACTCTTTGTGGATACATCGAATTTTCAACAATATCTCGTAGATTATAATTTGCTCAAATGCGGCAATTCTCTTTGTTAACGAATCCACTGAGGATGATTTTCTTTCTGTCTGTTCAACTAACCATTCGGCGTATTGACGATGCTTGAAATGGCTTCAGCAGGCTTCAGTTCTCAAGTCAATTGAACCTTGTAAGCGTGTGAATTAAAATCTTTATTCAAAATTCCCGTCAGTGATGTTCGTAAGATGTTCAATTGTTGGAAACGACTACAAATCGAGGTTGATGGCTCTTCTGTCACACTATCGCGAACAACAGCAATGTTTTCCGCAGAACGAACTTGCACAGGTGTTTACAAATTTTTTACAGATCCGATTTTTTAAAATTTGTGCACAATTTTTCGCGATTGTGGCTACATTTGGTCAATTATGTTGACCGTTATCATTTCGCGATAGCGAAGAACATTCATGGTAACTGCTGAATGACGCCGCCAGCCCCTAAACCACACCAAACTCTGACACTTTGTGGATGCATCGTCTTTTTAACAATCACTCGTGGATTCTCATTTGCACAAATGTGGTAATTCTGCTTGTTAACGAATCCACTGAGGAGAAAGTGTGCGTGTGTGTGTTTCCTTATTTCCTATAGATCCACTTTGCCGAATTTTTCACACAATTTTGTGATTGTAGGCACATTTTGTCAATTATGCTGACCAGAACAACAACGAAGTGTATGAAATTCATTTTAATTTGAACTCCCATTTTCGTAAAAAGCTCCAACAATTTTAACGCGTTGCTTAATTGTGTACCTCGCCATGGTTGAATTACTCAAACTCTGAAATAAATAAATGTCAAAAGTTTAGATGTCTTATTGGAAATTATGAAGTCTCTTCGAAAAAAGTACTTAGTATTCTATATTTTCAAACTTACATTTAATTTTGTTTTAATGTGTGCAATATTCCCCCTATGCCCAACACTGTGTTAAGAAACAAGTGCCAGTTAGCTGGACCGCAAACCCACTAAACGTAGTAAAAAGCAAATGAAGAAGCACACATTATTACTATAAAACGTTTTTTTTTACCTTTTGTTTGAGTTAAAGCCGAAAGAAAGAAAATATTTTAGTTTGAAATCGACTTTCGTGAGCTAAAGACGTAAGCAACGGAATAAATTAATTTGAAAATAATATACACACACTTATAGCTATAAACACAGTACTCATTTGAGAAATATATGAAATATTCGTTAATAATATAAATAAACAATAAAATATAAAAATGAATTAATTATTTATTTGCATTTATTTTTGTTGAGATTTAACAATGAAAGTTTTGATATAAAAAAATAAGAAAAATGTGTAACGAGTGAGACAAGTGACGGTTGGAAAAAAGAAAAAATATATTAAAAAATCGTAAAAAAGAATAATAAAATAATATTAAAATAAATATTATTCTTAATTTAAGAAGTTTCAGAAAATTCATAAAGAAGTTATAAAAATATTTTAAAGAAAATCTTTTATTTAAAACGTATTATTTTATCATTTAAAAAATAAAAGAAAATCTTTCTTAAGAAAGAAAAAAAAAAATAAAATAAAAAAGTAGAAGGAAAAACATCAATTGCAGTGAAAAGTGTTTTGTAAGCCGTTAAGCAAAAAGAATAGAAAATTTATAATAAAACTGCCGGTTTTACGCCTTTTTAATAATTTATAATAAAAAGTTAAAAAAATACAAAATAAAAACAACAAAAATTGAAGTGTTTTTTCTTTCTCTTAAATTTAAATAGAATCAGCCAAGTGTTAAGCTTTATTGCAAAAAAAACAACAACAACAACAAAAAAAAGAAAAATTATAAAAGAGCTCGAATAAAATAAACAAAATACGGAATTTGATCTTTTAAAGAATATATAAGCAAAGTTGTATTGTAGAGATTTTTGTTACAAATATGTCAGCACAACAGCACCACCAGCACCACCACCACCATCAACAACAACAGCAACAACGTCAAGTCGATGCAATCATGACGTCCATGCAACAGCAGCACCAGCATCATATGCATCAGCAGCAACAGCAACAGCAACACCAATCAAAACTGGAACAACATTCGAAACCCATATTGAGCCCCACACGATCCCTTGATGAAGGTTTTGAAAGTGATCCGGATCGGGTTTCAACAGATTCAGAGCATCCAACAAGTGGAACGAATCAAAACAATCAGAATGTAAATGCTATAACAACAACAACAACAGCACAAACAGCATCAACAACATTTAATAGCAATAATAGCAATAGCAGTTGTAATAGTAATAGTTGTAGTAATATAAGTAATAAACAACAACAGCAACAACAACAACATGTTGGTTCTACATTGGCACAATTGTCATCAGCAGCTACCGGTGGCTTGTCAGCCAATGTTGATTTATCATCATCGTCTAATACATCTTCATCATCATTATTGATGGCCGGACATGTTGCAAATAAAACAATGGACTTAACGAAAACCAGGATGAATGCATTGGGAGCACCGCAAATCATTCGACGTCCACCAACCAACATGCATCAACAGCAACAACAATTATTATTGGATAAATTCTATATAAGAAGAGGCTCAAGCGACAACAACACTAACAGCAACAACAACAACAGCAGCAGCAGCAGCAACAAGTTTATACAACAAATGAATATGCAAAATGCCGCACGTAATACTTCATCGTCATCTGCATCATCTTCAGCTACAGTGGCTGGAATGACTGCATCGTCATCCTCATCATCGTCTTCATCATTATCGTCGGTGTCGGCTTGTGCAACATCAAATGCTGGAGGCTTAACGGCTGCCAGCACCCAAGCCATGGGCTCACCACAAACTGTGCAACGTCTGCAATATCAAAAGCAACGACAACCTGTGGTAGCTTCAGCAGCTGCCCATCATCGTTATGCGCCAGGCGGAAGTAATACGGCCAATAATAATGGTGGTGGTGGCTTTAGACGGGCCAAAACTAGAGCCATGTCACCATCCGTACTAAAAACCACTGGCAGCAATGGCAGCAATAGCAGCAATGGTAATAACACCCGCAATCTATTATTAATGCCACGTGGTTCAGCCATACGTTCACACTCGGTCGATGCCATTTCACGTTACAGACAGCAACAACAGCTACAGCAACAGCATCAGCAACAACAACAGCATCATTTACTTTTAAGCCACAATTATGATCCTTCGAATGCTTTAATTTTAAAACATGAAGGTTCTGGTGCCACCTCCAATTCAGCATCATCTTCTGTTGTTGCACCCACACGCATGCAACATTATAAATTTCCCACGACCAATGTTAACACAGGAGGAGGCTGTCCCTCCCTAACACCCGGCTCAACAGCACAGGCGCTACTCGTGCAGCCCATATCGAGTGCTACATTGTCAGCTAGTGCCGTAGCCTTACCGCCCGCTACAACCGTTCTGAATACATCGAATGTTGGTGATGCCGCTGCTGCTTTAGTTGCAGCAGCTGGTGGATCACCCGTAATTGCTTCATCCACAAATAGTCTCTATACATTTTATCCAGCTGAGGGTAATCTACAAGTATGGCAATCTGAATGTGGCGATTTGACATATAAGTCATCGCGTAATTTACAAACTCATAAGGCACCAGTTTGTTGGACCCAGTCTATACCAAGGCAAACAAGACGGTAAGTTTTTTAAATAAAAAAGAGAAAAAACTCTAACAAGCTCACTCCCAGCAAGAAATTGTTTTTTTTTTTGTTGTTCTTGCTGTTTTCAAAGAAAAACCAAAGTAACAACGTAACGTTAATATGTGTGTTGGTCTAATTGAGGCACTGCAATCAAACATTGTATTCTACATAATGCGTTCGAAAAAAAAGCAAAAAAAAATTGGCAATTTTTTTCCAAAAGCAACACAATGCAAGTCTAGTACTTGAGTTTGTATAACAAAAATTGCACAAATTAAACTGGCTTTGTTACCAGGTTTTGTTTAAAAATATTCAAAATAATGCAATATAAGCCAAAAAATTTTATAATAAATTAAGAAAATAGTTTTTACAGTGTAGTAAATTTGTATAAGTATTCAGGAAATTTGTCAAAAAATTCATTTTTGCTGATTGATTGACATCAATAAGATGCCAATAAAAAGTTTGTTGCTTAAGTCTTTTGTATAGCTATTAGCTATTTACAAATGTTATTTGAAAGTATATTATATGTAAAGCTGTAGGTGGCCAAATATTGAAAACAAGTGATTGATTTCTTTACGTTTTTATATAATAAATTTTAACAAGTTATTGCCCATTATTACACTTTACATTTTGCTTTAATGAGCCATTTACAATCGCTTTGTAAAAAATATAAGCATTATTGAATATAAAGTATTATAAGCTTGCCAAAAAGTTGACATTATAAAGGATGAATTGTAAATAAAATAAGTTTTCAGAGAATTATCTTAATATTTTTTATTATAATACGGAAAAATCTATGACAGTTATGTGTGAAACAAAATATAGGCTAAATGTAAGATATAATTGAGGTAAATTGTCGTTAATGTGTAGAATTATCTCATCCGTTAGCTCTGGAATTGTTCTTGACTTATAGACGTACACTTTTTCTTTTAAATATCCCCAAAGATGAAGTCCAGCGGTGTCAAATCACATGATTGTGGCGGCCAGTTAACATCGCCACG
The DNA here is from genome assembly GCA_023159175.1 of Wohlfahrtia magnifica. Lineage (NCBI taxonomy): Eukaryota > Metazoa > Arthropoda > Insecta > Diptera > Sarcophagidae > Wohlfahrtia > Wohlfahrtia magnifica. The sequence continues at coordinate 8,165,275 of JAKWBJ010000228.1, forward strand.
ACTTAAGGTAACATAGCTATTGAATTTCTCGCGCAAAAGAGCCATTGTTTCGTTGGCTATGTGGCAAGTGATACCATTCTGTTGAAAGAGTATATCGTCTAGGTTCATATCCTCAATTTCTGGGCACAAAAAGTTCGATCTCATTTTCGAAGAAATACGGCGCGACAATCACTCGTGTATTCTCATTTGCCCAAATGCAGCAATTCTGCTTGTTAACGAATCCACTGAGGTGTAAAAGTGTGTCTCGTCGCTGAAGATGATTTTCTTTGTAAAGTCACCACTCACTTCTGTCTGTTAAACTAACCATTCGGCGTATTGATGGCGCTTTAAATGGTCAGTAGGCTTCAACTCTTGAGTCAATTGAACCTTGTAAAAGTGTAAATTCAAATCTTTATTCAAAATTCGCATCAGTAATATTTGTGCGATGTTAAATTGTTGGGCACGACGAGGTGTCGAGGTTGACGGCTCTTCTGGGCGAGCATGCAAAGCTGTATCCACACTTCCTACAGAACCGATTTGCTGAAAATTGCATACAATTCTTCCGATTGTGGGTATATATTTAGTCCATTATGACGACTAAAACAATTACCAAGTGCACGAAATTAAAATTGATTTGAACGCTCATTTTCATAAAAGGCGCTGCTCAATCCTGTACCTCTCCATGGTTGAATTTGTCAAACACTGAAACAAAAAATTGTCAAATTAGGTTGGTCAAAAAACTTGCCGTTAAGGTGTGACTCACAATAAACGTCGTGCATTATGGTTGGACAACCCTTTATATGACGACAGCAATATCGCCAATAGGTGGCCAACGAACATGTTCGGACCCAATAAATGGCTCTATAAAGTTTGGTCTCCAAATGTTTGCTAAAGCAACATACTCACAGAGAATATGCTCCGTGCTCTCCTCTTCTTTCCTGCACAAGCAACACTCCGAATCAAATACAAATTTTAGATCGAAGAACCGTGAATCAGCTAATACCATTGTACGGTTCTGACCTCACGAGGGCAGTGGCCGACCTCCGCCTTGCCTGTTCGTCAGCGATTTCGTTTCCCATAACACCAGTATTTCCAGGGACCCCACAGCACGTTACCCTGTTCCTCAATGCCAGTGTGTTGACATTCGTGTAGCACTCGAGTACCAATTCGTAGAAAAGATTTTTTTCTCCGTCACTCCTCTAGACATCATATTGGCTTTTCACAAAGTATTCATTACTTTGTTTCAGTTTCAGTAATCAAGTTGATTTTCAAGCTAAGAGCTGATTAATCTACTGTATCTCGTCTCTATATAATTGTATGTAGTGGTGAAAATCCTTGCAAAGTAGTGGTGGTGAACCTTACTTAGTATAGTAACTTTTGCCCAGTAGGCGGCGTTTTCACCTAATTATCCGTCTGATGTTTGTCAACATCGCCAGAGGTAATCTGTATGGTCAGTCAGGGGGCTTCTTTAAATGAATTGGCCTGGAGAGGGGTTGAAGTCTCTTTTTTTAAAAACACTCGAAACTGCAATTAAATTGTTCGCGTTATGTCCACTGCTGGGATTCGTACTTGAGCCGTTTGTGTTATATGCCTGAGTTATAACCACTACAGAGCTATACCACTATAACCAGTAAAAAAAAAAAAATATTTCGACAGCAAATAAATCGAGTCCTAAAGATTCGTTTAAAGTTTTTGTGTAGTACAGAGTCTTATAAAAACATACTTAACGAAGTTTTTAGCACATATTTCTTAGATTTGCGATTGCAATGTAAGTGCAACCCATCCAAAGCTTGTGTTCAATTCCTACATTTACACAACGATAGCCTAGGCCATCAGATGGGTCCAATGGTGCAGACATTTAACTTTTGTGTCGAATTATTATGGTGAACTCTTCTAATGTCGATTTCCAGGTGTTCAATTGTCTCTGGCTTATCGATGTAGACAAGTGACTTTAATAACTTCAAAGAAAACAGTCCAATGGGGCGGCCATTACTTGAAATAACTCTTTAATCAAAATTTTCTTTGAATAAATCAATGAATTTCGCACTGAGTGGCTCCAGAGCTCAGTCTTTAAAAAAAAATCCAACCCACCGGGTTTTATTGTTTTTTTTTTTGGGTTTGATTCGGTTTTATACTGATTCCAAATTTTGTTCAATATGGCAATATATTTTGTTAGTAAGTTAGTACAATTACGTTGTTTTAGTATTTATTTTTGTGAGATGAAGGCGGTATTGTGTACTATGAGCTGCTAAAGCTCAGCGATCGGAGCAGACTGCAATTGTTTCGCTTGAACGAAAAACGATTTTTTATTTTGCATGGTAACGCTTAGCTTTGTATGGTAACGATCAAAAGCCGCTACCATCGCATTCTGGGAACATTGCTCCTTCTGACTTCTATTTCGACGAATACAATATCCTCAAGCATACCACCGAATTACTTCTTTTGAAGTAATACAAAATCGGCTTCAAACAAGAATGGGTTTAATTGGGCTACCCAGTGTGTAGCCAACCCTGTTTCTAACTAACCTATAACTTAACTGGGTTTCTAAAAATTTTCGTTATTTAATACGAAAATGTGCTGTACAAAGTGTAATTGAGTATTTGTTATTAACTAAACTTAACATAGCAAAAACAGGCGATCCAGCTTTTCCTGGATAGCTTGGACTTCTATTAAACTGCACAACTCTCTTACAACTGTTTTGTGGATTCTATTTTATTGCACAATTTGCTATGTCATCAGGGTTTCGTATGATTCTTCGAATTTCTCGCTGGATTGGAATTTATTGAAAGACTGAGTCTTAGACACTGTGTTTAGCCAGAAAATTTTAAGAACATTTCAAATCATACTTATATTTAAAAAATAACTTAACATCGAGAGCGGCTGTGCTTCATTACTCACTTCCATAGAACCTAATTAATGTGACATTGGAGTTGAATATCTTTATTTAACTTTTCGATAAAACACTGTTGATCTCCTTATGTTGCTAAGACCATATGTTGATTCGATTTACAATGTCCGAACATGACAGAATTTACGTGTTTTGTCGAAACACCATTGTATCAACAGAAAATTACTGTTTAGAGCGCTTTATGGGCTGGCGTAGTCATTAGTCGATATGTCTTTAAAAACGATGGTGGTCAAAATGTTACTGGAACATGATTAGAAATGTGTTTATATCTCAATTAGCCGGTATTAATCTTGCTCACATGTTTTGCCAACAGGCGGGAGTCATATATCCTAAGAACCTTTGATGAAAGCATAAATTGGCCAAGAACGCGTCAAGACATATGCTGTGAAATGTTTGTGAAAATTGGTGTTCCAGATTGAATCTCTTATGCGCCAGTCGTGGCATAAATAAAATTTTCTATTCCGTTCAATTGATTTTAAAAATATATTTTCTTGCTTTATTATGATTTAAACTCGTGTAGCTGTAAAAAAATCACCCATTATTACTGTTTTTTTTTTGAACTAAGAAAATATTGATTTTAGATTCGATAGTGTTTTGCTTTTACAGTAGAAATACGTACAACAAGCAACATAACATAGCAACTGTTAAGAAAAAAACTTCACAAAGCCAAAGCTTGTAAAACATAACATAACATATTTCCATTAATCAGAAACAAAAAAAAATCTAAGACTCTCATTTAACAAATTATTGAACATTTTAAGGCAATTAATCTCAATTAAGTTGAGAAAGTATTTTTCGAATGAAACTGTCTCTTAGACATCATTAATTTTCTATACCAAAATCTATTATTAATTTTTATACGAAAAAAGAAAACCAAAAAAATTGAAACAATATTATGACAAGTTCAGAACAAATTAACCGACAGTGAGAACCAACTTTAGCTTTAATTTACATAATATTTCAACACACAAGCAGAGATTGTTCGAAATTAAAAGGTTTTTTGTTTTTTTTTTTTTACTTGAAATAATCAATTAAACGCTTGAAATGTTTTTAAACAGCCATAGAAAATTGTGTCTCGTTAACGAAAACTGAAATTAAAAAAATTGAAAAACCACATCCAAAAGACTTAAGCAACAAACAGTTTTTAGTTCATATGAGAACATTTCATTTAAATTAAGCAGAACAAATCTTTTCAACAAAAACTATACCAGTGTAACTAATTAACAATTTCCTTAAAAACGATTTTAAACTTAATTGAAAAAAAACTATAAAAAAACAGACAAAATCTATGCAAAAACATGGCATGCAAAAAAGTAGTTGACAAAATCGATTAACTATATAATTACTGCAAAACTAAGAGATAAAACGAGAAACAAATTCGACTACTTAATGAACAGTAGCATTGAACATTGGTTTCATATGCATAATTGCAAATTTAGAACTTAAACCTGCAAGTAAGTCTTTAAGCTAAAGCATAAAAAATAAGAACAACTACCACAAAAAAGCTAAGCTATTTGATTAACTTTTTTTTGTCTGTTCAAATTAAATCAGCAGATTACTTTTGCTTTATTCTTGCTATTGCTGTACACGTATATGTAAAAGAATTTCTTAATAATCTCCAAAAAAACAAAACAAAAAAACTAAAACCAAAACGAAATATTTCAACAATCTTTAGTTGTTTTAATTAACAATTCCTTAAATAAACAGCTAAAAAAACACAGAAACAAGCCAACAAACAATGTTGTTTATTTTTCTGTTACTGTTTCTGTATCTTTTTTTCTTAAAACCATTTTCTCTAAATAAAACAACTTTTTAAAAAAATGCAAAATTAACCCTTTCAGAGTGACCATATGTCTACGATCATATGCTAGTGCTGCATTATCAAGCAATAAACACCTTTAGTTAAGGTTCCACTCTGTTACACTTCTTTTATCACTGTTTTGTTTGACTAACGCACTTTGCAACAATAAGCTGGTATTTCTAAAATAAAACAAACAAAAAAGGTGATAAAAAGCTGCTTAAAATAGCTATTGAAACTGAAACTGTTAACAAATAGTTTGTGTCCAACAAACCATATTAACAGCAGCTCCACCATATTTTTTTCTTACTTTTTTTTTGAAATATTACAATATCAGTTTAAATTCCATTTTAACAAATGATGGGAAATATATACCAAATCTTTAGCTCTCATAATCACAAAATTCTTTATATCTAATGATGTATAATGAATCTGAAAACTACATATATACATACAGGCAGCGTCAAAAAAAGTGTACACCCCCATCTTCATTCTCTAAAATTAAAAAAATTATATTTTTTGAAGACTGTATTTACAGCTTTACAAAATCCATAAAAGGCAACAATAAAATTCTTACAACAGCTATAGATGTGCAACAAAAACGAAAGGTACGAAAGTTATTTTTTACACGTCATTTTTTGCGTCTATTTTTTACGTACAAATCAAGAAACAATGCCAAAAAAAAAGTATGAAGTAAAAGTACCTGGGAAGTGATACCATTTTATCTGCTTTTAAAGTTTTCAAAATACCTCCAAAATCTTGAGCCATCTTCGGTCCTGAATGTTATGCTTTTGGAACTGTGCTTTGGCAGGAGTTTTAGAATTGAATTCCCGGACCGGGATTGTTGGTCTAATGAAGCCTTAGATCGGAGTGAGTTTGATCTAAACTGGTATACTGTTGCCTCCAAAATGAATAACTGAGTTGGTGCTGGTGTTCATAGACCCAACTGGGACTTATCGATTCCACTGGGAAAATTGCTAAGTGTCTTCCAGGCTGAGATTATGGCGATGGCTGTATAAACGGATATCAACCTAAACAGTGGGCTCTCTTTTCTGACATCTAGCCTGATAAAATAATGCTACGATACGTTGTAAAAGCTTTAGCTTGGTAATAAGTTCCAGCTGGACACTGTGGGATGCATGGTAATGAGATAGTGGATACATTGGCCAGAAAAAGTTACATGACACCCTACATCAGTCCGGAACCTTGCTGTACAGCTTCACTTACTACCATCCACAATCTAATCAAGGGTTGGGAAATTACCAGATGCTTGGAACACTAGAATGCTCTATGGGAACTAGGCCACTCTGGGCAGCGATCAATCTGCAATTTAGGAATCGCTTTGAGTTTTTAACGTAAGGCAGGCTGGACCTAAAACGTCTTACGGATTTTCTTACAGACCCCTGTAGACTAAGAGGGCATCTGCTAAACAAAATATAGACCGGAAAGGGCACAATAGATCCCATGGGTTGCAGTGTCCTATAATTGTGGCTGGTCGTTCTGATGATTGTGATGGTAAATCTTAGAATGCTTGTCTTTGCAGGGCTGATTGATGTGCCACGTATCCTGCACCATTCCCTTGCTGGGTATAGGTTCACTTTGTATTAACTGTTGTAAATGTGCACCTGCTAATAGGTACAGATTTTTTTATCCGTTACTCCTCTTAGGAGCATATGGTTTTCACAAAGAATCTCCATCTAACACGGTTTACTGATGTTGACTTTATGTACTCCCATGTTAAGTTGTTGTGTTTCAGTTTCTTGAGCCTTAAAGATTCCACCCAAGTGACATTCTGGTGATACTGTCTGGACTTTTTCGGTTGGTGTGACCGATCCATTCTCATTTTTTTTCCTTATCTGTTTCAGTATAGGTTGCTCATTAGTCATGCTCCACAGTTCTATGTTACTTATGGTGTTAGGCTAGAATATTCTGCACTTGTTAATAAATACCTGGAGTTTGTTGCGCGATGTTATTCGATACAAGCCATACAGCAGTACTAATTTAACACTTGAGTTGAATATTCTGAGCTTAGTCCGTCTGGATATATGTGCTCTTCACCATACTGACTGCAGTCGTACAATTGCCGCACTCGCTTTGTTGAGTCTGTAGTCTACGTCTGTTTTTGCATCGCCATTTGTAGTCGTTGTACTTCCTAGATAGCAAAAGCTATCAACATATTCTGTTTATTCTCACTTCCTTGCTCTTCTTGATATTTATCTTAAGTCCAACATTACCAGCCAATTATTCTAGGTTCTCCAGTTTCGACTGAATAATGAAAATGGAAATCTTATGCGAGAGTAGACAAATAGCATCTGCATAGTCCCTCTTCTTTTTGAACAGACTTTGCTCATTATGTCATCCAGCACGATGGTAAATAGCATATCCATGAGAGTGGGCATTCATAAGTACAGGTATAAACTAAAATTTGTGCGACAGTAAAATGAGCCTAAACTCTAATTTGTTATGGTTTTCAGCCCAATCTTAACACCCCCGCACTCAGAAGGTCAAATAGATTTCTAAACAATTAAGTTATTGCTGTTTAGAGCTTTTAGTTAAAGTCTTTATATGCGTGCTTTTTTTATAGAGGTATACAACTTTAAGTTGGCATTACTTTTCAAGATGGCGACCGATTTAACAGTTGTCAAGTGATTTATTCTCAGTTTGGCTTGGCAATTCATTATGAATAGACTTACGCCTGAACAACGCTTAAAAATAGTGCAGTTTAATTTTGAAAATAATGTTTCTGTGCGGAAAACGTATCGCACACTACGTCCATTTTATCGTCGACAATATCGTCAATCAGAGCAGTTAATTCGATTAACCATGGAACGTTTTCGCACAACGTTTACTCTTATTGATAACTCGCATACCCAGAGACACTGTGCGGTGCGTACAGAAGAAGCTATTGCTGCTGTAGAGCGTAGCATTAAGGAAGACCTGAATGAGTACATCCGCCATCGAGCACAGGAATTGGATCTCTGTCCATCCACTTTATGGAAGATTTTGCGGAAGGATCTTGGTTTGCGTGCTTACAAAATTCAAGAATTGAAGCCAAGAATTGATCATCAAGTAAGGCGTAGATTCGTCGAATGGGCCCAAAACGAGATTACAGTTGTTCCCGATGAAGCGATGATAAAGCGCACCTCTGGTTGAATGGCTACGTCAACAAACAAAACTGCTGCATTTGGAGTGAAGGTAATCCTCAACTGTAAATAATCCTCGACTGTTTGGTGCGCTTTATGGGTTGGTGAAATCATTGGTTCGTACTTTTTCAAAAACGATGGTGACCAGAACGTTACAGTCAACGGTGATCGGTATAGAGCCATGATTACTAACTTTTTCATTCCTAAATTGGATAACCATGATGTCCAGGAGATGTGGTTTCAACAAGACGGCGCAATATGCCACAGAGCTCGTGTCACAATAGATTTATTGAAAGACACGTTTGGTGACCGCCTAATTTCACTTTTTGGACCTGTGAATTGATTTCCAAGATCTTGTGATTTAACACCGCTAGACTACTTTCTGTGGGGCTATGTAAAGTCATTGGTCTATGCGGTAAAGCCACAAACGCTTGACCATTTGGAAGACGACATTCGCCGTGTTATTACCGATATACGGCCACAAATGTTGGAAAAAGTCATCGAAAATTGGACGTCCAGATTGGACTACATGCGCGCCAGCCGTGGCGGTCATATGCCAAAAATCATACTTAAATGTAATGCCACAAGATTATCTTTCGGATAAATAAAACTCATGTTAATCGAATAATCCATCGTTGTTTTATTGCAACTTAAAGTTCTATACCTCTTTAAAAAACACCCCTTATATGTATTATGAATGTATTATGTATATACATACATATGTATAGTGTATCCGTATATATTTATATATATATATAATATATAAAAATTACCTTCAGAAACGTTATATTTTTTAATTAATTTCTAAAGTAATAGAGTTGATGTCTTAAATAAAGAGTTCCCAGCTTTGAAAAAGGCGGTAGTAGAGAAAAAAACAAACTAAAACTCACATTGTCATGAAATTGAAGAGAAAGTGCAAATAAATACTATAGACAGCAGTTTTTAAAACAATAACAACAACTACAATAATACATACATGTATGAGATATGAAAAAAAGTACACCAAACAATCGCAATCTCAATGATGTTACCAAGATTACGTTGTAAACAATAATTTTAATAAAAAAATCTTAAATATTAAAAACATATACCAAAAAAAAAAAACAATAATATTTTTTTGATAAAAAAAAAATATGACAAATAATATTTTGTTGTTGTTTTTTTTTTTTTTTTTTTTTTTTTTTTGTTAAACAAAAAGAAATGAAATGGTATGGCTAAGAAAAAATTTAATTGCTTAAAAAAACAAAGATGATTCAAAACAAAAATAAAGAAAAATTAAAACAAAAATGTGAATATAAAATATTAGTATTTATATATGTACATACATACATAAAGGGTCCGCCAAATAATTTTTTTTTTGAAAATGCTGTAAAAAAACTACTGAATGTTTTCTCAAATTTCTTTTTTTTATTCGAAAGTACAATCCTTCCGGTTAATAATGAAAAATAATTTCATACAAATGGCTGCTTGGCTGGTCATACAGTAGCCTACACGATCGGTCCAATTTTTAAGCACATTATCGATTGTGTGCAGCTGTATTTCACAAATGGCTTCACAAATATTGTCTCTGGCTTGTTGGCGTAACACTTATCTTTGACGGCAAATAACCACAAATAATAGTCCAACAGTGTCAAATCGCAGCCCCGAGGTGGCCAAACGACATCAGCTCTGCGGCTGATAATGCGATCTTGAAAAACAGGGCGCAAAATCTCGAGTATAGCTTCGGTTGTGTGGCACGTAGCGCCGTCCTGTTGAAACCAAATGTTGCTAATATTCTCCTCTTCAATTTTTGTGAACGAAAGTTCGTTCAACATGGCTCGATAATGATGGCCATTGACTGTAACGGCCACTCCTTGCTCATTTTCGAATAATGCCTCTGGACCAAAATCCGCACCAAACAGTGACTCATTTTGGGTGTATCGGCTTTTCAATGTATGCGTGCGGGTTTTCTGTGCCCTAAATGCGACAACTTTGCTTGTTTGCATACCCGCCAAGATCAAAATGAGCTTCATCTGAACACATCGCACACATTCTGCAACATTACCATGATTTTCAAAATAATGTCGCACTATTTCCCAGCGTTGCCAAGCGTTCACACAACCATATTCGTTCAGCGGAAGGATAAAACTAATTATCTGCCAAATCAGACTTGAGCTAAGTGTTACCATTCTCGAAATAAGCACTAGTTGAAAAAAAACGTTAGAGGGCGGACCCTTTACATATACTCTTAAATACGAATTTATAACAAGATAACCAAAAACTACCCACGTTTTATTTATTTGTCTGCTAAATTTTCTAAACGTGTGACTGTTTTTTTTTTATTTTATTTTATTTGTTTTTGTCTTTTTCTTTTCTATCTAAAACGTCTCTTATATTCAGTAACATTTTAATAAAGAAATTTTATTTAAATCTTAGTTAAGCATATAATTTTAAAAATAATTTGCTAAACACGTCTTTTGGTTTCTTTACTCTTCTCATTTTATTTCTATCTTCTTTCTATTTGTTTTTAATTTTTTTTTTGTTGTTGCATATTTCAAAGTTCTGGACCATTTTGTTTGGCATTTAACAAATAATTATAAATTTAGAAATGTTTTAAGCATCTGTCCATTTCTTTTCTTGCGTTTTATATTGTAATTTAATCATTTACATTTTCAAATGAAAGTTTTAACATCATTTTCTGCTCTAACAGTTGAGAATTTAAAAAAAATGAAAATTAAATCTATTTTCTTATTTTTGTTTTCTAACTCTTCTATGTGATTTTGTAAAATTAATTAAGCTTTATGGTTTTGTTTTAAAGAAAAATGAAAGTTTTATGGCATTTAATTATTAAAAAAAAAAAATTAAATTATTAAATAAATATAAAAATAAATTTAAAGAAACTATGTAAAGACGGAGAGCTATCGATAGAAGTTTTATGGGAAATGAAAATGAAACTATCAATGGCTCTAACGCATGTTTACTATTTTCGAATTATAAAATATTTGTAATTTTTTATTTTTTATTTAATTAAATTAAGGCCTTTAAGAAAAGTTTTCTTTTTCAGTTCTTTCTCAATATACAGGATGCCCGCCGGGAAGGTATACTACTTTGTTTGCTTATAATTTTTGATTATATGAAAGAGAATGGATCTTATATTGATAAATGTTTTATTTAATGTCGACAGTTATCAGATAAATGCCCGCCTCTGTTTTTCATTACATTCTCACACATTTCACGCGGTATTTCGTTAATTTCATCACGAATATTTTGTTTAAGTTGCTTCAGCGTTTCTGTTTTGTTTGCATAAACCTTGCTTTTCAGATATGCCCACAAAAACAAGTCTGGAGCAGTCAAATCGGGTGAACGTGGAGGCCAATCAACATCACGATTCCTTGAAATAATTTGTTATGGAAAGAGGTCTCGCAGTAATTCTATTGTAATCCTGGCTGTATGCGATGTGGCACTCAAAGTATGCAATTGTGGCGTTAAAAAGTTTTCAATCATATCACGATAACGCTCCCCATTGACAGTTACCGTTACGCCGTTTTCAGTTTCAAAGAAGTAAGATCCAATGATTCCTCCTGACCAAATTGCATACCAGACTGTCACTTTTAATGGATGCAAAGGTGACTGATGAATAATTTGATGGTTTTCCATTAACCAGAACTGACTATTCTGTTTATTCACATAACCATTCCAATGAAAATGTGCCTCGTCACTCATTATGATTTTTTCATGAAAATCGTAGTTGTCATGGGCGAGCTGTTTTAACGATTAAAACACGTTGGTTTACTGAATATTTTTCCATAATAAACTTGACACGTCTCTACTTCACGACGGCCAAATATGAACTGCCAATGTTTACCAAAATATCTTCCCGGCGGACACCCTGTATGTACAGTGCTGTTCGAAACTTAAGCAACTTTTCTTGTAGAGGTAATTAAGGTCTCATATAATTCTAACTAATAGACTTATTGAAAGTAAAACATTTAATTCTTATTAATTCCATTCTATACCAAGTAATACAACAACAAAAACTAAATTAGATCCTTGAGCAGCTGTTGGAAACTTAAGCAACTTTCAGTACTTTGCGTAATAACCTTTGTTTTTTATGGCATCCGTACACTGTTTTGGCATAGTTTTTATGAAATTTGTTAGCATTAATGTTAGTATTAATTGCTAGCTACTGCTTATTTTTATAACGACGTGGTCTAATTCTGCGCTGCAAAGTTCAAAAAAGATTACCAATATGCTCCCTAGAGGAGTGACGGAAAAAACAAAAAAAGTATATATAAGTATGTCATCAACATATGCTGGACCTTTCAAGTCATGTTGGAAGTTCCCGCCGATTGCAAGTTTCTGCCATTATCGATTTACCGTGTTAGGACAGGGCTATCCAGAGCTATCATAGCCAATACGAGGGCGGATTGACTTTGAAGCTACCTAGCGCTAGATGTCAGCACAAACACGAAATTTTTTCCTTTCGTATAAATTACGATCTGTCAAACATCAGCTGTTAAAATTTTAGCCAAATTCATGGATTAGTTTATTTGTTGTAGTCGTTTGAAGTAAACAACTTTTGTGTTTCTTGGAAAATGGAAAAAAGTGAATTTCGTGTAGGGATTCAATACTATTATTTGAAAGGCAAAACGGCGAAAGAGACAAAAGAAAAGCTTGATAAACATTACGGCGAATCTGCTCCGTCAGATTATATGGTAAAAAATTGTATTGCTAAATTTAAACGGCGCCGAACAAGCACTGCAACAATACCATCAACAGGTGGTTACTGAAGAAAATATGAAGAAAATCCTCGACATCGTTATGAATGATCGCCGGGTCAAATTACGTAAGATTGCTGAAATGCTAAACATATCATATGAACGTGTGTTCAACATTTTGCATGAACATTTGAATATGAAAAAGCTATCGGCAAGATGGGTGCCGCGTTTGCTCAGTGTTGAACAAAAACGATTTCGACAGATCACTTCACAGCGGTGTTTGGACATGATAAAGCATAATCCTGCTGATTTTTGGCATAGATTAATAACTGTTGATTAAATGTGGGTCCCCCACTACACACCTGAACCCAAAAATCAATCGAAGCAATTGGTGGAAGCTGTTGGAAGTGCTCCGAAGAAGGCGAAGACAGTGAAAGGGGCTGGCAAGGTTATGGCCAGTGTATTTTGGGATGCACACGGAATATTGCTCATCGATTATTATTGAAAAGGGATCCACAATCACAAAAGAATATTATCGTGCATTATTGGATCAATTGGTTGATGCAGTCAGGGAAAAACGACCACTTTTAAACAAGAAAAAAGTGCTCGGTTCACACAGCATTAGATACGATGCTAAAACTACGAGAAATCCACTTCGAATTGATTGATCATCCACCTTATAGTCCAAATTTAGCCCCTAGTGACTTTTTCCTAGTGACTGTTTCCAAACTTGAAAAAATGGTTTGCAGGAAAAAGATTCATCTCAAACGAAGAAGTGATTACCGAAACCAATGCGTATTTTGAGGAGTTCCCAAAATCGTATTATTCAGATGGTAGAAAAAAGTTGGAAAATCGTTTTACTAAGTGTATTGAGCTAAAAGGAGACTATGTTGAGAAATGAATGGTTTTTGAAAAAAAATGTTTTTTTCCTACTTAGGTAGCTTCAATATCAATCGGCCCTCGTAAGAGCGATATAAGACTAGCTTGATATACATCAGCGATGGTGTTAAAATTCTCCCTTGCAGATAAACCCTTCAACTAAAGCTATCAAACTTAATCTAATCTTATCTTTAACAATTACTGATATGTGTGATAGAATGGCAATCTACTTGTAGATGAATCAGAGATCATACCCAAATGTGTTGCCTAAGGGATTTGCAAAAAGTGCTGGCTAAGATACATTAAAGTTATATACGTATATAAAATGTTATAATAGTCTATGCTGGTTTTAAATGAAAAACCCCTGTTTGGTAATAAAAAAGTCTAATACGTTCTATATACTCCTTCCACCAGCTGACAAAACTCAATTTTCATTGGTCACAAGAGTCTACTTAAAGTTTATCTTACTGTAGAAGTAAATTATTCCGAAAAGTAGAATATTATTCAGTCACTCGAACACGTTTACAATTTTCTTGACAACATTTTTGTGGGAAAGTTTTTAAAAAATTTCTTCTAAAAAACTAACTTGGCCCTTTTTATTAATAGCTAGACAATTAAAAAAATTTTTTTATGAATAGCCGTCGTAGTTATAAAATTTCGCATGAATATTCAAATATAAATATTTATTTATTCATTTATTTTTTTTTTTTTTTTTTGAGCGCAGCATCAATAATTTTCTGTGATATATGATGGGCTTGATGTGCTAAAAAAACATGTTTATTACCAAAAGTAGAAAAAACAAGAAACCACAAAAAAGTAAAAGTTTTTTCCCCTGTTTTTTTCGTAATTATTACAAACATCATTTGTGTGTAAATGTCATTAACTTATGCTCATATATGTATATTTACATGTGTAGTTATACAAACAAATATTTATTTACACATATTTTATGCAATTTCATTTTGACATTAATTTTTCAAAACGAATATGGCCTATAAGACATTTACACAAAAAAGAGATTTGTTTTATTTGAAAATTTTTTAAAAGTCATGCGTTAGCCATAGCAAATAATCAAAGATATCCCAATTTAGTACACACCTTAGGCAAATACACATAAATTTCTTAATCTTTATATATATATAAAATCAAACAGGTACAACACCTTTTGTTAGGTTTCGCATATTTTTTTCCAACAAAAGTAATAAAATTTTGTTAATATATTTACTTAAAAATAGCAAATCATTATTGACTAACACCAAGTACTTAAAAGATAATCAATCATTTGTTGATAAGTATTATTAATAACAGAGTAACACATATATTTTCGCACCATGCAGTTATAAACCTACATTTTTGGTTAAAATATGAAGGCGTTACTTTCAACAAAATTTTGCTAATTTTTATTTTAAAATGTTTGTTTTTCTTGAACTTCAGTAATAGATTATATAGGGTCCGCCATCTAACGTTTTTTTCCACTAGTGCTTATTTCATGTCTGATTTGACAGATAATTAGTTTTATCCTTCCGCTGAACGCATACATTGAAAAGCCGATACACCCAAGACGAGTCACTGTTTGGTGCGGATTTTGGTACAGAGGCATAATTGGGCCATTTTTTTAGAAAATGAGCAAGGAGTGGCCGTTACAGTCAGTGGCGATCGTTATCGAATTTTCGTTCACAATATTGAAGAGCAGGATATTAGCAATATTTGGTTTCAACAGGACGGCGCCACGTGCTACTCACCCGAAACTACACTCGATGTTTTTCGATCTGTTTTTGAAGATCGCATTATTAGCCGCAGAGCTGATGTAGTTTGGCCACCTCGGAACTACAATTTGACACTGTTGGACTATTATTTGTGGGGTGCCGTCAAAGATAAGTGCTACGCCAACAAGCCAGAGACAACTGACGCTTTAAAGCACAATATTCGTGAAGCCATTGGTGAAATACAGCTGTACACAATCAATAATGTGCTTAAAAATTGGACCGATCGTGTAGGCTACTGCATGGCCAGCCGAGGCAGCCATTTGAATGAAATAATGGTCCATTATTAACCGGAAAAATTGTACTTTCAAATAAGAAAAGAAATTTGAGAAAAATTTAGTAGATTTTTTTTTCATAGCATATTCAAAAAAAAAAAAATTATTTGGCGGACCCTTTGTTTATAATTAAAAAAATATAGGGTGACCAGAAGGGTTTGTAAGGAAAAACACGTTTACATAAAATAGAAAACTTCAAAACACCATCTTGTTGCACTCTATAGCACTTATCACAATGATAAGGGGACTTAAACAACTTACAATTGTCTTGCTGATGACCAAGCTTAAAAAGTTTAAAAATATGCATCAAACAAGTAACAATATATTTGGTTACTTCAACAGTTGCTGAAACTACTTTCTGGTCACCCTTTATATTTATAATTCTGGTTTATTTTTTAAATACGTTTTTAAGGTTTTATTAATCAAATCTTGATATAAAAATCTTGTCTTTGAAGATTTGATATTTTTTTTCTTTCAATTTGTATAAGAATAATTTGCATATCAAATATGGTCTATTATTTAGTAGGCTAATAAAATTTGATTAAAAATAGATTTTAAATAAAACGTGTAGAATCATGAAATCATTTGCTAATTTTATACAAAATATTATTGAATATTGGTTTGTTATATTATTAACATAAAATAGGAAATTTGTTAAAAAAAATCAGGTTTTTTAATGGATAATAAAGTCTAAAGTTCTTTAAAATAAAAACGAATATTATTATTAAATAACTCACATGTATTTCGTTAAAGAAAAATTTTTAAATGTTAAATGCAAAATTTTGTTTATGCAAAGATTATTTGTTAGTTCAGAAAGGCAGTTATTAATAATACGTTTTTTTCAAACTACATTTAAATTATAGTTAAATTAGATCTTAGCCTTAGTGATCATTAAATTCAGTGCACAATCTGCGGAATAGATGACAATTTGCGTAATTGGCACGGAGATATTACAGACTCTGGAGAATATAACATGCAGTCGGTGATACAGATTCTTTCACTTCCTAAAAATACTCCCAACGACATGATCTACCCTGAAACTACGTTTTAAATACATAAATAGAATTCTAGGTTTGCCAATGTATAGATTGCCCCATATAATAGCTTATAAAATAATTGCTAGTAATACGTACTCTTCGGATGAATGATCTAAGCTGTGTAATATAATTAACGTGAACCCTGATAACGCTGCTCCTTTATGTCAACATTGGAAACGTATAGTGCAACTGGTGATTGAAAAAGAAAAGAAACAGTTTTACATCTGATGCAAAAGTCTCGCAGTTTCATGACATATCTCCCCCGCTATTTTCTAACTATAACAGTCTAACTAACATTCCTCAGTTGGATTGTGCATACTCTGCAATCTAGATGCATCCGAAAATACTATACATTCCATGGGTGTTTGCCCTTTATATAAGGGTCGTCGTCTAAAGTGTTTTGCAAATCAATTCTAAAGCTGGCATCACACGATTGACTCAAATAGGCCAATCTGATACAAATTTTATTGTGACAAATTAGCGCACAATAATAAAATTGTCACAATTAAAAATTCTGTATTCACTCGCTTGTCTTATTTTATATCAAATGTATTGTCATAAGATGGTGCGAAACGATTTATTAACAATAATTGTCCCAACGCTGTCATACGATTGTTCTAGTGTACGGCAACTCTATGAATCAGCTGTTGTGGTAAATTAAACTCATAATTTTTATTTTTTTGATGTTTAAAATGGTTCGTTTTTTGAAAAAAAGAAAATAGCGTCCTCTTTATTATTATTGAGGTCATTTAGTAAACAAATAAATAAAAAAAAGAAAAACTGTGTGGGTCAGAGATTGGTTCACAAGAAGAGCTATTGATGATGCATATGAGAAAACATTTCAATAAATTAAAACAATTATTTCACTAAAATATTTATTTATTTAAATTGGAATATAATTACAAATTACGAGTATATTTAATTCTCTAAAGTAAAGATGATTTGTTCTCTAAAAAAAGTGTAATCCCTCTTGTCGACATGTTGCGAGATTTATGTATGTACGTATGTATGTGTATGTGTAGTGTCATCGGTTTATATTTCTTTAAAAATGACGTTGACTAGGCCTTCAATGTAAGATTTTCCAAAGTAACTGATCTATGCGATTAAGCCTCTAACCATAGCGGCCCATGCCATTGGTCAAATTCAGTATTATTTATACGACAGAGAAAAAACTTGAAAAACAAAGACTTCAATTTTCGATTGCTTGCCCCACTTAGTGAAGCCACAACAGAAATTTGCACGATATTATATTATATACAAGCTATACAACCCGACGTGATTCGCAACCCCTATCTTAATTATTATTTGAATGGAAGGTACCATGTCATTGATGATTTGTATTGACAACAGAGTTATTTAGTCCAAATTCAGAGACTCTTAGTGTCAGCATTTTGAAGATATGGACAAATAAATATTTAATATGTATGGGAGTAGCATCGCCCCATTGACATTTTTTAAATATATAAAACCTATAGTTCCTTTCAGGCATACAGAGGAATACTGTAAAAATTTCGTGAATATATGTTCAGCCGTTGGTGGGGTGGTGTGGTGTAGTGCACGCATAACAACACAAACGACCCACTTTCGAGCCTCAGCAGAGAACATGACGAAGAAAAAGTTTAATTCTGGTTTCGAATGTTTAATGATAAAAAAAGGCTTCAACTTCCCTCCAGACAACTCCATCTAAAAAAATAAAGATAAAAGCTCCCTGACTCTTCTCGCATACCTCTGGCGATGATGACAAACATCAGACGAATGATCAGGAAAAACACGCCACCTACTGGGAAAAAAATTACAATGCTAAAGTAAAGATCACCACCAATTAGCAAGGATCTTCACCATTACACAAAAAAAAGTCATATGGAGGAAGCTACAGCGGATTAATCATCTACTTAGCTTGAAATACCAAATTGATTAAAGAAACTGAAACAAAGCAATAGATGCTTTATGGAAAGCCAGTAGGCTCCCTAGAGAAGTGCCGGAGAAAAAAAATTTTTTCAGCCGTTTAGCACAAACATACAAACACATCCATTTTTATATATAAGATAATTTCCAAGAAATAATTTTAATGAAAGTATTGTATGTAAACAGGCTTTATAAACTATGCGGCAAGAATGCACGCATTAGTTTTCAACAAATTGTGATTGGTTGATTGGCTGGTTATAGTTGTAGAAGTTTCGGAACAACATCGTTTCGAAAAGACTATAGCACTTGCCAGTTGTACGGAAATGTATACCAATGTGGCATCAGATCCAGCTTCTGAACTCAACCTTTAACTCAAATAGCTCACCAAGGTTGGACAAGGAATCCGCAATTCATAGTGAATATGGAAGACTGTTACCCCCTTTGCCTATTATTACAACTGTGACAAAAGTTGTTAAAGGGGATTATAACTCGATTTGCTTGTTCACCCAGCAACCAATGCACAGTTATTACTAGCAGCAATCTTAAAATGGTCTATTTATTATGAGCCATAAGTTACAAAGTTGGCCACAATACCTTAGCTAACTTATAAGTTCTCAGATTACACCATCTGTTCTTAGCTTTCTGAAGAAAGAGTCGATCGATAACACTTTCGATAAGCTCCAGCTTAAATGCAGCTAAAAAAAGGTTGGAGATATTTAAAGCACATCCCATCACAGTAAACTAAGGTAATCTCCGACAGATGATCCAGCCTTGGCAGCTGATTCTTATATTTTCTGACTAAAAGATATGTATTAAAGCACAAATTTAAAGACTTTTAGCTGAAAATAGGAATTTCTTTCCATTTCTTTGGAATATAAAAGATGACCTATTTAATGCTTCAAATAATTCTGTTGTTTACGGCCTAATTTCAGTAGTTGCATATGACATACTTATGTAGTTATAAAAATCAATCTTTTATGAGGAATACATGGAACGCAATCTAGTGTAAAACTATAACTAATAAACATACCATATATAGAAATTATTAGAGCATATTTTACATATATTTCTTATACTTGTTAAACCATAAATTGTAACGAATTTAGGTTTTTATCTCAACCAAATAAAATTCATAGCATAAGACACACCCTTCTTTAAACGAAATTTATTATTTAAAAGATGCCAAGTATTCAAATATCAGTAATCAGTAAAAAAAATATAAAAAATAAACCATAACTTAAAATTAAATAATATTTACTACAGCACGCCCTTCTTTATGCAACTTGTTATAAAATATTACAAAAATATTTAATGACAACACTTGTTAAATGTTGTACTTTTTATTAACAAAATAATAAATAATAAAACAATTGCATAATATTGTTGTCAGTGACCGACCGACCACACATACAAAACTGATGTCAAGACTTGATAAAGTTTTTTTGAATAAAATGGTACTATTTATGGTTAAAAAAAATACTAAAAATTATGTTGTACAACCAAATATAATTAAAGTGACTATAATATGATTAAGCCAAAAAAAGAAAGTAAACAAAAAACATAAAAATTTGTTTCTTTTGTTGAAATGGTCTTTATGGGTTCAAAGGACATGTGATGTTATTGAAAATGTTTATAATGCAATTGTTAAACGCTTATAAAGTAATAAAATTTAAAGGCAACCCATATTAAAACTTTAATTTTAATGCCCTTTTTCTTTCTAAAGGCCATGTTTTCAATTTTTTTTTTTTTTTTTTTACATAAGTATTGGGTCATGTAAAAAGTGTCAGTGGTTTTTGTTTTGGTAATTTTCATTAAGTCAAATGAATTTTAATTATGGTATGTGTACGATTAATAGTTAATACACATGATCGTTTGTAAGATCGTTTCAAGAGTGTTTATTGCAGCGTCACTGCATCTGGCTAATTTTGATTATCAAAAGCCTTTTGTCAACACCAACAAAGGATAGTTAGAAGGTCAAAACTGCACTCAATCTCAATCTTTAGAGTGCTATTAAGGATATAGGTGTTGAATTTTTTTTTGTGAACCAATTCTGCTCACCTTTTCTCAGGGACCGTAACGGTTATAAGTTATATTAAAAAAGTTATTTTTTACCGTTATTTTGAGAGTTTTTACAAAAAAGGTCAGTTGAAAACGTTAATTTTCACCGAAAAATTAAAAGTCAAACGTAACCGGCAAAAAGAGACTTTTATTTTTCCGTCATAAAGTAAAACTTATTTTGGGACTTTTATTTTCCATTCAGAAATAAAAGGTATTTTTGGAATTTTATTTTTATTTTTATTTATTTTAAAAGTTTTATTTTTTCTTAATTTTTTTTTTTAAGGCGGAGCAAAAAATACTTCACCCCATCTGATCTTCTCAATACTTACAAGACCTATATCAGATCCAAATTGGAATACAGCTCTTATGTATTTGCTGTTACTTTAAAGTCTATTTTCAAGCTTCTCGACCGCGTATAGCAGATGGCGAAGATGCTTATTAATGACGGTAGTGTAGCCAACTCTATCGAGTCCTTAGCATCTTCGCAATGTGGCGTGTGTTTCATTGTTCTATCGATACTATAACGGAATGTGTTCTAACGAAATAAAAGTTTTGATTTCGCATAATCATATGTTTTCACTTAGTACTCGTTTTTCGCGTAGAGCACATCCCTTTCTTGTTGATTGTGCTATGAAGCGCATAATGCATTATAGAGAGAATCTATGCTCTTCCTGAGAAAGTTTTTCTCGTCATTTACGATATGGATCGATTCAAATCAAACGTTCATAAACACTACTCCCTCTATCTTTCTTCCCACAACCTATTTAGCTAGTACCAGCCTAATGCACTGCATAGTAGGGATCATCCCCTGAGTGCTGGCCTTAAGATAAGAAAATAAATAAAAGTCGAAAAAAACTTTTTTTTAATAAAAAATTAAAAATTTTTGTTTTCTGAATAAAGATCGTTAATATTTTTTTGTTTTCACGATTTTCTGCGGAGAGATTAAATCACAGGTCACTCGCTTACTTGGGTAGCAGTGGCGCATTGAACAACCTTCGCCAGAGTATAGAAATAAGGGTAGTCATGGTAGAGGTTTTTCGATTGAGTGGGCCTTTGGCTTAAAATTATCAATTCCATAGAAAGCTTTTTTTATTCTTTTATCCTATTCATTTTTATTGGCTTCTTCATCCCTATCAACATTTAGGGAGTTCAAAAAAAAAAAAAAAATTTTCGATGATTGAAAAAAATCTTATGAAGAATGGTTACTCCTCACTTTGCGGTAGAATAATATCATGCAAAGCTTCTCTGCTTGTTGACGGTACATTATTGACATTTTGTTAATTTACTTGCTTATCTAATGTCAAAAATTTTAACAAGGTGAGTTCTAGCATACATTACTTTCAATGGATTCTTCACTATAACGCATTGAAGGGGAGAATCCAGATAAAATGCGGAAAGCAATTCTCTAATTGCATTGCTTTATTCAAACAGTAGAGAACATAAATCTTTATTTCGGCTGGTTGCAGCAATTCAGAAGGCAAAAATTTTCTTTCAATTCCACCAAACACTCTTTGCTACATAATTCACTTACAGTATTCTCACCGCACATTATACAATTCGTTTCGTTATATTTTTAAAAATTTATTTTCTTTTTCTTATAGTAAATTCTTCAAATAGTTTTAAATATCGAAGACGATAAAAAAAATTTCCTTAAAATTGATCCATTTCAAATATAGGTTCCGCCAAATAATTTTGTGGCCAAACGACATCAGCTCTGCGGCTGATAAGGCGACTTCAAGCGTATACACAACCATATTCGTTCATCGGAAGGGTAAAACTAATTATCTGTCAAATCAGACATGAGCTAAGTGTTACCATTCAAGAAATAAGCAATAGTTGAAAAAAAAACGTTAGATGGCGGACCCTATACACTAGTTTCCTATTAAGACTGAATGCAATTTAAATATTTATGACATCAGCGTAGTTTCTCTTTTCGAGACAAAAATAAAGTGGTTTAAGTCTTGTCGTAGCAAGCTTAACATTATCTATACATTCAAGGTATATTTCCTATATTTTTTCTCCATCACTCCTCTTGGAAGCATAAGCATCTATTTGCGCAGAGCTTCCATTGCTTTGTCTTAGTTTTATGAATCACTTGATTTTCAAGCTAAGTAGTTGGAGTAGTCTGCTGTATCTCGCCTTCATGTGATTGTGTAGTGGTGAAGATCCTTGCTAAGTGGTGATTCTTATTTAGCGCTGCAATCTTTATCCAATAGATGAAGTTTGCTTCTGATAATTCGTGTTATGTTTTTTATCATCGCCAGATGTAAACTCGAATATCCAGAGATGGATTTGTCTAGAGGGGGACTGAAGCAGGGTGGGTTTTTTGGGTTTTATAACTGCTTCAAAATTTCGTTTAATTCGATAATATTTTTTGTTTGTTCATATAATTACGTTGTTTTAATATTTGTAATACAATTTCCCATTCTTAATGGGTTCAAGGCGGCATTGGATATTCGGAGAAAGATTGCAATTACTTCGGTCGAACCGTATATATGAGAAAAACGGCTAGAATATACTCGTATAGGCGCACAGACAAATAAATTTTTTTTTTTTGCATGATAACGCTCGGCCTCTCGTGGCGATGTTGCCAAACAATTTTTAGAAACGATCAAATTCTCCAAACATAGCTCCTTCTGACTATTGGCTCTTGACGGATGTAATATCTATTATAATGGTACGTCACCGAATCACTTCTTTTGAAGAAATATAAAATCGGCTGCAAAGTGGATCGCCTTAAAAAACGAAAAGTTTTTCTAAGATCGGACAGTAGATCAGAGTAAACCAGTGATTAGATAATTTTTTATTTCAATAAAATTGTTTATTCACACGAGTGGATTTAATTGGGTTATCCAGTGGGTTTCCAACTATGGACTGAAGTCTCTTAATCAAATACTCAAAACGTCAATTAAATTTTTTTGTCATTACCTCAGCTGTGATGCGAACCTAGTCTGCTAGTGTTGTATACGAACACTCATAGAGGCATAACAAATTCTTTCCTGCTGTGTCTATCCATAGCTAATGTTTCTATCTGACCCTTAAGTATTTACTGGTCTCCCAATACTTTGGCCTCCACTTTGACGTTTCACCATGTCAATGTCGACATATAGCTCGCTCGCACTCACATTTTTTCACTTCCCTCTTCCTTCTGCCGAATAGACGTTACTCCTTTCTCCTTTTTTCCCCATACCACTCATTCGCACGGCGCGTTGATACTGACAGTATGGTTGCTCTACAGGTCACATTTTTTACTTCAGTAGCATTATGACACTCCTGATCGTTCCATGAATTTTGTGGAAGAAGCTTCTGATATTCAGGCATGTTTTTTGCGGATTTTTCCAAGGAGTGGGTAATAGTTTGCGATTGCGCTACAATATTATCGAAACAAGGAGTGCTTTCTTCAAGCAATTGGCTCTATCGAACTGATTATGCCACTGCTAACTCTTATGTTTGCAACTTTCCAACGTCCAGCTGTCGTGCTGTATTAGATTGTACGTTTCTAATTACGTTCAGATGGGAGTGACAAAAAGTTAAAAAAAATTAGAAAATATAAGAAAAATTATATTAAAGGTCTTCTTTATTGTCGAAGGTAACGCCCCTTATATGGCTCGACAAGAAGCGGTAAAGATGGCAATCTATTGGTGCGAGGTTCAGAAAATAATGCGGATGCTGTCCGGCTTCTACGACTTCTACAACATAAGAACTGGTATTGCTGTGATGGATTCATCAATTCCTTTTATTGCTACTAATTTATGTATAGGCTTCATTTCGTTTCTTCCGTAACGATTAGGTATAAAGAGAGATGTTAGGAAGCAATTTGAAGTCGATTTGCGGTTTCCTTTTCGTTAAGCTCGACACCTATGTATGTGTTCAACTATTCAGCAAATTCTCTTGATTGAGAATAGTTTTATTATCGCAGTTTCATTTTATGACCAATATACTACCGTTCTCCTTCAAAACAAATTATAAAAACGTATAAACTTATTCCCCAACCCAATAGTATAAAAGTTACGAGTATAGAGATGTCATTTAGTAGCATTATCATCAGTGCTTACCATCAGAGAAATCAGTTTTGAATATTATGGAGTTAAGGCTCATTAAAATGATTTGACTTTACCATCTAAAAAAATTCAGAAAGTGGAGTTAATCGATTCACAGGTAAAATATTCACACTTGGGCATAACTAAAGGTGGGACATTTAAAAGCTTAAATTTAAAAATTCAATAAATCAATAACGGTTTGAAATTTTGCCAAATTTATTTTTTGTTGTTGTGAAGTACAACTGTTCCGGTTAGAAATGAAATATTATATCACTCATATGGCTGCCGCCGCCGTACAGTATCACAGTACCCCATTTGATCGCACCAATTTTCAAAAGCTTTTTCGAATGTATGAGGTCGTATCTCGACAACGGCATCACGAATGTTGGCTTTCAAATGCTCAATTGTATCTGGTTGCCCCACAGAAAATAGTCCAACGGTGCTAAATCGCGGCTTTTTGGCGGCTAACTGACATCACCATTTCGACTAATTAAACGGTCATCAAATGTTTGACGCAAGCAATCGATTGTGGCATGAGATGTGCGGCAAATTGCACCATCCTGTTAAAACCCAACATCGTTCACCTCAATACCATGAAGACCGGGCACAAAAAATCGGTTATCATGGTGTAATAGGTGTCTCCTTTGATCATAATGGTTGCGTTGTCCTCATCTTCAAAGAAATATGGGCCAATGATGACTTCGCTCCAAAAGCCACACCAAACAGTTACTTGTAATGGGTGCATTGGCTTCTGTAAGATCACGTTTGGGTTTTCTGAGCCCCAAATACGGCAATATTGCTAAGTAACGTACCCACCAAGTTGAAAATGAGTTTCATCCAAAAAGATGATTTTTTTTATTTATTTATTTTATTTTTTTGATTTTTTTGCAATTTCCGACCAATTGTCTTTGTTTTGGAAATAAATGTTCAATAAATCATAATGTTGCTCAAGCGTAAATCGATTCATTTCGTTCAGTGGAGATAATATACTGAATTTTAGGACAGAATAGAATGACATAAGTATTGCCAGAATCAAAATAAGCGCTGGTTGAAATTTAAGCCGTTAGAAAGCCCACCCGATATTTCCAAATTAAAATTGGTAATTAATATTGTTGTTTTATGCGAAACACTAACTATTCAAGAAATAAAAAGTAAAACTAAATTCATTAGATTGGCATAAAAATAGTTAAAATGTCATAAAAAAACTGGCTATTGTTTTGCAGCCAACTTCATTTAGCATAAACGCAGAATGAGAATTCTTGAGTGATGGCTAACACATGACATGCTTATTAAGGTTGGTCTGATAAGTAGGTTACCGTTTCCACCTTTTGAGACTGTGCCAGTAAGTAACATAAGGTTGATATTTAGCTCAATTAATGTATTAGTATGTACATATGTTTGTGTGCCGCTGTGGTATGGTAGGTAAGACACCGATCACCGAAAAACAGCGATCTTTATTATAGACATGAATGAATTTGAATATCGTGCGTTAAATAGGAAATAAATAATAGAATAAAGGGAAGAGAATGTAACTGAAATGAAAATATATTCTTTCAGACGAATGGTCAGAAGAGAACGCCACCTACTGGGAAAAAATTACAATGGTAAGTAAGGATCACCACCAGCTTAGCAAAGATCTTCACCTCAACACACAATCATATGGAGGCGAGCTACAGTGGATTAATCACTTACTTAGTTACAAAATCAACTTGATCACTTAAACTGGAAACAAGTAATGGATGCTTTGTGGAAAGCCAATGTGCTCCATAGACGAGTGACAGAGGAACAATATTTTAGTTATCATATAGACAGACTGTTACCTTATTAAATTGTGTCAACACCACTACATCCATTATTGAATGGATGGAATGGGGAAATTTCCTCTTCCTTGATTAAAAAGTTCCTGGAATAACCCCCGTGTGGTGGTCCCATCGTTCCGATTTTTTTTTTTTGTTGTTGTTAAGTTGGTACATCTAAATCTTAGCGTCATAGCTTGACATTTGCAAAAACTACATAGCCAAGAGTACATCTATCTCTATGTATGTTGGCGATATTTTACAATTTTGATTGCTGCATCTGATCCCACATTCATCAAAATGATCATTACTGGAGACGAGACGTGGGTTGAGTTTGGGCCGAGACCAAAAAAAGTAAAATTATCACAGTTTTTATGGATTAAAACAGTGTAGTGCATTATGAATTTTTGCCGGAAGGTCAGACATTAAACAAAAAGTATTATTTGGGCATTATGAGATATTTGCGTGAATTAATTCGCCGAAAGAGAACAGAATTGTGGGCATAAAACTGGTAGATTTTGCACCATGATAACGCACTGTCGCACAGTGTCATCATTATTTCAGATTTTTTGACGCAAAATGCAACAAATACCATCCAACAGCCACCGCTTTCACCTGATTTGGCTCCCTGTGACTTCTTTCTGTTCAATCGAGCTAAAAAACCATTACGGGTAAAGCGTTTCAGCTGCCGAGAGAAAATAATGGAAAAATCGCAGGAAGTACTGATAGACATAACGAAAACCGAATATTAAAAGTGCTTTGGGGGGAATGGATCAAGCGCTGGTATAAGTGTATTGCAGTCGATGGGGATTACTTTGATTACTATATATATATATACTATATGAATAAACTTGTATTTTTAATTTTCTGAATAAATTCCTGAAAGCTGGTTCAAAAATTGTATTATAATATTAGTTATGAGATGACTGATCGGGAAAAATTACAATGGTAAATAAGGATCAGAACAACCACTACTTAGCAAGGATCTTCACCACTACACACAATCATATGGTGGCGAGCGATCTACAGTAGATTAATCATCTACTTAGCTTGGAAATCAACTTGATTACTGTAACTGTAAGAAAGTAATGAATAGTTTGTTAAAAGCCAATATGCTCCCTAAAGAAATGACGGAGGAAAACAAAATATCTTAAGGCCCAACCATAATATGCATAAGCTAGCCCAACGAAATGACCGAAAAACCTGTCAAATGCATGAATGAATATATACTGTTATTAGATGGCCATATTGTACTTATGTATACTGAAAGACTTTAAGCCCACTGTTGCACATTTTCGTATATTTTGTAGTTTTTGTTAGTAGTAGTCCGTTTAAAAAAGTACCGAAATTACCAACAGAGTATTTGTTTACAAGTAATTTAATTTCAAAAAAAAAAAATAAAAATAAAAATAAAAATAACAGACACATTTGGTGATTTCTTGAATTTAAGTTTAAAAAATTACGTTTTCTATTGATATAAAAACAAATGAATGCTCGTCCGCGCCTTTCATTCTTTTTTTAAATTATTTTAATTGTTTTTTTTCTTTTGGAAATTTTATTTTATTGAATAGAAACACTCACAAAAATGCTTTAAACAGCCGTTTCCGTATGGAATGTGCGTTCAGATTCGCACTTTACATATGCAAATGACATTTAACGGAACTTGATGAAAAGTTTCTTAAGTACAATATGGTTTGTCACATATGGTCTATATGAGTTCTCACTATCGCTTATGTTTACCTATGCATATTATGGTGGGGCCTTTAGTTATCATATAGATAGACTGTTAGCTCATTACACTTTATCAAGACTAGTGCACTGCTTTAATAGTGATTAATAAGGTAATATCCACTTCTATGGTATGCAAAATAATTTTCTTTTATATTTTCTTTTAATGATTTTATGTTTTATTTCAACCAAAAGAGAAAGAGAAAGACTACAAAAGACCTAAATTATTATAAATCAGCCAATATTAAATTAAACAAATTAACACATGACACATAGCAATTTTACCATAAAATTATTTTCGTCACCCCATTCAATTTAAAATAAATTTGATTCATTAAAATGAAAACTTGTTGGTTATTTGTTTTTTTAAATTAAAATTTTTATGCTTTCTAAACCTTGAATTAATGCAATGCTTTAAATTTACAAATGATCATCTATATATAGCTCTATGATCATCATATCTATACTTTGTGTAAAGGAGAGTAGTCTGTACTTGTGTTCAAAAAAAAAAAAAAATCCATAAAATTAAAAATTATTATTATTTTTTATGATTTTTAGTTTCTTTTTTTAGTTGGTGGCTTGAAAAACCTTTCACTTTGTTAAATCAAAGCCAAACTAAAGCATACAAAAGAAAATTTTTTTTTATCTTTAACAAACAACTTATTTGTATTTCTTGCCTTTATTAAAAATAAGAATAAAAATAAAAAGATTTTTGCAATAATTTTTATAAAGTTTCTAACACCTATTTTCTACAAATTACAAATATTGCTTCTTCTTTTTTGACTTCTTAAATCAATATTCGTTCTGTCTATCTTGAAATGGGTCTTAGAGATTCAATACTTCAATACCTACTTGTTAACACTTTTTAAGCATATTGTCTTGATGTTGATGTTGATGTTAATGTTGGTTTTAGTTTGCTTTGGCTGGCTTGTTTGTTTGTTTTTCAAACTTTTCTTTCTGTTTGTTTTTTTTAACTCTTCGCTTTTTATTTTTTAACAAGGTTAAGAAGAAATGTTGTATGCGGTTGCATGACTAAAATAATATTTAATCTTTTAGACAAAAAAAAAAAAAACTAAAAATTAAACCAATAGCAACAACTACAACAAAAAATGAAAGAACATTTCTAAAAACTGTTATAAATAATTTTCAACACTATGTGTTGGAAAATAAAAATAAAAAAAAATAAATAAAAAACTTTAAAGAATAGAAAATTCTACTTAGAAAACTGTTTGCAATGATGCATTTTTATTGATAACAGTCAGGCAATATTTGTTGTGCCTCATTGTTTACTCGTATATTTCTAACAAATATTGTCTAATTAATAATGATTGTCTACGGATGACATGACACGACACACCGAGGTAGTCTTGTTCGAAAAAAAGAATGTAAACAAGAAAGAAAGACTACATACAGAATAGAACTCTAGAAAAATTCTATATTTAAAGTCACTGAAGTGGAGTGCAATTATTTAAAAGATTTTATCATTTATTTATGTTTAATAATTGGTAACATGACTTTTTTGTTGAAATAGTAAATCATCTCATCTTCAAGTAAACCTCTTTAAAATGGTTATGGCAAAAATAAAAGAACAAATTTTATTATATTTTTAATTTAATTTCAAACGAATGTTAGCTATTCTAAACCACATGCCAGTTCTATTCGCTTCTTCTTCATAAAAAAATCGAACGCCAAAAATTAATCTGCAATAAATAACCCTTTGGGCTGGATTGTAAACCAACACACTTACCCTGAAGCAGTGCTCTACTACTTTCGCATGTCGTTTAAAGTTAGTTGATCAGAACAGCATAACCCTGAAAACAATCACCCAATAACAGTTTGTACGGTACTCTCTAAAATAATTAAAATTATGATTAATCAGGTTCGAGCTTCAGCAGAGGTCATATTCGTCATGAAAATTTAATTGTGATTTCGAATGTTTAATGAAGAAACTTCAACTTCCCTCATAAAAAAAATAAAGAAAAAGCCTCCCTGACCTTCCGGCATACCTCGAATGATCAGGAAAACACGCTACCTACAGTAAAGATCACCACCGATTGACAAGGATCTTTAGACAAATTATACTTTAAGACCTGTTTTAAAACTAATCAGTCTGGTATCAAGAAAACATCAATGTTAAAACTGTACTGATTTACTATTGACTTTGTCGCCTGTACTGTTGACAAATCATACCTAATACAATGATCTGTTTTAAAACCATTTAGTCTGACTTTGTCGCAGTGAACATAAGAAGACTTTGAAACCATCAAAACTCATTAGACTAAATTTAATATAAATTTTTTACCAGATTTTCACATGGGTAATATATCTCTTGGATTTGTTTCAGTTATGAAGGTGTTTTCAATGCATGAGTTATTGGCCTATAGCATAACCTTTAGGTGAATTGGCAGATGATTTGACTAAAGTTAATCGTCGGAAGGATTTTAATGCCATATTTTTTGGGCTTCTATGTCATGTATTGTATCGAAACGTTTAAAGTTAGCAAACCAACGTTTTATTTTTTTCTGCTGCAGCGAAGTCCTCATAACATTTTTCACGCCATTACTTCGCTTGAACAGTAAATTTTCCCATCAAGAAGCAGTGTAGAATTAAAACAGAAAACTGTTTTTGATTCATTATTCTGAAAATAACAAAAGTAGCGTCAATCTTAGCACAATAACTCACAAACTAATTAATAGAATATCATGAAAATTTTTACAGCTGTCTCTTAAAGATTAGCATTAACGCCATCTATGTGTTAGATCCTGGACTTTTCAGCCCATGTGTTATACCAACAATCTGAGGCAATAGCATTGTTGTTGTATTCACGTTTGTTTTAATTAGATATGATATAGAAAAACTTTTTATAATAAAAAAATTTTATGTAAAGGGTCCGCCAAAAAAAAATTTTTTTTTTTTAATATGATATAAAAAAAAAACTACTGAATATTTTCTCAAATTTCTTTTTTTATTTGAAATCCTTCCGGTTAATAATGGAAAATAAATTCATTCAAATGGCTGCCTCGGCTGGCCATGCAGTCCAATTTTTAAGCACATTATTGATTGTGTGCAGCTGTATTTCACCAATGGCTTCACGAATATTGTCCTTTAAAGCGTCAATTGTCTCTGGCTTATTGGCGTAACACTTATCTTTGCACCCCACAAATAATAGTCCAACGGTGTCAAATCGCAGCTCCGAGGTCGCCAAACGACATCAGCTCTGCGGCTGATAATGTGATCTTCAAAAACAGGGCGCAAAACATCGAGTGTAGCTTCGGTTGTGTGGCACGTAGCAACGTCCTGTTGAAACCAAATGTTGCTACTCGTAATATCCTCCTCTTCAATTTTTGTGAACAAAAATTCGTTCAACATGGCCCGATAACGATCGCCATTGACTGTAACGGCCACTCCTTGCTCATTTTCGAAGAAAAATGGCCCAATTATGCCTCTGGACCAAAATCCACAACAAACGGTGACTCGTTTTGGGAGTATCGGCTTTTCAATGTATGCGTGCGGGTTTTCTGTGCCCCAAATGCGACAATTTTGCTTGTTTACATACCAGCCAAGATCAAAATGAGCTTCATCTGAAGAGATGATTTTTTTTTTTTTGGCAAAATCGGCAACTTCTGTAAGTCGATCGCAGGCCCACTTAGCGATGCGTATACACAACCATATTCGTTAAGCGAAAAGATAAAACTAATTATCTGTCAAATCAGACATGAGTTAAGTGTTACCATTCACGAAATAAGCACTATTTGAAAAAAAACGTTAGATGACGGATCCTTTATTAAGAATGACGGTTATTTTTAAGATTAAGAATAAATAATTTAATTGATAAATAATCGTTCACGTCCATATGTAGGTATATTCCATTTAAAACTATTGTACATTTTTAAATAAAAAAAAAAAACAATTCCAAACAAGCCTATTTCTAAAGGTTTCTAAAATTTTCAATAAAAACAATTTATCAATTGAACAAGTTTCTTGGAGAAATTTCAATGAATAAAATTAATTCTTTTAATACATACATATGTATATACGTATACATATACATATTAGCGTATTTAAAATTTTACAAAAAATTTTCGTTTATTCAAAAATTTTACAATAAATATTTAACAAAAATTGTTTGATAAAACAGTTATGATGGAGCTGTAAAATAAATATTTACAAATATTTTTTTAATAAAAAAAAAAATTAAATGCGGCCAGAAAACTCTTTTAAGCAAAATTTTGAAAATAAAATGAAATGATTCATTAAAACCACAAATTAAACTCAATGCCATTAAAAACAAAAACTTAAATTGTTTAAAAAAAAATTCATCTACAAAAATATAAAGAATTGGTCAGCATTTGGGTCTACTGTGAGAAACACCTACAAATCATTTACATAAATTTTTGGTTAAAAATTAAAACTTAAATTATAAAAACCTTTTGAGAATATTTTAAATCTCAAATGGAAAAGATTTTTTTTTGTATTTTTGAAAAAAAAAAAAATTTTTTTTGGTATTTTTAAAAAAAATATAGTTTCTTATTTGACGTCATTAAGTTTTTCAATCAAGATAAGTTTTTTAACACATTTCAAGCCCCTTTTTATTGGTTTACTGATTAATTTTTGTTTTGTTTGTTCTTTATTTTTAAGGGCCTTAGCTAAGAAAAAAGCTCATGATTTATGGTTTTTTTTTGAAGATTCTTTTTAGCACTTTGATGTTATAAACAGTTCTCTGCTTCTTCTTGCTTTTAATTATAAATTATTGTTTTATAACAATCTTACTTAAGATTTCCGGTTTGGTAATCAAAATTTTTGGCATTTATAATTTGTGGCTGTTTCCTTCCAGTTGTATTGTCTGAAATACCCTATAGTAAAAGAAATAATAGATTCAATTTGAATACAAAATACAACACGGCTGGAAATAGCTAACTCTGCGTATTCAGACAAAGTGCATAGTCGCATTAACGGCTTTGTGATTAAGAGAAACTCATTGCGTCATCAAGAAAATGTCTGGAACATTAAATTCTGTTAGTTTTTTCTTTTGACAATTACAATAGAATACCAAAACTCTATTTTGATCCTGATTTCACAACCGATATGCCAGATATATATGAAAACTGTTCTCTATCTCACTGGGTATAAGTATATGTACTAATGGGACGAACAGACATGGCTGTAGAGCTTTTTTAGAGCAGCTAAATATCACTGCAGTATT
Source organism: Wohlfahrtia magnifica (assembly GCA_023159175.1). Lineage (NCBI taxonomy): Eukaryota > Metazoa > Arthropoda > Insecta > Diptera > Sarcophagidae > Wohlfahrtia > Wohlfahrtia magnifica. The sequence continues at coordinate 8,198,484 of JAKWBJ010000228.1, forward strand.
CTACAGTTCGAGATTATGGCTATAAGTATTGCTCACCAGTATATCCAATGTTAGGGGATATTCCACGGGGATAAAATTATAATTACTGATAGCCAAGCGGCGGTAAGAAAATCCCTACAGAGTCTACATAGCGCCTTGAAAATTGCATATGAATGCAGGCTGTCTCTGGATACGATAGCAATACATTCGAGAGTTACCCATATGAGCATGAGGATATTAAAAGTAGCTGCGTGGTAGATGAACATGCAAAGACAGCATCGACTTTATATCTTTATGTACTGTAAAGGGTTAGCGGCTAGCAAAAGTCAGCGTTTGCGGCTGGCTGAACTGTGGCACTATTCAAATGAAGGTCACTCAAAGATCTTGACAAGTCTGGGAGCTAAAGATAAAGTTGACTACACAGCACAGAACTATGATTTCTCAGTGAAGTTCAGGACAGATGGGAATGGCAGAAAAGAGTGTAATGCACTTCGTTAAAGACTTTGAACAGATCTCCACGGACGGCTCCAAGTTGAATGGAGCTGTGGGTGGAGGTATATTCACAGAGTCGGCGAAAATAGCTCATTCTATATGGTTACCGCTGAGCCGCTGTGGTATGGTAGATAAGACATCCGCCAACCAACCAGACCAAACCATCTAAAAAAGAAAAGAAAAAGTTTTTTGAACAGCGGTATCACCTCAAAACATTAGCTAGTAACCAGGTTATGAGTATTACTGCTATTGAAAACTTTTCTAAAGCATTTACCATTTGGAGCCGGCGTTAAACTGAGTATAAAAATACAAACGGGTGCAGCTCATTGACTGAGAGAAGTCCCCATCCTCCTTCATGGAAAGTTAAGGGTGATATATACTCGTATATAAGGTTACCGAACTATTGTAGCGTTTTTCAGGCAGAGGTATCGTCCATAAGAGCTGCCTGATGATCTTTAGAAATGGCAACGTTTCAAGAGAGATTTTAGCATACTTTCGGAGAGCCAGGCCGCTGTACAAAGTCTGGGATCACACAAGTTGACCTCAAAAACAGTTTTCAACACCGCAGACCTCTCAACGAGATTTCTGAGCAGTATAATATTTATATATGATATGGATTACAGGTCACAGTGACATTCCAGGGAACTGTAGGACCGATGAAATAGGCAAATATTTAACAACTATAGAACTCACGAGCGAATTTTCCATTTCAGAAATACAATTAAGTAGCTCATGATTCAAAATGAGGTAACGACTACTGGACAGCTTCGGAGACGAGCAAGATAGCACAGCAAATCGGGCCAAAACTCTCTCCACAGAAGCACACTCAGCGTAGTTGTCGGTGCCATTACTGGGCATTGTATAATAGGCACCCATGTCAGGAATTTGGGACTGGATCACCTGGCCAATTATTTCTATAAAAGCTGTAGAGATGAGAAGGAAAAGAAAACAACTCTACACCTACTGTGCACATGCTCAGCGTTATGTGGTAATTAAAGAGATACCTGTCCTTTTACCATGTGACTGGTCTTACAGAGCACACAATCCACGATCCTTGTGACCTAAGCTAAGACAATAAGTAATAAAAACTATCTTATCTATCTTTTTTATCAAAATAAATTATATTTTCTAAGCGCTTTAAAAGTAAAACATTGATAATTTGATATGTATTCGGAAACCACCTATTGAGAGTATTATTATAAAATAGCATTACTCTGCGAGAAACTTTCATTTCATTTCAAAATTCAATTCTATTCAAATATCTTGTTTACATAGAAAGTATTTTATAAATTCGAAGTACTATAGTAAATCTGAAACTTGTTAAGAATTTTTAAAATATAGCGATAGAAAGTAATTTCGTTATCACCTATAGAATAGTTAATTAGGCGCCTATATAAAGTATTTACAAGATTTCTTCGATCTAAACAAAAACTTTTTCTAATACCACTTATTTATGCTGTACTTCATGCGTAACCAATTTAATTGCAAATCAAATTCTCATCATAAGCATTTGAAAAGAAGAAAAACTAAAAACGAAACTGATTTGTATTCTCAAAGCCTCACATACAAAGCTTAGCTTCTGTTATACATAATTCTTATAAGATTCGGTTATTTGAAATCCATTTTTAAAGCAAACAAAACACTTATTTGTGGTTTAGGTTTTTTTTTAATTTTGTTTGATTTCTAAATACGATCTTAAATCAAAATTATATGCAAAAAATAAAAAATAAATAAAAAAAAAATTAAACCGAAATAAATGAGATTTCCTTTGATGTATTTTTTTTTAATTTTGTTTTAGATGGCATTGCAATTTATTTTGTTTTATTTTATTTTTTATTTAAAGTAGATCTTATGCATATCAAAGTGATGGTAAATATTGTCTTATTATAATTATTAACCTTGAGAATTTTTTCTTATAATTTTTAGTCTAATTTATTAAGACAATTTGGTATTAAAATGTAGATTTTTATTATTGTTTTTTGCTTATTTAGGAGTATCATACCATATAAGGAATATCTTATGAATTATGATTTTTTTTTAATTTCGAGTTTTTGATTTAAATGAAGGTGTTTATTGTTTAAGTGACACATTTGCTTTATCTATGAATTTGTAAACTTTTTTTTGTCTTTACGCTTTGGTTTACTCTATTACAGTTATTAATTATTGCTTTAATGGTCAGTTGTGTGTTATATGTTTGTTTATTTTGTTTCTTTTCAAAAACCATTAAACAATAATAAATGTCGGTCAAGTTTATATACAAAATAGTACATCAAATATTATGTCAGGGTGACACTAATCAAAAAAATTTTACAACAATTTTATAAAATTTTGAAAAATTTATTAATAAAAATTTTATGAAATTTTTCAACTATTTTTATGATTAATTGTCATCTGAATGTTAGGATACAACAAAGCACGAAAAATTTGATGGAAAAGTGTATGTAAAAAGGTTGAAAGTATAAAGATATGTAAAGGGTCAGCCAAATAAATTTTGTTTTTTTTTAAATGCTATAAAAAAAACTACTGAATATTTTCTCTAATTTCTTTTTTTATTTAAAAGTACAATACTTTCGTTTAATAATGGAAAATAATTTTATTCAAATGGCTGCCATGGCTGGCCATGCAGTAGCCTACACCATCGGTCCAATTTTTAAGCACATTATCGATTGTGTGCAGCTGTATTTCACCAATCGCTTCACGAATAATGTCCTTTAAAGCGTCAATTGTCTCTGACTTGTTGGTGTAACACTTATCTTTGACGGCACCCCACAAATAATAGTCCAACGGTGTCAAATCGCAGCTCCGAGGTGGCCAAACGACATCAGCTCTGCGGCTGATAATGCGATCTTCAAAAACAGGGCGCAAAACATCGAGTGTAGCTTTGGCTGTGTGGCACGTAGCGCCGTCCTGTTGAAACCAAATGTTGCTAATATCCTCCTCTTCAATTTTTGTGAACAAAAATTCGTTCAAAATGGCCCGATAACGATCGCCAGTGATTGTAACGGCCACTCCTTACTCATTTTCGAAGAAAAATGGCCCAATTATGCCTCTGGACCAAAATCCGCATCAAACAGTGACTCGGTGTATCGGCTTTTCAATGTATGCGTGCGGATTTTCTGTGCCCCAAATGCGACAATTTTGCCGCCAAGATCAAAATGAGCTTCATCTGCAACATTACCATGATTTTCAAAGTAATGTCGCAATATTCCCCAGCGTTGTTCAAGCGTATGCACAACCGTATTCGTTCAGCGGAAGGATAAAACAAATTATCTGTCAAATCAGACATGAGCTAAGTGTTACCATTCACGAAATAAACACTAGTTGAAAAAAAACGTTAGATGGCGGACACTTTATTTACATCTCACCCATCCTAAGTTAAGCAAGCAAAATGTAAAAACTTGTGTTCATTTGAATCTGTTTTTCTTGTCGAAAAACAAAACTAAATGGAAAAAATGGATTCAGTCTTAAGAGAACGTAATCAGTGTAAGTATTGTAATACCTATACATAATTACACTACTGCGGGAAATTGTTATCTTCTTTAGTTCCTATGTCCTTTACAACATATAGGCAGCAAAAATTATTTATCAAACGATATTCTTAACGTCAGTCCATCATATTAAACTAAACAGAACGGTATCTGTTTTCATTTCTTGACTACGAAACTTGCAGTAAATGATTCATTGCAGTAGTTAGGGAAGGTTACATTCATTTCTGGGTAAAAGTGTTAACAAGACAGGATTATGTACTGAAAAATATATTTAAAGAGTTTTTATGTTTGATATGATTATTTGTATATAATAATCATAGCGCAACAAGATTAACTTTTAAAAATTAAAGCACTAATGATAATATTCACACAAGATAACAGAATAAACAATTAAAAACATAAATAATAATAAAAAGCGGATACAATATAATACAAGTAAATTTAGTTTAAAAGAAAATGAATTAACAAGTTTTTGAAACAAAAACAAAGAAAAAAACAACTAAAAGTCTATAAAAAAAGGAAAGAGTTATGTTCGACATACATACATACATACATACATACATACATACATACATACATACATATATACGTACATTACTAGAGTAACTCATCCCGAGTTGCTGGGAACCATTGAGTTGTACAACTAAAATGTAGGCCCCATAAGAATCAGAAACTGTCATTCTAACTGTTCTCTATAAATAATAAAAACAAATTTTACTTTGTATTCTAGCTGCCACACCCACTTATACAATTTCGCCCACTTTTTGAGTATTAATTTATTTTGTATACAAAGTGATTGGGACCAAATTTAGAACCTTTCACTATTATTATTCCAAAGATATACAAAAAGAAATATTTACTTTTTATGGTAGATGCCACTCTTACTTCTCCAATTTCGTCCACTTTTTGAGTGTTGATTTATGAAGACCACAAAGTTATTTGGACCAAATTTAGAAATTTTCACTGCTACATTTCTCTAGATGTAGAAAAGTCAATATTCACTTTATATGGGAGGTACCACTACCACTCATCCAATTCTATCCACTTTTTGATTGATGATTTGTATTGAACACAAAATTATTTGATCCAAATTTGGAAAATCTTAATATTACCGATTTAAAGGTAAAGACAGTATGGGCGTGGAACCAAAACCATCAGTGAAAGTACAACTTTCCAACTCATGTATTGGTTTGAAAATTGGTTTAGTGGTTTCCGAGTTATAAAATGATGAACATAAAACAACTTATTTTTATATACTATGTGTAGGTAAAATACTTTAGAAGTCAATTTTAAACCGGTTTGCTTTGTCTATGGCTTGTGTCTGATTCGGAAGTTGGTTTCAAAGACAAGTGCTGTAAATTAAAAATTTTCGTTCGGAAGAGTCTCTTCTATATCTTTGTTGAATCAATTTTCTCTCACGCACAGATCTACCAAACCTCAAGAACTAAACAGATAGTTCGGCTACCTATCAGACAATATTGTTTGCAAGAATATAAAGCTGCTAAATTTAAGTAGATTTCTAAAAGTCATAAATAATTGACTCATGTGGACCCATATTGTAAACATACCTTGCAATGTTATTATATAGCATGCAACCTTAAGTTTATTATAAAACCACTGCTGAAATAGTTCACATAAATCTCACAACCATACAGTAGAGCAGGCAAAAGGTATGTCTCCCCAAATAGCATTCGTATCTCAAGAAGCGTTGAGTACTTGACCGCCCAAAGGTTCCTTAGCATGCCATATATTTGACCAACTACTGCCGCTATATGGTTGGACCAACAAAGTCTGTTGTTAAATAGGATTCCTAAGTGTTTCCAGACACTTGCAAAATGAATAAAATTGCCATTTATCCAAGGTCATATTGTTATTATTAATGAAAAATACATTTTGATTTTGATGAATTGATACACAGTCCATTGGCCATAGCCCACCTATGAAACCGTGTCAAATCACTGTTAATATTGTCTACACAAGAATGTATGTAATTCGCCTCACAACTATTATAAATCTGTAAATCATCAGCATACATTTGTACCCTAAAATGCTGCAATACGTCAGATAAATAATTAGTGTGCAGACTGAATAATAAAGGTCCAATTATAGAACCCTGTGGAATGCCTTTGTTCACATTTAAAGCTCTGGAATATATACCATTAAATTCAACCGTCTGAAAACGTTCAGTGAAATAGTCATGTAAATGTTTGCACTATGGTGATGAAAAAGTTTTCCTCGTTTCTACATCAGCATCGAATCACACACTGAATCAAACGCCTTACTATTGTCTAAGAGAATTAGAAAAGACACCAACCCTCGGTCGAAGTCAGCTCTCAGAAATTCAACCACATCAGCTAGAACTGTAATACAGCTTTTACCTTCTACAAAGCCGGATTGCCTATCTGATAAAAGTCCCGATTGCCTGAGATACTCGTTCATCGGTCTGCTTATAATATAGTTACGTTCTAACTTTTTTAAAACTTATGAGTCCTTTTTATTTGCGTCTAAAAAAAAAACACCATCTTGTTATCTTTATTCAGTTTGTCCTATTACAGCAACCTATTTATCTTACACTTAATATTCGTTTATACAACACTTTTATTTACGCCTAAACACGACTTTGCTTTGTGGCAGTAAAACGATAACCTAATTGCCTACAGTTTTGTCTCAAGCGCTCTTATATTCTCTATTTTATATCCGTTACAGATGGTTAAATTGGTAACGCCGTCAAATACCCAAATTAGTACGGCAATAGCAGGGTAAGACATTATCAACCTTGACACCATCCAATAGACAAAAATCACACAATACATTCCAAAGACACTTTTCTGTTGAGGCATTTTTACTTTCGTAACAGTATTTTCCATAATTTCCTTAGACAGGAATGGAAAGGTAGCAGTAGGTCATTGTCCTGTTTAGGAAAGGGAATGATTCTGGATATTTTTCATCCATTAGGATGGAAAATGAGTAATATACGGAAGAATTTTCGGTAGAATAATCCCTAAAAACTTGGGATTTATACCATCAACACCAATAGTATCAGATTTTACCACAGAAAAACTCAATGACTTGTGCAATGAAAATTAAAAGTCAAAACAAATTAGTGAAGGAAAATGTCGAAACTATAATGTTATTTATATAAGATTCTAACAAAAAATCTAAAATGGGTTTTTTGAAATGGTCGTGGTAGGCTTAGTGTTAAAGAACATTTTGTTTTTAATATTTTTGTGGCCATGCTTTGAATCTCAAGATGGATGCATTGGCTAAGAACGGATCCGTAACACCCTATATTATTGGTTCTAAACCCTACAGTACAGCACTGCTTAGAGACAAATTTGTTTCCCGTAATTGTAGTTTGAGAGCGCATTTACACAGAAAGACAGTCATGGATGTAGATGATTGTAGATTATGCGTGCAAGTATAGGTGACGGCCGAACATATATTTTATGAATGTGGGGTTTCTGATGGATTTATATGGATGTGTTTAGATAGGCATAGGGTCTTAATGGGTGGATAAGTATATGCAGCACTAAAGTCTGCTAGCGTTCATTAGAAATACAGTACTCGTAGTTTTGATAAACAAACAGTAGACTCATAGGGCTACAATAGATCTCATAGGTCGCAGTATCCTACAACTGTGCTCAGTCTGAATCGATATGATTATAAAAATCGTTTAGTTTACATTTAAATTCTAAATTATTTGATATATAATTTATGATGCAATTGTTATTTCGTTTAATCATTTAATAATTTTATTAAACGAATTCTTTTAATAATTTTAAAATCATATTTCAAAGATAACGTATAAAGATCTTATTTAAATTTTATTATAATTTTTGTATTTATTATACTCAGCAACATAACTGGCTTTTTATTCTGCCTTATTTTTGTTTTTTTTTTTACCTTAATGTTAATGTCATTTAAGCAGTTTGCGTCATCTGTATTATTTGTGAAGTAGACTGTATCGTCAACGTATGGCTGTTAAAAAATATTTTTTTTTTGTATTACTTTATGTGCATTCTCACAACAATATGCACTTTTTTATTTTTGCATATATTGTAACAACAAAAGTAAGAAAAAATACAGCAAAAAACTTTTCACATGACTTAATATGTAACACCCTCATTTAAGAGACAAGGCTCTTATTCACTACAAAAGGGTATAGTGTGACAGCCAGTAGTGTCACCTTTGAGCTTCGTTTGACACATTTTGCGTTCACAGCCTATGTAAATGTAAATTTTGTTGGTTACAGACTCTGCTGTTTATTATCAAATTTAAACAAAAGGGTGTGCATAAGTTTGCACATTTTTAAGTTTTACTGCTGCTTGTTATTATTTAAAAAAAAGGTTCAAGTATATATGTACATAATAAGTATATAGACAGGAAACATTATAAAACATATTGTCACATGAGTCATTTGTTGAAAATTTTTTTAATTTTTTTGTTTTTACTTTCAATATATGTTTTATTTTTTACTGTACAGGGGTTAAACAAATAGTGAATATTAATGGTTGCATATGTGAGGTTTTTAGTGGGAATGAAAAAATTTTTTTGGAAAATATGTTGTTTGTTTTGGGGTTTTTTAAAAGGTAACTCATTATAGTGTAATGAGAGAAACTTTGTGGGAGATCAAATATGTGCATGAAACACTGCAGAGATATTTTATATATTCCTCCTTATATTTGTAAGCTTTTTATAAGGAAATATTGTAAATGTATATAGTTTTGTTTAAAAAATGTTAAATAAAATATATTTAAAAAACATTTGATTTTTTATGAATATGGGTGTATACTTACTTTATATTGCGTAGCAAAAAATACTTATCTATGAATGCGTTCATAAGACAAATAGTTTCAAATCTATATACCATCTTGATCAAAAAGTTCCCGGAATAACCCAAATGTGGTGGCTCCATCGTTCCGAACAGGGTTTTTTTTGTTAAGTTGGTACATCTGTTGTTTTATTCCCGCTAAATCTTAGCGTCATAGCTTGACATTTGCAAAAGTTACGTAACCAAGGGTACATTTATGTCTGTGTGTTGGCGATTTTGTACCATTTAAGAAATGGATTTATATTTGTAACAACGAACTTGTTTTAAACTTTTGCGTAAAAAAACAGATTTAATGGTGCGCGAACGTTGGAAATGTTGGAAAGAAAAAGAAAACGGTCATTCCATCAAAGATGATGAAAGCAGTGGCAGACCATCGACATCGAAAACCGACGAAAACATTGATAAATTAAAAGAAATGTTGATCATCAGAGATATAGCGGAGGACTTGAGCATTGCCTATGTATCCGGCCAAGATATTTTGGTTAATGATTTGGGTTTCCATCGTGTAGCAGCGAAGTTGGTGCCAAAACCCTCAAGGGACCGTATTGTGGTAGCAAAAAACATGATTTGCGAGGCAGAATGCTGTCCCACATACGTCAAAAGCATCATTACTGGAGACGAGACCTGGGCTTATTGGACTAGTCAATCGAGTTGAAAAACCATTACGGGGAATGCGTTTCAGCAGACGAGAAGAAATAATAGAAAAATCGAATATAAAATATGCTTCGAGGATTAGATCAAGCGCTGGCATAACTGTGTTGCAGTCGAAGCAGATTACTTTGAAGGGAACAATACAGATTTAGATGAATAAACTTGTATGGATCAATGACTCAGCCAGCCCATTAAGCGCATTAAACAGTAATTTTCTGTGCCTGTAATGGTGTTTCAACAAAAGTTTGTCAATTATTATCACTTCAAAAACTACAATTCTGTTTATTTGCGTACCGATTCAACCAACAATGGGCTTCTTCGGCAAACAAAATTTTGAATCGAAATTCAAAATCAATATCAATATGTGCTTCAGATAGTTTGCTGTATTGGTGGCGGTGTACAAGTCTCTCGATAATGAAAAGTCAAAGAGCCAGCGTAGGTCAGCTTAAGCAACTGTGCGAATATACAGTTAGTTTACGTTTTGAGCGAGCTTATCACACTTTACGTATGTAAAGTGTAAACAGCTGTTTGTGTGCCATATGTATGTAAAACAATAATAAAAGGAACACGTTGTACAGTGAATGCTGAAAGCAATTGCTGTATTTTTATTATTTTTTATTTAGGATTTAATTTTGTGTTCTTTTTAATAAATAAAAATTAATCACTTATAGTGAAATGTAAACAAAATGTTTATAAATAATAGACATTAAAACAACATTTGGTGCTGTACTTAGAACGGTAAAAAGTTCATTGTAGCCACCAAAAGTTGATTAAGTATTTCGTTGTTTTTTGACTGTAGCTTAAGTAAGCAAAAATATGTTATAGTTGGGCCTGAAACCAAACCAAGCACAAAACAGTTGTCAAATAAAGTAGTGTTGCCAACTTAAATTTGTGAGCTTCACAAAAATAACACCTGGTAGAAGCATTAATACTTTATATAATTTTTATTAATTATTATAATAAATTCCCAAAAACTTTAGAAAAATTATATAAAAGCACATTTTTTTAAAATTACATTCAACAAATATTATAAAATTTTCTCAGGCTTATGGGCAACGTTCTCCGTAATTAATTTGAATCATTTTTTGGTTTCTTTTTTCCGTTTTTGTATAACCTGTGCGTTGTTATAAAGTAGGAAATTAACACTCATAAATTTTAAATAAAAAAATAAAAAAATATTGCTTTTAATATCTTATAAAGTTTTTTGAACTTTGCAGTGTCAAAAGATAAGTTAGAAAAGAATTACAAATACAATACATTTGTAAAAGAATTTTTACATCTTTCATGTTTAAAAGCTTTTAATCCCTAATTGTTTTGCTATTATCGGACAGTGAACTTTTTTTAAAAGAATCTTCAAAAAAAAGAAAGTAAAAAAGAATTCACAGGCGAATTGCAAAATTATTGTTTAGTTTCTTTTTATTAAAAACAATTTCTATAATTTAATGTTAAAGTGCTATGTTATCTCATCATAAGCAAAACTTTAAATTTTGAAGTTTAAATTACTTCTTTACTTCATATTCTTAATATTTATTATTTTACTTTTGAAGTTGGTGGCGGTATATTTTGTTTGTGATGATATCTGTAACCTCTAAAATTAAGAATTCTATCGTCTTATCTTGTAATCAATATTTTGTGCACAATTTTAAAAACCATTTTAATAAAGCGAGAATTTTTGGATATAACGGCCCTGGTTTTTTTCCTTTTTTTTAAATCAAAGTTTTGTTCACTATTTAAAAAAAGTTCAAGGAAATTTGTCTATTTGTAGCCTGAAGGCGAACTATTATGGTTTCGAAAAAACCTTTCATATAAACCTTCACTCCGAAATGCTCTTTTATCGCCATATCAATATTACATTGTTAGTATTCATAAAAATCTATGCCAGTAGTTGAACCTGTTACTCAAGATCATACTTCACAAAATCATAAAGAAATCAACTATTAAACACCCTTTCATTATGATTGTACATATGTACATATGCATTTAAATTTCTCCAGGTACGTACACAGCCTTTAGAACACTAGAGCAACGAATAGTCGTTCTTGATCGACAATAACTTTATAGCGTATATATTCTTTCTTTCTCTCTTCGTTTACTTTCTTAGCCACTTATTTATTACGCAATTTGTTATTTCTTTTAATAAATAAAAACTTCAACAACAATGTATGTACAGTGAGCGAAATAACTATACATACATGTATACAAAAGTAATGTCAGCAGATTCTATGCTCGCAATCCATAACTGAATTATTATCTGAGTTTTAATTTTTTCAAGGAAGGAGAATTTTGGTTAAAATCTCTAAGTTTCTTCCAGAAAGGCTCTGTAGAATCTAATATCCAGCAAACACACATAAATTTTTACTAGTCTATATAGCGGTAGATACAATCAGCCGCATTCTAGCATCTAACATTTGTTTTCTATCCATGTACATATGTATAAAATTATAAATTAGTTTTAAATGCATTTTATTTTAAATTTTTCAAACAAAATTTTGTTTTAATTGATTTTAAATAAATTTTTTACATATATAAGCTTAAAAATATAAAATCATTTTTTTTTTTTTGATTATTAAAATAAATATTTTTATATGACAAATAAAAAAAGTATACATACACACATACATATTTTCTCTTGTTTTTTATTTGTAGCTACCCTGTCGGATAATGAGTAGCTAACTACAAAAATAACCAACTTTAAGTGAGCTACAGTATGCGTACAGTATACAAAACCCATATTCGGACACCCGATAAAAATAAGAAAACTTACAAAATGTTCAACGCTTAAGCAAATTTTTGAAAATTTCGTGCCTATTTATTATTTTCATGACAAAATACAAGTAATATGTAGATATCATATAAATCGATTGTTAGATGGCAGAGTATTCACATAATGGATAACAAAAACCGTATTCGTACAGATGGCAATGCCATATTTTTCCTGTTGTTAACGCGAGTTTTAAACTTTTTATTTGAGTGGTTCCCCATTTTTATCTGGTCTGCCATCTAACGTTTTTTTTTTTTTCAACTAGTGCTTATTTCGTGAATGGTAACACTTAGCTCATGTCTCATTTGACAGATAATTAGTTTTATCCTTACGCTGAACGAATATGGTTGTATATACGCTCGAACAACGCTGGGAAATATTGCGACATTACTTTGATCGATCGACTTACAGTAGATGTCGATTTTGCCAAAAAAAAAAAATCAGCTTTTTAGACGAAGCTCATTTTGATCTTGGCGGGTATGTAAACAAGCAAAATTGTCGCATTTGGGGCACAGAAAACGCGCACGCATTCATTGAAAAGCCGATACACCCAAGACGAGTCACTAATTGGTACGGATTTTGGGCCAGAGGCATAATTGGGCCATTTTTCTTCGAAAATGAACAAGGATTGGCCCTTACAGTCAATGGTGATCGTTATCGGGCCATGTCGAACGAATTTGGTTTCAACAGGATGGATACAGCTGCATACAATCGATAATTGTTGCAGTCTGTATTTTTATAAAAGTTGGGAACATTAACAGAAAACAGTAAAATAAAGTTGCGTATACATACATATGTACGCCAGCTAAAACCCGGTATGCTTCGCTGTCACCATCTTAATTATTTAACTAAACGCTATTTTAGTTACATTTTTAACATTTTTTTCACCTTTTGTCCCATTCCTGTCCAAGTCCAAACACTTGAGAGGGCCTATAGTTCCTTCCAGAAAGACAATGTGGAAACTCCTTAATTCCTCAATTAAAATTTGTTTCTGTATGTTCTAGTTAAATACCCGCTTCATATAGCTGTCGGCCACTGAGTGCATTCTCCTAGCTGTTGACGCCTTCATCTATAGACTATTTTATAGAAACATTTTATGGAAACATTTACTTTTATGTCAGTGTTTCGCAAAAAATTATTAAAAAGCAAATAATAATATAAAAAAATTTAGATTTTTAAATTATATAATTAAACAAAAATAATAATAATAAAAGAAGAAATATTTTAATAACATATTTTATTAAAGTAATATAGTACTTGAGATCATGTGCATATAAAGGGTCCGCCAAATAAAAATTTGTTTTTTTTTTTTTTGAAAATGCTATAAAAAAACTACTGAATATTTTCTCAAATTTCTTTTTTATTTAAAAGTACAATCCTTCCGGTTAATAATGGAAAATAATTTCATTCAAATGGCTGCCTCGGCTGGCCATGCAGTAGCCAACACGATCGGTCCAATTTTTAAGCACATTATCGATTGTGTGCAGCTGTATTTCACCAATGGCTTCACGAATATTGTCCTTTAAAGCGTCAATTGTCTTTGGCTTGTTGACGTAACACTTATCTTTGACGACACCCCACAAATAATAGTCCAACGGTGTCAAATCGCAGCTTCGAGGTGGCCAAACGATATCAGCTCTGCGGCTGATAATGCGATCTTCAAAAACAGAGCGCAAAACATCGAGTTTAGCTTCGGCTATGTGGCACGTAGCGCTATCCTGTTGAAACCATATGTTGCTAATATCATCCTCTTCAATTTTTGTGAACAAAAATTTGTCCAACATGGCCCAATAACGATCGCCATTGACTGTAACGGCTTTTCAATGTATGCGTGCGGGTTTTCTATGCCCCAAATGCGACAATTTTGCTTGTTTACATACCCGCCAAGATCAAAATGGGCTTCATCTGAAAAGATGATTTTTGATTCTGCAACATTACCATGATTTTCAAAGTAATGTCGCAATATTTCCCAGCGTTGTTCAAGCGTACACACAACCATATTCGTTCAGCGGAAGGGTAAAACTAATTATCTGTCAAATCAGACATGAGCTAAGTGTTACCATTCACGAAATAAGCACTAGTTGAAAAAAAAAACGTTTGATGGCGGACCCTATACTTAAGTGAATCAGATATAAAAAAAACATTAAAATTGAATAAATTATTTTATCCTGAAAGATAAATATAGCAGCTAGCTAAAAAAAATTAGTCTTCACCTAACATGCAAGCAACTAACTTTTAGCTGATTTCAATAAAACTAATTTACAGTTAATTTAAAAAACCTAGCTTGCAGCTAGCAACAAATAGTCAACTAAATAGTGGAAAGTCAACCTTAAGTTAGTTGGAAAGTAATGCAGAGTTGGTCAATTGACTACCGCTTAGAGCATCGCAATGTTAGAAAAGTTAGTCGCTGCCATTGAAAAGTATTCCAAGTTAACTCAGTTTCCGACGGGGTACACAAAAAAATGTTTTTTTCCTTCTATGTGTTAGTAGGAGTTTTATAGTGGTTTTACTCCCAACGTACTGGATGTTGTGCACATTTGCACACAGAAAGCTTTAAATCCATACATATTTTCCATAATCGGTGTAGTAGAACGGGCATAAAAAGGATATAAAGATATGTGTTGGCCTATTTTATAACTGTGGTAGTAATTTGAGAGCTTTCACTCAGGCCATTTTGCACTGTTTTTTTCCATTTGTTTTCTTTAGTTCTCTTTGTTTATTTTTTGCTTAGTTTTTCCCTATGCGTGTGAATACGTACGTGTGAAAACAGAAGAGAAGAGCTGCTCTTTGCGGGAATCTGGATGTATACAGATAGCTTTTACCTGCTTTTTTTGGTAGATGAAAATAGATAACGAAGCTTTAAATTTAATTATTAGACTAAATGGAAGATGCCACGCCTACTTATCCAATCAAATCCCGTTATTAGCTGCTGATGTATATTGTTTACGGCGTTGTTTGAACCAATACTAGAAAATTCTACTATTACCGCTCTCAAGATATAATAAATTTATATATACTCTGTATGGATGATACCACGCCCATTTTTTCAATTCCGCCCATAGTTTGACTGATCATTTCTATTGACCATAAAGTCACTCAAACCAAATTCAGAAGCTTACGCTTTAACTGTTCTCGAGGTATACAAAAATTAATATTTAGTTTCTATGGAGGGTGCCACACACACTTATACGATTCCACCCACTTTTTTAATTAATAACACGGTGCGACAAAAGAAAAATACCTGGCAAGTGATGCTATTTTCCTGATAGGCGCTAACGAGTAGAATAAGGATCTGTTTTTGGATTTTTCGAGACAGGTACAAAGTTTCGAGTTACGGATAAAAAACCGGTTTTTTAGATCTTCATGTACTTATAAGCTAATAACTTAACTGAGTGTTACCCGATTTTAAGTTTCTTTTCAGATTTGAAAGAAAAGGAATTTGTTTAAATTTCCTCTTAGAATCTGGATGTATTTTCACATTTTTCAAGTTTGGATGCGTTTTGCGCACTATTTTATATAGGAACCATACAATTTACGAATTAATTAAAGAATTACATATATTAAGTTATGAATAAAATAAAGTTCACTATCTTACAAGAAGGTAATTCTCTCTTTTTTATGTATAGACGATTTTTCGATGTTTTTTTTTTTTTTTTTTTGAAAAGTTGGTGGTTTTAGGTC
The DNA here is from genome assembly GCA_023159175.1 of Wohlfahrtia magnifica. Taxonomy (NCBI): domain Eukaryota; kingdom Metazoa; phylum Arthropoda; class Insecta; order Diptera; family Sarcophagidae; genus Wohlfahrtia; species Wohlfahrtia magnifica. Next base: position 8,214,367 of record JAKWBJ010000228.1, read on the forward strand.
TTAACAGACCTGGCAACACAGATTAGATGTAGTTATTTCGTTCACTGTATACGTATATTAGTTTTTTTTTTTTTTTTTGTTAAAACAAAATTAATAAATACTTTACAGTATGCGATGAAATAATAAGAAAAACATATAGAATTTTGTTACGCCTTTCAAACATAAATCATATTGAGAACATTTATTACCCCTAACTGAGGCTGTAAATTTACGGGTTAAAGAAAAATAAATCCTTCATTACCTCTGCTATAGGTATTTCCTTACTTTTCAGGCAACAAAATTAATTAGATTCTATTTCTTTTTTTTTACTCATTTTATAAATTTTTTGGTTTTTTTTGCCATAAAATCAAAAGACTTAAACAAGAAACTTGTTGTGTAACTCTTCACTTTTTTGCTTATTTTATTAATCATTTAAATTATGAATTTTTAGTTTTTATATATTTTTTCCATCTCAATATTTTAATTAGCCATCTAAGAGCTGTTTTGAAAAATTCATTTTTTTTATAAATTCTTGAAGTATATTTATGAACAGTTTGTTTTTTGGCTATGCTATTTATATATACATACATGCATACATATGTACATAATTATGCATTTATTAAAATGTATTTTTATTTCCATTTTTACTATTCACATACATAAAATACAACAGTTTTAGTTAGCAGTTAGCAGTTAGCAAATATTAAAAGTCATTAGCATCTGGTCTAACTGGCTTTAATTTATTTTATCTTCTTTTTTACTCGTTTATAATAAAGATGTTTTGTGCAGAAATGAGTATTTAGAGAATATATATAGAAAATAATACAAAAGAAACAAATTTCGAATACACTAATACCCCGGTTTACGTCTTTTTTCTCCGGTTCCAATTATATGGATTATGAACTAGTGCATTGTCTTGATGCTTTTTTTGTTTGTTTATTGTCATCACTTAAACGCTGCGATAAGTAAACAGAATACTGGCGGTTAATTGTTTTTTCATTTTAAAGATAATTAACAAAAAATGTTCTGAAGTGCATCCCAAAACAAAGAAGACATAACCTTCCATGCAAATATTTAGAATCTGTTTTCGCCTCCATCACAGTCTTTCTTTTATCTCAGATATAAAACGGTTGACGCATGTATCAAACGTGCAAACATCGCCACACATTTTTTTGAAGCATCTTTAGCATGTTGTTTTTGTTTTATTATAAGCAAATTCTTTACCCATCTTGAGCACAATTTTCTCGTCCGCAAATTTTTGGTTAATGTGCAATAGTTAGCACTTTTCTAAATGCCTATTATTTCAGCTAGCACACTAGACTCCCCTAAAGCAAAATCTAGCTCTAATTCAAATAAATTAAAATTTACAGGAGAAGGTGCGGTGAGGTATATTTGTGTGAAATGTGGTGGAATATAGAGCCATAACAAATGAATTCCATTCCATCAACAACTTTATTTCGCTTCAGGTCTTTATCATTCGCATTATTTAACTGTTGATTTGTCTCCATTTATGAGCGAGCCTTTTCCTTATCTTTCGGCTCCTCGATCCTTCTATCATAATAAAAAATATTAAGATAATTCTCTGAAAACTTTTTGTTTCTTTTACAATTAACATCGTGTGTTCTGTTTGGACCACCCTTTATATTCCATACAGAACTATAATTATTTCAATCGATACATTATGTTGTAAAATAAAATATTTCTGGACTTGCCCCTCTACTTGTTTTGAAGTAATTTTGTATTAACACTCTATACTTTAAATATTCTTTTAAATTTTACTTCATCTACAATAAATATAGTATTTAAACTCATCTTTGCTATGCTCGTCTCATAAAACAACAATTTCGGAGAAAAAGAGTTTTGATTTTCTTTAACCACGATATGGGATGAATGGCATGCATCATTAGCTATTTGGAAACTTTTACTTCATTATCATAATATACGCCACTTCTCTTTACGTTTTTCTCTGTTTCTCTACTACTTAAGAGCTGAATAAAGTAAACGTCCCTCCGTCATGTGTCTGATGCTTTTTAATAATGGTGTTTTTTTTGTTTTTTTTTTGTTTTACTTCTAATTTCTTTTTTTCTTTTTGATCTACTTGTCACGCATAACTGCACTTTTTCATGACACAGCCAAATGTCAATAATTTTCTTAATTAAACACGGAAACATTTTCACTGTTTCTTTCTCATTTACTCTTTCAGCTTTTTTTCGAAAGCCTTAAGAGTTTGAAATTTGTGCCCAAGACACAGAAGTGGCGACAGTGGAATTACTTTTCATTAGAGCAGTAATAGCCTAAAAAGCAAATAAACAAACTAGCAAGCAAACTGCTTAAAGCTCGACTTATAAACTCAAATAGAGAGCAGAATGTAAATAAAAAAAATTTTTCCGTTTTTTATTGCTTAGAAGCAGTGTAGTGCAGTATACTTATGGCAGAGAATGACTAATGAAATGTTTACACTTTCGTTTTCAATTAACACACTGTAAAATGGTGTCATGCTGCATTAAATCTGGCCCAAAAACAGATGGTCAACAACTATAAAAACCACAAAAGTAGCAGCAATTGGTAAACAAAAAAAGAAAAGAAAGAAAATAAAATTAAAAGTACGAACTAGAAAATGTATAAGAAAATATGTAATGAGACCAAATAGTGAGAGTAATTGCATTTGTACAGCAACAAAGAAAAAAACTCTAATTTAATAAGATTCCCTTGAAGTGTAAAAGAAAACAAAAGACTTAAGTAACAAACTTGAATTTTTTGAATTTCCATTTTACTTTTTTCTTTTTCTTTAATATTAATTATAGATTTTTATTCCTAAGCTGTTAGCAACCTTAAAATTTTTTTATTTTATTTATTTTTTTTTTTTTGTTAAATTGTTTAAAAAGCTTATAACGCCTATCACTATCCCTCCCTCTCCCTCTCTCTCACTCTCTCTGTGTGTATGTGCAAGACAATCAATTGTTTTTTTTTTTTAATAATAGAAAATTAGTGTTTATTGTTATTACCAAAAAGTGCATAAAATAAAAACTATCGCATAAAATTATAAATAAAAACAAGCAAACAAAATTGAATTGCATTGAAGACAAAAACATTATTTCGCTTGACTGCACTTGTCTTTGGCTGAGGCAAAATAAAAACTGACAGTCAGCAGCGCCAATCTCATGCAAATGTTAAAAAAGTCTGTTGCATTTCAACCACCACATTACAACCAGCACCATCACAGTATGTTTGTTTTATTATTTGCAACACTAATAAAGGAAGTTGCATTTGGCTTATGGCTTTAAATATGAATGAGCAACATTTCAGAGGAAGAAACCAAAAAAACATACACAAAGAAACCTACAAATTGAACAATGAACAATAAACAAGGTTTCAATTCAGCCTTTTCGTTTTTATTATTATTATTCTTCTTTTTATTATTATTTTTTTGTATAAAAATATTTAATTTTTTTCCTTCTTAATGTTAAGGTTTTAACATTGAAAAAAGAAAACTCAAAGAAGTAAAAAAAAACTTTTTAAGACTGTGACTAAAAGCATTTGACTGAGTCAAGGAATATACTAACTTGATCAAAAAGTTTCCGGAATAACCCCTGTGTGGCGGTCACATCGTTCCGATTAGGTTTAGTTTCTGTTTTCTGTTGTTGATATTTCCACCAAATCTTAGCGTCATAGCTTGCCATTTGCATTTTTTAAATTCGGTTTTTGGTATGTCCATCAGTGCTTTCTGCGATTTTGCCATTATTTCCTATCTGCTGTTGAAACGCTTTCCCCGTAATGGTTTTTAAACTCGATTGAACAGAAAGAAGTCACATGGAGCCAAATCAGATGAATTCGGTGGCTGTTAGATGTTGGATATTTGTTGCATTTTTCGTCAAAGAACTTAAAATAATAATGGCACTTTGCAACGGTGCGTTATCATGATGCAAAAACCACGAGTTTTCTGATCACTTTCGCTGAATTGCGTCACACAAACGTCTTATAACGCCCAAATAATACTTTATGTTTTCTGTCTGTCCTTCTTTCAAAAATTCATGATGCACCACACAATTGTAATACATGAAAACCGTGAGTATTGCCTACTTTTTTGACTGAAAGAGACATGGTTTTTTGGTCTGGGCTCATTTGGTGAACTCCATTTACTTGCCTGATATCTGGACTGTGTGTCGCACTCATAATGCCACGTCTCGTCTCCAGAATGATCTTTTTGATGTATGTGGGATTGGATTCAACCTCGCATATCAAAAAATCGCCAAGACACAACCAACAGTCTTGGCTGTGCAGGTTTTGCAAATGTCAAGCTATGGCACTAAAATTTAGCGGCAATATCAACAATAGATGTAACAGCTTAACAAAAAAAAAAGTCAAATAGGAACGATGGGAACGCCACACGGGGGTTATTCCGGAAACTTTTTGATCAAGGTAGTATATGGGTTTCATATACTGAGAATTATTAAAAGGAAAGCTTTTCTTTATTTTTTTATTTTAAGTTCAAATATATAGTATTTTGAAGTAAAGTCTTTGCTGGTTATGACAATTAATAAATGATTTATTATATGCTTGTCAGGCGATTTAAATAATTTTTTTTTAATTTTTTGGTTTTAACGGGTGTTTTTTTTTTTAACAGGTTTAATCATAATTAAACGAAGAAATATATTTTTAAAAATAAAAAATATTTTTAAAATCAATAAAACGAGTTTTGTTGAAGAAAACATTTCATGATAGTAATGTTTAAATAGTTGGTGCTTACAAGACGTAATCTAAAACAAAAGTTTTTACAATCTTTTCGCAGCAAATGCGGCTGTATTTTGTCAATAACTTTTCGTACGTTCGTTTTTGCTTATCAAAAATAATACAATAGGTTATCAAAAATAATACAATAGGGTTACACACGATCTTGGCGGCCAGTTAAGTGGACGGACCATTACTTGAAATTATGCGCTCAGCACAATTTTTTTTGAGTAAATCGATTGTAGCACGTGCTGTGAGGCACGTTAGAACCACATGTCAACAGGATTAATGCCAACTGATTGATGTACGAAAAAATTTCTAATCATATCCCTATACGGTTCTCCATTGACAATAACATTCTGACCATCATCGGTTTTGAAAACATGTAGACCAATGACTTCGCCAGCCCATACAGTCATTTTCTATTACATTTCGACAAAAGCTGGTGGATTATCCTCACTCTAAGTGCTACTATTCTGCTCATTCAACGAAAAATGGGCTTCATCGGAAAATAAAATTTTGAATGGAAATTCGATATCAATATCAGTTTGTGTTTCAGCCCATTTGGCGAATTGGTGGCGGCTTAATAAGGAAATATCAAACCAAAATAAACAAAAAGCAATTATTAGCTGTTAAGTCGGTTGTCAAATAAAGCAGTGCTGCCAACTCAAATTTAAAAACCTCTAAAAAACACACGACATGTAAAAAAATAAAAAATAATGTACACAAATCTTATAAATTCGCATTACAAATTTATTTAAATTAAATGGTTTTCAGAAAGCTAAAGAACAAACACGAAACCTGAGATGGTAGGAAGTTATAAATCTATTTGTTGCAAATACAAACCTTTTTTTCTGGATTGTGAGTCAAATTTTAAATAATCTTGACCAAATAACAAATTTAATTTATCTCAGTCCCCGCATAACCTACTCTACTCCGTTCTATATGGTGGATATATCAAAGCTTTTTGGCATTATTTACCATCGATCCAGGTTTTAAAATTGTTCATGAAGGGTCACCAGCCTTTGACTATGATTTTGTTTCTATAATTAAGTTTACTTTATCCATAATGACACGCTTCAAAAATGTTTTGATTTTATTGATTCCATGATAGAAATTAGATCAATCAAATTTCTTTGTCTTGATCTTAAATAGTTTTCTAGGCATGGAAACATTAAAGGAGGTTGGGTTAAAGATTGTGTAAATATTGGAAAGGAACAGTTATATCACTCGGTTATTCTGTAGAGAAAAGAGTATAAAGAAATAAAAACAAGTAAAAACAAATTATAGAAAATAGATAGATAAAGAAAAAGAATGAAGTCACAAGAACAGCCGTCGATTATCTAAGATTCGAAGCAGTGACATGGCAGGTGTTCGTTTCGTTTTTTCCCTCATGCTCGCATAATCTATAAAAATCAGTATCTATAAAAGTTGTTATTGGACGTATGTCGCAATGGACAGTAACGATGCCCATAGCCAGCCTTACCTCCAACTTGCACATTTAAAGTGGGGAAGATTACCGAGCATACTAACCTTGAAACTCTACATCTGTGTTTATTGTATCAGGACTGGTCGGTTACTCCACTCAAGTACGCTAGTGTAGTGTTATAATAAAAGCAGTACAAAGTCCTCGGACCTTAGATCCGATGACACCTAGCCATGCCGGGCCAATTATCGCAGTGATAAAGTGGCACAACCTCATGCACTCTTTCTAAGGCCATTCTGGAGTCTAATCCGACTCTGGATTTAATTGAGCATGATTTAAGAGCCCTGAAGATAGCTTGACTAACAATAGAGACTGTCACCGGGGTCCTCGAATGCTCTCCAACCTGCTTTAGGTTAATTCCATTACCTTCTTAATTGAAAATACATGAGACTGAAAACACTGCATTAGACGTTTAACTTATAAGAGTACTTAAGGTCGAATTGTTCACAGTAAACGCCAGACCCGTACCCTCCTCTTCATCTTGGAACATTAGAAGTAAAACTGCATGGCGCATAAAATTGCACAGACAGTTACCACGTGCATTTATATGGATTGATTATGGACGTTAGAGCTTTTCTTGCGATGAATAAACAACTGGTGTCATAGGACCTGCATCACATGAAAAATGAACGTTGACGAAATGATTTCGCCAGAAAATCAGGCAAAATTTAAATGGCCAAAGAGCAGCACTGCTGTTGAAATTACCCAGAGTATATGTAGGGAACCTTATAGTGGATATAACAAGCCTTTTTTGATATTGGTAGATATGAAAATCAATGACCGAATCCGAGCTAGCGGTCATTGATTTAACTTTCTGACTTGATTTGAAGGATTGTGCTTCTATGTGAGGCCTCTAGTTGATATTCAAGACCGGAAAATACGGACTTGGTGACTGACACACAGGCATCATGTGTGTTATTACAACGGGCTGACCTAACCTAACCTAACCTACACCTTCATTGAAGCGACTGGGTGACTTATGAGGACTTAGGTACTATAGTGAACTCAATGTAACTTAACGATGCTACTACTTGGTTCCACTTGGTACTTGAACCGAAGCTAAATAAAGCTTTTACTACTTCTTAATACGTTAGGAAGCTTTAGCACCACTACATTGAGTTGGGTTCCAGGTCATGAAGGTTATAAAGATAATCAAATGGGCGCAATATCTGACCAGACGAGAAGCAAGTTTACCACTAATTAACCCCAAACCATTCTAAGGACTAACAAAAACCCATAAAATTGAAATTCGTAAGAAAAAGGACAAAAGGACATTCGCTGCTTACTGTCATAATTGTGCCGCCTAGTATCAGACCAAACGGTTTTTAATCCCTAACAAAGAATTTAAGGTAAGCAGCTTTCGCCAAGTCGAACAGAATTAAGTTTTCTGGCTGGATAGGGTATCACTTCAACATAATTGGTAATGCCGAGACAAACGTCCGTAGATTTTGTGAAAGTGACAAAGAAGGTTCAGAGCATATTTTCTGCGATTTTCCTTCACTTGGAAGACAGGGGTTTCACTAACTTGGTGACATTGTTGTGTCTCTGCATAAATTGTGGAACGTCAAAGCTCAAAAAGTGCTTATATTTCTTAAAAGCTATAAGATGAGGTCTTTGCGCAATTGTCCTACTTTGATGACAGTATTTTCTGGCCTCGAATAATAACACTGAACCATAAGCATTGTTCTATGATTTTTTGAGTAGGCAGCCAGATACGAGGCGGATTGACATTGAAGCTATCTAGCGCTAGATGGCAGAACAAACACAAAAACTTTTTCTTTCTTAGAAATTAGGATCTATCAAACGTCAGCTGTTAAAATTTTAGCCAAATTCATCGATTAGTTTATTTGTTGTAGTCCTTTGAAGTAAGCAACTTTTGTGTTTCTTGGAAAATGGAAAAAAGTGAATTTCGTGTAGTAATTAAACACTATTATTTGAAAGGCAAAACGGCGAAAGAGACAAAAGAAAAGCTTGATAAACATTGCGGCGAATCTGCTTCGTCAGTTTATAAGGTAAAATATGGGATTGATGAATTTAAAGGGGGCCGAACAAGCACTGCAACAATACCATCAACAGGAAGGCCAAAATAGGTGTTTACTGAAGAAAATATCAAGAAAATCCTCGATATCGTTATGAATGATCGCCGGGTCAAAATACGTGAGATTGCTGAAATGGTAAACATATCATATGAACGTCTGTTCAACATTTGCATATAAAAAAGCTATCGGCAAAATGGGTGCCGCGTTTGCACAGTGTTGAACAAAAACGAGTTCGACAGATCACTTCACAGCAGTGTTTGGACATGATAAAGCATAATCCTACTAATTTTTGGTGTAGATTAATAACTGTTGATGAAACGTGGGTCCACCACTACAGACCTGAAACCAAAAATCAATCGAAGCAATGAGTGGAAGCTGGTGGAAGTGCGCCGAAAAAGGCGAAGACAGCGAAATCGACTGGCAAGGTTATGGCCACAGTATTTTGGGATGCACACGGAATATTGCTCATCGATTATCTTGAAAAGGGATCCACAATCACAGGAGAGTATTATTGTACATTATTGGATTAATTGGTTGTTACAATCAAGGAAAAACGACCACATTTAAACAAGAAAAAAGTGCTCTTTCTTCAAGACAACGCACCGGTTCACACAGCATTAGATACGATGCTAAAACTACGAGAAATCCACTTCGAATTGGTTGATCATCCACCTTATAATCCAGATTTAGCCCCTAGTGACTTTTTCCTGTTTCCAAACTTGAAAAAATGGCTCGCAGGAAAAGAATTCATCTCAAAAGAAGAAGTGATTACCGAAACTAAGGCGTCTTTTGAGGAGTTTCCAATACCGTTAGTGCTATATATGTAAGAAAAACTTTGCTCCAAAATTAACTCTCATTGTCATTCAAACTTTTAAGCAAAAATCAACAAAAAATGAAAACCCTAGGAAACTATGTTCAATTAATATCGAATACAATAAAACTATTTAAATATTCGTTTTATCTCAAAAAGATTTATTTATTAAATAAAAACTTCCATCCTTTTACTTACATATGTACAATGTATAGTAAGTACTTCTAAGGCTGTTACAATTAATTTTATTTTGAAATCCATTAAAAAAAAATTAAAAAATATGATTGGGTTTTTAACGGGGCCCACAAATGCAAACATTTACTTTCTTTTGACTTGCACTATAATTTGTGTAGTTTTCTATTAAACGCTCTATAGAAATGAAGAAATATGATGTTAAAATATTGCTTTATAAACCAAAAAGAAAGGAAAAGATATACAAACGCAAACACAAACTATAGGATATTAGAACATATTTCTGAACTATTAAATACAAATTTTTCTCTTCACGTACTCGAGTATAGGAAGCAACAAAAAAAAAAAAAAACTCGAAACAAATATTCTATCGAGCAAGCTTTTATTAAAGCTTCTTTTGCTTGGCTACTCTTACCACAATAGAGGAAGTAAATGAAGTAGCAAAAGAAGTACTTCGCCATGGTTTGAATGAATGTAAATGGTTGGTGGTCTATGAAAAATTGCGTGTTTATGCCATTAGTATCATTGATTGCTCATCGCATAGTGTGTCCATAGTGTGTTGGTCAATTTATCTTTGTTAAACCATTTTTCTTAGGCTTTTATTCCTTTTTTCTTTTCGTTTCAGTTCTTTATTGATGTGGCATAAACCGATTGTTAAATTGGCACTTTAATATTGAAGGCATATGATTTAAATAATTTTTTTCTTCTTGGCATTTTTCTTCCAACTTTACTTTTCATTTTGTTGCAAATAACTGGCAACAACTATGTTGCACTTATTTTGATTAATGATGCAAGTAAGACTTTAGCATTAAAAAGAAAATTTACTATGGTAACAGTGGTATTTGGTGAATAGATTTGTAGCATAATTTAATTAATTTTTTTTTTTGCAAGTAAATTATATAGAAAAATATCAATATATGATCAATTTTAAATAATGGATTTGTAGATCTCTATTCTACTCTATAAAGTAGACGAAAAATATTATGATTAAATTTTGTTAATCTTTTTTAACACCTGATATAATGAACTTAAGTATTGTTACATATATTCGTTGTGATTGTAAATGAAATTCATTATTTAATTAGGTACTAAATATTTATACGATTTTGTCATATTCCTTACATATAATATATATTGCCTAAGATGCTCAAATTATTACTTGGTGCCACCTACTACTGTAGAAGAGCAAGAGCAGTGGGTACTACATGTGGTTTCAGACCTAGCGTCATGCGCTGGATCTATTCTACGGTTATTGAATCCAATCTTCTATACGTAGCGGTCTTTTGAAGGACTACTCTCCATAACCATTGCAATGTCAGGCTCTTGGATAAGATGAGCAGGTCTACTGAAATTCAGATTACAGAAGCGTTGCGTACTACCCTTACAAAGACCCTCTTTGTCTTGTTTGGTTGGCTTCCTACTGGGATACTTGCCAGACAAGAGGCTAAACTTGTAGCGGTGGAACTCAATGACCGTTCGCGGAGGCATGTTATACCTTCGGGTCACTTCTCGATTCTATCTGAGGAACCCCGAGCTCTGGCCGATATTGTCTATGTCTCTTCCGGATCAGTGCTGGATGGGGGATTTCATTCCGTAATATCTATTAGACATGACCTGGCTTCTGGCTCGATCATCCCCAGCGATGCAGTGTAGATCTGTACTGATGGCTCTAAATGTGAGAACAGGTACTACTGGTAATCTACTGGCTGGTGATAATAATGATAATGATACCTCAACTCACTATAAATTATAAATAATTTTTCCTTCGATAGCCTCTGTGGCGTCTACGGTTTGCATAACTAAATTCAGACTCTTGATTGCGTAATTTTTTAGAATTTAGATAGCGTCAGGAGTAATTATAACAAAAATGCATATGATAAATATAAAAGTTTATTTGCTTTTTCGAATAGCTATTATTCGAAGGTCCTTGTTACAAAAAGTATGCATTAATTAAAGCTGTTGTCCTAAACTCATACAGAGAAAGTCCTGCAAATTTCCTAACAGCCAAACCCAAATTAGAGCGCTGAGCTTTACGTTAACTGCCGACTGTTGCTGTCTCTGAAGTGGCATACCTAAATAAGAGTGTTAACGTTGTGTCGTAAACAATAATGTCAACTTAAATTTTCAACAAACCAAATAAATATTTTAATAGTGATTAAGTCGCTTAAATGTGATATGAAAATAGTTAATTGGCATTACTTTAATAATATAAAGAATAATAATCCATTTAATAAAATACAACACTGCCAGTTTTGTGTGTCTGCAATATAACAGCGTTTTGCAGCCAACTTCACTTTCTAACATGCTGTCAAAATGGGATTTTCCAATTACAAAGCGTTGACGCCGCGCTATTAAGTTTTGATCCAATTGATACAATTTGGACATGAGAGTTTTTGAAAGATTAATAATGCTCAACGCTCTAATTGAGGTTTAGTCTCCTGACAACTTAATATCGTTAATAAAATGAAAACTTTGATCTTATTTACATCACCTATTGCGAGATTGTTAAATAAACTTCTGTGAGTGAAATTTTTAAGCCTCAATTCTTCAAATGCAGGATAATGACAGAAAGGAATTTCAGTAGATTTCAACGGCAAACACAACCCACAGACCCCAGAGATCTTTTGTGACCTAGATTATATTCTACCATAGTACGTAAAAACTCGTAAAAATTAATTTAAAAATAAATTTTTAAAATTTAAAATTCAAAATTTAAATTTTGGTTTACGAGTCGAGCAAAATATATAAATCGTGCTCACGAATTATAAAATAAAAAAATTAAATTTAATTTTAAATTTGTGCTCACGAGTCGAGCAAAAAATAATTTGACCACAAAATATAATTCGTGCTCATGAATTAAAATTTTAAATAAAAATTTTTTAATTTTAAATTTGTGCTCTCGAGTCGACAAAAACTAATTTCAGCATAAAATATAATTCGTGCTCACGAATTAAAATTTAAAAATTACGAGCCCGAGTCATTAAAAAAGCGAAGCTCGGCTCACGAGCCGAGCAGAAAAAATGTTTCTATTTTTAAATTTTATGCTTACAAGTTTTGTTCTTTAATTCGTCAGCACGAATTTTATACTGCGAACGTGTGAAAAATGAGCCAAAAATAATCAAAGATGAGCAATTCATTTCTAAGCATTTTGTTTGTATAATATTAAATGCGTGGTAACATGCATTCGCATGTGTGTATGTATGTATATACAAGAAGTATCACACACAAGCCTGCTTTATACTACACAAACAATATTTACTAAAAAGAATTGCTCGTTTTCAACTCGATTTAACGCTTTTCGCTCGGTTTGCGTTCCGAATTTTATTTTTAAATTCTATTGTTTTTGATTCTTCTCACAAGTTGTATATTAATTTTGCATAAAATTCGGCTTTCGAGTAGAATCGTTCTTTACGAATGATTCCTATTTTGTATTTTACTTATCAACTTGCATAGTATTGCAGACTGATTTAAATTTTAGTCAAAATACACTGAAATCCTTAAAACTTTTTTAACAGGTCCCCTCAATCAAGCAAAACATAATAAAACTTTTACTTTTACTTCTATTTGTGTTTTTTCTAAGATGAAAAAATAAACTTCATCTTTCTTTTTAAACTATCACAGCCATCAATCTCCCATCAAAAAGTTGCCCTTTTTTAAATTGCCATTAAAACAAATAATAAAACAAAGGAAATTGTTGCACAAAAAAATTTTCATTTTCAATACCAGAAATGTAATTCCAGCAATGGAATACATACATACTTACATGAACTTAACAAATTAACGGTTGCATTAGGTGAATTATAAAACATAAATAAGAAAAAACAACAACAACATCTTTGCAAACAATGTTTTCCTGTATCATTTACCAAAAAGAAGAAAAACTTGCATATGAAAAATAGAAATATGGATGGATGGATGGATAGATGGATGGATGGATAGATGGATGGTAGTGAATGCAATAAATGAAAGATGAAAGAAAAAGTTCATTAACATTGTGGCGCTGACTTTTTTCTTAATTTTTTTTTTTTTTTTTTTTTGGTGACGATGAGAAAATGTTTTAATATAAATGGTGCAAAGAGAGAGTACGTAGTTGCAACTTCCAGTTTTATTGCAAATATTTTTTAAATTTCATAATTTCACAAAACATTCGTTAATGCTTATTATGAACAAGAAAAACTTTCGCTACTCGTTTATGAAGATTTTATTTTGTTGTTGTTGTTGATTTTCCCATCTTATACAATAATTTAAGGAGTTATTTATACAGAAGAAAATAAATATACGAGGAAGATACAGATGCCAATATTATGCCAAAGCAAATGAAATACTACAACATAAAAATGAAGAGCTTACCGATCATGTTTCTAGTTTCTACAACAATCGCTATTAATTTTGTGTATAAAAAAATAATAAAAACTAATTACGTAATATTGAGAAACAATTTATTTAATAATTTTCAAATAAATGTGGTTTTGCATAATGATGATGAGTCAAGGAAATAATTGTTAATAAAATTATTTGTTTAAAACAAACACAAAAACCTCAAACCTGAGCTTAAGTAAATATTCTCTATTTAAATAATAAATAAAAAACAAATATTAATTTAATAAGTATACTTTAAATATATTTCACCGTAATATATTGCCTTAAATACAACATTATTAAAAAAATTTATAATTTTTTTTTTTTTGTATTTAATAGGCCACGCTTTTGAGAAAAAAAAAAAACATCAAGACGGTAAACAGTGGTTTTAAATGCATAAATAAACCATAAGTCTTTATGAAAGAGTATTTTAGTTTAGTTTTGTTTTTTTTTATCAAAAGGCTTTTGAATTTATTTCTGTTCAGAACATTATTATATATTTTATTAGTATTTTCTGTTAAAAAAAAAAAACTAAAACAATAAACAAAAGACTTAAGCAACAAGCCCGTTATTTTATTGTGACGTTAAAACAATTTCCTAACAAAAACAGTTATAAAAGTTGGAAATTTCGTTTAAATATTCTTAAAATCAGAATAGATTTTTAGCAGTTCAAATGGAAAAATGGATTATCACTATAATGTGAGCTTACAATTTGTACTCAAATCCTAAAACTAGAAATTAAACTAATTTAGTCCAGTCAGCACGGGGCCAATATGCGGTCTTATTCTAAATGTGAATTTACGTTTAGCAAATACCAGTAACACTAAACTGTAACGATTGATTATTATAAGAGTGGGAAAATTTGAGTTTAGGAAGGAAATTGGCTTAAAAACCATTTTTTTTTTTTTTTGACAAATTCAGTTTTATTCATACATAAAAGTTCGATCATAAATACCTTTTTCTTATACTTGAAACGAGCCTTATTTAAGGAAACATCTACCGTTCTAATCGATAACCTCTTGCCATTTGTTGGATATTGCAAGCTCTTATGGAATTTTGCAGTGATTGCAACAAATGTTAATCTGAAGATGCAAAGTCCGGACTAGTTCACTCAGTTTCTACCGGGACATACAATATGTGTGTGCTCTGGCATTGTTATGATGGAACACAAAACTTTTTTTATTAATCAATTCTGATTGTTTTAACTGAATTTCTTGCTTCAATCTCTTTAATTGTTGACAGTAGAGAATATCACTTCCAGTCCCTCCGACACACAATTTTGGCTTTTCCTTGCTTCGTCAATGATATATTACACACATTTTTGTCATACATTTTATTCGGTTTTAGCAGTGAATCGCAAATGGTAATTCGGTCCATTCAATTGTTCATATTAATTCATGAGCGAGCTTCATCAAGCTTGTTTTTGCTTTCTTGAAGTGGCTGTTAATTGTTCAGTGATGAATACCTAGTTTCCTTGCAACCTTTAGCCGATTTCTCTCAATTTTTTTCATGATTTCATTGACTTTTCAGTGATGGTGCATCTTTAACATCACACTTATCTGATCAGAAATGAACAAACCACTTCGTTCTTATTTTTCTAATTATAGCATAGTCTCCGTAAACTTCACTTATACTTTTCTGCAGCTTGCAACGAATTTGTGCCTTTTCCATAATCGAAGAGCAAAATATGATGTTAATGATCCGAATTTTCAATAGCATTTAATCTAAGATAACTTATCGCAGAATAATGCAATGTTAATAATGTTTTCTAACAAAGTGAAGCTTTAAATATCATCTTTAAAACAAGCTATAGTGTTGCCTGATACAATAAACATTATGAGAGATATTACATATTAGAGCCATTGAGCATCCAAAATTTTGCCACAATAAGAAACAAATGTTGACAAATGGGTTAGTGATAGTCTCTAAACATCAAATTATTTGACTTCTTGCTAACCGACCAATCAGCCAACATTATTAAGGCCTTTAACCATCCACAGGGCATCATATGGCCATAAAAAATCCCTTCCATCTATGGGTATCTAAGGCTAATGTTTTTATCTGTAGCCTTTCAAGTATGGGCTGGTGTTCCAAATCATTGACTTCTCTATAGTTATGAAACCAGCCAACATGCTTTAGATTCTTACTTTCAAAAAATAAAATTATATATAAATAAACAAAATAAATAATATTAATATTCATTAATATTATAACAATATTAATTAATAATTTGTACATATGCATGTGTGTATACAACCAAATCTCAAAATGTATCACTTCAGATTATAAAACAATCATGTTATTTATGTATATATACACCTTTATTTGTATACATGTTTTCAAAAACCAAGTGACCATATTACACAGGAAAAACAAGCAATAAATCATTGAGGCACCAATGTCAAACAATACAAAAAAAATCAAAATTAAATATTTGCTTTAATCAAAAATATTTAATATCCGCTATATTTTAAATAAATTTTGCTTGATTTCTTTTTCATTCAAAAACAAAAGCCTTAGAACGCACACTACGATTATGTATTATTATATATATTTTTTTTAATTTAAAATGATACGCAAATTCAGATTTTAAAGAATTTCATTTAAAAAAAATAAATAAATAAACTTAAGAAGGAAACGTAAAAAATTAAAATTAATGCCAACTAAAAATATAGACTTCAAAACTAAAGATTTAAGACACAAACTTAAAAAGCATAAAATATTTTCGTTAAAAATTTAAAAATTTATTGACTTGTTGTCTGGTAATAATAATGCTGCCAAAACAAAATATTTATGAAATAAATATAAAATTTTATTGTAAAAAGTGTTAAAAAAGAATTTTATTTATTTATTTTTTTAAATAAAAGATGTCAAAACATGTTGCCTTTTACAGAGTGGGCAAAATTGAGGTTAGGTTAGGTTAGGCTGTTAAATGATGAAAAGTCCGGAATTGAGCTGTCAACCTTTGACACTTATTTAGTAAAAAATTGGAAAATTTCAACTGAATGAAACGCTACACTCTTGGACAAAGAATTTTAATTGTGAAAATTTACTATCAAAATGGAGATAATTGTACTGTACACTGTACTCCTTTTGAGACCGCTGTGCATAATTTAATCGCTAAATTCGAGGCTTACAGTACTCTTGCTGACAAGGGATCAAAACAATACGCCCGCTGTACAGCAAAGTGTTGAGAATGAGCCTGGAACATCAACTCGTCGACGTTCGCTACAATTGGCCATCACCAGAGGAACTTTGCGCAACATTTTTTATAAAGATCTTCATCTTCAGGCTTATTATGTTTAACTCGTTCAAGAATTTAAGCCAGCCGACCATTGTTTGCGTCGAACGTTTGTGAATTTGCTGTTGGAAAAATTGAACGAAAACAACGCATTTTTTAACGTATTCATCTTAAGGGATGAAACAAAATTGTCGCATATGTGTCTCACAAAACCCACAAACAGTCCTTGAAAAACCATTACTTCCAAAGAAAATGATCGTATGGTGCGGTTTGTGGTTAGGCGGTATTAATGGCCCGTATTTTTTAGAAAATAAGCAAGGAAAGGCCATCACCGTGAATTCTCTGCCCAACCAAACCATGATCACAAATTTGTTGTGGCCACAATTGGCTAATCTTGACATAAGTGACCTTTGATTTTTAGCAGGACGGACATTTAGTTACTGCATGAAAATTTTCCCGGTCTCGTAATTTCTTTATTTGGCGATGTCAATTGGCCACTTCGTTTTTCTAATTAACGCCGCTGGATTATTTTCTCTGTGGCCATTTGAAAGACCTGGTTTGCGTGAACAAACCACAAACAACTGACACTCTGAAGAATGAGTCCGACGCTGCATTGACGAGATAAGCTTAGCTTTGCTGCAAAATGTGATTCAAAATTTTATGAAAAGAGCGGACGTCTGCCGACGCGCTAGAGGTGGACTTTTGCCCAGCATCATATTCCATCCATGCTTACTACCTACTGGAAATAAACTACGATATTATGTGAGATCATTAGCAACGCCACAAATAAGTCCTACGTTATTTCAACTGGGATATTTCATTGATTGTTTTATAATATGACTAATATTTCACAGCCTCATGAATCCATTACCTTGTAAAAAATTATAAAAGATTTCAGCCCCCAGAACACATTTCTGTATTTAAATATTGGATTGGATAAACTACAAGTAGTAGATTGGCCGCAAAAAATTAACTGCAATCATAAAACGATTCTCAATCGTTTGCATTCAATGAGATATGACGAAAAACTGAAAGCCTGGGTGTCTTACGAGCTTAAAGAAAACAATAAATAAGTAAAATCGCTTTCATCGGGCAACACGTGGTCATAAACAACGATTTGTGAACGGAATAGTCACGGGAGATAAGAAATGGTGCCCATAAATAAACATGAAGCAAAGAAAGGTAAAAAAGAAAGCTTAGGATACCTTTATCCAAAAAAAATTCATAATCTGCCTTTAGTGGGCTTGGAAGAAATGCTAGAAAGAATTGCTAGTTTTAAGAAGGAGCCTAACTACACCGACTGAAAGGACAAAGGAAAACTATACTCATTTAAGATAACGACAGGCTCCGTCCCGGTGGCGAACGGGATGACAAACGTTGTCTTCGGTAAATGTCTAAATTTTCATAGATGACAGCAGTTGATTTTGTCTTGCAGGCGTCCGTTTAATAGTGGGTCCTAACAGGCAATATAATCGAGAATCATTAGTATTTTATTCGTTAACTGGGAGACGTATCAGAAAAAATTTTGCATCGTTTAGCATATAGTCGACTCATAATAGACCATATCGCTGAATTTCGGTATATAGTCGACTCATCAAAATTTGTGAAAAGAGCGGACGTCTGCCGACGTGCTAGAGATGAACATTTGCCCATATTTCTATTTTATGTTGGTATGAATAAAACTTAGTTTGTGCTTTAAGCCACTTCACTTACTAACCTCTAACTTGCCAACCCTTTAGCTATGCAGTGAGTTTCTGCAGCCTTCAAAATAAAACATTTAAGCACTAATGTTATGTATAAATGTAATATTTAAAAATAATTTGATTGTTTCCTATTGATTACTTACAAAAGAAAAATGTATTACTAAACGGCTAATTACACCACTGTTTCATATTTTTATTTACATATTGTACATACATATTTACACTAAACTCACCTCGAACACAAGGAGCATCAAGTGTTAATTGAATTAAGATAATTGAATTAAGATAACAATAATTATCACTATATTACAAAGATAAAAAGAAAAATAAAAAGAAACTCAACTCACTTAGAAATTGACAAATATTATCTTGAAATCTTAAAATAGTATACAATACACGGCCATATGCTTTAATAAGCGGCCAATAGAAAATACTTTTTGAGAAAAGGGGAAATACATATTAAGATAAGCATATGCAACAACAAACAAAAATGAAACACTTTAAACGTTACAAAAAACAACGACAACAACAATTTAAAACATTGGTCATAATCATCTAATGATATACACTAGCATTGAAGTAGTAATAGTAGTAGTAGTAGTAGTAGTCGTAATAGTATGTCATATATAAATGCAGTTGCTGTTGTTTAACATTGTTATCAAATTAATATAGACACTGTTAACAATAACTGCAACAACATTGCCAATAACAACAATTAAGAACCACTTTAACAGCGATTTTATGACAACTACACCGTCATAGTGTCTATGACTAACAGCAACCAACATCTAATATTTACTCATTCATTTTAACAAGATGAAGCCGTAGACTGACAGCACAAAAAAACATAGACTCACTTTTTTATTAAAATTCAAAGAGACATCCAGGCATCCATCTAAAATACTCGTGTGTGCTTTAAAACGTACGTCAGTTTAAGTATATGGTTGGTTTTATACTGAATTGAATAACTTTTTCTTGTTTATTATTAAGTTTTTTTTTGTTTTTTTTTTTTTTTGCAAGTATTTTATTTGTCCTCTTCAGATCTATTTTTTTACTTGTTTAATATCATGATTGAAAAGCAAAAACAAAAATTATAAAATTATTTCATACTGCAGTTTAGGTGTTTTATAAAGAAGGAAGCTTAAAGCTTGTAGATTAGGTAAGATTTTTGACCATGAATTTTATATTTTTATAGACTTGGAGATAAATAGCACGTGTGTTCCTGGTTAAAAATAGTGAAATAAACAAAAAAATTGTATAAAATGTGGAGGACATAGAGATCTCTAGGACTTGTTTCTCTAATATTTTATGGTCATGTTCGAAAAGATTGTTACAGTTAAACTTAGGTAAACAGACCACTCGATGATCCGAGTAAAGGAAAAGATTGAAATTTTCTACTAATGTCGATACAAAAATCAATAATTTTCAATAAGAATCAGTGCTAAACCCATGTTTTGAACTCTAGTCTCTAAAACTCCGCTAAAATATTAACTGTTCTAAGAAGCTCGGTTATAATTTTTTTTTTTACATAAGACAAGCATTGTGCTGGTACTAGGAAAATAGATTGTGGGAAGGAGGACAGAGGGAGTAATATTTATGGACGTTAGATTAAATTTACTTATGTCGTAAGTGGCAGGGAATACTTTTGCTGGAAGATTATTCCACAGCCGAACAGTGCGACTAAAGAACGAATTCTCCCTGTAATGCGTTGTGCGATTCACTGGACAATCAACTACGAAGGGATGCGTTCAACGAGAAATACGAGTACTACGTAAAAATATATGATTTTTAGGAATTAATTCCTTAATTTCGTCAGAACACATTCCATTATAGTACCGATAGAACAATAAAACGCACGCCACATTGCGACGGTGCTCTAATGAATCGATAGAGTTGGCTACCCTACCGTTATTAATAAGCACCTTCGCCCTCTCCTGTACGCGGTCGAGAAGCTCCAAAATAGCACTGGCCCATACATGAGAGTTGTATTCCATTTTGGGTTGGATATAGGTCTTGTAAATATTAAGGAGATCAGATGGAGTGCGTGTTTTTGCAACGTCCTAAAAAACCAAGGCACTTGAAATATGTGATCATACCAACGAACGTCACAGTGATGATTTGATGATTCCCCAATATCCACGTTACCCATATCGACCCTGTTCGCACGACATCACTCGGAGATTTTCACCAGGTCACTTGTGAGTGTGTCGTTCATATTCATCCTTCTCGCCCCAATCTCCAAAAGGCTTGGTCTACGATCAAAAGAATATGAGTGACAAATGTTGCTGTCATCCGCAAAAGAGTAAATAGGATTAGAAGTGAGAAGAAGAAAGTCGTTAAGAAATATTAGAAAAAGAGAAAAAGAAAGAACAGAGCCTTACGGTACCCCTGAGTTTATCCTGAACTCGTCGGATGATGCTTAACGACACCAAAAGCATTAAGTTTCGAAATGAGAGACTCATGTCAAACTCTATCAAGCGCCCCTCGGAAACCGTACGATCGCTAAGCAAATCGTTTGACTCCAAATATCTCACAAGATGGTAATTAATTATACTCTCCATAACTTTGGAGAGTGCGTAACAAACTGCTATTGGACGGTAGTTCTCAGGGTTACTAGCCTTGCCCTTTTTGGGGATTGGCGTTACATTAGCAACCTTCCAGCAAGATGGAAAAATACCGGCGCGATATGACGCACTGAAAAGGTGAGCTAATGGACGCGCAAGCGTCGAAAAGCACTGCTTGTCCATAGATTGTTCTAAAATATAATATCTTTGGTAAAAAGCATTAATTGTATCAGGCAATACTGTACTTCGTTTGAAAGGTGACTTCACTTTTCTAGGAGACATTATTGGACTCGCATTTTTTTCTCGCATATTGACTTTTCACTATATGATTATGTAGTTGTGAATATCCTTGCTAATTGATAGTGATCTTTACTTTAACAGTGCAATTTTTTCTCAGTATGTTTGTCATCATCGTTAGAGGTAAGCTGGAAGGTCAGGCGGGTCTTCTTTTTTTCTAGATGGCGTTGTCTGGAGGAAAGTTGAAGGGTCTTTATTAAACACTCGAAACCACACATAATTGTTTTTCGTCATGGCCTCTACCGGGTCTCGAACCTGGGTCGTTTGTGTTGTTATACGTACCCTCTAACCACTACACCACATTATATTGTGAAAAGTAATCTACGTTTAAAAATGAGTGAAAAAATTTTTGAGATTTACGAGAACAATGCTGTAACTACAAAAAATGATAGCAAATTAAGAAATACTGGCATAGAAGCATGGAGGATATTGCTAGGGAACTAGGGAAACTAGGGAACTATCAAACAGTTATCAAGCATTTGTAGAAAGCTGGACGTTAAAAGAAGCTCGATGTATGGGTGCCACATGAAATAGCAGTAACAAATTTAATGAACCGTATTTCCATTGAACGAAATTATACCATTTCTGAAGCAAATGAACACGGGCATTGTAAAGTGTATCATGCTGTCATTTATGACTTTTTTAATTAATGTCTACATTTTCATAGACAACAGAAGTTGATGTTATCTTACATACCTCCGTTTAATAGTGAGTCTGAACAAACAATGTCATCGAGAATCATTAGAGTTTCATTCGTTAACAAGGAGGTGTAGTAGACCTAATTTTGCCTCATTTAGCATATAGTCGACTCATGATAAACAATGTCGCTTAATTTCAGCATATAGTCCACTCATTACAGACAATATAGTTAAGTTTCAGCTTTCTTTAGTAAGTTGACATTGCAATTAAGTTGTCATACATGACTTTTTTTATGATACCTTTTTACAAATTTTCACTTCATATTGTTTGTGTGACAATGATTTATCAATGAAAATATCATAGTGACAATGTCGCTCAAATACGCCAGAGGAATAATGCTCAGGACATCAAAACCGCACTCCAAGAGCTCGAATGGGAAGGTGTTTCAGCATCTATCTATTCTTGCTTCTTTTTGAATCATATGAAAGACGCTACTTTCAAATATGAAGAGGAACTTAAAAATTGTATCAAACCAGTAAACAGCAACGGCGTGTACAAAATTTATTTTTTTTTTTCTCCGTCACTCCTCATGGGATTATATTGACTTTTCCTAAAGCATCCCACTACTTTGTTTCAGTTTTATTAGTCAAGTTCACTTTCCTAGCTAAGTAAATGATTAGTCCACTGTAGCTCCCCTACATATGATTGTGTGGTGGTCTTTACTTGGCATTGTCAAATTTTCCCAGTAGATTGCGTTTTTTTTTTTTTCTAATAATTCGTTTGATATTTGTCATCATCGTCGGTGATAAACAGTAATGGCAGGGGGCAGGAGGGAACTTTTCCCCTTTCCGTCATGTCCTCTGCTGTGGCTCAAACTTGGGACGTTTGTGTTGTTACCACGCCTGCCCCACAAAATTGATTAGTATAGTTTATAATTATGTTTTTTTAAATATAAAAATCTAGGAGCATAATCAATGTAGCATACTGATGCTCCAACCCAATATGTACTATATAAAGTTCAAAAGCAATTTAGAGTATGAGATATATAGAAAAAAATTCCTATATTTTTTTCTAATTTTCCTTTGATCTTCGTTCATTTCATTGTTATAACATATATGTGACTGAAAATTTAGTGGTGACAGCGGAAATATTTTATAATTGATTAGACACGAGTTGTAGTTGTAGTTGTTGTATTTACTTCATCTCTTTTCTCTTAAAATCAAAACATTTTTGTTTGTCTCTCTCTTGTGCACATAAAGATGCTATTTTGTTTAAAAATGTATGCTGCTGTTGATTTCTACTCTGTCTGCCGGCCTTAAATGTTAGAAAATGAAATTTGTATTTCGTTTAAAACGAATGATAGATAGATAAATATGATACATTGAACTCAAAAAAGAAGACAAAGATAAATAATAATTTCACTTGTATGCTTTATTTTCATTATTATTTGATTTTCTCTATGTTGAATGGTTTTGCTTGTGTATAAATGAATAATTTTTATATATTTTTTTCTTTCTTTCATTTTAATGGTTGAAGGTGTTAATATTTTTGTTTCTTTAAAATTTTTATTGACGCACGAATAATAAAAGAAAAATACCATTTAATAGCATTTTAAAAATATTTAATGAATGCGGCTTAGAAATGGAATTTTCCAATTTAAATTTAAATAAAAAAGAAAAATATTATTAAAATTGTTTTTAATAAAATCTAGTAATAAATCTAAAGGTATTATGAAATTTTAAGAAATGAAATAACAAAAGACCTAAGAAACACGCGTTTCACGTGTTATTCATGAAGATTGTTTTGATACATCTCAATGACGTCTGTGTTGTTTGTTTTCTTAGCTTATGGGTGCTAAGAATTTATGGAAGTTCTGTAAGAATTGTAAAATTACGTTTTTTTTTAATTGAAAAGATATTTAGTGAATGCATAAGAAGTAGTAAAATAGTAATGTTTTACAAAATCTATATATAAAAATAAGTTGTACTATGTTCGTCATTTTATAACTCCAGAATTACTAAACCGATTTACAAATCAATACATGCATTGAAAAAGTGTAGTTTCACAGATGACTTAGCTTCAACTGGGTGGTGCCACTCCCATATAAAATTTGTATTTATATATCGATATCTTTAAAACGGTAATAGTAAAAGTTTCTAAATTTGAACCAAATAACTTTGTGGTCAATATAGATTATTAGTCAAAAAGTGGGCGAAGTTGAATAAAGGGGAGTGGCACCCCCTGTATAAAGTAAATACTGATTTTTGTATATCTTTGAAACGATAATAGTTGAACGGTCTGAATTTGTTCTCAATAATTTCGTAGTCAATCCATATCAGTAGTTGAAATGTGGGCGAAATTGAATAAGTGGGTGTGGCACCTTCCATATAAAGTAATTATTGATTTTTGTATATCTACAAAACGGTTTAGTGAAAAGTTATAATTTTGGTTCAAATAACTTTGTGGTCAGTATAAATCATCAGTCTAAAAGTGAAGGGAATTGATTAAGTGGGTGTGGCACCTCCCATACAATGTATATATTGATTTTTGTATATCTACAGAATGGTTAAAATGGCAGTTTCTGAACTTGGTCTATATGACTTGGTAGTCAACACAAATCCTTAATTTTTATGCATTCCTTCAAATTTTTCGTATGAGGAATATTGTATAATAATAGAGGAATGAAAAACCCTCATAATTTTTTTATTTTTAATTCCTTACAAAGACTCCTAAGAATTATCTGCTCCAACACAATCTTAAATAGTATTGTTACGAAAATAAACAATACCTAAAACAAGAGATACACCACATCAGCCTTTAAAGCAGTATTGTGGGATTTTGGTAACACTGGGTTGTGTCAAAGTTGTTAATGTGTTATCTGGCAATACTGTATTTATTTGCATATTTGGCAGCATTGTCAATTCGACCATCTCTGAGTGTTAAGTTTGAAATTAACGTAAATTGAATGTTGTAGGAAGAACAAAAACATTCGGAAGTAATGACAATTCCATATAAAAGGTGGCGCCTTATGCATTAGTTGAACAGTTATTATTTTGCTGGCATAAAATAAAGTCGTGTTTAAGCGTAAATAAAAGTGTTGTATAAATAAATATTAAACTGCTGTATTAAGATAAACTGTATAGAGATAAAGTGAGAAAATAAACACTATAAAACAACAACAAATTGTTGTTTATTTTATTTTGACGCAATTTAAAAGAACCCAAACGTTTTAAAAAAGGTTAAAACGTAACAGTACGTTTGAAGTACAGCTAAATCAAATACCTATCTAGCGGAAAATCGAAAAACTTTAATGGATTAAAAATACGTTACAAAAGCCGCATAACGACTTAGACCGAACTGCAGTACATAGGAGGAAACATCAATAAAGAAGTTGCCAAAGCTAAAAAAAGCTGGAGTAAAATTCAGAATATAGCAATGGGCGGATTAAATTAGAGGTCATTTGTCAATGCCTGTGTGAGATACCATCGAAATTTTTAGAAAATGCTACTGGATGGTGCAAATCCGTCGCTCTGGCAAAGAAATCAAGCTGAATTTTACCGATGCCACGGGTTATGTTGGCTTTAAAGCGCTGTGGGTTAAGGCTTATTCGCATAGACCGCAACGTAAAAAAAACCCAGAAGAAAAAACCTATCGAAATCAAATCGATTGATCTCGATGACCAGCTTGCAGCACATCTACGCGAGATAACTATGCTTTTAAGTCGCTCGTGCAGAATGTGCAAAGAGTATGTCACGTAGCACCGTCCTGTTAAAACCACATTTTATTCAATGCAGACAAAAAAAAGTTGATAATTTTCAACATATATCTCTCTCCCTTGTCGTTGATGGCCAGACCAACATCGTACTACACGTAATATGCACCATTAATACCGCCGCCAATCCAAAATCTACACTCTTGTAGATTTCTTGTATACATTGGAGACTATTCGATCGCATGTGGATTGGCATTGTCTCTAATTGGACAAGTTCTTTATAGATTATAAAAGTCGTACTTTGGTTTTTCTATTGGAGCACGAATGCCTGAGATATCATCTCAATAGGTTACGTCTTTTGGGAGAGATAGACTGGATGTTAGAGGTTCACATTAGTATAACACACGAATTTTCTGCAATCAGTAATGATTTTCTGGGATCGATACCAATGTAAAAAAAGTTGATAAGCATTGACATATAGCGCTCTCCCTTGACTATAATGGCTTAGCCAACGTCGTTCTTCAAAAAAATGGACCGACGATGCCGCCAGACCAAAATAAAACCGAACTTACTTATTTCGTATATATTGAACGCTCTTGGAGCTTATGTATATTGGCATTATCCCAAATAGGAAAAGGACCATATTAATTACGGAAGATAGACATTGTTAGGATAGTGGTTTTTCTATTGGGACACTAATACCTGAGATATCATCTCAAGAAGTTACATCTCCTGGGTGAGATGGATGATTATATTGACTACGATCAGTTTCCACGATTTCAGCCGGAGTCAATTGGATTAAATGTCGCATTGATTATTAAGTAGGTGTGTTCATATGGATCAAAAGCCTTTTTGGTTAGGATATCTGCTATTGTTCAATCTACTAGCAACTTATCGTTTGAAAATTTATAATTCGCCCGGAATTATACGATTTTTTGATGCAGATTAGGGTCAGTTGATAACTACTCCATGGCACTTCGTATATATCTTCCACACTCACACGGACACCGGAATTTTTTCTTCAGACCTTGCATTTAGTGTTAGTTCATTGCTTGCTGAACTAGAGGACTCATATTTATCCTTCACATTGCGAGGAGTCCGTAGGTAGGACAATTATGGCGACTGTTTGGCAACGATTATGGCTACGAATTGTTGAGCGCTATTCAAGGTGATTTGACAAAAAAAACTGAATAAATGACAGCCAATTCTACAAATTCAACTTCAACAATATTGCCGTTTGTCAGCGGAAGGCCGCATTCTTGTGAACATTTCGAAATCGGCTGTCTCGTATTCTCCTACACACTTGTGCCGGCAACGGAATGTTTCCATCAGATCGTGCGTTTAGTATTAGTTCATTGTTGCTGAAGCACTGCACATAGTCAACTCGGTAGGTTGATAATGGCGTACGTTTGATGATAATTACGGTTGTGTTTTGATAAAACAATTTTATCATTTGCACATATTTAACAAAACAAACTCAATAAATGACAGCCAATTCTACAAATGTACCTTCAACAATATGACCGTTGTTAACTGTCAAAGTTAGCAAGTTGACATTAAAAGACCAGTTGCTTGTTTTCAGAAATTACTATTAATAGAAGAAAAAAAATAATCTTAAATAAAATCGAATAAATTTTAAACTTCTTTTACTAAACCTTTGTGTTTTGATGTCTTAATATTTTCTTCAAATTTTTTTTTAATTTTTTTTATTTCTTTATTTTTAATTTAAAACTGTAATTCGTTTATGTGAACATTCACTTTTGTTTCCAATTTTTACTCCAAATTTCAATTACTTATATTAAATTGAATTGTACTTGTTATTGCGCTCTTTTTTCGTTTAATAAACAAAAAGCTTAATTTAAAAAAAAAGAAAAAACATCATACTTTTAAGAAAAAAATAAAAAAACAGAAAAAAATATTTCAACTTTGAAAGTTCAAATTATATCAACTGACGGAGAAAGTAAATCATATGGCGCTGCTGCTTTTCTGTTTTTTTTTGCATTTTTTTACTCCATACCACCAAGTTTTTGCCAAGTTAGTTACTTGACTTGACTAAAACCGTTTTGTTTTACTCGTTACTCACTTACAACTTTGCCTTGGTAAAGATGTTAAGTTTTGCTTATTGTTTTTTTATTATTGTTATTGTTGTTGCTGCTGTGTTTTTGATTTACAAAAAGGTGCTGCAAACAGCATCACACCACAAAAATTTTCTGCAAAATTTTTACCACAAACAAAAAAAAGCAACGGAAACAAACAAAAAAAAAACACTTAAAGAAATTTCAATGACCGCTCGTTCATTCGTTAGCTTATTCACTACAAAATATTATGCCTTAACATAGTAAATAAATAAAATTAAAAAACTTTTTATATACCTTATATATGTATACCCGTTATATACATATAGTAAATTATTTACACATATACATATATGTACATAAATCTGTTGAATATGTACTTGTTTGGTTAAATTTGCGAAAAATATTTGTATCTTTTATTTTTTGGCTGACTAGTATGCGTGTTGTTGTGTTGTTGCGCTGTTTAGCGGTAGGTGGCATTTTTGCAATCACGTTTTGCCGGTTGTATCATTCAACTTCTCTTTCTTTTTTTGCCACTTTTTTTTGGTTTTTGTCACTTTTCCAAAACCAAAAAATTTATTTTATTTCTTATTTTGTTTGCTATCTTTTCTCTATTAAACATTTTAACAGTTGACACATTGTCTAACATCTTTTAAAACGTTTATCTTTGATGACTGTTTCCTTTTTAAAGGGAAATTTCACAGAAATACTAATTAATAATCATTTAAATTGTTAAAATTTTTGCAATTGTAAAATCAATTACAGAATATTTATCATATATAACGATATTTCATTAAAG
The DNA here is from genome assembly GCA_023159175.1 of Wohlfahrtia magnifica. Lineage (NCBI taxonomy): Eukaryota > Metazoa > Arthropoda > Insecta > Diptera > Sarcophagidae > Wohlfahrtia > Wohlfahrtia magnifica. Next base: position 8,242,991 of record JAKWBJ010000228.1, read on the forward strand.
TATCATTCACACAAGTTTGTTTCTTAAGTCTTTTGTTATCTGTTTTAAAACACATATCCAAATTTTGACAATGTACTGCATTCCTAAAGTCATCCTTTTCTTGGCTGATATGCAATGCTTTTTACTATGAATAGCGGAAAGACATAATTACAAATTGTAATCCAAATAAAAATTTTAATTAAAAAACTTTAGATTTAACAAAGTTTCAAATGACAATGAATTCGATTTTCTGTGTTACAAAGTATTACTGCTGGATTTAAACACTGTTTTGACGTTGTATAGAGACGTTAAGGAAAGCAGCCATAATTACAAAATATTATCAGAACCAATTTTTAAATTAATTTTAAATAAAATTTAAAATTTTTCCTGAAAAAATTTGTGTAGCAACTAAGATTGGAATTTTGATTTGTAAAAATTTCAAAAGAAATTAACTAATACAGTCAAAATTCATAATCTCTATAGCCAACATACAGTAATATAAGCAGATCATGCAGTTCCTATGCCTTATACACATTTTGTCTTGAAACTGATTTCTTATATAATTTTATTTTATTGTCCTTCTCACGGACTTATCTCATGTTTAATGCTTGTCTTTATTTTACGTATAAACCTATAGCTTGACATTGGATACATAACATATACTCTTTTCCGTAGTATGTTTGGTTGACAGGTACAACAATTCCAACGGTATTAAATCACATGATCGTGATGGCCAATTAGCATTGTTACGATATGAGGTAACACGGCCATTAAATTGTTTCGTTGGCTGTGTAACAAATAGCACCTTCCTATTGGTCACCTTCAATTTCTGGCCACAAGAAGCTTTTTATCATCTCGTGATAGCGAACACCATTCATGGCAACTGCTTGACGGCTCTTCTGCCTCACTATCACGCCCAACAGCAATGTCTTCCGCAGAACGAACTGGTCGAGCATGCACAAGTATTTCCACATTTCCCTTAGACCCGGTTTGGTGTAGAAAGATTTAGACCATTATGCTGATCAAAAATATCAAATGCCCATTTTTGTCAAAGGCTTCAACGATCTTAACGCGCTGCTCAATTGTGTACGCCTTCATGGTTGAATTGGTCAATTACTGAAACAAAGAAATATGAAATTAAGTTTAGCAAGGAGCTTGACGTTAAAATGTGAATCACAATTAACATCGTGTATTATGGTTGGACCACCCTTTATAACAGAAACACCGTATTTCAGAATGTGGGAAGCTTGAAATCAAAGAAAAATTTGTTGCCCTCTCTGCTACATCATGACAACTATAAAAGTAATCAATAAATGAGAGATTCATGAATTCCATGTGTACAGGCTACCATGACAGTCGCGTAAATGTAAGGTATTTATGATCTGGAAAAGCCTACAATATCTGGTATTTTATATGTATATCCATTCGAGATCAAGCAATCAACTCAAAATCATAAAAACACTCAGAGCCAGTAGCAAAATACGAGTCTTGTTACGGTTTCATTATAAGGAAAGATGGAGATTATAGAGATCGTCAATGATTTTATTCCACTCCTGTTTTTACAGACCTACATCGATGCGGTTTCAGCATATGAGAAGAGAATGACTAAAGATTTTCAATATCATTAATTTATATTTGCCTTCGTTAAAGCGTGTTTTTATAGAGGTATAGAAATTTAAGTTGGCATTACTTTTCAAGATGGTGACCGATTTAACAGCTGTCAAGTGATTTATTCTCAGTTTGGTTTGGCAATTCATCATGAATAGACTCGCGGCTGAACAATGCTTGCAAATAGTGCAATTTTGTTTCGAAAATAATGGTTCTGTGCGGAAAACGTATCGCTCATTACGTCCATTTTATCGTCGACAAAATCGTCCATCAGAGCAGTTAATTCGATTAACCATGGAACGTTTTCGCACCACGTTTATTCTTATTGATAATTCGCATCCCCACAAACGCTGTACGTTGCGTACAGAAGAAGCTATTGCTGTTGTAGAGCGTAGCATTGAGGAAGACCCGAATGAGTCCATCCGCCATCAAGCACAGAAATTGGATCTGTGTCCATCCACTTTATGGAAGATTTTGCGGAAGGATCTTGGTTTGCGTGGTTACAAAATCCAACGCGTGCAAGAATTGATGCCAAACGATCATCAAGTAAGGTGTAGATTCGTCGAATGGGCCCAAAACGAGATTACCGTTGTTTTCATAATCGAATTCTGTATAGCGATGAAGCGCACTTCTGGTCGAATGGCTACGTCAACAAACAAAACTGCCGCATTTGGAGTGAAGGTAATCCTCAAGTGTATGTGGAAACACCGTTACATCCAGGAAAACTGACTGTTTGGTGCAGTTTATGGGCTAGCGGAGTCATTGGTAAATATGATTTTAAAAACCATGATATTCAGAATGTTACTGTTAATGATGAACGGTATAGGGACTTGATTAGAAAATTTTTCGTAGCTTAATTAGCTGGCATTAATCTTGCTGACTTCAAGACGAAGCCACATGTCATACAGCACACACTACAATTGATTTACTTAACGAAACTTTTTATGAAAGAGTAAGGGTCAAATTAATTAGGCACCAATACTGTGTGATTTAACCCCATTAGATTATTTTCATTGTGGTTATGTAAAGTCACTTGTCTAAGTCAAATAGCCATATCTGGAAATCAACATTCGAAGAGTTATTGGCGAAATACAGCCGCATATGCTGCCAAGAGTTTGCGAAAATTGGTGTTTCAGATTGAGTCATATTTAAACATTAATGTCATAAAATTTTCTATCCAATTAAGCTCGTTTCTTTGATATTAAAAATTTGTTTGTTTGTTTTAAGTTTGTGTGACTGTCGAATTTGTACTCTAATTAATTTTTGACTAAGTTATTATATGATTTTATAAAATTTATTACATTCTATTATATTCTAATTATTGTACAATTGTATTGTATTGTATTGTACAATTTATATTTTATATGACTTTTAAACAGATAACATCACTTCCCATGTGTTTTCTCATTCCTTATAATAAATTCTTAATCAATTTTTAAATATTTCTAACATTTCTTTAGACTTACTTCAACGAAACGAATCATTTATAATTTTAAATGAATTACTTAATACGAGTATGTGGGTGTTTTGATTTATTTATTTCCAAGTATTTTGTGCTGTCATTAGTCAATTTGTTAACATACAATAAGTAATTTGTTTAAAATTACAAGAAACAAAACAAAAAATAGCCGTGTATGTAACGCTAATTGTTTTTAGCCACTTCTCCCGCTGTTTTTATTTAACAAAATATTTCCTTTAAGCATAGAAAACTTGTCACGAGTCTGTCTTAAATGTTTTGTTAAGTTAACTTGGCTAATTTAACAATGAGAAGAACAAAACAGACAACAAAAACAGCATTATTAACAAATTTTGTTGTTTAAACAATTTCATGGCAGTTTAACAAACATATATTAACAAATAAAAATAATAATAAAAACATTTAAAAACAAGCATTGTACTAAAAAAAAAAAAATTATTTGAAAACATTTTATTTGTCTCATATGTTAAATAGGTCTCAAGTAAACTAATATGATATACAAAATAAACGCAAGGTCACTTCCGCTTAACTAATGGCTCATAAGTAATCTAAGTGTCATATTAATCTTCTCACACACCAGTTGGGTGATTGACATTTCCAACAGCAAATATATATTAGATTTGAAATATTATATTATTATAATGGAACTATTTGTAGGCTTTTATTGCTCTTATTTAGTTGATACCCCTTACCTAGTTTGTTTTACGGTGTATGTAACACTTTGGAGTAACATATCTTTGGAAATTTTAATGTTTTACCTTGATACCATTTTTTTTAACAATTACACATTTAATTGTAAATCATCAACATGTGCTAAACAAAAAAGTATTAAAATTCAAGATTTCATATTAATTTTTTTGTTTGTGTCTTCTCTTTTTAGGTATGTATAACACTGAAAATGGTTTCGTTTTTTTTATTTCATTTTGAGGATTATTAAATAAAATTACAAATGATTACTGCTTAAGGTAAGTGTTGATTTAAAGGGTTATTAAATTTGCACGCTATTGACAGATAAAATATATAATATTGTTAAGTTTTAACCTTTTTAAAACGTTTGAGTTATAAAATAAAAAAAAAACACCACGTTGCTGTTGTTTTACAATTTCTATTTCCTCACTTTATCTTTATACAGTTTATCTTAATACAACAACTTATTTATCCTGCACTTAATATACGTTAATACAACACTTTTATTTATGCCTAAACACTACTTTATGAATACAGAACGATAACTATATCAAAGTAGGCAAAGCAGTCTCCTTATACACCTTATTGCCTACTTTGGAAAGTTCCGGAAATGTCTCAAAAGCTCTCATATCCTCTATTTTATATCCGTAATTTTAAACATGTAAGATTGTGTTACCAAAAGATGATCGAATTGGCAATGCCGTCAAATACACAAATCAGTACAGCAATACCAGGGTAACACATTATCAACCTTGACACAAAAACCAATAGACAAAAATCCCACAATACAGTTCCACAGGCACTAATGAGTTGTATTTTCTTTTTAAGCATTTTTATTTTCGCAATAATATTTTATGTTTAATATGGTACTTACAATAATCATTCCCTTGATAATATGAAAACATATTGAATATAGGGTTAGAAATTAGTTAAATGAATTTAGGTGTTGGGTCATAATAAATTTCTACATATTTCTTTAGACATAAAAATGAATGTGTGTCTGTGTCTTGTGAACAGCTAAACGACTGAACCGATTTTCTTGAAATTTTTACATTATCTGTGTATATCTGGAAGGAGCTACAAAATTTATAAATTGTAAATATTCCAAATGGGCTGTACCACGCCCATACAAAGTGTATATTTATTTTGTCTATATCTTTAAAATGGTAACAGAAAGTTTTTCTAAATGGCCCAAATAGACAGAGATAGATAGGCAAGTGGGCGTGGTACCTACCATACAAAGTAAATATTGATTTTAGTATATCTTTAGAATGGTTACAGATAAAGTTTCAGAATTTGGTCTGATTGATTGCAGTCAATGCAAATCATCACCCAAAAAATGGACGAAATTGGATAAGAGAGCGTGATACCTCCAATACTAACTAAATGTTGATTTCTGTATATCTTGAGAGCGGTTAAAGCAAAAGCAACTGAATTTGGTCGGAATAACTTCATAGTCAATAAAAATCATCAGGAAAAAGTAGACGGAATTGAACAAGTGGGCGTGGTACCTCCCAAAAAATATTAATTTTTATATATCTTGAGAACGCTAATAGTAGAAGTTACCAAAGTTCGTTCAAACAACGTCATGAACAATGCACATCATCAGTCAGTAACTATGCGATATTGGCACTTTGGAGCTTGGCACTTACCATTCAAACTAAATATTGGATTTTGTGTATGTGGAGAACGGCAACTACTAAAGCTTCGTTATCTATCCACATCAAAATAAAAGCACTTAAATTGACACAAGAGCTGAAGCCTACTGACCATTAAAAGCGTTATCAATACGCCTTATGGTTAGTTTAGCAGACAGAAGTGAGTGGTGACTTTACAAAGAAAATGATCTTCATCGACAAGGCACACTTTCACCTCAGTGGGTACGCTAATAAGTAGAGTTATCTCATTTGGGCAAATAAAAATCCATATGTCGAAGTATACACAAAGAGTGACTGTTTGGTGCGGTTTATGGGCCGGCGGCTTAATCGGCCGAAAATGAGGTCACAAAATAGTTAATGTAAATGGTATTCGGAAATTGAGGATTTGAAAGTGAAAATATGTGGTTCCAACAGAATAGTGCCACTTGCAGCATAACCAACGAAACAATGGCTCTTTTGCAGGAGAAATTCAATGGCTGTGTTATCTCATGTCGTGGCGATGTTAATTGGTCGCCACGATCATGTGCTTTGACACCGTTGGACTTCTTTCTTTGGGGATATTTAAAAGAAAAAGTGTATGTCAATAAGCCAAGAACAATTCAAGTGCTAAAGGATGGTATAATTCGCCACACTAACGACATTGTATCTCAATTATGTCTCGGAGTCATTGAAAATACGAATAGAGGTATGCCACCGAAGCCGTGGTGAGTATTTGGTCGATATTTTTCACACATAATTGTCATAGATCCTTCTATCTATATAATTAATAGGCTAACACATTTCTTTGTATCACTTTTACGCCTATTCCACCGCACCGATGTGCACAGTATTAATTTTATTTAAATCGGTCCAGTACTTATTAACACATAGGAAGAAAAAACATTTTTTTACAGGTACATATCAAAAAAGAAAAATGTATGTGTGTATGTAAATTTTTATTATTTGTCATTATCATATCATAAAATAATATTTTATCTAAAAAAAAATTAATTGAAATGTATTAAAAATATGAAAAGAAATGCATCTAAAACTAATTTTAAATTTTATACACAAAGAATATTGTATTAGATGCCAGAATGCGGCTGATTGTGTCAGCCGCTATGTCCAATAATCATAATAAAAAAGATAATTCTCTGAAAACATTTTGTTTTATTTAAAATTAACATAGTGCGTTTTGGTTGGACAGGGGATTATAGATGCATAAAAATTGGCTTTTTTTCTCTAAACTTAATGCTTTTATTTAGCTCCAAGTAGTCCTAAGTAAAGCAAGTATGTACTCAACTTTCAATCCTTTAACTTTCCTATGTCGTCATCCGCTGCCCCAATCTATCTCCATTTCCTACGCATATATTTTTTTGGAACTTATAATAGTTTTTGGCATAAGAAATGGTTGGATATCGTGTCTGTTCGAAATATTTTCAGAACTCAAAGTAGACAGATAAATGCTTGACTAGATTTGATATCCTAAGCTGCTGCATTCGACGACTCGTTGCTATATAAATGTTGGGCTTAAAGAGTTAAAAATTATTAATTTTCATATTGGAAATGATATGTGGAGTTCGTTATATGTGGCTATTCTGGTAAGTGACGGAATGCAACTCTTCAAGAAGGATGATTTGTCTTAAGCTAGGATCACACAATTGTCGCAAATGTACCAATATGATACAATTACAATTGCGCTTTATTGTCGTAAAATATCAAAAAAAAAAAATTAAAAATTTAAATATTGGTACGTATTGCCAACTTGGATTGTCACACAAGAACACAATAAATATTTGCGCGTTTTTGATATTTTTGTTGCCTCATTGGGCGGACATACCATTGCTGTACCAATAATTGATGCATTTCGACAATCCTGTGATCCCAACTTTAGTCATTAGTTTCTTAATCGGTAGTAGAGAATATTTCGGACTTGAAATGAAATTGCATTGCTATCAATGCTGCCAGCGGTAGTTTAGATAGTTCTCAACGCAAAAAGTGAAGCTCTAATTTGGAAATCGAGCACTTTTTGTGGCAAAAGCTTTGGTGATGCTAGCTCAGCCGTTTTTTTCTGTCTATTATTTAAAGGCCGTATTAAATTTCTTAACATGTAATTTTACTCTTTTTTTTAATTTGAAACATACCATATTACAAATCAATAGAAGCCTGTGTATGCGAATTATTTCCTGATTTACATAAAATCCAGAGGTTTATTAATACTCTTGGCACATAAATATTGAAACAAAAACATATTTCTTCATGCGAAAGTGTACTCGTATGTATGCCATATATTAGAGAGTCTCATTATGGCTCAAAACATTTTATTGCCAACAGATCTTGTTAAGCATAGATTTTTATTCCCCCTTTCAATTTTATTTATTTTTTTTTTTCATTCGTTCACAACGACAAAGAGAGTGATCATCAAAATAATTTCAATTTTTAAAATTTGAAGTTGATTTTTATTTTAAAATTTTTTTCTAAGTTTACTTGAGGGTAAAAAATGAAAGTGAAATTGGTTTTTATTATTATTTTTACTTTTAAGAGGAGTAATAAGTGCCCCTCATAGTATTTTTTTGGCGTTTTTATGGCCAAAAATAAAAAATAAAAAAAAAATAAAAAAAGTTATTTGGATATTGACATTATTTTAAGAGTGCTTTTGTTTGTAATCAAGATGCCAATATTATATTTTTTTCTTCTCTCCCTCTGTATCTTGGCCATAATCATAAATTTTCGTTCAGTAGAGAAAAACATAAACATCATCGGCAATCATAGTAAGACCATTAAAAGAAAGACAAAAAAAAGCAACCATTAAACGCCAACTCAATCTCATGGCTTGAAATAAAATTTATTTGTCTTTTTGTCTTCACGTCAAGGTGTACTGCAGGTATAATTTCGGTTTTTGTCGAAAATGTTTGATAAGTGCTTTCAGAAGAGTTTTCAAAATTGATTGAAAAGCTCTTGTTGTAAAGTGGTTTGCTTATTACTGTTATTATTATTATTATTATTGTTGTTGTTGTTGTCATTGTTGTTGTAGCTGTAATATTGCTTTTGCTGGAAAATAGACCTCAATAATGCTGGAATAGAATGAAATATACTCGTATATTGGTGGGAGATGTGTGATATAAGAATTGATTTTCTTACTTCATTAAAATTTTGATTGAAATATATTGTAGTTGTGAATGAAATGTTGAAAAATCAATTGAATTTGGATTTTTTTATAAGATAGATTTAATCTTAAAATAATTTGGTAATACATAACCATGAGTAATAAATTTCTGTAGATTTAAATTTGATAAAATTAAAATACTTTGTTTTTAAAACAATTTTTTTTTTTTTGTAAATAAAATGAGTGCTATAAGCCAAGTCTATTTCAAAACCCAATTAACGTTTTAAACAATTTTGATTAATTACTCTACTATGTTTGAGTTTATATTGAACTTTAAACGTGATACTTTTTTTAATTATACTTAAAATACAAAATCCAAGTCATTTGTCATTATGACTTGACTTTTTTGTAATTTTCTGAGATATGGTTTAGTTTTTGTTTCTAATGCAATTATAATAACACTTTTACTTTTTAAAATACAAAACATATTTTGTTTGTATTATCATTTTCATTTTAAATACATGTAATATTTATAATTAATGAAAAGCATAAGATCAAAATATTCAGAAAGTAAAAGATGCTGCAGTAAAGGTAATTAAACTCTACACAAAGAAAAAAAAATTAATAAAATTTTTAACAGACAAATAATGCTTTAAAGCTACGAATATAGAAATAAAAGTAATTAATTAAATCAAAAGCAAAGCATATAAAACTTAACTGAACATTGAGCATTAAAACAAACGTAAAAGTAATTAAGCCACAATACTGGGGAAAATAAAACAAAAATTAAGCATTTTTATTGTAAGCCCACTTCCAAAAAGCAGAATAAAAATACCATAAAATTATCAAATTAAATAAGAAAATTAAGATCGATCAAGACCGAATAAATGATAACCTATGTAGCAGTATATGGCATGTTTTTTTTACATATTTTTTTAATTTTTTATAACTGCGTTCTTCAAAAATAACTATAATTAATACAATGTGAGATAAGTCGTCATGTCCACATGACATTTTTTGTAATTCGCTCATTCATTCATAATCCAACCCCTATATATAAATTGAATTATATAATTCCCCATACAAAATTTTTAAAGCGAATTATCCAAATAGTAAGTAATTCAATTCCATTTACCCTGTGAATTACTAAAATATCAATGTAATCTTTAATTCTTATCGGTTATTTCATCATAAGGTTATAAAACATAAAGAATAATATAAAGAAAGGAAAGTAACCAAACATTTGCTTTTTTATTTGCCGAAAAAATTATTATTTTATATATCGCCTTTAGTGTGCCGCTGTGGTATGGTATCCGCCTACCAACCAGAAAGTCCTCGGTTCAATACCAGACCAAACCATCTGAAAAAGGAAAAAAGTTTTTTCTACAGCGGTATCACCTCATAACATTAGCTAGTAACTGGTTATGAGTATTACTTACTATTGAAAACTTCTCTAATGCTAATGATCGATAATGGCATTGGATGCATTAAGGGCCAGGTGACTGTATACGTGGATAGCCAGGCGGTTCTCAAAGCACTCAGCTCGTGCTTGCTCAGATTGAAGTCTGTTGGGGACTGCAGATTAGTCTTGAGAAAACTGTAAAAGGACGTTGAACTTTGCTGGTTCTGCGCCAACAGTCCTCGAGGCTTAAGACTCTGTGCTGCCGCCGTTAAGAAATTACATCAGTATGCTAGAAAGAATCTTCGTTGAGAAGGCTGATCAGATCTGGTTTAACGGACCGTATTGCCGGCTCTCTAGATCTATATGACCGGCTATTTCCAGTCGAAGGCGATCTGTTGTTTTCTCTATGAGTCAAGTGGAGCTGAGTCTCACTACGGGCGTTATTACAGACCATTGTGATATCCGATGACTCATTGCTGAGCAAATGGCGACAATAATTACTGTAGGCTGCGCGATGACGAGGAAGAGTTAGAGACGATCGAACACGTGCCAGGCTTTTAGGCTGGAGTAAACTCCCTTTCGTGTACCGACTCTATCGTTATCTTTCGATTTGCCAAGGTCTTCAGCTGGTTGTGGCATGTGGATTAATTGAATCCCTGGGAATGTGAGACGTTCCAGCTTTTTCCTTAGCTTTATCTTTTGTATTGTTTTTATTTTTTCTTCTTTTCAATCATATAGTGTTTCTTTTCGCGCAGGACGATCACAATGGATCATTCGACTCAGAGTGTTTGCTTCCATCGGTCCAGTATGACTAGATGGTTGCTCGTCATCAAACCAAGCCAAGCCAAACACGTCGTTTACACAATTAGACAGAAATAATTAAGAAAATAATAAGATAACGATAAATTTACACAATTTTGTAACAAAAAGAAGAAGAACTGTTGAAACAAATTAGAAAGAAGCCGTGTGAACAGGGTAATTCATATAAGTAAGGCACACAGTAAGCAAAGTAATTTGAGTTATCGTATGAACATGGCATAAGTAATCACATAAATCTAAATTGTAACTTTTATCTAGAGGAAGTGGGCGGTCAAATCTTATGCAGTACCTACCCCGGACTTTAGTAGAACCTATGAGACGAAGATACCTTCTAGGCACGATTGTAATGCGGGATTTATTGTTAGGGACGACATGATCTCATTCGATATTAAGGACTCAAGTTCGAGTTTTTACTCTGATGAACTTGAACTCTCGGTCTCTCACAGACTGCCTGATGACTGTACTGTCTATCGGGCCAAGGTTTATGTCAACGATAGATAGGGATGCAATATCCTTCATAAAAATATCGATGTTCAAAAACATCGGTAATAAAACCCGATACATCTATGTTTTTCTATGTTTTTTCTATCATTTAATAACTAAATATGAAATCAAAAGCAGTGCAATGGCTAAAAATTTTAACACCGTGAATAACTACTATCTGGTGGTGGATATCGTAGTGAATCATCGTGACAAACGGTGGCAAAAATAAATGACCATTGACACACGAATCAGTTTTTGTGCTGCCAAGCCATGTTTGTTTAAATAACTGTCCAAATTTTCATAGTCCGTGTATTAGTGAGTCCTAACAGAAAATATCATCGAGAATCATTAGTGCTTTATTCGTTAAGGTGGGGGCAGCAGTCAAAATGTCTCCTCAGTTGTATTCGCTCACTGGCCCGGCTTGGGTGTCATTGTACCATGCTGACATGGGTCATGAGTTTTACGGTCATTCGAGGGAGTGATTTTACTGATGAGTGCTCAAATTCGGTCCATGAGGCTTCTGACGGTTATAATAACTGGTCACTGTATGATTGAATGAAGAAGGGAATAAAACGTTATAACAATTTCTTTGTCACTGCCCTGCTCTAAGAGAGCTTTGACTAAGTGTGTTGTATCTTCCATTCCGTATCTTTCATTATCAACACAGTCTTAAACGTACATATATGACTGACGAATCTTGTCAATTTTGTCATGAATACCAGTTCAGTTTTTGAATTTTTAATGCTATGTTCGCACGAGACTTCGAATTACTTCGTTCTCTGTTTGAACTTTAGGGAGGTCAATTTAATATATTTGCAATGTTAAATCTATAATAAAAATATTTTGATTAAGAGCTAATAAGTGTGCCAAACTCATATGACCTGAAATTTATAAAAATTAAAGATAACACGGATTTGAAATAAAACACAGGGTAATGGAAACACAATTACTTGTAATTCGAGTGCTTCTCTCTCAAAATTTTCTGTGGAAATTTATGTTAATAACCTTATAGTCGGAGTTTGTATTATGAATGAGAACACGAATGACAAAAGAACGATGTTGTGCGAACATTAGGGTATCATAATGGGCCACAGAGCCTCCGCGTGCAATCGCTAACTGCGGGCGATCCATTTAAACTAACATAAAATCGGTTCGGCAGAAAACAAATTTAATTTTTGTCAAATATATATAAGCCCATAACGTACATAATCACAAGGTAACCGTTAAAGCTAAAAACTAAAGCCTGTTGAATTGTTGTTTATATACGTTATGTCTATTAAGTTAAGTTGTTAGCCCAAATATCTACCACTAATACTATTATACAATAAAAATGTTGTAGTATTTAACGAAGAAACACAAGAAAATGCAATGAAATTATAAAAATTATGCAGAGGTTAATAAACCAAAAGGAAATTTATAATTTCAAAAACAGTTGCTAAAAATGAGTTCAAATAAATTTTAAATTTCTTACAAATAGTGATGAATAATATTAGCAACGCCTTGTTTTCATTCATAATATTGTAAATATTGATGAGGCGGTGAATGGCAGACAAACAGTAATGTTTGGTAGTGTTGTTTTTTAAACCACCGCACTACACATAATTACTACCATAAAGGAGGTTTTCTCATAAAAAATAACAACAATTATGAAGCAACAACAAAAAATAACATTTAATTATGTATTGTTTTATTTTTTGTTAAAGTTTTTATTTAAATAACCCTCCTCTACCATCATAAGACAAACCATCATTAATGACAGTTTGTTATTTCAGGCTTCAATCAACAATTGAATTATGTTTCTTTAAATGTTTTTGAATAAAAAAAAACTTAAATTCAGAGGTTCTTAATACTTCTAACATAGTCTTACATATATTTGAAAATAAGTGGGAATTTATGTATGTAGTTAATTGACAGCGAGAAGGTTTTTATCACCATGTAACGAAAATAATTTAAAAAAAGACTTTTCTGGAATATAGTCTCAGTATGACAGGATGAATTGGATATCTCACGATTTTTCTTTTTTATTAAAAATTTGCAAGGCTAATGGAAACAATTAGTGATTGATCTTTATCTAATTTTTTGTCGAAAAACTTATTTCAGCCGAAAGTCATTGCTAAAACCTATTTTTCTCAGTGTACCAAAATTAGCAATTATGAAATAATTCTCAACAGAAACAACGAATTACTTAGTAGTATATTTCCATGATTTTCTCTTCCAATTACGATTGCTAAACATGGTGTTTACACGACACATACGTAATTCGATTTTTCAAAACTGTTGAGTATACAAACATATTCATGTTTGCAAATTTTACATTTGTTTACATTTCGATGTCTTAATATAGAAATGGCGAATCTCGATTTCTTGTTATTTTACAGGAGAAGTAAAAAACTGTAAAGACTGAAAAATCTTCGATACAAGAAAAACGCAATTTTAGCTCACAGCGAGCAATAAAATCAATGCTTATATCATTTTCTACTTTTTTCATGTTTTTGGGAAGGATATTTTTTTATATATTAATTTTTTTTCTTAAGGAAAAAAATATTGAGTTAGTTAGGGAATTAGTTAATCGGCAGTTAAAAAAAAAAATCGAGATAAGCCTTTTCTATATAAAATTAACGATTTCTTATTTTGAAAGTTATTTAGAAAACTTAAAAAAAAAATTCGGAAGGTGATTCATTTTGAAACCTACTAGAAAGAGGTGTTTCGCTCTCAAATTTGCTGCCAGACGATGGTCAACATGATTCGCTCATTTCGTCAGTGTATGAGCATCTATTATTTCAACCTTAACTGCCCGATGGCAAACATCATAGTGAGTTCTCATGACAAATGCTGAGAGTGTTAAATTATAACTGATTGACGAGGAGTTTTCTTGGGTGTCATACATGTTAGAAGTTGTTTTTGCCTTGCAGACGCCAGAGCTAACTATAGCAGACAATATCATCGAAAATTATTGCACTTTATTCATTAATGGAAGGACGGCGTGATGTAGTGGTTAGAGCTCAGGTATACAACATAAGCGGCCCCGGCTCAAACCAATTTCAACAAAAATTTTGTGTGAACGTTGGGGATAGTCTGTAGATAGTTTATGTGAAGTTTGCATCAAATCGGCCCAGTGCTTTCGGGGATATGGCATTTATACTTTCCTATATATTCCCATACAAATATCAACAAAATGCACTCCATTTCCAATATTACGATGTTGTGCTGCCACTTGAAAAGTATCGTAATGTCTTATGTGTAAAATGATATTCGGTAATATTTTTGTATGTCTTGAGAAAGGTTATAATATAAGGTTCTGAATTTGCTCTAAATAACTTGTTGGATAATAAAAACCATCAGTTAAAAAGTGAGTGGAATTGGATAAGTAGGCATAGCACCTCCTTACAAAGTCGATATTGATATCTTGAGGATGGTTAGAGTTGAAGTTTGTAAATAACTTGGCAGTCAATTCAAACCATCAGTTTTAAGAAAATATGAAATTTTGCATGTGTGGAAAACGGTAACAGTTAAAACTTCGTTATCTATCTTCGTTAGCTCCGTACAACGTGTGAGGGGTAACTTTAGTTTGAAAAAATAACAGTTTATATAAACATTTAAAAAATCTGCTTAAGCTCGCTACGCATCTTCAGTCGTCGCTGTTTCAGTGACTAATAAAACTAAGAGCATCCATTGAGCAAAGTATTACTTTTGCTACTGTTTTGTATATAACACACAAACAGAGCTGTTTACGTGTGTACAATGCGATCAGTTTCGCTCAAAATGTAAGCAAATAAAGCTAAACGAAACTTGGCGAAAAGTTTGTTAAGTATATTATAGTTTTACCCATTTGATTATATGTATTCACACAGTTGTTTAAGCTAGCCTAAGCGTATATCGGTTGGGCATTTAGACTATTGACATTGAGCGATACAGTGCATTTATGAATAGAATCTAACTTGTTCTTTTCTAAGTCTGAATAATATGGCATTTAAAAGTTGATATGGCATAAGAGAGTTCTTAACCAGGCTAAGAACAACGTTGAGTAATGTTATACTCCTTCAGTTCCTTTATTCTGTTAGGTCTCCTTTTTTAAGTAAAATGTTGAAATACTTTATTCCAACTAACAATAGCGTTAAAAGGTATAGTATTGCATGATATCTGATATATATTTATTATATTCAAAGATTGTACATGGACAAGCATACTTGATTTCTTTTTAAATTAAAAAAAATATATATTTTTTTTTTCTTATATTGCCTTTGTTATAACAACACTTGGGAATAACTGGCTCCAAAAAAGAAAAAAAATATTTTTTTCAATTTCCATTGTTTTCAGTTTATTTCTCATTGTTTTACTTTAAATGAAAGTAAAAGTTTTTGTGGTAAACTTTTCTTTATTAAATGCTTTATATTTTATTTATATTTCTATTTTCAATTACTATTTTTTAAATTTATTTTGTTGATATTTTAATAAAGATATGGGGTCAAGTTAGTGCTACTGTAGCAATATTTAATTATAAGAGATATAACATTAATTAAATAAAGTTTTCAGTTTAAAAACTTGTTTGAAAAATATTATAAAAAAAAAATTTATGGTTTATTTGATGTTCAAAGTCATGTTTGTAGAAACAAAAATGAATAAAATTCCAGTTATCACTGTTTTAAAAATATTTAAAGGTAATAAAATTTTTGCTATAAATTTCATAAAAATTATTTAATGATATTTTACACAAGTAAAGTATCCAATATTATATAACATCAATTTAATCATCCAAATAATGAACCGGCTAAAAGACGGACAAAACCGCCAACATCACATGACATGTACAATTATATCAATAATACGAATAATCAACATTAAAGCCAAGTTATTACTTCTCTTTTATACAACGAGCGATTGAATGGCCATTTTGTGTATGATTATATGCACAATGGCCAGCCAGTAGTGGTACAGCTTCCTACTTGATTATACAATATAACTGTTTATAAAACGATGTCTTCGGTAAGAGCCATATGTGCCATATGAGTACCTCTCAAAATACATATTCACATGAACATCTTGAAAATATAATTTTTTTTTTTTTTTTTTTTGTTTATCTCATTGACTGATAAGCACTTGTTGCTGAATTTGTTAATTTTTTCTTCTTTTATACTTTTCACCATTTATAATATTTCTTGATAATGTAATGCTAAAGCATAAAATATTTCTCGAACAAAAGTATGGCAGAGAAGTCGTGAAAAATGATTGTATTGCAATTTATTGGCTGACAAATAAGCGGATTAATTTATTAGTGATTTAAATGCAAAACACTTGTACTTAATGATGATGTACGATTGGTTTACGCATTTAAATATTTTCGTTTTTCGTTTTCAATTCATATTCGACTGTGGGTTTAAGTAAAGGTATTTTACAAGTTTGTATCTTAAGTCTTTCGTTTAAAGAAATTGATTGCGCAGACATTTTTAAAGATATGTGTAGTAAGAAGAAAATGGTATATTTATTAAAAGTATGTCATAACAAATTATTATTTATTTCAGTGTAATATGACTCATTTTAAATCTTGTTCAAGGGAGCTTCTAAAAAAATCACTGTCACTGGTTCGATAGTGTAAAAAGACCATATATTGTTGGACTCAATTTAATTATAATAAGCAAGCTCAAAACGCTTAAGAATACCTTATGAACATCATCCGCAGGACATGTCCTAACCAACACAGCCTTTGCTGCTTATCGTTGTCGCCATATAACTCATACAGCCCTAAGTTCATGCGATTCCTATACTCTCCGCAGAAGCATAAATCTTGTGTTCTCTCAAACACCCCAAGAATTTCTTTATAGTATCCATGATTCATAGTCATATACTTAGGAGCACGTGCAATAATAGCATCTTATAGAGTGTATGTCTGGATGCGTAGGCCAAAATAGCATCTGTTGGCGAGAATTATTCTTATCTCATTAGTTTTAGTTACGGCGGTATCGAGTTAATAATCTTTTATACTATAATATTGTGCTTTTATACTATAACACTGTAACGGGTGTTTTTTACAGACTTTGTTGGATAGAAAATTTTATGACGTTAATGTTCAAATACGATTTCGGCCATGTGGCCGCCACGGCTGGTGTGTGTATGGCGTAATCTAAAATACGCCACAAACTTAAGTAGCACGGATTGTCTGGTATAAGTTGTGCCCGCATGATTTTATGCAATATAACATTGTAGAACTTGCACGATAAACTATCGTTCTATCTGAATCTTAGTTTGGTAGTGAACTAACTGACGATGTGGTTTCATTTAGCGTCATCCTTATCAAGTCCACGGAAAATCAAATGCACAAACTTTTCAAGCCGCATATGCCGCTGTATTTCTTCAATAATTTTTCCAATATTGATTTCTAGGTGTTTAATTGACTCTGGTTTATCGACGTAGACAAGTAACGTTTCATATACCCAAAGAAAATATTTGGTTAAATCACATAACCGTGGTGGCCAACTATTACGATCATTACGTGAAATTACTCTTTCATCAAAAGTTTCTTTGAGTAAATCACTTGTAGTGCGCACTGTGTAGCATGTGGCTCCGTCTACAAGTCAGCAAGATTAATGCCAGCTAACTGAAGTACGAAAAAATTTCTAATCATGTTCCTATACCGTTCATCATTGACAGGTAACATTCTGATCATCATATTTTTTAAAGGCATGACTCTGCCAGCCCATAAAGCGCACCGAATAGTAATTTTCTGTAACTGCAATAGTGTTTTGACAAAAGCTTGCGGATTATCCTCATTCCAAATGCGACAATTCTGCTTATTTACGTCCCGATTCAACCAAAAATGGGCTTCATCGGAGAACAAAATTTTGAGTTTTGAACAGAACCATTATTTTGATAAAAAAAATTCAAGAATTTGCAAGCTTTGCTCTGGTGTAAGTCTATCCATAATGATATGTCAAACCAAACTAAACAAAAAGCAACTATTAGCTGTTAAGTCGGTTGTTAAATACATCGGGTGTTTTTTTTGGCAACAAACAAACTTTTACATGTTGTCCAATTTTTGTTGACTCTTTGTTCATAGCTTATATTTGGATTCATTAAGTGCCAGACCCATTTTTGACTTTGACTATTTTCAATATCCTCAAAGACAGAAGTTACCACTCGCAGTATACATCTCATGGCATGTACTGTCTAGTAAAAATTGCGTCTGCAGCATTTATTCCTGCATTTAGCACGATTTTATGCAATATAATGTAGAAGAGATCGCACTATGAACTCTCGCTCTCTCTGAATCCTTGTTTGGTAATAACTGACGATGCGGTTTCAATTGGCGTCATTTTTATCCAATTCTACAGAAACACCAAACTCAATCATGGCCTTAAGTACCTTCAGATCGAGAAATGGTTAGTTCTGTTCAGAAGTGATAATTTTTGCACGAAAGGCAAAGACAACCTAAAGTCAGCCTAAAAAGTGCAAATATGATAATTTGAAAGGTACCCAATAAGCAATTTTATTACCTTTGCAAGCAGGCAGATTCATCCGAAGGCAAGAATAAGTCCGAAATGTTATCTGAACACCATAAAAATAAGTCATTTTAGGATTTAATCATTATTGGCTATAAAAAACGGATATATTATTGCAACACGAAACAGAAGCTATCATAACTAAATGCCGTCCAATCAAACGAAGCAATGCCAAAACCAGATATCCATGACTCCAATGTAGTTCTCTGTATTTGGTGCGACCAAAAAGGCTGCTGAAATCGATTCAGACGATCATGGGAGACTTGTATTTTACACCATAGATTCATTTGAAACGAGCATTAGTTTGGAAAGCTCAGAATACGTGACCAGACTGAAAGCTCTAATATACCATTATTATAAAGGTCAGTCACATTTGGCAGGATCAGTTAAAAACTATTCAAAAATTTATTGTTTAAACGTTTTGTCCTATCCGAATACTATTTGTTTCCATCGCTTCAGAATGACCTCACTAGTAACGCTTAACTTCACAACACAATATCCAAAATGACTTGTTTTCATTTTTAGCTCAGAATCTATATGTTGTCACAAAGATGGCGAAGATCATAGTTCAAAAACATATTTTTCTAAAGTATCGTTATGTTAAAATCTAAATTATCTTTTTTAAAAAAAGAATTTGCCATTTTCCTTTTATAGCTTACAGTTCGCTGCTTAAGACTTTAGTTATTTTTGATGCCATGTTTTCGCGACAGCGTTTTTTCGTAATTACCTCTGATATTTATAATTCAAGCCTCTATTATGAATAGCAAGACATAATACCCCTTGCAAAATTTTAAGAGTGAATTACTAAAATTTGAAGAATCCACTGTAGATAAAAAAATCAAAGTGATCTCCAATTTGTATCGGGTGTTTGCCCATGCTTAATATATTGTTACGAAAATTAAAATACAACACGGCATTGTGGGGTTTTGGTATATTTTGTGTCACCCTGTCAATTTGGCAGCACTGCCACATCGACCTTCATTACGTTACATTTGAATTAACGGATATGGAATAAAAAGATGGTCGATATTTGCTGAACCTTCCAAACTGTAGGCAATTAGGTATATAAAGGGCTGCTTTACCTACACGTCAGTAAGTTATCGTTTGGCTGTCAATAAACAAAGTTGTGTTAAAGCGGAAATAAAAGTGTTGTATAAACGAATATTAAGTGTTGTATTTCGACAAGCAGTATGAAAGTTATAAAGAAGTAAATAAAGAAACTGTAACAACAACAAATTGGTTTAATTTTATTTTAACGCAACTTAAACGAACTTAAACGTTTTAAAAAGATTAGAATGTAACAATATTTATTTAATTTTCTACCATTTTTTTTCACGCTAAATATGTTTATTTAATTTTCTAATCCTTTTTAAACTTTTTTTAAAACATTTCAGTTCTTTTAAACTGCGTAGAATCAAATACAGTTTTTATTTCCTCAACTAACTTTCTACACAATGCCCAACTTCTTTTACTTCCACATATTATTCAACACTTTTACTAACGCCTTAGCAAGACTTAACTCTTTAACCGGTTAAGCAGAATGTTACGCTCTTTTATAGTAATGTTCTAGTATATTCTACAACCCACTATTCAGCTAAGTTAATTCAAATGCAAAGTCTTAATACCCAAAATTGGATGGGTAGCATTCTTCAAATAAATACAGTAGTCTAGGCAGGGTGGTCGTAGCCTTGACAGAAACCACTAAAAAAATTCCATAATAAAGATGTTGGTACATCTTTTAAGGCGTTTTGATTTTCGTAACAACATTGTGAAATTAAGCGTTTACAAATTAAAAAATGTTTTTCTTATATGTCTTATGTTTTAATTTCAATATGTCTACTTGTTAAGGTTGAGGTACGAGTATTTAACCAAAGTTTTAACCATGGCCATGATCACATAATTTATTGATTTTATTCTTTTTGTTTTATTTCGTTTATTTTTTATTTTTGTCATACTACTACTGCCTAAATAATAGACAAAAAAAGTAATTGCCTGTCTGTATGTTTGTCCGTCTAACTCTTTGTTCATACATACAAACTTTACCAAATAAATTACTAACAATTTGCATAGAACCACTACTTCTACTTAGTGTCTATGGTAAAATGCCATATGCTTTAGTTCTCTGCAGGCATTATTGTTTATAAACTTCCTTTAGTTGCTATTGTGACGTTACTATTATAGAGAGGCTTTTGTTTTTCATCTCCCTCACAATTGCTGGGGTGCATTATAATTTGTAACAATTTTGTTGCCACAAAACACTTGATTTACTTATTAAGTGTTTGTATATGGATGGCTTTAGTACAACGAAAAAATATCCAACTTTAACTCTTAACACAATAGTCACCTGAATGTAAAATTTTAAATAGATTTTGTGTTTGATTTTCATTTACTTGAAGATTTAGTTGTTGCAGTTGTCGCTCTTTTCGGTGTCTTTCTTTTTTATTATGTTTTCTAGTTTTGTTAAAGTTTCTAGTTTAGTACGTGCCTGCCCTAGTGACCAAATAAACCACATTTGTATGCCAAAGCATTTTGACTGCCTACAAAACGAATAAACAACGAACGTACAAATAAACGTCTCAAGCAGTAGACTTGACTTCAAATAGAAAAAAGACGTCTATTGTCTCTAACATGTGAGTCTTTGTAAATTGGTTAGCCTGTAAAGCAAGCGATATATAATAAAAGCGTCAACAAAACAAGTGTTAACAGTTTTTGGTCTATAATTTGGTTTTAACAATTCTAAACATGAGATAAAATATGTTTTTTTTTAATTTCTTTTCTTTTCTATTTTATTTATTTGCTTGACTCTTGGTAGTTTAACATTTTTAAGAAATTACTGTTTTTACCAGGTTTTTGTTTGCAAAAGTTTTGTATGCAAAGCACCTTTGCTATAAATTGTTAAGGTTTTAAGGTTGGTTGTGTTTGTTGGGTATTTTCATTTAGAAATTTCATTTTCTTTTTACTTCTATTTACTTTGTCAGTGAATATCTGTTGCACTAATTAAGTATTTTTTTATTCTAATTAAATAGTTAATGTTTTTTCTAAAGTCAGCAAAGAAAGTGTTTTGTTTCTAGGCTTATGGTTGAACAGTTTTATTTTAAAATTAAACAGATTTGCATGTGTGAAACTGTTTTTTCTTGTTATCATGTTGTTGTTATCATATTAACTGGCATTGAGATTAATTTATAATTATAAAATAATTTTAATTGCCACTGTAATTTTACAGCGCCTCCAAAGTGAACATAATTATTATGAATAATGCAGTTTAATTTTCCAGCTGGTGTATGACTTAGTCTCTCCAGGTTCGGAACAAAGCAAAACTTTGAATACAAAAACAGACTTTATTGACAAAACCTTAAACAAAATTTTTCGAGTGAATAAAACTTCGCATTTAAACATTTAAGCTTTTAGACCAATTCTTGGGTATCGTATTTGTAATCTGGTGTTTTAATGCCTGAGAAATAGTGATGCTCTCTTTACTTGTAAAATTACTGCCGAATCGTACCTCAGAAAACGGAATAAGCGCCGTTTCTACAAAAATTTTAGTTAAAAAATGCAATAAAACAAAAATGGTTTGATATTTAGCCGAATTTATTTTTTTGTTGTGAAGTACAATTGTTCCGCTTAGAAACGAAATATTATTTCATTCATATGGCTTCACAGTACTCCATTTGATCGGACCAATTTTCGAGAACTTTTTTGAGCATCTCGAATGTCGGCCTTCAAATGCTCAACTCGGCGCCCCAATAAAAATAGTCCAACGATGTCAAATCGCAACTTCTTGGCGGTCAACTGACGTCATCATTTTGGCTAATTAAACGACCATCAAACGTTTGATGCAATAAATCGATTATGGCATGAGATGTTGCACCATCCTGTTGAAACCAAACATCGTTCACATCAAAACTATGAAGAGCGGGAACAAAAAAATTAATTATCATGGAACGATAGGTGTTTCTATTGACCGTAATGGCTGCAAAATATAAAATATGGGCCAAACAGTCACTCGTAATGAGTGCATAGGCGTGGTCTTACAGGTTTGAGTTTTCTAAGCCCAAAATACGGCCATTTTGCTTATTAACGTACCCACCAAGATGAAAATTAGCTCCATCCGAAAAGATGATTTTACATGATGATAAATTTCTAGTAAATTCCAACGTTGCTCAAGAGTAAATCATTCATTCGATTCATTTCGTTCATTGGAGATAATATACTAAATTTTGTGATGGAATAGAATCACATAAGTATTGCAAGATTCGAAATAACGGCTCGTTCAAATTTAAACCGATAGATAGCCCACCCCAGACAAGGTGATGAAAAGTGTTGGATTTTATTATTTACAAAGTGTGGTGAGGTAGCTTGGTAAAGTTGTTAGAGTGCACGCATAACAGCACAAGGTTCGAGTCCCAGCAAAGGATATGACGAAAAAAATTTAATTGTAGTCTCGAGTGATTAAAAACGAGGCTTCAACTTCCCACTCCAGACAACTCCATCTAAAAAAAGAAACGTAGAAGCTCCCCTGACCAGCCAGCATTTCCCTGGCGATAATGACAAACATCGGACAAATGATCAGGAAAAAGCGCTACCTACTGGGGAAAAAAATTACAATGCTAAAGTAAGGATCACCACCACCAATTTACACAACGGTGCCCAGTCAAGGGCCGTTGTGGGGCTGAAAGTGGAGGCAGCACGTGTTTGTATTTACACTCACGTGTCACTAAGCCTGACCAGAAGTATTCTGGTGCCATGGGAATCGGGAGCCCCAGAGATTCCGATCTCTGCTCGATTTTTGGTCTTCCACAAGGTGGAGCTTCGTGGTGGCTGTGGTTTAGACCTAAATCGCAGACAGAGTGCGAGCTCGGTGTGGTGTTTCATCTCCTCAACCGGGTGCTGTGACCCACACCACGGCAGGAGTTTAGATAGTCTCCGACTCCCCACCAAGGTGTGAAGGTTATGAGTGTCCTAGCAACACGCCTTCGAATTGGTACTCACTTGTGATATTCAGTCGTGGGTATCATAGGTGGGGGCGTTGGTGGACGCATCATATTCACTCATGCCATTGGGGCACCGTGGGGTATTCCGCTCGGCGAAGACGACACTACCAATTAGCAACGATCTTCACCACAACGCAGTTAACTGTAAATGAAAACAAGAAATTGGAAATGAAACAAGAAGTTGGCAGAGAATTATCAAACAACAAATATCTGCCAAATGCTCGCTTCGGCTTCGGTGACATACCTCTATCCATTGGTCCATATTTTCAATGGCTCTAAAACATAATTGAGGTCGTTAATATGCCGAATTATCTTACCCTTTAGCTCTTGAATTGTTCTTGGTTCAACGGTGTCAAATCACATGATTGTGGCGTCCATTTTTTTGTTTTTTTTTCCTATTTTTGTTTTAATCATAAAATTTTATAATTGACAAAAACATAACCAAATAATACAACAGATGAAAAGGTTAAAGTCACTGTATGTGGCCAAAACAAATTTAACGAATTATGTTAATACACTAAATTACAGTGCGTGTGAAATTTTTAATTGTGAAAAAAGTCATTTAAAGCAATTAAAACAATAGAAGTGTCTGGCTTACTTTAAGCAGATTTCCTAACCTTGCCAGTCATATTTTTTGATTTTTTTTTTCTTGTGTTTTTTGGGAAGATGCATATTACTTTTCTGTTGTCCACATTTTGATATGACATTTGATAATAATTATCATCTTTTTATTTCATTTTTCAAATTTATGGCTATTTTTGTATAAAAACCTGTTTAAAGCGAATTAAATTTCGGTTAATCATTATTTCGAATAAAAACATTTTGAAAAACGTGTTTTCTATATTTTTAAATCGCATCATACACTCACTCTGACAATGTTAAAAATTAAAATAAAATTATTAAAAAAAAAAAAAAACATGAGTTAGTATGGTACTGGAATTTGTAAATCTTATATGATTTAATTTGTTTACATCTTTACAAAAATAAATGACAATAAATGGGTTAAATGAATGAAATATTTTCTTGGTTTATTTCAGTTTTTATATATAATAAAAGAGCCTTAAAAAAATTATAAAAATACAATATATAATAAATAAATTATGATAAATAAGGCATTGCGTTATATCTAAAACAGCTGCATACAGATTACAAAGATAGTTTTATCCGTTACTCCACTTCGGGGCATATGATTTCCATAGGGCCTCTTTGTCTTGTTTCAGTTTCTTTGTAATAATTTTTGTCTTTCAGCTAAACCGGTAGCCGGTATCTAGAATAGATCTTGTCATCGCCTAACACACAATGCCCTCTGTATATCTGGTGTAGTAGTAGTTCGGGGCGTTGCAGTTTTTGCATATCATAGACCCCCACCTTCTTCTTTTTTTACTTCCAACGCCAACAAGGAAAAAACAGTGGCCAGACTCTTCTGCAGATGTTTTGTATTTTAGCTTCCTTTACTCTTACCTCCGCTGCGTATCGAATAAGCCGATTAACGTCAAGTTTTTTGCCCAACTTAATTTATATTTCTTTCATTCAGTGTTTGACGAATTCCACCATAGAAAGGTATACAGATTATTGAAGCCTTTTACGAAAATGAGCTTTCAAATCAAAATGCGTTTCGTGCACTTCGTGATTTTTTATTTTGGGGGGGGGGGTCAGCATAATCGACCAAATGTGTCCATAATTGGGAGAACTGTTGGCAAATTTCAGCAATACGGGTCTGTAGAAAATGTGGAACCAGATTCAATTGACTCAAGAGCTGAAGCCTACTGACCATTTCAAGCGTCGTAAGTACGACGACTTGTAAGTTGAACAGACAAAAGTGATTAGTGAGTTTACAAACAAAATCATCTTCATATACACGGCAGACTTTTATCTCAAATGAAAATCCACGAGTGATTGTTGGAAAGATGATGCATCCACAAAGAGTGACTGTTTGGTACGGTTTATGGGCTGGAGGCATCACCGGGCCGTCGACCAAGCAGTTACCGTGAATGGTGCTTGCTATCGTGAGATGATAACGTGTTTCTTGTGGCAGGAAATTGTTAATATGGACCTGGATGTTATGTGGTTCCAACATGATGATGCCACTTGTCACACAGCTAACGAAACAATGACATTTTTACGCGAAAAATTCAATGACCATGTTACCTCATGCCATGGCAAGGTTAACTGCCCGCCACTATCATGAGATTCGACACCGTTTGACTTCTTACCTTGGGTATATTTAAAAGAAAAAGTGTACAACAATAAGCCAAGAATAATTCAAGATCTAAAGAATGCAATTATGTTTCAAAGTCATTGAAAATAAGGATCGACGGATAGAGGTATGCTACCGAAGCCATGGCGAGCATTTGGCCGATATTTTTTTTCACACATAATTGTCATAGATCCTTCTCTATCATAATAAAAATTATTAAGATTATGCTCTGAAAACTTTTTGTTTTATTTGCAATTTACGTTGTGCGTTCTGATCGGACCACTTTTATATATTGTATTCATGACAGTGAAGTATTCAACTTTTGTTTAATTTTTACGACAAACGAATGTGCTTTTATGATATTTATTTTATTTATTTATTGAGTCTATGATTTAGTTCGTGCAGGCTAGATTAACAAACGCATTTAAATAATAAAAGAACAATAACATACGTTTTTTATAATTTGTCTTTGAGTCAAATTTAGTTACCTTTCAAATAATTTCCTATTAATATTTTAATAAATAGTTTTTCATGTGTATGTACATATTTGTTTGTCAGCATCCCATCTTGGATGATTCATTTAAACCGACACAGTATTTTGTTGACATATTCACATTTATGACTGTGTTTTTGAAATTGTTTTGTTTGATTTTATGCGTTTTCGAAATTAATCTGATAATCGACTTCTTATTAAAAAAAAAACCGGTTTTCCTTATTTATATTTTTTCATTATTTTGTGGTCATATTAAATGATATTATTGCGGTGGTATTATTATGCAAATTATATTTGTATATCAAAAAAAAGGTTTAATAAAATAAAAACTTTAATAAAACAGTGTTTATACATAAAGACAATGATATTAAAAACCTAAAAAATATTTATTTTTTTGAAGATCGTACATATAAAAAGAATTATTTTTAATAAGACCTACACCTTGACCTTGAGTAGAAATACAGAAAACCTAAATTAATAAAAAAAAAACAAAAATATTAACAATTAAAATTTTATAAATATATTTCCTAATTACAAAGCCCTTTTATAAATATAAACCATTGAACTTGTGTAATAAAACATATGTAATTGATTAAATAAAAAAAGAAATATTTGCTTTACAAAAGTTAAATAAAACCTTAAGTATTAATCAGTAAGACAAGCAAAAGACTTAAGCAACAAACTTGCTTATTAAATTTTTAAAAGTGATGGATGATCAAACAAAAGCAAAAAATATATAAAATTTAAAAGCCGTTATTATTATAATTGATTGTCTTGAAAAACCAAAATGAAAAAAATCAGCGGTTTTCTAAGATCTTGAAATCAATTAAAGAAATTTTTAATAGAGATGCTGTATAATCAAAACCTTGAGGCATTTTATCGTTAGAACAGTTATAATTATAGTCCAGAATAAAATAAAGGTTCTTAAGGAACAAAACATTTTTTTTTATCTTAATATAATTTTAATGACTTAAACACACATTACATACAATAAATCTTACACTCCATGCGAGGTTTTCTAATCAACAATTAAATTTTAGTAAAAGTGGAAACTAAATTTTTAATACTACAAAGGCGATACCAAAATTAGACGTCCTAACCTTAGATGTTGTTCATAATATGGAAAAATTACTATAAAACACATATTTTTCGTTCAAGACGCCACTTTGCTTAGTATTTTTCTTACAGCTATGGAAACTAAGCGATCTAAGTAAATTTGTAAACATTGATCACCATTAAGTAATTGCATACTACCTTGATCAAAAAGTTTCAGGAATAACCCCCTTGTGGCGATCCCATCGTTCCGATTTGAACCGATTTGAATCGCTAACACACATAGAGATAGATGTACTCTTGGCAATGTAGCTTTTGCAGATATCAAGCTATGACGCTAAGACTTAGCGGAAATATCAACAACAGATGTAGCACCTTAACAAAAAAACACAAAGTTGTATTAAAGGGTATTCCAACCAAAACGCACATCGTGAATTGCAAATAAAACAAAAAGTTTTGAGAGAATTATCTTAATAATTTTTAATATGATAGAGAGGTCTATGACAATTATGTGTGGAACAAAATATCGGCCAAATCCATCGATCCATATTTTCCATGATTCTGAGGTATGTAGTTAATGTGCCTATAGCTCTTGCATTGTTCTTGGATTATTGACGTACACTTTTTCATTTAAATATCCCTGAAGAAAGAAGTCCAACGATGTCAAATCACATGATAGTGGCGTCCACGGCCATTGAATTTCTCGCGCAAAAGAGCCATTGTTTCGTTGGCTGATTGGCAAGTGATACCATACTGTTGGAACCACATATCGTTCAGATCTATAAGATCAATTTCTAGCCACAAAATGTCCACGATAGCAAACATCATTTTCGTGGAAGTATGGCCCAATGACGCCGCCAGCCCATAAATCGCATCAAACAGTCATTCTTTGTGGATGCATCAGCTTTTCTGCAATCACTCTCTTTTGCCCAAATGCGGCAATACTGCATGGTTACGAATCCATTGAGATGAAAGTGTGCCTCGTCGCTAGAGATGATTTTCTTTACAAAGTCATAATTCACTTCTATCTATTCAACTAAACATTTGCCGTATTGGCGATTCTTGAAATGATTAGTAAGCTTTAGCTCTTGAGTCAATTAAACCTTGCAAGCATGTAAATCCAAATCTTTATTCAAAATTCGCATCAATAATATTCGCGAGATGTTCAATTCTTGGTTACGACGACGACAAGTCGAGGTAGACGGCTCTTCTGCTACACTGTCGCTAGCAACAGCAATGTTTAACGCAGAACGAACTGGGCGAGCATTCACAGGTGTTTCCAGATTTCCTACAGACCCGGTTTGCTGAAATTTGTGTACAATTTTCCCGATTGTGAATGGTCGGTTTTTGCTGATCTAAAAATCACGAAGTGCACGAAATGCATTTTGATTTAAGCGTCCATTGATGCCGCCGGGTGCACTGGCAGCTCTTGAACTGCTTCTGACTGCTTTTCAAATGCTCTCCAAATTCGACCTCTTTTTTTTGTGTGTGTTGGTATACCCATTGAACCAACAATAAATTTCGTTGCTGAAGATAATTCTTCGACACGAAACACATTTCTCTCACAGTACGGATTTTGATTATAAAATTTAATGATTTACAAGCGTTGTTCGTTTTTGGTCTGTTTGTAGTGAAATGCCAAACCTTACATTGTCACATCACGAATCCTTTTATAACAAAAAAAAACTACATTGAAAAACCGTTTTAAAAAAATCACCCGTTATTTTCATATAAAAAACTTTAATAATAATGAATTTTTCTCGTATTTCTTCAAAATTCATTATACAAAGGTTGTACTGATACATTTCTTTCCCGTCACTCCTTTTGGGAATGATGGGTCTGAGGCTTTTCACAAAGCATCCATTACTTTGTTTCAGTTTCAGTAATCAAGTTGATTGTCAAACTAAAGCTGATTAATCTACAGTAGACTGCCTCCATATAATTGCGTATAGCGGTGAAGATCCTTGCTAAATGGTGGTTGTGGTGGTGGTGGTGATCCTTACTTTGCATTTTAATTTTTTCCCAATAGGTGGCGCTTTTTACTTATCATTCGTCTGATGTTTGTCATCATCGTCTGTGCTATAACCACTACAACCAACAGCTATAACAAAGTATTTTTCGATTCTTTATATCGAATTTTCACTGTACCCTAATATTTGAAATAAAATTATGGATACTGCTTGCTTGCTTTAAAAACAAAATTTACTAAACGACTCACAATGTTTGAATGGAAAGCATTTTTCTGCTTACAGTTGCTAAATGCAATATAAACAACCTGCTTATTTCCTTAATTAAAAAATTATAAAGGGTCCGCCATCTAACGTTTTTTTTCAACTAGTGCTTATTTCGTGAATGGTAACACTTAGCTCATGTCTGATTTGACAGATAATTAGTTTTATCCTTCCGCTGAACGAATATGGTTGTGTAAACGCTTGAACAACGCTGGGAATCTAGGCCTGCGATCGACTTACAGAAGATGCCGATTTTGCCAAAAAAAAAAATCATCTTTTCAGATGAAGCTCATTTTGATCTTGGCGGGTATGTAAACAAGCAAAATTGTCGCATTTGGGGCACAGAAAACCCGCACGCTTACATTGAAAAGCCGCTACACCCAAGACGAGTCACTGTTTGGTGCGGATTTTGGTCCAGAGGCATAATTGGGCCATTTTTCTTCGAAAATGAGCAAGGAGTGGCCGTTACAGTCAATGGCGATCGTTATCGGGCCATGTTGAACGAATTTTTGTTCACGAAAGTGAAGAGGAGGATATTAGCAACATTTGGTTTCAACAGGACGGCGCTACGTGCCACACAGCCGAAGCTACACTCGATGTTTTGCGGCCTGTTTTTGAAGATCGCTTTATCAGCCGCAGAGCTGATGTCATTTGGCCACCTCGGAGCTGCGATTTGACACCGTTGGACTATTATTTGTGGGGTGCCGTCAAATATAAGTGTTACACCAACAAGCCAGAGACAATTGACGCTTTAAAGGACAATATTCGTGAAGCCATTGGTGAAATACAGCTTCACACAATCGATAATGTACTTAAAAATTGAACCGATCGTGTAGGCTACTGCATGGCCAGCCGAGGCAGCCATTTGAATGAAATTATTTTCCATTATTAACCGGAAGGATTGTACTTTCAAAGAAATATGAGAAAATATTCAGTAGTTTTTTTTATAGAATTTTCAAAAAAAAAAAAAAAAAAAAAAAATTATTTGGCGGATCCTTTACAAATTTTTTTAATAAATTCTTAAACGCAATATTTATATGTAGTAAACTTATTAATTAATTGGGCTGGCGTGGTGTAGTGGTTAGAGCGCACGCATAACAACACAAACGACCCAAGTTCGCGCAGAGGACATGACCAAGAAAAAATTCAATTGTGGTTTCGAATGTTTAATAATAATAAAAAAAAAGGCTTCAACTTCCCTCCAGACAAAGAAAAAAAATAAAGAAAAAAGCCCCCTGACCCTTCTCGCATACCTCTGGCGATGATGATAATCATCAGACGAACGATCAGGAAAAACACGCCACATACTGAGAAAAAATTATAATGCTAAAGTAAAAACCACCACCAATTAGCAAGGATCTTCACCACTACAAACAAAAAAAATAAAAATATAAATTGGAGGAAGCTACAGCGGATTAATCATCTATTAGCTTGATATATCAAATTGATTAAAAAAACTGAATACATGCTTTGTGTAAAGCCAATATGCTTCCTAGAGGAGTAACTGAGAAAAAAATACTTATTCATTAAATATGAATATTAAAATATATGTATTTTAAGTTTTTGTATTACATTCTGACTTTTATTGAGTACAAATTGCAAAAAAAAATCATTTAATTTTCTTATCTAATTTTCTTTTAAAAGTTTTGTTTATTTTAGTATATAATTGCCTCATACTCGTATATTATTTAATGATTTTTCTTTTTCTTTTCTATTTGCTTAAAATCAATTCCCACCAGATTTTACGTTTTTGAATATCAGCAGCCGAAGATGTTTATAATTTTTAAGCATTTCCTGGACATTTACCGCATTTGTTGTTTTTTTCTTTTTAACTTTTCTGCAATTAACTGTTACAACAAAAATGCAAAAATTTTTCACTAGAAATACAAACTTTACTGTAAAACATTGTAGCCGGCCATAATTTATTGTATAGTTAGTTATGTATACTAATACTTATAGGAAACTAATAATGTACAGCAACAAAATAGAAAAAAAAATCGAAAAGGCAAATTTAAAGATTTTCTTCGTCATTTTGGGTTTATCATTTTTCTTCAAGACGTTTTACTAATTAAACGCAAAGAGAGATAAAAACAAACCTACAGAAAATCTTTACTACAAATATGCATACCACACACGTATTACCAGGCCTAGAGTAGCAGTAGCAGTAGCATTTGCAACAACAACAACAATTAAAACATTATGCAAAAAAAACACTTAAAACCAGTAGACATCATATAACGGTTGTGTATGTTTTAGCCAAACACTTACACATGCTGTTTGAACTAAGCTGAGAGAATAATTAAAAGAATTTCGGTATTTTTATAGGCAATTTTCATGTTTCATTGTTGTCGTACAACATTACAACAACATACTGAACGAATGAATGGAAACAGTTAATAGGATTACAAACTCAAACAAATATTTGTCGTGTGTGTTTGATTAAATGTATGTGTGTGAAAATTTGGTCCGAAAACAAATCCTTAAAATGTTGGAAAATGTTTAAGAAATTTTTATCAAAAATCACCACCTTAATAAGGTGCCACGGCGGGTCAAAGTGAAGTAAATAAAGTTTCTATAGGTAGGATGATGTATGAAGGCATTATTTATGCGATACTTATTTTCCTTAAGAAAATAAACAAAAAACCTTATGTTTGAAATTACCTAAAGGGTGGTCCAAGCATAATGCACGATGTTAATTGTGAGTACCACCTTAATGTCGATTTTTTTTTTTGCCCAACTTAATGACACTTTTTTATTTCCGTATTTGGCAAACTCAACCATGGGTAGGTACACAATCGAGTAGCGCGATAAGATTGTTGAAGACTTTTACGAAAATGGGCGAAAATGCATTTCGTGCACTTCGTTGTTGTTTCGGTCAGCATACGAGGGCGGATTGATATTGAAGCTACCTAAGTAGCAATACACTTAATAAGACCATTTTCCAACTTTTTTATACCATCTGAACAATACGATTTTGGGAACTTCTCAAAATACGCCTTAGTTTCGCTAATCACTTCTTCGTTTGAGATGAATCTTTTTCCTGCGAGCCATTTTTTCAAGTTTAGAAACAGGAAAAAGTCACTAGGGGCTAAATCTGGACTATAAGGTGGATGATCAACCAATTCGAAGTTGATTTCTCGTAGTTTTAGCATCGTATCTAATGCTAACCGGTGCATTGTCTTGAAGAAAGAGCACTTTTTTCGTGTTCAAATGTGGTCGTTTTTCCTTGATTGCATCAACCAATTGATCCAATAATGCACGATAATACTCTCCTGTGATTGTGGATCCCTTTTCAAGATAATCGATGAGCAATATTCCGTGTGCATACCAAAATACAGTGGCCATAACCTTGCCAGCCGATTTCGCTGTCTTCGCCTTCTTCGAAGCACTTCCACCAGCTTCCACCCACTGCTTCGATTGATTTTTGGTTTCAGGTGTATGGTGGTGGACCCACGTTTCATCAACAGTTATTAATCTACGCCAAAATTCAGCAGGATTATGCTTTATCATGTCCAAACATCGCTGTGAAGTGATCTGTCGAACTCGTTTTTGTTCAACACTGAGCAAACGTTTTTGTCTCTTTCGCCGTTTTGCCTTTCAAATAACAGTGTTTAATCACTACACGAAATTGACTTTTTTCCATTTTCCAAAACCGACTACAACAAATAAACTAACCGATGAATTTGGCTAAAATTTTAACAGCTGACGTTTGACAGATCATAATTTCTAAGAAAGATAAAGTTTTTGTGTTTGTGCTGCCATCTAGCGCTAGGTAGCTTCAATATCAATCCACCCTCGTAAATGGCAAAATGTGTCTACAATCGGTAGAATTGTGCACAAATTTCGGCACATCAGCATATTTTCCTCCTCAGTGGATTCGTTAACAAGCAGAATTGCCACATTTAGGCAAATGACCATCCACGAGTGATTATTGAAAAGACGTTGCATCCACAAAGAGTGACTGTTTGGTGCGTTTATGTACTGGCGGCGTCATAGGGCCGCACTTCTCCCCAAAATGAGGTCGGCCAAGCAGTTACCGTGAATGGTGCTCGCTATCGAGAGATGATAACAAACTTTTTGTGGCCAAATTTGAATATATGGACCTGGATACGTAGTTCCAACAGAATGGTGCCACTTGCTATACAGCCAACGAAACAATGGTTTGTTTTGCGCGATAAATTCAATGGCCATGTTATCTCATGTAGCGGCAATCTTAATTGGTCGCCACGATCATGTGTCTTGACATGGTTGGACTTCTTTCTTGTGTGATATTTTAAAGAAAAAGTGTACGTCAAGAAGCAAAAAACAATTCAAGAGCTAAAGGATGGGATAAACCGGCATATTAACGACATTGAATCCCATTTGTGTCTCAGAGTCATTGAGTCATTATGGACCGATGGATAGCGACCAACATTTTGCTTCATATAGAATTGTAATAGAAAAATTATTCAGATAATTAACTTTTTGTTTTTTTTTTTACAACCAACATCATGCGTTTTAGTAGGACCATTTATTAGCTTGATTAACATTTATACCATTAATGGAGCTGTACAAAGATCAAACTATCTACAGAAGCAAGGTCCGGATGGTATGGTGGTTGTATCAAAACTATGCAGCCTAACTTTTTCAGTTTTTCAATAATGAAATTACTTGCTGCAATCTCGTTAATCAATCTCGTTGTTGACAGTAAGGATTAGAATCAACCAATTGACCCTTCCAAACCCACCAGAAACACAGCATTACGTTTCTTAGTGTCAATACTGACTTTGCGAAAGTTTGCGCAGTTTCACCCTGCTTCTTTTATGGTCTTTTTCACACATTTTTATCGTACGTGATCTACTAATCCTCGCCCGTAATCATTCGCTACAGAAATAGTGCGGAAATTTCGTTGATTTTAGTAATGAAACGCAAATGGAAATTTGGTCCATTAAAATTTTCACAGTAAATTTTTTGGCGTCCAAAAACCGAGCTTCTTTTTTTTCTCCGTCACTATCTAGAGAGCATATTGGCTTCCCACAAAGCATTTATAATTTTGTTTCACTTTCAGAAACAAGTTAATTTTCCATATAATTGTGTATAATGGTGATAATCCTTACTTAGATAGCAATTATCTGGCGTTTCTTCTGATTGTCCGTCTGATGCTTGTCATCATCACCATAGGTAAGCTGGAAGGCAGGAGGGCTTCTTTAGATGGATTAGTCTTTATTAAACACTCGAAGTCGCAATTATTTTTTTTTTTTTTTGTCATGTCCAGGGATTCTAACCTGGGCCGTTTATGTTGTATGTGTGCGCTCTAACCGCCACATTACGCCACCCTCATGTATGTGTATGTAGCTTTCTTCAAATGGTTGATAACCGCTTGGTGATGAATGCCTCCACACTGCTTGTGTGCCGATCTTCCTCAATCTTTTCCATGATTTCATCAATTTCTTTAATCGACCAGAGCGTAGTGCATCTTTAATATCAATATTATCAGATCGAAAACAAGCAAACCATTTCGCTGCTCTTTTTCTAATTACAGCATTGTCTGCGTGATTTCTGCGTAATTTTTAGCTGTATGCGTTGCTCTTTTAAATTTTTAAAAATGAAAAAACTAAATTTTCACAAATTTCTGAACGCAGATAACTTTTCACAGAATAATGCAATTTTAATAATGTTTTTTAACAAGCTGTAGTGTTGCCTGATGCAATTAAAAAAATTTTTTTTTTATTCAACTTTCAAGAAATTTCTTATAAAGGGTCCGCCAAATAATTTTTTTTTTAAATGCTATAACAAATACTGAATATTTCTCAAATTTCTTTTTTTATTTGAGAGTACAATCCTTCCGGTTAATAATGGAAAATAATTTCATTCAAATGGCTGCCTCGGCTGGCCATGCAGTAGCCTACACGATCGGTACAATTTTTAAGTACATTATCGATTGTGTGCAGCTGTATTTCACCAATGGCTTCACCAATATTGTCCTTTAAAGCGTCAATTGTCTCTGGCTTGTTGGCGTAACACTTATCTTTGCCGGCACTCCACAAATAATAGTCGAGCGGTGACAAATCGCAAGTCCGAGGTGACCAAACGACATCAGCTCTGCGGCTCTTAATGCGATCTTCAAAAACAGGGCGCAAACATTGAATGTTGCTTCGGCTGTATGGCACATAGCGCCGTCCTGTTGAAACCAAATGTTGCTAATATCCTCCTCTTCACTTTTGTGAACAAAAATTCGTCCAACGTTGCCCGATAACGATCGCCATTGACTGTAACGGCTACTCCTTGCTCATTTTCGAAGAAAAATGGCCCAATTATGCTTCTGGACCAAAATCCTTACCAAACAGTGACTCGTCTTGGGTGTATCGGGTTTTTAATGTATGCGTGCGGGTTTTCTGTGCCCCAAATGCGACAATTTTGTTTGTTTACATACCCGCCAAGATCAAAATGAGCTTCATCTGAAAAGATGATTTTTTTGCCAAAATCGGCATCTTCTGTAATTCGATCGCAGGCCCACTTAACGAAGCGAAAACGCATTGGACAAAACCATATTCGTTCAGCGGAAGGATAAAACTAATTCTCTGTCAAATCAGACATGAGCTAAGTGTTACCATTCACGAAATAAGCACTAGTTGAAAAAAACGTTAAATGGCGGACCCTCAATAACTTATAGAATTTTTACTTAAGCATCCCCCTTTATAACAGTAATAATAAAATATATCAATACTTATATTAGTTTAAAGTTGTCTACAATTTTATAACAATTTCATTTTTTGTTGAAAAGTATACAGCAGAAGAAACATATTTTCCCATCAAATAAAATCATCATTTTCCTTCTTTCCTCCTCACTGTTTGTTTAGTGATGCCAAATAATGGTATTTTACACCTAAACAAAATGTTTATTTCTTCCAATACTGTTGTCTTATGTTTTCTTTCCTCTTTAAGAAGATAATCAAATATTTGACCTGTTCAGTAAATAAATTTCATTTTAAGCAGCTCAATATATATTTCGTTAAAGACCCACAAAAAAGAAAAAAAAAGAGAAAATCTCAACAAGAGTATTACCAAGAGTATCTCAACACTTGCATTTGTAACACTGGCTGTTAAAAAAAAGACGGAGCATTCAAAATAATGTAAGAAAAACGAACAAGAAAAATAGTTTAGTGGTTTTGGTACTTAGAAGAAGGTATTAAAGTACCTTAAAAACATTTGGAATTGGCTTAAAATTTTATGTAAAAGGGTAGCAGTTTATAATCATTTCTGCAACAAAATCGTTTCTTCTATTCTAGGGAGCATGGAACGACAGTTCCATTGCTTTGTTTTAGTTTCACTAATCAAGTTGATTTTTCAAGCTAAGTACTCGTAGATGATTAATCCACTGTAGCCCCCCTTCATATTGATTGTATAGTTGTGAATATCCTTGCTAATTGGTGGTGATCTTTACTTTAGCATTGTAATTTTTTCCCAGTAGGTGGTGTTTCTTGCCTGGTCATTCGTCTGATGTTAGTCATCATCGCCAGAGATAGGAGGAAGATGAGGGAGACACATGTGTTTCGTGTGTTTCTTCAGCGACGATGCTCATTTTTGGATCAACGTATACATCAATAAACATAATTGCCGATTTTATGTGAAGAGCAGCAAGAGGCAGTTTAAGAGATGCCAATGTTCTTTGAAAAATACTCTAATTGGTGTGGATACGATAAAAATCTTAACGTTATAGAAAATGGAGCCGGGTACCGTGAGATGTTAAACGTCTTGGTTGACATATAGTTTCCACAAGACGGTGCCACATGCCATACGACACACTATACCATAAACCTATTGAGAGGCAAGTTTGGAGAAGTTCACTTGCAGCCAAGGTCATGCGAATTAACCACACTAGACTATTTTTGTGGGGATATGTGAAGTCTCTCATGTACAGTGGCAAGCCGGCCACAAATCCAGCCCTAGATATGCTGGAAAAAGTATGCCAAAATTGGAGCTCATGAATTAACCACCCATGACGTACATCCACATGAAATAATCTTTACAGAGTAAATTTTTTTTAATCCACTGTAGCTCTCCTCTTATGATTGGGTAGAGGTGAAGAACATCACTGAGTAATGGCGGTGATCTTTACTTTTAGCAGTAGGTAGCGTTTTCTCCTGATGTTTCATTCGTCTGATGTTTGTCATCATCGCCAGAGGTAAACTAGAAGGTCAGGAGGGGTTCTTCTGGATTTTGGAGTTGTCTGGAAGAAAGTGGAAGTCTCTTTATTTAATACTCGAAACCACAAATAAAATTTTTCGTTATGTTCTCTGCTGGGGCTCGAACCTGGTCCGCTTGTGTTGTTATGCATGCGCTCTAACCACTACATCACTAGAAATATTTCATTGCCTTTTGCAACTTTTCTGTGCTTGCTTTATCGCACGCGGTTAAAAAGTTATAAGCATTCTCCCTTAGAGTCTTCTTTTGAAACACCTAAACTAAGAAATGTCTAGAAATGGCGTGTTGTTCCCGAGCAAGTATTCGAAGGCTTTAAGCATTAAATATGTAAAGTTTCATACCAAATGAATATGTAAAGTTTACCCAAACGTGTTTGTTATCTTACTGATTAAGGACTTCTCCAGCTGAGGGACAAACGACCTCAATTAAATTCTTCCAAATGTTCCAGTCTCGTGCTATCCGAGCTGCTTTGTTCTCAATGTTCGTTGCCCTCATTATTACATCCAGTAACAGCAGGAATAGAAATTGTGACAGTATGCATCTTTGTCTCTGCCTTTACAGTGTCGAAAGCTCACTCAAAATCTTTAAATAAAAAGTTTTATGAACAATTCGAAACGATGCAATGCTTTGTGCCTCATAGTTTCTATTTTCCTTACTTCAATACTTTATTATAAAACAAATATTAAAAATTAATTCAATATTTAAGAAAAACAAAATGTTTAATAATTATTATATTTAATATTTATTTATCCATGTAATAAATAGCTAAGACATTTCTTTGTATCCCTTTTACGCCTGTTCTACAGCAACGATTTTGAAATGATAAGTATGGTCTTAAAACTTTTTGTGTGCAGATGTGCACAATATCAATTTTATTTAAATCGGTACAGTACTCTGGGAGTAAAACGAATATAAGATTCTTACTAACACATAGAAAGAAAAACATTTTTTTGGGTAGATTTGTACCTACAAAACAAAAGAAATATGTATGTGTGTATGTATATTTTTTATATGTCACATAAAAATAAATTTTTTCTTTAAATTAAATATTTTTTGGAAAAAAATGATTTTACATTTTTAAGCTTATCTACTTAAAGAAAATTTTGTATGAAAAATTTGAAATAAAATGCATTTAAAACTAATTTTAAATTTTATACATACATAATTCAAATAAATATTAGATGCTACAATGCGGCTGATTGTATCAGCCGCTACGTACACTAGTTTAAATTAAATTAAAAAATTTTCAATACTGGAATACCTTAAGTAGTTAATAGTCTGGGCGTAGGGTAAACAAATAAATGTTTCTGTTACGCGATAAACTCAATAGGAAAAAAATCTATTTGGTGGCATCATCATAACGCTTCTGTACAAAAAAAAAATGAAATAAAAATTTCTTTACTACTTTGTGGCTGACAACTACTACTGAAAGGTTCTTTTTTTTTTGTTTTGCCAGCATCAATGTTTCATTGAAAAGGATGCTAATAATGATAATGATGATAATCGTCGTCATCATCATCATTGTAGCAATAACTACGAAGCCTACGTTAGAAATGCTTACAAAAGTTTATGTACTTCCAAGCATGATAGTTCTTTAGTTTTCTTTCTTCTTTCTCTCAAAGCTGCTAACTTAGAAGAAAATGAAAAATAAAACAAAGATCGTAAGTTTCGAGACAGGCTCATAGTCTCAAATAGTGTATGGCAGAAGTTTTTTTTTTTGTAAAGTTGCATGTTAATCTCAATTCAAAAGTCTGTAATTACAATTTCTTTTAACAGCAAATAACAACAAACAAACAACTGCTAACAACAACAGCAACAACAACAAATACAACAATAATAATAATAATAATAACTGCAGCCACACTAACTTAGAAGTGAGAAATAAGTGTGATAGTGACTGACACTCATGGTTGCTTCCGCAACCTCCGCTTTAGGAGAAAAGAAAAAAAAAACTAAAAAAGAAGAACTTTTCGTTTTGAAGTTGCATCTTTTAAAGCATTCCATATCTTAGTCAAATAGCTAATGTATGCTACTTGCTAACAGCCACAACAACAAAAACAAACCAAACTAAAGTATACTTTTATATGTACATATGACTATAGCATGTCTAATTCTGTCCGCCTGCTTACCTCACTTTACTTACTTACATACCATTCATGTAACCAAAGCGTATAGAGAACGAATGGCAACAAAAAATGAAGCACAAAACTCAAAACACTCGAAAGCACATTCTAATTCTGATGATGATGATTTCTCGCATATTTTCCCGCCACAATTACGAGTACAATCAAAAAACGAAAAACGAAAAAAGGAAAACGGATACAAAAAAATTACGCCAATATGGGAAGAATGCCGAAATGGAATAAATACATATGTACACGTTTAGTGGGAGACTAGAACTATTAAAGCGAAGCCTTATACTCATCTTTAGTTGTATCGATTGAGACAATATTAACATAAAGGTCTACCTAAACAGGTGCCTGTTGAAGTAAAAGCATTGCAATTAAAAAAAAAACTCGACAAATTGTCAGTCAGCCTATTATGACTGCCGAATCAGATAAACATGGAACGAATAATTATTATTTATTGATTTCAAAAAGGCTTTAAACTTCCTTGCACACTTGACTATTTCGATCTTGTTGCCACTCGGGAGGAATCCTGGAAAAATTACACTATGCTAGAAATGGAAATGATGCGCTATGGTCGCCTAACTTCAAAAATCATCAGCAATTCAGATTCTATGGATAAGTGTTTTTTTATAATTTTTTTTAAATGTGAGATTTTTGAAAAGGCTGCTTCATACATCTTATGATAGCTTTGAAATGGCTCAGTCGATTTCATTAAGCCATATGTTAAAAAATTTCAAATCATACCAGCTTTATGTCATTCTAATGTCATTTTTTAATATAACCCGCATTTTTGGAGTTATTGAGAAACAAAATATAAAAAAACTTTTTTTTTTAATTATGATATTTTTGATCCCAAAAATTCACAAAAAATAGAAAACAGCAAATATATACCAGTTTCACTATTCATTCATAAAGTTGCATATAATAAAAATAAAATAAAAAATCATTCATGAAAATCGATTGGCAAATACATATTTTATCCCCAATAGAGTGAAAGTAGCTATTTTGAAAATAAAAATTTGTTGTTGTAATTCTATATAATGGGTGTGGTATAAGTAATATTTTTTCAAAATTCATAAATATCACTTATACGCTCAGTGGAATTTTCGGCAATTACAGCAAAAAAAAGTTTTTCGAAAATGAATACTTTTACTTTCGGCCGTATTTCGTATTAATAACTCTTCTAGTGTTGATGTCCAGATGTTCAATTGTCTCTGATTTAACGCCATTGACAAGTAACTTTACATAACAACAAAGAAAGTAATACAATTGGGTTAAATCTTGCGCTCTTGATGATCAATTTATTGGTTCATTACGTGAAATTACTCTTTCGTCAAAAGTTTCCTTATTTAAATCAATGGTAAAGCGAGCTGTGTGGCATTTGGGTTCGCCCTGATAATACCATATGTCAACAAGATAAATCCAGCTAACTGGGGTACGAAAAGATTTCTAATCATGTCTCTATACCGTTCACCATTGACAGTAATAAACCAATGACTTCATCAGCCCATAAAGAGTACCAAACAGTAATTTTCTATGAATGTAATGGTAGGTGTGTTCAATAACTTTACTCGTAAAAACTGGCAACGAACGAGTAAAAAATTTTTTTACGCATAATTTCTTAAATTACGCAAAATATTTTTAATTTTTTTAAATAACTTTATTAGTAAATTTAAACTTTAAACAGCTTTTTGAATAATTCTTGCAAATAAGAATTTCACCAGCAAGAGTGTGCAAAAATATTTTAATGAACACTGGAATTGTTACTGGAACAATTGTTACAAATTCCTAACAATTTTTAGTTACTGAACAATCCTGGTGTTTCGACAAAAGCTTATGGCTTATCTTCACTCCAAATGTGACAATTATGCTTATTTACATACTCATTCAACCAAAAATAGGCCTAATCGGAG
Organism: Wohlfahrtia magnifica; assembly: GCA_023159175.1. Taxonomy (NCBI): domain Eukaryota; kingdom Metazoa; phylum Arthropoda; class Insecta; order Diptera; family Sarcophagidae; genus Wohlfahrtia; species Wohlfahrtia magnifica. Next base: position 8,284,873 of record JAKWBJ010000228.1, read on the forward strand.
AATAAAATGAAAACTCAATTCAAAGATTTCAACAATTTCTTAGCGTTGCTCTGATGTACATAAGACTATCCATAACGAAATGTCAAACTAAACTAAACGAAAAGCTACTAACAGCTGTAAATTCCGTTGTCAAAAAAGCAGTATTGCCTACTCCTAATTATGAACCTCTAAAAAAAAGACCCACTAGTTCTACAGTTCTTAGTACCCAGAAAAATTTGTTATGTAACATAAAATATATTGTTACGTTTTAAGCTTTTTTTGAGTTCTTGCGTCAAAATAAAATAAACAGCACGTTGTTGTTGTTTTACGGTTTTTATTTCCTCACGTTTTCTTTATACAGTTTATCTTAATACAGCAACTTATTTATCTTGCGGTTAATATTCGCTTATAGAACAATTTTATTTACGCCTAAACACGACTTTAGTTCATGGCTGCAAAACGATAATTGTATATATTTTATATTTTATGTCCGTTAATTTTCAAAATTTAAGATTGTGTCACCCAAAGATGGCCGAATTGTTAATGTCTTCAAATATGGAAAACACTATGGCAATACCGTCAAATATATAAATCAGTACGGAGGGTAACACCTTCACAACCTTGACACAAACCAATAGAATAAAATCCTACAATACAGTCCCTGATATGATGTATTTACTTTTTAGGCATTTTTATTTTCGTAGCAATACATATAATAATTTTTTTCTCTTTTACTTTCTTTCTAGGTAAGGAAATCGGCTTATGTGTTATGTTGTTATATAAGTATGTACACATATATTCTTAAGGTATGTTAATTTACTTTTCAAAATTGCATGAAATCTGTAATTGAATTCGGAAAAAATTTAGCCGGTTGCCTTTCTATGAGCATGTTTCTCACAAGTGCACAACCGAAAATGCCTCTTACTGTTAAATAAAGAATTTGGTACATCTCTAGACTAAACAACAGAAATACAAATTTTTATCTAAAAATCAATACATCGTTTAACTAAAATTTCAGTAACATTTTCCTACAATGTTAACCTAAACGGATAGATGTTGTGACGGACTCAATTATTGGCACAATAAGCATTTTTAACTTCAAGGGTGTTAAAATATGATCTATTAAACAGCAAATTTTTTACTCTCATATATATAAAAACTGTTCAATTAAAAAGTGGACTAAGCTTTCTTCGAAAAAAGTAGTCAGATTGTTCAGCGAAATTTGTTTTTTTTTTTTTCTTTTTTTAATAATAAATATTATAAAAAAAATTGGAAATAAAACTTAGTGACTTTTGTGCAAAATTTATCTCTCTCTTTACGCAAATACACATAACTAGTCGCTAGTAATGTTTTGAGGTGATATCGGTGTTAAAAATTGTCAGACAGTGTGACCAGAGATTGAACCAATGACTTCTTGGCTTAAAGGTGGGTATCTTACCTAACATATCACAGTGACACATACACTATTAAATACGTGGTGCATGAATTTACATACAGTGCTGTTCAAAACCTAAGCAACTTTCCTGGTCGAGGCAATTAAGGATTCGTATATTACTCAAAGTATTTATTCAAAGTATTTAATTCTTGTTATCTTAGGCAGCTATATTATAAATATAATCACAAACATTTAATTCCATTCTCAATCAAGTAATTCAATAACAAAAACGAATGTAGCTCCTTAAGTAGCTGCTCAAAACTTAAGCCACTTTAAGTACTTTGTGTAATAAACTTAGTTTTTTATGGCCCCCGCACACCGTTTTGGCATAGTTTTTATGAGATTTGTTAGAATTATTTTTAGCATTGATTGCCACTTTAAGTTTAAGCTCTCCGTCAGCTTCTGCTTATTTTTAAAACGACGTGGTCCAGCTCTGCGCTTCAAGAATTAACAGCAAATTTATTTAAATAAAAGAACCGGTTAACCGGTTATTCGAATAATTATTAACCGAAAATCGGTTTTTGAAAAAAGTAGAATAATCGATCTCCCTACCATCTAGTGAAAGAAAACGGCGGATAACTTATACAATTGTACATATTAGTAAAAACGCACTTCTAATCGTAATCTTGCTTCCGTCTCTCTTTTTTATCAAAGCATTTTTCTAAAACATGTTCTAACTCATATTATTCACTAAAGTAGCGGTAATCAGTATTGAGTCCAAAAAGTTGTTTACTTTGTTGTTGTTTCCCATAAACCATGGCAGTTTCCAAATACCACTAAAAAGAGATACATATTCGTTTTAACGCTCTGACTTAATTTCTATAGGAACACCGCACATACTTTATTTTGACGCTTACAGTAATTGATGCGAATTATGAAATGCTGCAACACGATGTATCCAAGATATGTAAGTCCCTAAGAAAAAATACTCGCGCCTGATTTTTCACATATTTTGAAACAGAACAATTAACAACAAAGTTCATTCAGTATGTATTGAGATCAGAATCTGTAAAGAATAGATAAATAGAGAAAATCAGTGGATGGTCTTGCCAAACATATCATCGACTGCAAACCTTATGGCAGCAAATGCAAGGGACGCCCATCACAAACCTCGAGACGGTAAATTGAGCTCGAATGAGTTTCAATTTCTTCTACTTAAAGCATATACGTATAGTACGTAAAAACTCGGCTCGTAAGCAGAATTTTCTTTAGTTCGCTTGTTTTAAGACTCCTTTTCGTGCACTTTATTTTCTAATTCGTGAGCACGAATCATATTTTTTGCTTCAATTATTTTTTACTCGACCGGGGAGCACAAATTTAAAATTATTAATATTTGTGCTTACAAGTTTTGTTCTTTAACTCTTAAGCAAGAATTTTATGCTGCGAATTAATTAAAAATGAGTAACAATCAAAGACAAGCAATTTATTTTAATGCATGTTGTTTGTAGAAGACTAAATGCGTAATGATATGCATTCGTACGTATGTGTAAAAGAAAAAAAGGATTGCTCGTTTTCGATTCGTTTTGATGCTTTTAGACTCGGCTTACGTTCCAAATTTTATTTTTAAATTCTTTTGCTTTTGATTCTTCTCAGGAGTCGCATTTTAAATTCTCTTAAAATTCGGCTTTCAAGAAGAATCTTTCTCTACGAACGAAATCATATCGAGCGCTCTTCCTATTTTGGTTCTGTGGGCATTAACACAACATCAAACAGTTCGTATTGAAATCAGCAGCGTAAAGAATAGATAAATAGACGAAATCAGTGTATGATTTTGCCACACAAGCCTTCGACTTAAATGCTTAGGGCAGCTGAAGCAAGGGACGCCCATCTAGTTAATGCATATATGTGTGTATACTTCCTCTGTTTCGGAATAAAAAGAACAAAAAATAGTACTGATTTTAAAGAGTACTTGTTACAGCGTAGTGAGTGCACACAATTCTGTTCTTTTATTTTATTTTTTTACTTTTTTTTGTTGTTGTTTATTCGCATTAGCTTATAGCATGTGAATTTTTCAGTCAAAGTTTAACTGTTTTTTTTTCTCTCTCTCTCTTTTCAGTTCGTTTTAAATTTTCGCGCAACATTTCTTTTAAGAACTCTTTTTTGTTCTTTTTCTAAATCTTCATTTTTGCTGTTTTTTTCTGTATCTTTATATTGTTGTTGTTGTTGTTACTATTGTAATTCTAACTTTATACACTTCACAACATACACATGTGTGTCTTTAAAGTGTTTGAGATATGAGTACGCTTTAGATTTAGATTCTATTCATTTTTATTAAATTTCCTCTTAGTTTTTTTCTTTCTTTGTTGTATTTGGTGTTCTGTTTTACATTCTCATACGCTTTTTAATATACATTTCATGCTCTTCTTTTTTGTTTTTTGTTCCTGTGTGTGTCTAACAATTGTTATAAATTTAAAGGAAAATTTACAAGTTTGTTAAACACATTAGAAGTGTAAGTTTATGTTATTTAATGGAAAATCTAAACGGATACATATACAAACAAACATATCAAAGCATTCATATGTACATACATATGTGTATGCCACAGCTTCCAGAGTATTAATTTACTACACTGAAGAACAAAATTTTATGTTCTTTTTGTGCATAGTATAGCTTAAATTAAATATGTATGTACGAGTATGTATGTATATGCTAAGAGTGTTTTATTTTTGTGTTCTACTGTAAATACCATTCTCCATTCAATACGTAATGTCTTAAAATAAGCAATTTATATTACAAACTAATAGCAAGTGAATACTCGTATTAGTTTTGGTTTCAGTATAAAAGCAAAAAAACCACACATGAATTCAAAGGCGAGCAACGCCGCATGCGTCATCGTGGTTATGTAATCTGTAAAAGTATTTTTTTTTTGTTTTATTCCGCTCTTTCTATCTTTTTCTTTAGAAAACATTCTAGAAAAATTTCGTGAAACACCTGAAGATTAATTAAATTAAAACTTTACAAAAAATGTTGTTTTTTTTAAGAAGTAAAAGAAGATGATGGGGAAGAGCAGGCAGTCAAAACTGCAGGAGAGTTCAATTGAACAGTTCATTGAAACTAATTGGTAATAAAGAAATGTTTGAAAAGAATATTTTCTCACACATACCATTCACCCCCCTTGAATGGATATTTAGAATTTATAAGAAAAAATTACAGAAATAATTTCAACGCAATATAAGAACACTTTGATTAAAGGAAAATTGTAAATGTTACACATTTTTATTATTATGTTAGGTAAGGTCAGGTTCAATTGGCAGCTGTTCGATACATAGCTCACTTGGGTCCAAAGAGTAGGTACACTATCGTACGAAAGACCTCAAAGCTCTTACTCGGCCACCCAGTAGCTTTAACTAAATAATGGATTTTATATCAAAGACCCATTGACCGACCAATTTTTTTTTCCGCCACTCCTCTAGGAAGTTTAATGGCTTTCCACAAAGCATTTATTTCTTTATTAGTTTGATTTATCAAGCTAAGTAGATGCTTAATCCACCGTAGCCCACTCCATATCGATTGTATAGTGGTGGTTAATATCCTTGCTAATTGGAGGTGATCTCTACTTTAGCATTGTATAAAATTTCCAGTAGGTGGCGTTTTCCATGATCATTCTGATGTTTGTCATCATCGCCAAACGAAACTATAATGAAATTCGCCATATCCTCTGCTGGGGCTCGAACCTAGCTCGCTTGTGTTGTTATGCGTGCGCTATAACCACTACACTACGTCACCCCCCCTTGTCCGACCACTCAAGGACAAAGAAAACATTCTGTAGACTCCTGTCTCAACCTCTTTTTGTTAATTGCAGCTTCTGCAAAAATATAATTGAATTATATGAGTTTCTGAGACTTTGGACATGTTTCTTAAGACTCCAATGGCCGTTGTAGTGCAGTTTCAACACTTTTTTGTTTTTCGGCTATACTAATATGACTAGAACGTTCTGATTTCGAATGAGATGGCTTTACTTTTTCACCGATATACTGGATATACTACGCTGTAATATTGCGTAATCTCTTATATACATATATAAATTCCATTCTTGTTTATCTGCTGCAATGAATTTCAGCGTACTGTTGATCTTTGACTTGAGGTTTCCAATCTACAGTCTTCCAATCCAACACCATTTTCACTTTCGTATTTCATATTAAACAGGGGTTTGCCTGCTCTCAGACACAAGCACTCGTTTGAGATAGAGTTCGACTAGAAAATTTTCTGTATTCGTTGATGATTACTTGCACGGCATTTGTATCACACTGCTTTGAATTCCGCACAACTGATTTTATGCAGCTGTTGAAGATGTTAATTTTGGTGAGTTTAGAGATATGAGTGGGCTCCCAGACATAATTTAATTTTCCGTAAGCTTGAAACAAGGCAATAAATGCTTTGTGGAATGCCATATGCTCCGAAAAGGTGTAACGAAAAAAATTAATAAATAAATAAAATGTAAAAGACCATAAGCGACAACAAATTAAAAACGATTTTTTGATTGATGGTGATTTTTTTTCTCCGTCACTCCTCTAGGGAGCATATTGGCCTTCAGTGTAGTGGTGAAGATCCTTGCTATTGGTGGTGATATTTACTTTAGCATTGTAATTTTTTCTCAGTAGGTGGCGTGTTTTTTTCCTGATCATTCGTCTGATGTTTGTCATCATCGCCAGAGGTATGCGAAAAAGGTCGGTGGGGGCTTTTTCTTTACTTTTTTTTTAGATGAAGTTCTCTGGAGGGAAGTTGAAGCCTTTTTTATCATTAAACATTCGAAACCACAATTAAATTTTTTCTTCGTCATGTCCTCCGCTGGGGCTCGAATAGTCAAAATACTTAACCAAACAAAAAAAAAGTTACATTTTTGTCGCTTATACCCTTTTTTAAGTTACGCAATGTATTAAGAAAATTAAGAATAACTTTCAAAATCAAATATAATGTGAACGAGGTAATTCATTAAATTAATTCTAACAGCGAGTAAAGTAATTTGAAGTCTCGTGTAAACAAGCTATTAGCGTACCAAACATCTTGATTTAAAAAGTTTATCGGTAGTTATTTAAGGCTCTCGTCAATGGTAGTTTTAAGCATAAGCTTTATAACCTATTTAACTAACTATGATTTAGCAGGATATTCTGCTCGATTTGATTGTGGTACTTACCTTATCCAATACCTTATGAAAAAATTAGTATATATTTTAAAATGCCAATATTTCTTAGTTTTTTTTTTTCTTTTTCTTTTTTTATCAAATCAAAGTTTGTTTAAATATTTCTTTGTATGTTAAGCTGTAATTTTGTAAAGAATCCATCAAAGAATATTGTTTTTGTTGGCCTAATTCCCACACATTAATAAAATATAATGCCTTCCTTTATATTTCAATATCACAGCAAAAATTCCAAATAAGCCTATAAATTCTAAAAGATTTGTCTTCCTATCACCTCATGTTGACTGCAATATATTTTTCATGCCTTCAAATAAAATAAAAAAAATCTAACATAACAGCCCAACACAATTGTTCCTTCCTCAACAGCAAACAGTTATAACGTTTAACTCATAGCTGAAGAACAGCCCACACACATTAAAAGAATTTATTCAACACACGCGTCACAAAAAAAAAAATCCAAAACAAACCTCAAAAAAAAATCAAAATCGAGCATAAAGCAAAATAAAACTAAATGAATAGGAAAAATTTTTTCTCAGCTAAAGAGCATTTTTTTTTTATTTGTATTTTATTATTTTTATTCAAAGAGGTAGTTTCGACACAAAACTGCAATCAAGTTCAAGCTGCAAGTATAAGGTCTTGACTGTTGGCAACAAAAGAAGCATATGTTGGCTATAAAAAACAGCGTTTTTCGTAATTTTTTTTCAAGAAAATTTTGTTTTTTTTTATTATTTTGTTTATAAACAAGTCTTTGATATGCAAAAATAGCTGCAACAATATCTTTAGAAAATATGCCTTAGTAGATATTGTTTTTGCTTTTTTTGTTTTTATTTTTTTTTGGTAATAGTTGCATTTATACAAAAAAATACACGCCTTTTCAGAAATCAACTTAATAAAATATTATATTTTCTTTATTATTTCTTTCATTTTTATTTTTATTTTTTTTTTATTTTTCTGTCTATGGTATTTCGGTTAATCTTCGCTTTATTTGCATTTTATATGAACTCATAACAGGCAGTCAGGCATTTGGGCAATCTATACTCCCCCTTTAATCATGTCTTTAACAAAAAACCAAATATGTTTTGTTATTATTGTTGTTGTTTATTATTTTTGCCCGTTTGATCAGTCAGATTTGTTGAGGATTTATGACTTCTTCTAAGAATTTAGTACATGGAGAAAAAAAATCTTTTCTGTTTTCGTGTTGTTTGTTTTTAAGAAAATTTAGTGTAAAGTTTAGTTTTAGGAAAGAACTATATTGTTACGAAAATGAGAATGCCTAAAAATATACACCAATATTTGTACATTTAAAGCTAACAACTTTATTATAGTAGTTATACTTATGGTTTGTGTCAAGGCGAACAGCATTCCTAATTCATTTTAGGTATTAAAGCTTTAAGGTAGGATCACACGATTGTCATAATGCCAATCAACTCACAACATTATGGTGCTTATCTACCCAATCAAATGCAACTCTAGTGCGATAATGGTATGAAAGCTTTATAGGCAATCATGCACAATTTTTGCTTTTTTTTTTTTTTTTTTGAGTACTCTGACATATGTAGAAGGCATATAAAGCCTTCTTTATTCGACTTTAAATATTATGTTTACACAAGTATTTGGCCTCGTTTGAAATTCTCAGAGTAGCGACCTTCAACTTTGGTGCCCTGATCTATATACTTATATCCAGGAGAGTGCGAAACTGCTCATTAATGAGAGTGAGGTATCTAATTTTATTGATTTATTGGATGTGGTCTGCGTGGAGTTCAATACAATACAATGATGTAATGTCTTCTGACGTAATAAAAAAATCAGATTTCTGATGATCACATATTCTTATGTCGTTTTCCACATAGAAAACATTCATTTGTGGTTGATTATCCAGTAAATTGCAACACTATCAACGACTAGATCATGCCCCTCCATGTGGGTTTAGCGTGGTGTAGAGCGCACGCATAACAAGCGACCCAGGTTTGAGCGTTAGCAGAGGACATGACGAAAAAAATTAATTGTGGTTCGAGTGTTTAATAGAAGCTCTCACGACCCTCTAGCTTACCTCTAGTGATGAAAACAAACCTTAGACTAATAAAGGCCAGGAAAAAACGCCATCTACTGGGAAAAAAATTACAATGCTAAAGTTAAGATCAATTAGCAAGGATATTCACCACTATACAATTACATAGAGGGGACTACAGTGGCTTAATCATCTACTTATCTAGAAAAATCAACTTAATTAAGCAATGGAGGCTTTGTGGTAAGCCAAAAAAAATGGAGAACATAAAACAACAATAATTGCCTGTCTGCTTAACAAAGTAAAATTTTCTATAAGTGTATATTCTTTTCAAAAAAAATAATGCCATATTTTTTTCTTAACTTTTTAACTGTTCAACTGGGCGTATGAGTAATTTTTGTGATATCTATGATTTCCGCTAGAAAAGTTTAGAAAAACTTTAATTTAAGCAATGGCAAAGGAAACTGTCTTGTTTTTCTGACAATTGGAGGTGTGTTCTTGAAAAAAGCAAAAATATCAACAACAACAACAACAACATCAAAGAAAATCATATGCAAAACTACAGAAACTAAGAAGAAAGTATGTATTAGAAAATGTTTCTTTAAAAAAAAAGAATTCTATTCTATTTCAATTAAGAAAAGTTCTTTTCTATAAAATGAATATTTTTCTTTTGTCCACAAGAAAAAAGATAAAAAATGTATGTTAAAGTACGTGCCTTATTGCGTTTGAAATTTGTTTTCCCGATGAATTATTACTTTTCTATCCAACACATATTAGAAAGGTTTTCTAATAATTTTTTTATTTTTTTTGTTTTTCATTTCAATTCTCGCATTATTGCCAACCATTTTATCACGTTTGAACTTAATAGGTTTTTTCCCTCTTTATCCTAAGCTACTTTTAAACTTTGCTTTTAGTTTATTAGCAATTTAGCACTTCTTAGGAACCGTATGGTTTTTTCAATAGAATGTTTTAAAAATTCTATAGATTTTTTCTCTTACAATCTCAAATGCAATTTATTGTTCTATATTTTTACGTTTATTGATGTATTTTAGTTGGTTGCACGTTTTTCTTTTAACAACAAAATTATTTTTATTGTTTATGGGAATTTATTTTATATTTTATTATTACTCCTTATCTTTTTTTGTTCCTTTCTTTGGTTACTTAAATTATATTTAAAAAAATCTTTATTTTTTTGATAGTGTTAAAATTCATTTTTTTTTTTTTTTTTTAATATAATAAATAAATTCTTTTGTTTTGCTTTCTTTAATTCTAAAATCGTAAAACTGATATTTGCCCTGTACAAGGTTTGTTTCTTAAGTCTTTTATTTCATTTAAGTACACTTTGGTATGTATGTAAAATAAGCAACATAGTTTCCAACTGAAATCTTGTTAAGAGCTTTTCTTTTCTATGGGAAATAAGCAGGGAAATTTTTATTCCCAAGAAATCTTCATACTGGGGAATACTTTTATTGTTATATTCGAGTGAAATTAGTGTTCCCTTCATGAAACAGCTGTTTAAATTAAAATCAACTGTCAGTACAGTATGAATGTTAACAAGAAGAAGAACTCGTTGGCTGACAATGATAAATCAACGATGATTGACTATAAAGTTTCTTTGGTGTCATAGGCGACACCAAGTAATGCAAGTATTTAATTGTAAAATTTTCATAGGTGACAAAAGCTGATTTTGTCTTGCAAGCGTGAATCCTAATAGACAATATCATTGAAAATTATTACACTTTATTTGTGAACGGGTAGCTAGCAAAATACTGCAACGTTCAGCATAGTAGACAATGTCGCCTACTTACAGCATATAAGCGACTCATAACAGACAATGTTGCCAAATTTCAGCATTCTTTGGAATGGAGGCGTACAATAAAGTTTTCACACATTAGTGCCATTGTTACGAGGATTCATCAACAAAATTTCGCATTTACAACAATTTCATACAAATTTCGTTTTGATACTGACACTGTGACGTGATTAATCAATGAAAATATTAGAGTGACAAGTTCAATTGGTTCAATAGTTGAAATCGCATCACCATCTGCTTCGTTTTCGTTTCGCTAGATGGGCCAACCAGAAACTGCACGATGATGTCGATTTTGGCCAAAAAAATCATCTTTGCGGATGAAGCTCATTTCTATCTTGGTGGGTACGTTAATAAGCAAAATTTCCATATTTGGAGCTCAAAAAACCCAACCTTGGTCTTACAGTAGCCAATGTACCCATTACGAGTGACTGTTTGGTGCGGCTTTGAAAATGAGGTCGGCACTACTACTACGGTCAATGGAGACTCTTATCGCACCATGATAACCGATTTTTTTTGTCTGCTCTTCATGGTATTGATGTGAACGATGTTTGGCTTCAAAAGGATGGTGCAACTTGTCATACATTTCATGCCATAATCGATTTATTGCTTTAAACGTTTCATGGCCGTTTAATTAGCCAAAATGGTGATGTCAGTTGGCCGCCAAAAAGCTGCGATTTGACACCGTTGGACTATTTTCTGTGGGACGCCGTTAAAGACAACTGTTATGCCGTCAAACCAGAGACAATTAAGCATTTGAAGGCCAACATTCGTGATGCAAATCGATCAAATTATACATTAACTCCATATTCATAAAAACTATTTTAAATTTTTAAAAGGTTTTCATCAAATTATGTTTTATAAAGCTTTTACTTGTAAATCGAACACTTTTTTATGAAAATAGGAGTAAGAATAGATTGTTATAAAATTTCTTTTAAGGCCACAACAGCTTCCATAATTAACAATAAACAAAATTAGTTTCAAATGTCGTACATAAGTACATATAAATATGTAGTATAACAATGGATTCCTTAATAAGTAAATGTAACATACTATATACATACATATGTATGTACTTCTAATAATGCATACAAATATGGTTTAATTCCTTTTCTTAAATACTTTTCAAAGCGATATCTTGTATTGCAGTAAAAAAATTTTACAAATTTTTTTTCTTTTTGCTGTGATTACCGTTATTATTAAAGCATATAATTGAACACACCCAATAAAGTAAAATCATCACAATCACTATCCAGCATCAGTCGGATTTTTTGTTGTTTTTTTTTTTTTCTAATAAAAAGAAAAAGATCTTAACTTAAAAATGTTTATCCATGGTCATGCTTTTTCTTATACCAAAAAGCCACACAAGCACACAGCAGCAGTAAATACAAGTACAAAACAAAAAAAAACAAAAATTTTTTTTTGTCTTCTTACATATTTTTTAGAAATAATAAATGAAAGAATAAATGAATGAATGAAAAACATGCACCAATTTCTATTGTACATACAAACATATGTACATATAACTTTTTGCCTAGAAAATACTTTCGTAGATAAAGACAATCAACAAAATATACACAAACATAGACACATACATAGGCCAAGACAGTAGTAGTAAAAGATTTAACATGTTATTATTGTCCAAATGACCAAAAGACTATTTTCTTTTAATATTGTTTTTTGTTTCTATTCCATTTCCTTTATTGTTTTTATTTTCAATACCTTTAAGTCTAAATCATGGTATAATCCGAACATTTGCAGGTTTAACTATTGCCACAAAAACAACAATAACAAAATGAAAGAAGAAAAAAATCAGCCACACACTCTTTTGTGGTTGTAAGCATCTGCATAGAATCGCCAGAAAACAAAATAAAATCGAAAAGAAATTATCTAAGCTCACAACAGGTTCCCTTTTTTGGATCTTAAATATTAGGATAGGATAGGATAATACTTGCAAATGAACATATAAAAAAAAGTTTAAATAATTGAAAAAGAAAGCCAAATAGTAGTAAACTAATATTGTTTTTATTGAAAGGTAATTTGGCCATAAAAAAGATGTATTTTATACATGTGCCACTGTAGTATGATTGGTAAGACATTCGTCTACCAAACAAGAAGTTCTCTGTTCGATTCCTGGCCAGACCATCTGACAATTTTCAGCAGCGGTATAGCCTTATAACATTTCTAGAGACCTGTAACTATATAAAAAATCAAAATTTCAAAAAATCTAAAAATAGAATTGGATGCAGTTCATTGATTGTGAGAAATTCCCCTTGTTCCACAAGTAATATTGCGGGAATCATGGATGTGTATATGTCGTCATGTTAATTAAATTATTAGCGAATATTAAGTTTTTGTAAATATTGTTACGCTTTAAGCTTTTTAAAACGATTGAGTTCTTCTTAATTGCGCCAAAATAAAATAAAACCACATTGTTGTTGTTTTATAGTTTTTATTTCCTCACTTTATCTTTATACAAAATAACTTACTTATCTTGCACTTAATATTCGTTTATACAACACTTTTATTTATACCTAAACACGACTTTACTTAATGACTGCAAAACGATAACTAACTACTTCTGCATTAGACGTCATCTTTTATATACTAATTAAATTACTTCCGAATGTTCTTGTTCTTGCTATAACATTCGAATTATTTCCGTTTATTTATATTTAACACACAAAGATGGTCGAATTGGCAGTGCTGCCAAATACACAAATAAGTGCGGCATTGACAGGGTTAAAAAATTAATACCAATTATACCAAAATCCCACAATACAGTTTTAAAGGCGCTTATGTGTATTTTCTTTTTAGGCAAAAATAAAAAAATTGTGATAAAAAAAATTTTATATCCGTTGTGCCCCTTTCGTTTTAGAGTTCTTTTTAACAGATCTGTTGTCTTTCTAATGAACAACGGCAGATCTGAAACCCTAACGGTAGGTACTTCTGCCAATGGGTCCCTATGTCTTTCCAAACACCTGAAAACCTATCAAGAACTTTACATTCACACAACATGTGTCCCGCCGCCACTGATACATGTGAACACAGTTAGACAAGCTCTCAGTCAACAATGGCCAGTAAGAAAATCCGTCAGGAGCTTCAAGTCCGGCCTGTTATACTTGAGGACCTCAGAGCGAAGCCCAAATTAGAGACTGATCGCCGTACTAAAGTAGCAAAGTGGCCTTTGAACATTCCAGTTTTCAAAGCAACTGGCAAATTCTCAATCTTTGATTAGATTACTGATGGTAGTAAGTGGTGCTGCAAAGTAAGGTTCTGGGCCGATATAGTGTATCACGGAACCATCTTCCGCACAGCTTTCAGGCACCCAAAACAACTGGACCTTATTTCTAATCAAAAGCCCTTGCAACGTATCGTAACATACAGTCTAGATATACGACAATTCAAACCAAATGCAACTTAGCTGTCATAAAATATATTAATAGTCTTACCCTCGAGCCTATCCGAATTGATCTCCTTACATATGGCAATGGCCATGAATCTCAGGCTGGTGGACACTAAGCGGTCTCCCCAGTGGTCCCGGCTGGGTTCATGAACACCAACACCGATACAGTCATTCATTTTGAAGCCACCGGTATACCAATTTAGATCAAACTCATTCCGACTAAAGCCTCATTAGACAAACAATCCAGGTTCGGGAATTCAACCCAGAATCTCCTGCCAAGCACAGATCCAAAGGCATAACATCTATTGGTTCTCCGACCACCCTGCGTAAAATATGCTTTTCGGGATCCCTTGGCAAAAACGTGGAAAATGCCGCTACCCTCATTGCATAGATTTGAAGCGGTATCAAACCAATCAAGGCTTCCAAGGGCGCTGTTGGACACGTTCTCGTTGCACTAGCTATACCGAGTACAATCAGCCTTTCTCTAACAAGTTATTGCCGCATAAGTGATAATGGACTAAATAATAGCGATATATGGTACTTCCATAGCATCACTGTTAGCGAAAGATCCCAAATCCTGCCGTAGGAACAGCGACTCGCCCAGAGAGCTCTTATCGCCCTATTCTGAACGGCACCAATATGCCAGTTTCCATTAAACCTCCTATTCACAATGACACCTAGATACTTAACCTCCTTAGAAAACTAAATGGTAGTACCCATAAAAGAAATACAGTCTCATAATAACTAGTATCGCATTTCCAGAGTGCACCATATAATATAAGTGGGAATGGAATTATTATGAAAAAACATTGTCGTGTGAACATAGCATAAAGGTTTAGTTAGACGTGACTTAATGTAATGCCATAACATAAGCACATTCTATTTTATCGATTAGAGGTGCCATAATCATAAACAGCTGCTGTCAATGAGCCTATTTATTGTAAAATAAAAATAATTTAAAAAAAGCAAACAAAATTCAAGTCCCAATTATGAGCCGAATAATGTATTTCATTATACAAAATATTAGAAGCGAAGCGTCCAGATTTTAAGTAATTCAGTGTCAATTACCCTGTGGATTACTACAAAATCAATCAGATCCAACTGTTTTTCTATGCGCAATTTACCGGCAATAAGAAGAATAATAAGAAAAACCATCAAAATTATTTACAAAGATGCCGTTTGGACGGTGTAATTCATATAAGTAATTCAACATATTAAAGTTTTTCGCAGATAATTGTATGAAAATTAAATCACTTTTTCTGCCGATAGAGCATGCCCTTAGTTCTTTCTATCCTTCTATAACTAGTTTTTGAATCAAAGTTTAATCTAATCCATGATATTGGGTACTTTTCTATAATCGTTTTCTGGAAATACTTTTTTTGTGTCAAAACTTCTACAAAAAATATTCTATCAAACGGAGAATTTGATAAAAATAAAAAATAAAATTAATAATTTGAAAGCGCTGCCCATCAAATTTGGCAAATTCGATTCATAGTAGAGGCTATCAGGTATCTTTGAAGGTTAGTTGTTAAGGGTTAAATTCAACTTCGTCTAAATAACAGAGATCTAGCACTGAGGTGCAAGGATTTAAGAAATTCCATTTGTCGTCGTTTTCTTGATGGTAAAACAATAATTTTCGGTTATTACAATGGCTGTGAATGAGATACTTATTCTTTTATTTGTAATTGTACAAAAAATT
Organism: Wohlfahrtia magnifica; assembly: GCA_023159175.1. Taxonomy (NCBI): domain Eukaryota; kingdom Metazoa; phylum Arthropoda; class Insecta; order Diptera; family Sarcophagidae; genus Wohlfahrtia; species Wohlfahrtia magnifica. The sequence goes on from JAKWBJ010000228.1 coordinate 8,300,344, forward strand.
TATATGGAATCGAAAGAACGTTTAACATTATAATACAAAAAATATAGTCATTCAACAAAACAAGTTTGTTGCTTAAGTCTTTAATTTAATCATAAACATTTTTTTATTTTAATATATAGATAAAGGTTATTAAATGGATATAAGATGATATAGATGATTTAAAAGTTAATTGGAAAAAATTATAAATTTTTAAGCAATTCAAATAATGCCATATCATGATTAAAAATAGGGCGGCGAACATTACAAACAAACAAAATCAAATAAAATTATTTACAAAATCCATGGTTATTAATAAATTTGATTACTTTTAATTTGAGTGCAATAAGTCTTCTTTGTATAAAAAGATTAAATTTTTTTAAATTTATTATTTGTTTTTCGAAATTTGATTCATAAGAAAAAAAATTTTTTTTTTCGTAAACGTTTTATTTGGTTCGCGGCAATTTGTCTTGCGTGCCAATAATGCATTTTGTTTTGTAAGTAAACATGCATAAACAAAAAATTAATTTATACCACTTGTGCCACTACAACTCTGCTAACTGGTATTGTTTGTAGTATTAAAGTATTATTGTTAATGTTTTATTGTATTTTTTGTTGTTGTATTTGTATTAAAAAATAACATAGATGTATAACCGTTATCACACATAAGCAAATTTTAAAAAAAAATTTAAATCTCATTAAAATGGCTCATGGTTAATAAACGTTGCCATACTACATACATATATATGTAGTCTTTCCACTGTTTCATTGTTTATCTATATGCAAAAAAAAATCAATATGTTGTAATACATTTTATTGGGTCTTGCATTAAAACCTTGTTAAAAAACAAACTCTACATAAATGTTAGTTTGCATTTTATTATTGCTAATTTGCTTCATTAATTAATTTATTTTTTCTGTTGATTGCGCATAAAAGCAATTGAAAATATAAATTAAAAATATTGAGGTGGTTAATTAAAAGTTCCTGGAACGACTGGCAACAGCGGCAGAAGAAGCAGCTGGCCAGAATAATATGAGAAAACTACACCAGACGATTAAATATCTCACTTATCAAAAGTGTAATAGGAACCAAGCTGTCACGAACTCTACTGAGGACAGCGAAACAGTTGAGAACATAGATGAGGAAAACAGTTTGAGAATATCATACAACCCTCCCAATCTGAATGAGATAAAAGAGGCGAATGGTAAAATGAAAAATAATAAGGCGGGAGGCGAAGATGGACTACCAGCGGAATTCTACGGGTTGACATCCAAACCACAGCTGAACTTCTACTGCCTCACGTCACATCAGTATGGGAGGAGGAGAGGCTGCCTCCTACGTGGAAGAAGGGCATCATTGTAAAGTTACCAAAAAGTGGCGACTTAAAAGACTGTAATAATTAGAGAGGAGTTACTCTACTTAACACCATATATAAGATAGTTGCAGTCATAATACAGGGGAGGCTTCAGAGCAGAATAGACAACATACTGCGAGACGAATAAGCTGGCTTCAGACCGAATAGAAGCTGCGTAGATCAGGCCAACACTTTACGAATAATCATTAAACAGTCCATAGAATGGCGTACCCACCTATATCTACTATTCGTCGATTTCAAGAAAGCTATATGAAAAGCACTAAGAACCAAGGGAGTACCCCAGAATATAATTCGAATAATTAGAGCGATGTATGAAGATGCAGAACTTTCAGGTCTTCACAACGGAAACATCAGCCAACCATTCCACACCAATGCTGGAGTTACACAAGGATGCCAATTATCACCTCAGCTATTCACCATCGTGCTGGATGATATAATGAGCAAAGACTCGTCAAAAAGAAAGGGATCACATGAAGTCTCTCACGGCAACTCGAAGAATTGGACTATGCGGATGACATTTGTCTACTCTCGCATAATATTTCCAATATGCAGTCGAAACTGGAGGACCTGGAAAGATTGGCTTGTAGTGTTGGGCTTGAGATAAACATCAAGAAAACCAAGGCCATGAGAATAAACAATACGAGCACGGAAAACATCATGCTACAGGGTCAGTCAGTCGGCTATGCAGATATTTTCTGTTATCTAGGAAATACAATGACTACAAACAGTGGCGCAGAAACAGACGTAGAAAACAGGCTCAGCAAAGCGAGAGCGACAGTTCGACAACTGCAGTCAATATGGAGAAGCTCACATATATCCAGACGAACTAAGCTCAGAATATTCAACTCATGTGTTAAATCGGTACTGCTGTATGGCAGTAAAACCTTACTTGTATCGAATAACATCACATAAAAACTCCAGGTATTCATTAACAAGTGCCTCAGAATCATATGCAGAATATTCTGGCCTAACACCATAAGTAACACAGAACTGTGGAGCATGACTAATGAGAAACCCATACTGAAACAGATAAGGAAAGGAAAGTGGGGATGGATCGGTCCACCATCCGAAAAAGTACAGAAAGTATCACTAGAATGTCACTCGACTGGAATCCTCAAGGCGACCAAAAAACACCTGGAGACGCACAATTATCCAAGAGCTGAGACAGAGCAACCTAACATGGGAAGAGGTAAAGTCAACAGCTGTAAACCGTGTTAGATAGAGATGTTTTGTGGAAGCTATATGCTCCCAAGAGGAGTAACGGGGAAAAAAAGAATTAAACAATTACTTCAAAAGCTCTAAACAATTATCATTATAAAAAGGTCATCATTGTAATAATTAATTTTTATGTAATAGATGCCTATTTGGTTATTAAATTAATTTAAAAAGAAAACAAATTCATTTCAAAAAGAAAAATAATTTGTTTATTGTTACAAAATGACTTTAAAAAGCATAAGAAAGTTATTATCGCTTAAGTTCATTTGTCTGATAGCCTATTTTACAAGTTAAACCCCGACCACATTTATAGTAATGACAATTGGCAAAAAAAAATATAGTAATACACGCATCTCTAATACCCATCAGTAGGTTTGACTCAGCGTACAGCGAAAAAGCATTTATTTCAGTCTGAATGACACTTGGCCATTTCCACATACGTATGAATATTTTTTAATTAGGTCTTCTGAGATCGACACAACTTCCCAAAACACATTAACCACGATCAGGAAACATAATAATGAACTTACCGGTTGAAAACTAATTTAGGATTCTAATAGTCTGTGATCGAACACACAACCATACACCCGTAACGCTTCCTAGAATACTCAAGTGACCATAGTCCTAGCTCTAGCCCTGACGCATTTCGCATCTTCAAAGCACTTTACATAGAACATTTTTTCACAAAAATGTGCAATGTGGCTTCAGTCGGACAGATGCTCATGGCCTTAGTCAGAACCAGACAAGCCTGTCTGTGAAGAACATCCGATTGCTTTCTAATGAACTCCTGTTCCACCATGGGCTACCAACTAAGGGATGCATATGTAATGATCGTCCTAATAATCATAGTATACATGCAATAAATTTATCGTAAAATGTAGACCCCATGTCTTGGCGAAAAGACTTCGGCAGGTTTCTATGGTAACACATTAAGGTAAAGTGATGCTGTGCATTACTTTCTTCGCATCCACGACTGGCAATACTGTCAATTGAATTCCACTATTTACCAGACTCACTCGTCTCAATAAAATCAAAAACCAAGCAAAGACTTGTCACCTACAGAATTTGTGAACGCCGTAATGGTATCAACGAATTGAAACTATGCCGTTGGATTAAAATTTTTTGCTGGTGCTTTATAAAAATAGTCTACATCTACCTGTTCAAAAAGACAGTGAGTTTCGTGGTCTGTCCTTTGCTGTCAAAATTTCACGTGGTATTGACCCCCATGGCTGTCTCGAAACTTAAGAACCATTTGTCATCTCCGAAGTGTTGCTTAAACGTCATAAATAAGTCTTTGTTTCATAGAATTACTATCGACGATAAAAAATTGATCCATTACGTTAACCTAAAGTGCATGAATTCAAAAACAATGGCATATATAGTACAAAGTGACCATATAAACTCATGTATTATAAGCTGCTGCAATTGAGCCAAATGATGACAGGTGACCTATAGCACAACACAATTGATTAGCTTGATAAAGCTATCCTACATGTTGCAAAACCAGTTGAAAACTATTTATAAAGTAGTGGTTGGAAAACATTACTTCACTCGCCGTATTCTCAAGATCTTGCCAAGACAAGGTATACCACATTGGTATAATTTGATCAGGGCCTTTACTTTGGACGCGAAATTCATATGTTGCCAGTAAAATAGTGTTACGTTTTAACCGTTTTAAAACGTTTGAGTTCTTTCAAATTGTGTAGAATAAAATAAATGAAGCGATTTTATTGCTTTATACAGCCTTTATTTCTAAATTAACTTTATACACAATGTTCAACTTATTTAACTTCCGCCTAACACACAATATTGTTCAATAAACAACTTTTAATCGACTTTACAGCATGACTGTAAAATTATAACTGACTGACTGAGGAAAATGCTGCGCTTTTTATATTTAATTAATATTCGTTTCTAGCATATTCCACAACCTACTATTCAGTTTCTGTCAAGATTTGAATTACATATCCGACTTATAGTGGTATTGGCAGCACTATTCAATAAATACAGCCTTGCCAGGGAGATCGTAGCCTTGACACCAACTAATAGAAATTGACAGCGCTGTTCAAATAAATATATCCATCACAGGATGATCGTAGCCTTGACAGCAACCAGTACAATAATTTCCCTAATAAAGTTTATAGCTTTAAATATTGATACATCCTATTAGACGTTTTCATTTTCGTAAGAATAAGAACATATATATGAACACAATGAACGTTCAAAATTTGAAAATTATAACTCGACTTCATTTTTTGTAATGATACAGGGTGTCCGCCGGAAAGGTATAATACTTTGTTTGCTTATAATTTTTGATTATATGAAAGAGAATGGATCTTATATTGATTGATAAATGTTTTATTTAATATCGGCAATTATGTACGAAATACAATATCAGATAAATGCCCGCCTCTGTTAGCTTCACAAATGCAAGCCTTTTGAACACATTTTTCATTACATTCTCATACATTTCACGCGGTATTTCATTAATTTCATCACGAGTATTTTATATGAGTTGCTCTAGCGTTTCTGGCTTGTTTGCATAAACCTTGCTTTTCAGATACGACCACAAAAAGAAGTTCGGGGCAGTCAAATCAGGCGATCGTGGAAACCAATCGGCATCACCATTCCTTGAAATAATTTGTTATGGAAAGAGGTCTCGCAGTAATTCCATTGTAATCCTGGCTGTATGAGATGTTTTATTATCTTGTTGAAACCACATGTTAGTCAAGCCCAAAGCATGCAGTTATGGCGTTAAAAACTTTTCAATCATATATCGATATCGCTCCCCATTGACAGTTACCGTTAAGCCGTTTTCAGTTTCAAAGAAGTAAGGTCCAATGATTCCTCCTGACCAAATTGCACACCAGACTGTCACTTTTAATGAATGCAAAGTTGACTGATGACTAATTTGAAGGTTTTCCATTGCCCAGAACCCACTATTCTGTTTATTCACGTAACCATTCAAATGAAAATGTGCCTCGTCACTCATTATGATTTTTTCATGAAAATCGATGATTGATTTTAATAAAATGTTTTAACGATTAAAACACGTTGGTGTACTGAAAATTTTTCCATAATAAATTTGCTACGTCTCTACTTCACGACTGCCAAATATAAACTGTCAGGACTAATGTTTACCAAAATGGCGCCAAAACAAAGTAGTATACCTTCCCGGCGGACACCCTGTATTTTATATCTACAAATTTCTATTTGCTTAACTTTGTGCCGAACTTGAACCTTGGTTTGCAAAAGATGAAGTTTGCTTTCACATATTTAAGGGACACAGCGTTACACTTTGCTTAATCAAACTTGAGTATATACTTTAATTAACTAATCTTCTGGAGTCTTATTCAAACTCAGCTAAAGAACAATTTGATATTATTTTAACTTTGTTTCGCCTTATTTTGTTTTAAGAAGAACAAGTACTTTGATGTTTGCAGTTCATTGTTATTTCTTTTAATAGGAAATGATAACTATTAACTTTAATAACTTTGATAATCTTTTAGTTTTGTACGTGTGTATATGATGAATTATGATTTTATATAATATTTTTCTTAAATCTCATGCACGTACATGTATCATTAAAACTTGTAATGATAAAATTCTATTCTATGGGTTTTTTGTAAGCGAGTATAATGAGCCATTTAATTTCATCTTTAGTTTTTTTCCTTAACTTTCTGAGTCAAAGCAAAATTTAGGTCATGTATGAACTTGAAACTAATTTCAGTTAAGTTTTAAAAAGAATGTTTTTTCTAATTTCAACTTAAAGATTATCGAGTTTAATGTTCTATGGCAAATTTGTTTTACAAACTTAAAAAAATAAAAATAAGAAAAATAGCTGAAGTGTTGTTTTAGTTAATAAAGTTTATGGGTGAAGTAAGTACACATTTATTAAAAAAATTCCTTATATTTCTGTGGTCATATAGAAGCGAAGCTTAATTTGACGTAAATTAAGCGTAAATTAAGTTATTGCTTTAGGAGGTTTTTATAGAAGTTAAGGCGCTTATATGTATTTAATCCGTTTTCTAAAAACTTTCTTTTTGCCAATTTTATGTGCGCTTACTATTTAGCTCAAGTTTTTTTACGTTATAAAAGGTATAGAATGCACTCTATTTACGAATATTTTTTAAAACTTTTATAAAGGATCCGCCAAATATGCACTATGTAATATATATCAAGTTATATATAAAAAATATTAAAATTAATCAAATTTATATATAAAAAAGAGTACTACACAGCTTTCACTGGAAACACTTTTGGTCTCTAGCGTCCAGTGTATGACTTGTGCCAAAAATCCAAAGATAGGGTATGATAGAGGATACTTAGGGCTACAACCTGGGATTCCCGGGACCACTAAGAGTTTCGAACAACTTTTTGAAAAATAGGTTTTTTAGCCAATTCACTCAAAACACTTTTTGGCTTCTGCAGCCCAATGTATGACTTGTGCCGAAAATCTAAAGATTGATTGTTTTAGAGGACACTTAGGGCTACAACCTGGCATACCTGGTTTTCCCGGGACCACTAAAAGCTTCGAACAACTTTTGCAAAAATAGGTTTTTTAGCCAATTCACTTAAAACACTTTTTGGCCTCTAAAACCCACTGTATTACTTGTGATAAAATTCCAAGGACAGGGTATTATATTTTTAAATGCTATAAAAAAAAACTACTGCATATTTTCTCAAATTTCTTTTTTTATTTGAAAGTACAATCCTTCCGGTTAATAATGGAAAATAATTTAATTCATATGGCTGCTTCGGCTGGCCATTCAGAAGCCTACATGATCGGTCCAATTTTTAAGCACATTATCGATTGTGTGCAGCTGTATTTCACCAATGGCTTTACGAATATTGTCCTTTAAAGCGTCAATTGTCTCTGGCTTGTTGGCGTAACACTTATCTTTGACGGCACCCCACAAATAATAGTCCAACGGTGTCAAATCGCAGCTCCGAGTTGGCCAAACGACATCAGCTCCGCGGTTGATAATGCGATCTTCAAAAACAGGGAGCAAAACATCGAGTGTAGCTTTGGCTGTGTAGCACGTAGCGCCGTCCTGATGAAACCAAATGTTGCTAATATCCTCCTCTTCAATTGTTGTGAACAAAAATTCGTTCAACATGGCCCGATAACGATCGCCATTGACTGTAACGGCCACTCCTTGCTCATTTTCGAAGAAAAATGGTCCAATTATGCCTCTGGACAAAAATCCGTACCAAACAGTGACTCGTCTTGGGCGTATCGGCTTTTCAATATATGCGTGCGGGTTTTCTGTTCCCCAAATGCGACAATTTTGCTTGTTTTTACATACCCGCCAAGATCAAAATGAGCTACATCTGAAAAGATGATTTTTTTGGCAAAATTTTCAAAGTAATGTCGCAATATTTCCCAGCGTTGTTCAACCGTATACCCAACCATATTCGTTCAGCGGAAGGATAAAACTAATTATCTGTCAAATCAGACATGAGCTACTGGTAAGTGTTTTAATACCAACAAATTTTGTGTCAATCAACTTGTAGTTTATTGCTTTTGTTTGCTATGTATCCTGTATCTAATCTACACAGAAATCTACCATGTTTTTCAGGCATTAGGAAGTAAGCTAAATAACACTTTCTAGGAAATATAATTGTTAAAAAAACGTATTTTTAAAGTTTCATAAGAAGAAGAATATAGTACGAAAATATATCAATTATGTATATATGTATGTATATTTATATGAACATAGTTTTGTATGTTAATAGATACTATCTAATTACTTTCAATTATACTTCTTTAGATGAAAACAGTGTGAAAACTATAAAATCAATGATTTTAAATATGAATTGAACGATTTTGTTAGCTTTTACAAAAATTATAAATGGAAAAGCTTTAGATATCCACTCTTTCCAAAAAAATTTGTTCTAAATTTAATGAGTTTTTCTATTTTCATACTTCAGCTACAATTCATATATACTTTATCCAGCATATTTGCCGGTTTCTCAACAATACCGGCTGTAATGTTGTCTTACAAAGCTGGAGTTCTGTTTGATTAGTTTATATACGAGAGTCTAGTCTAATGGAGTCATATCTTGGCGGCCAATGAACTGCTCCAAAACGTTGAATAACAGGTTCATGGTGACGCGTGTTAGCGGCATGAGGCATCATCTTGTTAAATCTACATGTCAAACAAGTTCAATTTTTTAATTTTCACAGTACCTTAAAGTACGGCCTGAAGATGCCGCGCACCTACAAGCCGCACCAAACTTTAAAGGCCTATTAGCAGCTCTTGAAATGCCGCTGTCTGCGCTTGTTGACGTACATATTGAACAAAAAATGTGCTTCGTCGCTGAAAATAAGTTTTCGATACGAAACACATTTCTCACATAGAACAAATTTTGATTATAAAATGCAAAGATTTGCAAGCGTTGTTCGCTTGCTAGCCTATTCATGACATATAGCGATTCTTTTTTTAATCACACTGAAAAACTAAGTAGCAAAAAAATCACCCTATACATGTTTTTAATTTTATTTCATGCTTAGTTTATATTCAAAAAAAAAAAAATAGAAAATGTTTTGATAAAAAAAATTATGATTTTTCTTTTCAAAATATGATATTCTTTCTAAAGATTCTGGCAACGCAGCATATCACCACGAAACTATTTACTTAAAAAAAAACACATTTTTTAATTTATTACGCGGCCATAAAAATGTTTGTTTTCATAACTATCCTTCCGTAATAATATGTCTTACGACTAATTATACAAATAAAAAAAATAACATAAATTGTTTAATTCAAAATGTATTCAATTGCAATACAATTGTTATAAGGAAGTCTGAGGTTGATATATTAAAAATATTTCTTGTTTTTATTGTGGCATTTATGTGAAAATTATTAATGCATAAATTTAACAAACCATGACATTTTATTTATTTATGAAAATATTTAATTGCATATGTAATCTATTCCGTAATACAGTATGCCCATCATACACTTTTATATATTTAATCAATCAACTTATTTCTCTAAATTTTGTTTTTCTTTTGCAAATGCCTTTTATGAGATAAAAGAAAGTCAAAGAGCACCTCTGATAATTTTTAAAAAAGGAAGTTATTACACTTACACCATGTTGCCACAACATGGAATTCTTTGTAACCAAATTTCAATAAAAAAGTAACCAAACTAAGCAAGATCTTAATGCAAAAAAACATTATTGAGAACTGGATGCTTTTGACACGAAAGACATACATAATAAATATTTTGTATATATTAAGTTTGTATCTCCACAACTAAATCCTAAACAAAAGTGCCGTTTGTTTAAATTATACAGCCAATTAGAACCTAATTAATAACAATGAAAGAAATATTTACGTTTATTTTAAACTTCGAGAAAAAAAAGTACCCAAAATGAACAAAATTTTCACATCTACACATCGAAGAAAAAAATAAACAATTTTGGTTAGAAATAAATAAAACGGCAACACTGCTGACGACTCAAAGACCAGAAAACGAGCACGTACTCTAGATAACCATGTATCAGGTGTACCGGTATTTTATGTGAAAATAAAACCTATTTTTAATGGGAAACTAAAAAAACTTTTTATTCAAAGTATTGGCCATTGCTGGCTACACTTTTTTTCCAACTTACAGGCAATTTGTGGGTTCTACGACAATAAAACTGTTCGTCTTTTGAAGCAAACCAATTAGTCATCCAATTTTCGACTTCCTCGTAGGAATTGAAGAGCTGCGCAGCTAATTCGTGTCCTACCGAGGAAAACCAATAGTAGTCTGGGTAGTAGCTTCCAGCCTAATGCTTTGATTGTATCCTGAACCGGTTATGCTTTGTGGGCAGGTGCATTTTCATGTTGCAAAATTACCAGGCCATGTCTTGTGGCCCATTTTGATCGTTTTTCGATCAATGTTTAAATTGATCATAGGTTGTCGGTAGCGATTTGTACTTACGGTTTCACCAGGTTTTAGAAGCTTGTGTTACACCACACCTCTCTGGTACTACCAGACGCACCGCCTTGTCCACCTACCGAATCGTTCTGGTTTTGCAGTTGTCCCAGTTGTCCCATGATTTTTTCCGTTTAAAGCATGATTACCATATGCCTCGATAATCATTCGATTAGACTCTGCGGCACTTTTCTTCAAATGAAAACAAAAAATTTTTGCTTTCCGCAGAGTATCATTTTCTGGTACAATATTCGCCATCTTTAACAAGATGAAAAAATATGTTTGACAGATGTCATTGCCAACCATTGTTGCCAAATGGGCAGATTTATCTTTATTTTGCAGTTTTCGAAGCATTGAGTAGTTTTGAAGTTTTTTGTTTAAGAATTCAGTTTTTCTATTAATTGTGCAGATTTTGCATTTTTTAATATTTTTGTTTTTTAACTATGGTGAGGTTTAATCATACCTTTTTTAATGCGACAGTGTAATTATTCCTTTTTTTGGCCACTGATCATAAAGAAAAAAAGAATTCACACAATGTGTGATACTCACTCACATTTAGGCCTAATAAAGTTTAGTTTTTTTTTGCAAAAGAACAATGAAATCACATTACATACTACGTAAATAAAACGAATAAAATATTACTCATTCGTACGTACTTACGCAATTATGCGATCCCACTGTGCTTTTGCCAAAAAAAATTATATTTTTCAAACGACTATGCAGATTAATAAATGGATTTTGTAGTTTATCCAATAAACTGAACCGATTGTCAGTTACGCTAATATATGCTGTCAACCTCACCGTTTTCGAAATAACGGAAGATATTTTGACAACAAGAGATAACCTAAAAACGATTAGCATCACTAAATTCAGCGCACTCGAATTCGATATACCTGTAGGACTGTGGGCCCGCTTGTCGGAAAAAAGTCTTAAATTCGAGCATAGTATGATTTTTGTATATCACATTTAATTTGTTGTGATTATGAAATGAATTATCGGGTACGAGTATGTTCTTTAAACCGAAATCGAGTGAAATAGAAATTGAATGAAACTTGTTTTAATTTTCAAATCAGACAAGAATTTGATATTTGTTCTTATTAATTCATTTAGTTATCTTTCAAATAACTTCTTTATCAAAAGTTTAAAATAATTAGCGCATTTAAGTTTTACTTGTCTTTAAAAAATTTACTCGATTTCAGCCAGAATTAATCAGCAGTGTTGTATTCCATTATGATAACGTCAGATCACACACATTTTTTGATAACCCGGTGGAAGCTGAAAGACCATAGCCAAGACGTTTTGATGCATCCACCATATAGCCTGGACCTTGCACCCTCAGATTATCATTTGTTTCGATAGTTGCAGAATTCCCTTAAAGGCGTAAATATAAATTCTATATAGGCCTGCAAAATTGGTTCAGTTTTTCGCACAGAAAACCCGAAAGTGCATGGAGACCCTAAAAACCCTTTTTTTTACCCACAACTCGAGATTTTGAAGGTGTGTTCTACTTCGTGTTCTATTCAATAGTTTCTATCTGAAAAGTAGTATCACTTGAAAGGTTTTTTTTTTTGTCATACCGTGTAATTAATGAAATTTTATAAAGAATAATACATTTGTTTTTTTTTTTGATCAATAATTTGCAATTTTCTGTAATATTTTTTATTTTAATTATAACATTTAACTAAATAATAATTGAAAAATTATAACTTAATGAAAATCATTTGAAAATATATGTATGGATATTATTTTTAAAGTGTTTATGACTGGCTGCTTAACGCTATTGATAATCAAACAAAAGACTTAGGAAACATACTTGGTAGTTTTTCTATTAATCACGTTTCAACAAGTATACTTATACTTGTAGTCAGTCACAATTGACTGACAATTGTTAACACACATTTTACTCAATACTCGTACTTTGGCAAACATTAGCCAATTGTATTGATGTTTGTTTTTCTTGTGTTATTGTTGTTGTTGTTGTGTGTTTTTTATTTGTGCCATTATATTTCTTTAAATTACCTACTTTACCTAAAGACCTGTTCATACATAATAATTTAATTTAATATTTATACAAATCCATTGTAAATCATTGATTGCTAAAGATTTTATTACAAAGTGTTATAATAATAATGTTAAGCTAACTGGTCTTGTTAAGTTAATGTTGTGTGATGTCTTAATGTGAAATGTAAATATTTCATAATATCGTTTTATATTTAACAAATTTAAATAAAATTTAAAAAAAAATTAATGTCATTTGCTGCTCTATAATAATGTAATGCTTTGGGCCCAGTTTTTATCATTTAATAAATGTAAAATTGAACTTGAAATTTTCATTTGCATTTTAATCTTTTTCATTTATTTTTTTATTATTTTTTGTTATTTTCTTTAACAGTTTATTTTTAAAAAAAATAAAAACAGCTTTCAGTTTTATCAACGATTTGTTTGTTTGCCTCTTTTTTCTCCATCTATTGGTCTGTCTTGAGCTAAACAATAACTGGGTCAATAGGTTATTAATCGTTTAAAATGCCATCATCATCAATAGTAAATAACAACAAAAAATTAGAAAAAGAAACTAAAAAAGTGCTGAAAAACCTTAATGATGTTTGCTGTAGACAACTGTTCATTTACAAACATACTTCATATATATGCATTGCTAAACTTAAAAAAACGAACCAAAAGGGAAATTTGCAAACATGCAAAGTACCATAATATAATTGCTAAATTCGCAATTTTCTTTGCATTCGAAATAATTCGCAAAACTATGAAAGTAATTTGTTTTTTAATGAAAAAATTCTGCATTATACAGGGTGTCCTCCGGGAAGGTATACTTTGTTTTATCGCCATTTTGGTAAACATTAGTCTTGATAGTTCATATTTGGCAGTCATGAAGTAGAGACGTGGCAAATTTATTATGGAAAAATATTCAGTAAACCAACTTGTTTTAATCGTTAAAACATTTTATTAAAATCAATCATAGATTTTCATGAAAAAATCATAATGAGTGACGAGGCACATTTTCATTTGAATGGTCATGTGAATAAACAGAATAGTCGTTTCTGGGCAATGGAAAACTCTCAAATTATTCATCAGTCACCTTTGCATTCATTAAAAGTGACAGTCTGGTGTGCAATTTGGTCAGGAGAAATCGTTGGACTATAACTGTCAATAGGGAGCGATATCGTGATATGAGTGAAAACTTTTTAACGCCACAACTACATGCTTTGGGCTTGACTAACATGTGGTTTCAACAAGACGATAAAACATCTCATACAGCCAGGATTACAATGGAATTACTGCGAGACCTCTTTTCACAACAAACTATTTCAAGGAATGGTGATATTGATTGTCTTCCACGGTCGCATGATTTGACTGCTCCGGAGTTGTTTTTATGGGGATATCTGAAAGGCAAGGTTCATGCAAACATATCAGAAACGCTGGAGCAACTCAAACAAAATATTCGTGATGAAATTAACGAAATACCGCGTGAAATGTGTGAGAATGTAATGAAAAATGTGCTCAAAAGGCTGGCATTTGTGAGGATAACAGAGGAGGGCATTTATCTGATATTATATTCCATACATAATTGCCGACATTAAATAAAAGATTTATCAATAAAAGATGCATTCTCCTTCATATAATAAAAAATTATAAACAAGCAAAATAGTATACCTTCCCGTCGGACACCCTGTATATCATTAAAAAGACCAAAATTAAGGCAATAGTTTACCAAGGATTTTTAGTAAATATTTTACGATTATTTCAAAGTCAATAATAATAATTTTCACAATAATTTTTTTAAATTATTTTTTATTTTTAATGGCTTTTTGTAATGTTTTAACACATATTTAAGAATAAGTACTTATATCCTATTCTTTATATTGAATATAACTTTAAAAAAGTACGATTGGTTAGAGAGTTACAAAGATTCTCACTTTATTTGCTTGACTCGTACACTTTTTGTGTTAAGGCTATTCTCACACGTTTTCTATAATATTCAGGACGGGAGAGTATAGTGGTAACGCCAAAATATTGACATTCTGGCTTTCATTCAAATTATTACGAAAATAAAAATGGCTCAAAAGAAAATACAACACATCAGGAACTGTATTGAGGGATTTTAGTCTACTGGTTTATATCAAGGTGGTGAATTTGTTACCCTGTTAATGCTGTACTAATTTGTGTATTTGACGTCATTGCCAATTCGACCATCTTTGGGTAACACAATCTTACATGTTTAAAAATAACGGGCATAAACTAGAAGATATGAGAGCATTTGAGACATTTCCGGAACTTTTCAAACTGTAGGAAATTTTGCCTACATCGATATAGTTATCGCTTTGCAGTCATAAAGTAAAGTCGTGTTTAGGAGTAAATAAACGAGTTGTATAAACGAATATTAAGTGCAAGGAAATAAGGTGCTGTATTAAGATAAACTGTGTAAAGATAAAGTGAGGAAATAAAACGCAGTTAAAAAGAACTCAAATGTTTTAAAACCGTTAAAACGTAACAATATTGTTGGAAAATTCGACGAATAGGTCCGAAGATAAAAGAAAATTATAAAAATGTGTTTTATATTTGCATTGCAGATGAAAGTAATCGAAGTTCACATGCTCTGAAGAATATGCGGGTAACGTTCTTCTTTGCTTTAGCAATGGAAATAATACATGCTGGTGTTCGAAAAAGTTCGGTTAAAAACTTTGTACAAAAATGTAAGCTGTTTTTCTTATATTTGAAACGAACTTTATTAAACCAAATATATGTCGTTTTGATCAATAAACATTTTTCAGTTTTTCGGATAAAGCCATCGCTCTATCAGTGTAAGACTTCTGTAATTTCTGAGCGAAAAACTGATCCAAACCTCTACTATATATAAATTTGCATAATTTAGAAAGTTGTGCAGAGACCGAAGCAAATAACAAACTGAAGGTACATAGTGCATAGATGCATTAAAACTTCATGACCAAGCATTCTCAGTTACTGCCGGGTCAGCAAAGGTATATGTGGTATGGCTTTGTCACGATGAAACACAACACCTTTGATGTTGATCAATTCTGGCCATTTTCGAATCGAATTGCTTACTTCGATATCGTTAACTATTGACAGTAGCGATCCTAATCAATCTTTTGTTGAGTTTGTAAAAGCTCAATCACACCAGAGCCAAACTGCATTTCTTTTCTTGGTGTCGGTCTTGGTTTTGTCACCATCTACGAAGTATCACCTTGCTTCGTCCATGATCTTTTTCGAACGCGATCCACTAATCTTTGCCCGTAATCATTCGCTACAGAAATGGTACAATTTCACTCATTTGTAAGTGTAGATAACTTTTCACAGAACAATTCAATTGGAAAATATTATTCTAACAAAGTAAAGCTTAAAAAGTCACCTTTCAAATAAGCTATAGTGTTGCCTTATACAATAAATATTACCAGAGATATTACATTTTAGAACCACCTACCAACAGTTTGTTCGTATTAGTTCAAGGGCAAACTGAAATTGTTTTGCTTTACGTTTGGATTTTTTAATTTTTTTAATCTTTTCAAACGCTTGGCTCTTCGTATAATATGACTGGAATTGAAAATATGTTTCTCTCGTGATTTTACACGTAAGTTCTTACAAAATTGCTGACAATATTCTGAATCCACTCACCTTTTTTCATCCACTCACATTTTTTTTCTGGTTCCAATCCTAATGAAACCTAATCAAGTGAGCTAAAATTGACCTGTGCTTTAAAGAATTTTAAATTAAAAGCGAAATATTAACAAAAACTAATGTTAATGCTTTTCTTTAAATTCTTTAATCTTTTCTTTAAATTTATGAATAAAACTCAAATGTTGATATAAAATATGAAATAAGCTACCTATGAATTGCTAACAAAATCATCTATTATGGCTAAAATATTCTACAACTTAATGAGTATAATAACATCGTTTAAGATTCTAGTGCAACTTTTAACAGCCACACAACACTGATATGCAACTTCAGATATGTATGAATGACATAAAAAAACATAAATTTTCTTATATTTCTCAGCGCAGTAAAAATTTGCTTATTTTTGCGTTTTACTTGATAAATATTAAGAGACAATTATAAAGATTTTCGTATTAAAAGAAATAATGTTTTCCTACATAATCTTCATATGGTAAAAAAATTAGTTAATTTTTCTATTACTGACCTATTTATCAAATAAAACAATTTACCACAACTAAGCCACATAAGTATCATCTTTAACCAAATTATCTTCTTTTTAATGCCTATTAACTCATAAGGCCTGTTAACCTATATTCAAACAATAACTTTACGCATAGGCATTAAAAACAAAGAGTATATAGACAATATAGCCGATATTGCTCGTAAAAGATTATACTTAATACAAACTATCCAGTTTTTGCAGTAAATAAAAATGTGGATTTTATTTTACTGTTGAATATTTTTGAGGAATAAAAATAGTAATTCAACTTTGGCCAAGATATACTTTTTGGGTAAATGATTTTTTTAATCACCTGTATTATAAAAAAAATTCTTTTTTAAGCCTTATATATTCATAAATAAATGAAATGCACATACTCGTATTTAAATCTATTTTAAAAAAGTTTGCTATAACAATTTTGAAATAAAATAAATTTCAAATTCATTTTAAATTTTATGAATATGGCGGTAAATCGTATGTGTTTAATTAAAATATTAGGGATATAACCTAAAAAAAGGGTGTGGCTTGGTGTAGTGTTTAGAAAGCAGGCACACAATACCAAGCGGTCCAGGTTTGAATCCTAGCACAGGACATGACGAAAATAAAAATAAATCAATTGCGGCTTAGAGGCTGCCAACCAAGAAGCTAACCTGACCTTCCAGCTTACCTCAGGAGATGATGATAATCATCAGACGAATGTTCAGGAGAAAAACGACACCTACTGGTAAAAAAATTACAATGCTAAGTGAGGATCATCACCACTTAGCCAGGCTCTTCACCACTACAATCAAACAATCATGTGAAGGCGAGCAAGATTAAGCATATATTTATATTGAAAATCAAATTGATTACCGAAATTGGAACAAAGTAATGAATGCTTTGTGGAAAGCTAATATACCCCCTAGAGCAGTGACAGAAAAAAATAGAGTCTCATATAACGGAAAATTTTTTAACCGTTTGGGGTTTGAAAATTGAAAAAGCACAGAAAATTTGTAAAATGAATTAAATATTTATTTGGGACGATACCATCCATCCATCCATCCGTTAGCTGTAGGGTTGTTCTTCCAGGAGTGTCACGTATTCTCACAAAAAGTAATATAGTGAATTAAAATCGCATGATTTGGAGGCCAATGGACTGCTCCAAAACCAAACTAGTATCCTCAGCAAACTCGCATCTCGATAGGTTCATGCTGTTGCGAGCCGTGTGGCATGTGTCATCGTCTTGGTGACACCACATGTCAACCAAGTCGAATTCTTCAATTTTAGGCCAAAAAAAACAGTGTTATCATCGCTCGGTACCTTGCTTCATTGACTGTAAAGGAATATTAATATACAGCAGCAATATGCTCCTCTGTACGCACTCTCCACATACATGTTCGTGGATTAATGTCTAATAAAGTGAACCCGTTGCGAAAGTTGATCTCGACAACTTGAATAGCTTGATCAGTGATTCGATTATGATGATAATTAAACAGACGTAATTTACGAAACACATTTCCCACACAGTACAAATTTTGATAATAAAATTCAATGATTTGCAAGCGTTGTTCGTCTACTAGTCTTTTCCATGGTGAAATGCCAAATATTACTAAGTATTTTTGGCGTTGCCACCTGCCAGGAATTTTTTTCTTTTTTTTATATTGAAAAAAAATCATCCGTTATTGTGAGCGGCTGACAATGAGCCAGACGATCACAGGGAAAACGAAAAAAGCCCGGAATAAGCGACGAAACATTAAGCCATAATTTTCCAGACATGACAACGCTCGACCAGATATTATATGATCAGTTTAGGTTAGATTAGTAGGGTGGTAGACCACCCCAGACGAAAGGAGACCCACGTAGACTAGAGATTTGGCCCATTGTGGTAACACAAGCATAGAAGCTAACTCGGCGATCAATTAGTGGCCATAGAAAACCATTTTGACTCCAAAATAAATCTCACGATTGCATTGACCTTCATTAGAGAAAATTCAGTTAAAGATGACAAGAAATTCAAGGCAAAAAATTTTCGTCGTGTGCTAACAAGGGCTGGACCCTGATACATAAGATGGGAGGCAGTCTCTCCCCCTCTTCAGAATAACAACTCCTACAAAAATCATGCTAGGGAATGCCTTCAAATTAGGCAATGATACGCGAGGACAGCAATTGTGCGATGGTCACGCGACTTAGGGAAAGAACACATTTTTTTATCGAAGTCGGTTCAGTAGAACTTGACGATTCCGCACGTGCCCTCATGCCGCTAACGAAATTGAGCCTCGCCATACACTGTTTGGAAAATATTGCTTGGAAAGTTATACCTCATTTGCCTCATAGTTCTTTTACTTGCACCGTTCTTTAATTTAATCTGATCTTTTGGAGCGGAGTTTATAGAAAGTTCATAGTTGTCAAAAAGATGGGAAATATTTGCCTGTAACTAATGATGGTCAATACTTTGTAACAATGTTTCGAAATAATCATTCAAATACTACCAAAAAGCCCATATTTTTAAATTATACACCCAATAATAACAATAAGTTGCAATCAATTCTGAAAGGAGCATAGGGCCTCACTAAATGCCCTAAACAACTCTCTGCTTTGTGCTAACATCTTCACTTTACACCAACTCACTATGTATGGGCTGGGTGTCCTCTTCTTCTGCTCCCCTGCCTGTGGACTGCAATCTATAGCAATTCTGCCAACATCATTCGGATTCCTTCTAAGAGCGTGACTAATCCATCGCCATTTGCGCCTCTTTATTTCTTGCCCTTGTTCTGTTTTGCGCCAAAGCGAATGCGGTTATCGTATTATACACAGTTATCTGCCAAAAAAAAAACAATACTCAAAATCCTGCGAAGACAGCAGTTCAAAAAAACTTGTAAGTTTTTTATATCACAAGTGGCAACGTTTCACCTTACGCAACCATACAAAAGGGTAGATTTTACATTGGCATTGAATATCGCAATTCTCATACGTAACGATAATATTGTTACGAATATAAAAATGCCTAAAAAGAAGTTACACCATCTTCAGTACACTTAAAACTTCATTGTGGGATTTTAGTCTATTGGTTTGTGTCAAGGCTGTCAATGTGTCACAGTGGCAATGCCATAAAGGTTTTAGAAGGCTTCAGACTGTACTAGAACAGTCAGGTATATAAGGGACGCAGCTTGCCTACGCCAGTCAGTTATAGTTTAGCAGCCATAGTGTAAAGTCGTACTAAGAGTAATAATTTAACAGTTAATAAGTAAAGTCGTGTTACGGCGTCAAATAAAGTGTTGAGTAAATTTGTGCATCAAGTGCAAGATAAGTAAATTGAACATTGTGTGTAGAGTTAAAAAAGATACTGTACAAATATAAATCAAATGACTAAAATAAAACAACAACTACGTGTTATTTATTTTATTTGGTGTAATTTAAAAGAATTCAAATGTTTAAAAAGGTTAAAACGTAGTAGTATAGATGATTTCCAAATTGACCTTAAACGGCCAAAAGTTTAACGCGCTTTCTGTAAACGATACTCAATATTCTCGCTCGAATATTCCAAAGTTAACAGCATTGATGGATGTTTTCAATTTCTTCAGTGTCAATAACAAATAATTAACGCAACATCGCGTTAATTAGGGGAGTTTTAGTCTTCGCGGCATTTCTTATCAAAACTGCCAATTCCGCTGCCAGCGTTACGTTACGTAAGTTTGTCGACAGGTCCGGAAAACTATAAGTCTGGAGACGTATGTCATTCGAATAATCAATGTCGTTCAAGCCCGCTTTGTAGTACCCATGTTATCTCTCGCCGTTAAAGATAACTTTCTCAATAGCAGTGGTGACAGGATACACCCTTGCCGGACTCCAATTCTCACTTCTATCAATCCGCTTAATAGCTGGTCATGTCTAACTCTGCAAGATGCATTGCTATATAAGCACTATACAACCAATAGCAAAAAGAGGGATCTCAGAAAGTACATGACATTGAAAAAATTTTAAAAAAAATTTGTTTTTCTTGTAAATTTCAAAAAACGAATTAATAAAGACATTTAGCGAAACGTTTGAAAAAAGGAGTTATTCAACAAATATTTCAAATACCAAACGTAACCGCACAGTCATATTTCTTCTTACTCACTTGCCTAACAACTAACGTGAGTTTTTTTACAGGAAATTCTTTTCAAAGCAACCAAAAGAAAAAAATCCTAATCTTTAAGATTTATTTGCAACAAAACTATAAGAATTATTTCATTCTTAAATAACAAAAAATATTCGAAATAAAAATCTTATACTCGTGGTATTAGAATGTATGCAACATAACATACTTACTTACCATTTCTAATGGCTCTGCCTTTTAGAACATTATTTGATAATTTTTCTTTCAACATACTATTCTGTTGGCTGTGTTTTTGTTGTCTTTAACAATTTGATTGTAATGCTCAATGACCGTTAAAATGTTGGTTGGTAAGTGAGCTTATTTCCACAGCTTGATACATTTTTTCGAACAAATTTATTGGCATCTTAGGCAGCTCGAAAGAATCACAAGCAGCTACAAAAAATATATATTTATGTATAGAAGAAAAGAACAACAAAACACTACATAAATACTTACAAGTCGACTGGGTAAAAATGTATAGAATTTTCTTTTTGTGTTTCTTATATTAACGACTGGCAGTTGGCCAGTGGAAAATGAACAGCAGCAGCAGCAGAAGCAACAGCAACAGAGTAATAACATGGAAAAAATGAATGAAAACATTTGTTCTTCTTTTTTTTCTGAACCTTTGTAACCTTTATCTAACGATTCGTTGGCGGTGGTAAACATTTTCTATCAACATAAGCATTTATCATTACAACTCGAAAACGTTAGAACTTCTTAGAGTTTGAAATGAAAAACAGGGTAAGAGAACGGCTGGCTGTCTAGTTAAATGTTCAGTTTCATTTTATTAACTCAATATTAAGTTTTTCTCTATTTTTGTATTACAGGATGTTGGAATGAGTAGCGTTTTTTTTTTTGGTTTCGTTCGTCTAGTTTTTATGATTTTTTCTTATTTTTTCCTATTTAAGATGATAGTTATGATGTGCAATTGGCGTGGTTAACTATCAACAAAGTCATTATCATTATTTAACTTAAAAAATATTTATTTGAACTATATTTTATAAAAATGAAACAAACCAAAAAAAAAAAAAAAAAAAAAACGTTAAAAAATTGATGTGATAAGTACGTGGTAAACAGAAATTTAAAAGAAGGAAATTGTCTTCATGTTGGAATACCATAGGGCACGAAGATAAATAAAATCGTTAATGTTTTCAAAAAAAAAGTAGAAAAAAACCTTTTTTAATAAGTAAGCAGCCCCGATCAAAAACATTTTACGGAAATAAAATATGGTGATGCTATAAATCAGGGTTGGCAAAAACCCGGTTTTTTTAACCCAACCCACCGAGTTTTATTTGATTTTATAACTGCTTCCAAATGTCTTTTGCTTGTTAATACAATTACGTTATTTTGCTATTTATAATGCAATTTTGTGTGAGCTATGAGCTTCAAAACAATTATTAAAAACGATCAAATACAGCTTTCGCCGTATTTTCCGAACATTGCATTTTATACGGCCTATAACGACCTGTTTCAATTATGGAACACATTCGCTTTACGGCACAAATTACTTCGTTCTACGGCTAAAAAAACAGTGGATTCACCGTTTTTTAACAAAAAAGTGCAAGAAAGGTAAACGAAACACCTATTCATATCGTTTTACGGCATTTCGATTTACGGCCTCATTTTTCAGAACCTATCTAGGCCGTATAACGAGGTAAGAGTTTATCTGCAAGCATGTCATCAATTTACTTCCTTTAAGGAAATATAAAATCGGCTTCACAGTGGATCGCCGCAAAAGACTAAAAGTTTTTCTGATATGGAACTCGGGCATTGGCTTAAAAGTGGGGAAAAGGGCAGTGATTTCATACATTTTTATTTTGATAAATTTGTTAATTCATTATCTTTTTTGAACTAAGAAAACTTACCGGACTAATTTGTACTCCCAATGCGTAAATTTTAATTATTTTTGTTGTAAACAAACTATGAAAACCTTTAAATTAAAAAACCCACCCGGGTTATAATACCCAATAAAACCCATTGAGTCGCCAACCCTGCTATAAATAGACATATGCCAGCCATCCAAATTTATTTATATTTTTTTATTATGATTGAATTGGGTCGGAGAGGCTCAACTGGCCTTGACACTGCGACCTAGAAAGATCTATTGTGCCAAGCACAACCTGATCTCGAAGAAGCAATTCTGCTTGTTAACAAATCCACTGAGGTGAAAGTGCCTCGTTACTGAAGATGATTTTATTTGTAAAGCCACCATTCACTACTGCCTGTTCAACTAACCTTTCGGTGTATTGACGACGCGTGAATTGGCCAGTAGACTTTAGCTCTTAAGTCGATTGAACCTTGTAAGCTTATAAATTCAAATCTTTATTCAAAATTCGCATCAGTGATGTTCGTGCGATGTTCAATTGTTGGGCACGACGATGAGCCGAGGTTGACGGCTCTTCTGCCACACTATCGCGAACAACAGTAATGTTTTCAGCAGAACGAACTGGGCGAGTATATACAGATGTTTCCACATTTCCTACCGATCCAGTTTGCTACAATTTGAGCACAATTCTGCCGATTGTGAACACATATAATCGACGAATGCTGACCAAAAAAATTACAAAGGGCTGACATACATCTTGATTTGAGCACTCATTTTCGTAAAAGGCTTAAACAATCTTAACGCGTCGCTCAATTGTGTAGCTCTCTATGGTTGAATCTGTCAAACACTGAAATAAAAAAAAAATTCAAATTAAGTTGGGCAAAGTTAACGTTAAGGTGTGTCTCGCAATTAACATCGTGCATTATGGTTGAACCACCCTTTATATGAGGACATCACTATCCCAAATAGGTAGCCGACGAACCTGTTCTGGCCCAATAAAGGGCTCCATAAAAGTTCGTCTCCGATTATTTGCCAAAGCAACACACTCACCGAGAATATGCCACGTTTCTCCCCTTCCTCCCTACACAGGCTACACTCCGAATCAGATACCCTATTAAGATTGAAGAGGAAGCCATAGTTGCCTCGCCTATGTGGCGCAACTCCTTATTGTAGGTGAAGGGTCTCATTAGCCGCTTCGCCTATCTCCGTCCCGGATATTGCACCCAATATTAGGAAAGGAATCTATGCTTCCATTCATCGATCTTCAACCCGGCCGTGACCATCTAATACCACTGTACGGCTCTGATACCAAAGCGTTACTCTGTTCCTCAATGCCAGTGTGTCTATATACTCCAGAGAAAGAGCCCTTTGTGCCGTTTAATGGAAATAGCCTAGATCTCCGCCTGGATAACGCTGGGTCACTTGACCATGGGTTCCCAAACTTTGGTATTAGGCCCGAAAATTCCGGCGTCCACAACACCATCTATTTTAGATCCATCCGTATACCACTGTAAACAGTCAGGGTTGACATAACAACATGAAAAATCTGTATCGCATCATTAAGCAACTCAGCAGCTGAAGCTTTATACAAGCCATCTTGAAAAAAATGGTAAACTAACTACAGTCAAGATTGATCTGTCAGAGTCTAGAACACTAGAGTTCTCACAAACACAAATTTATTTTTATTTTAACTGCCACCTACAAACTCATTAATAAACGTTTTTAAAAAGGGAAAAACGTAACAACACGAGGGCGGATTGGCATTGAAGCTACCTAGCGCTAGATGGCAGCACAAACACAAAAACTTTTTCTTTCTTAGAAATTACGATCTGTCAAACGTCAGCTTTTAAAATTTTAGCCAACTTCATCGATTAGTTTATTTGTTGTAGTCGTTCGAAGTAAGCAACTTTTGTGTTTCTTGGAAAATGGAAAAAAGTGAATTTCGCGTAGTGATTAAACACTATTATTTAAAAGTCAAAACGGCGAATGAGACAAAAGAAAAGCTTGATAAACATAACGGCGAATCAGTTCTGTCAGATTATACGGTAAAATATTGGATTGCTGAATTTAAACGGGGCCGAACAAGCACTACAACAATACCATCAACAGGAAGGCCAAAAGAGGTGGTTACTGAAGAAAATATCAAGAAAATCCTCGATATCGTTATGAATGATCGCCGGGTTAAAATACGTGAGATTGCTGAAATGGTAAACATATCATATGAATGTGTGTTCAACATTTTGCATGAACATTTGCATATGAAAAATGTCGACAAGATGGATGCCGCGTTTGCTCAGTGTTGAACAAAAACGAGTTCGACAGATCACTTCACAGCGGTGTTTGGACATGATAAAGCATAATCCTGCTGATTATTGGCGTAGATTAATAACTGTTGATGAAACGTGGGTCCACCACTACACACCTGATACCAAACTTCAATCGAAGCAATGGATGGAAGCTGGTAGAAGTGCTCCGAAGAAGGCGAAGACAGCGAAATCGGTTGGCGAGGTTATGGCCACTGTTTTTTGGGATGTCCACGGAATATTTCTCATCGATTTTCTTGAAAAGGGATCCACAATCACAGCAGAGTATTATCGTGCATTATTGGATCAATTGGTTGATGCAATCAAGGAAAAACGACCACATTTAAACATAAAAAAGTGCTCTTTCTTCAAGACAACGCACCGATTCACACAGCATTAGATATGATGCTAAAACTACGAAAAATCCACTTAGAATTGGTTCATCATCCACCTTATAGTCCAGATTTAGCCACTAGTGACTTTTTCCTGTTTCCAAACTTGAAAAAATGGCTCGCAGGAAAAAGATTCATCTCAAACGAAGAAGTGATTAACGAAACTAAGGTGTATTTTGAGCAGTTCCCAAAATCGTATTATTCAGATGGTATAAAAAAGTTGGAAAATCGTCTTACTAAGTGTATTGAGCTAAAAGGAGACTATGTTGAGAAATGAATGGTTTTTGAAAGTAAAAATGTTTTTTTTCCTACTTAGGTAGCTTCAATATCAATCCGCTCTCGTATGCAAATTGTTAAAATATATGTTTTTCCAATTTGTAAGAGTTACTAGAGCGTCGTGAAGCGTCATGTTGATTTGTTAAAATAAACATAAAAAGTAATAGTTAAAGCTTTAAAATACTCCTAATAAAGATATTGAGGATAATAGTCGTTTTTTTAAGTCTTTAAAAACCATCAAAATTTCAATATTTTTTACTAAGTTTTAATGTTCTGAAAAACAATAACAAAATATTAGTTAGAAAAGCCATTAAATTTTTTATTAATCTTGAGCGCTTTTGCGGAAAAAATCACGTGAACAAAAGAATTAAGACGCAAACATTTGTTATTAAATTTTTTGAAATTTTCTTACTTTTTGTCTTAAATCTTTTATAATTATACGAGATCGTTTTAAACTGAAATATTTATTTTTATTTTTATTTGTATTTTTATAGATATCTATAAAAAAATATATATTAAGCAAATATTTTAAGACAAATGTATCCCAAAAATAATTCTAAAAAATCTTCTGTACAACAATGTTAAAACATTATCGAAATTTTATTTGCTAGAAAATAGAAATCAGGAAATAATTTATTTTTTTTTTCTTTCCCTAAATATAACCAAACATCGCAACAATATATAATTAAATAACATACATATCTTGTAATAATTAAATAGATTATACATATAATTATACTCTGTTATAAATGCATTTAAATTCTGCTTAAAAATCATGATACTTTTGCTCTTTTTTGGGGGGTTTTCTAAGCTTATAAATTCACCGGATAATTGCTGTTAAGCATTCATATATTTAACAACAACAACAACAATCAAAAATACAAATGTTTAATATTTTCCCTGTTTAAAGCTAACTTGCCATAAAGCTTAACCACAAAATAAAAACGTTCTATTTTTCTACTATTTCGTTTAGAAACTGGGTGTTGTCTTAATTTTGTAATAGATTTTTTTTTAATAATAAATAATTCCTATTGTAATGACTAAGTAGAAATAGAAAAACTGAACATGATATGTGTTGTAAAGTGTTATTTTGGCAAATTAAGTTTTATTTTTGAATACATTTTTCCGTAAACACTGTACATATAAAAAATCTACAAAAAAAACACAAAAGTTAAAAGATTATTGAACTTATTTAAAAAAAAAAGAAAAAAAACTTTAACAGTTTAATGGGGGAAACTCAATGCAAGGTACTTCAGAGTTTATTCTTAATAATAAATGTTTTACATTTTTCCAAGAAAATATTTTGTGTGTTAAGTGTTTTGTAAAATATTAGTGTACTTAGCGGCTGACACAATCAGCCGCAATCTAGCATCTAACATATTACTTATGTATGTATCTATGTAATTATAAAATTAATTCCCATATATATTAAATTTAAAATGAGTTTTAAGTATATTTTCTTTCTATGTGTTAATAAGAATCTTATAGACGTATTACTTCCCAAGTACTGGACCGATTTAAATAAAACTTGATATTGTGCATATCTGCACAGAAAAAACTTTAAATTCATATTATCTTTTCAAAATCGATGCAGTAGAATGGGTGTAAAAGGGATACAAGCACATATGCTAACCTATTAGTTCTATAGATACACTAGCTGACCCTGCGAACTTCGTCCCGCCCAAAATTGATTTTTTTATTGCCCATAATAGTAGCAATTCACATTATATATTTATTGTAACACTCTAGGATAAGCAATATTTAAAAAAAACAGCGTAAACACTTGCCAAGTGACACTTTGATACGAACCTGTCAAAGCATATACCAAAAGCTGCTGATCAGTTGAGCTGAACACACATTTTCTATGTGCCTTTCTCTTACACACTTCGTCAGAGAGAAGCACTGCCAAAAAATAAAGAAAAACTAAACAAAAACAAGAACTATCGTATTGACACCGGCGTCAATTAGCAATAGATTTCCTGCTACACAGCTTCCTCTAAATGGGAGTAGAGCAACAATTTTTGGCTTAAACATTGTTTATACTATAGCTTGGATATTTTCCGAGTTATAGGTGTCTTTTAAAAGGGGAGGGTTGCTACGTCCATTTTAGTTGAGATTTTCGACATCGACTCTACGAATTTACCCACCAAATTTTATTCGTTTGCTATCAATATGTCCCCAAATATTTAATTTTACCTATTTGCCACGCCCACTTTTATATCGAAATTTTTTTTTTATAAACCATCTACACCTGATAAGCTTTCCAACAAAAAAATAATGGTTAAAATCACACAAATTTTTTTTAAACAAAACAAAATACAGTTTGAGGTTCTTCAAGGTTATTCAGCTAAACATTTGCTTAAATTTTCCATCATCTTTAGCTCTCCTGATTTACTTGGGTTGGCTGTATAGCCACCTAAAGTCAAATAGTACTTAACCTGCCGATAAGGCGTATCGTTTTATTAAATTATGATTAACTCTTTCGGTCATTTGTTAGTTGTCAACTGCACAACAATTGATGTCAAAAATTCTCGACAAAAGCTATGACTTTTTTTATGCGCTTGGGATGAAGCTAAGAAACCACAAAATGCGCCCAATGCAGCCACTTCAATACCAATTACCATCTATTTATTTTGCGTTTTGTGTTGTATTTGAATACAAGCTGGTCCATAACATCTACTCCACCTTTTGTTTTATTCTAGAAGTCTCTTATCTTATCCTTTCTATTATTAACAGCTGGCTCCCCTCGTGCATAATGCATTGTTGAAGAAAAAGTACACACTCTTCATTTTCTTGGTTACGACAGACAAAAGAGTTCAGTTTTGTTGAAACCATATCGAAGTTTACCTTTCATCATCCTCTGGGCTTGGCCAGAGCTCAAACAATATTTTCTTCTACATTCCCCTGTCGCTTACCACTGGTAAATGATTTCATTCGAAGGATAGCTATTGGTTGTATTTTTTTTTCTTCGTCACTTCTTCGTCTTCTAGGGAGCATATCGGATTTCCACAAAGCACCCATTGCTAAGTAAATGATAAATCCACTGTAGCTTTCTCCATATGATGTTGCGTAGTGGTGAAGTTCCTCGCTAAGTGGTGGTGGCAGTAACCCTTACTTAGCAATGTAATTTTTTCCCAGTAGGTGACGTTTTCTCTTGATTGTTCGTCATCTGATGTTTGTCGTCATCTCCAGTGGTACTCTGAAAGGTCAAGAAGGCTTCTTTAGATGGATTTGTCTGAAGCGAGGTTGAAGTTGAAGTCTGTTTATTAAACACGGAAACCGCAGTTAATTTTGTTTTCGCCCTATCCTCTTGGAATCCGAACCTGAGAAGTTTATATTGTATACCTGTGCTCTAACCACTACACCAGGCTACCCCGACTGGCGGTGTTACACAACAGTATATAAAGTAACAGATCATTCAATAAGAGCGTGGGATGACACATAGATGGCGTTACTAGAATCTTGTCCATATGATTTTTATTTAGTACTAACCTTCAAATGATACGTTAATAAATTTGACAGCAATCTGACGATTGATTCGTGAGTTATAGCATTTTGCGTGAAGCAAAAAATTGAATTTCGAGTTTTGATAAAGCATTGCTTTTTGATGAAAAAAAATATATTGAAACTAAAAAGTTACTTCATAAACATTATCCGAACTCTGCTCCATTGGGACAAATAGTAGAGAAGTGGATTGCTGAACTTAAACGTGGATACAAGCACAAATGATGCAGAGCGCTTAATTATCTCTAAATAACTTCTTTAATCATCAAAACTTTCAAATAGTTGTTACATTTCAGTTTTATTTGCTTTTGAAAATTTACTTTTGATTTCAATTAAGTATTAAACACATAACCGACTGTAAGCAGCAGACAGCAAAATGTCAAAATTAGAATACATACGTTTATATGAAAACAATTATTTTAATGGCAGCACAGCAAAAGCCTAGACAACAACCTTTGCGGCCTAGACAACAACCTTTGCAACAAAACTAAAATTAGTGATATCAATACAATATAAAATTTAAAAACGTAAAAATAGTTTTTTTTTCATTTATCAGAAAACAACAGTATAAAATTAAAGTATTGTATCCAAGAACATCTATGTCAACAATTAAAAAGTTTTAAGCACATAATTCCATGAATTTGTATATTTTTGAGTAATTTTCAAAAAAGCGATTTTATTTTGGTGGATTTAAAAAGCATGAGTATTACCACTTAAAAATATTCTTCTATAACAAATATTTTTATGACAAATAACACAGATGACAATAAAACCTAATTTTATTGCTGATGCTGCTCTTAAAATATTTATGAAGTTGATAGCATAGTGCTGCCAATAAGAACTTGCTGATTGCTATCGTCTATGTATTTAAAGCATTACATTTGTTTTTAGCTTACAGAACATACCCGCATAAAAACTTAAAATTAATTGAAAATAATTAAAATAATAAGTTTTTAAGCGTTTTAAGAACAATATTTTTAAAATTTTTAGCATTATTTTGAAATGTCAAAGCAATTTGTTTATTAAGTCTCTGTTTTTTATGAGCTCACATATAGCTCGTAATTAATTAATATTTATATGATTAAGTTCTTTACTTAGCGCATATTTTAATCCTAAAATAATTAATTGTGTTGACATTTAAGTTTAAGTTCACGTACATACAACATGGCAATGTGAAATATTTTTATGTACACAAGTATTCATAGTCATAAAAAGATTTGCATATGATAAGCGAGCGATTCAATTAAGATAAGTATTGTGTTAAAGTCTTTGTGTATCTAAAAGATTGTGATTTAAATGGGGAATACTGTGTCAGGTTTTAGTCATTTGTTTTCTTTTTAATGTTAAATTTAACTTGAAATGAAATTTTATATATTATACAAGGGCTACGATTTATATTTTGAGCGAATATTTAAAATCTATTAATAAATAAATCTATTTATTTACAAAATAATCCCTTTGATAACTTAGAAAATTATTCATAGGATTTAAAACATTTTTAAAACAACTTTTATGACATTATGCCTAAAAATTAAATAAATAACTAAATTAAAATACAAGAAAAATGAAGTAAAATATCAACACTAATGGTCAACATAAAAAGTTGAAAGTAATGGCATTACTACTTACAAACCAACTCTCCTTCAACTTGTGATGTTCACTACTATACACACCCTCATTTGTTATTTAAGGAAGTAAATTGAATGTCATCGTGACATCATAACATCATAACATAATGTAAAATAAACCGAACAACTAAATTATAGCCAGTCAAGTTCGACTTAAGTAACACTTTATACCCGCAAAGTGAGATAATCGGCAAAATAAAACAAAAACTAAGATAAGAGGACACCTGCACTAAATCAAAATATAATTAGGTTCCGGGTAACCATCAAGCTATCTGTGAATATAGCATACGCCGTTATTCTCATGCGTTAATGATTATGACAAAGCCTTTGACAAATTAAACCATAGCGTTATTTGGAGTGCAATTAGATGTAATAATAGTCTACTAAAGTATCACTTTATAAAATGCCTTTAACAGAACGCCAACTGCCGAGTAAAACAAGACAAAGCGCTTAGCAGTTCAATTAGGGTACAAACTGGCAAACAATTTATATGTATTTTTAAAACGGCTGTGCAGATTAAAAAGAATTTTAGCTTTACCTCAAGTTTATTTTATTGCCGAATTATTATTTTTTTTTTTTTTGTTTATTCAATAAATTAAACCGTTTTTGAGTTATGTGAATATATGCTGTGCAACCTGCTCTATTTTCGAAATATCGTTATATCTGTAAGCTAAAAAATTGGCAACACTGGCTGTAATGCCACCATTAAGTCATTGTAGCTGTTTCTGCATGATTTCTAGAATTTCTGCCGCAGCACCTCTTAAGGTCAAAATTAAATCCAGAGCCTTCTTTTCGGCGTCCTATCCCTTTCTACTGGCTACAGTATCGAACTAAAATTTGAATACCACCAAAGGTGTACTACCATCGAAGCAAGGTGTCTTTATTCTGCTAGGAACGTCCCTTACAAATATTAAATTAAATATTAATAATTAATTAATAATTAAATATTGTTCAACTTAATCCAAATCAAATTTTCAAAATCATTGATATTAATATAGGATTCAAAATCAAATAGGATCCAATCTTTGGCAGACTGTAGCTACTGCAATAACTTCTCTCTTCTTCATCTTATAGCCAGTGCTCTTTTCTTCTTATTCCTACAATAGGGTGTAACACGAATGCCTTTCTAGATATTCTTTCTCAAGGTAATCTAAAAACATACCCCAGCCACCTAAGTCTTACCGCTTTAAAAAATGTTACTTGGCTTACTCATCGATAGGGTCGTCGCCCGAGAATGGTGAAGTGGGTCTAAGACTCTACAGGTGCGTTAGGCAAACTAATACTAATGCATTTTTGAATGTGGTAGTAATTTGAGAGTCTTTCACTCAGGCCTCTTTGCATTGTATATTTCCACTTGTTTTCTCTTTACTTCTCTTTGTTTATTTTTTGCTTATTTTTGTCTATGCATGTGACTACGTACGTGTGAAAACAAAAGAAAAGAGCAGCTTCTTGCCTAAATCTGCTTTACAATCATACCTGTCCTTACTTATGACTGTGGTGGAAAGCTATGGAGAATGCCAGCCAGAAGAGGCCACGCGACAGCATGCATGTTCGCTCGTATTGGGGGCCTTCAGGAGTAGTCCTCGGGCATCATTGGACGTTGTTGTGGGTCTGACCTTTTTGGTGGTTACGATGAAGGAGATGGCTGCTAGGATTTTTTTGTGATATTGGAAAGAGGCCTTGCTGAGTTTCATGACTATGGGTATTCTGCCATTTTGGGGGGCTAGATTGGGTAACGTAGGTATGTGGTGACTCGCACAGGTTCTCGAACTATATGTTCAGGGAGTGCAGCTTCCGCAGGAGCCCTTCTGCAGTTTTACTGATAGTGAGTCTTGGCAAGATGTTGACCGGAAGATACCAGTGCGACGATTTAGCTTGTAGACGGTGATATTAGACTCTTCTATAGACTTTCCGGATGAGTATAGTATCTCACAGACTGAGGTTTTTGCTGTCCTTAGAGCAGCCGAGCAGCTTATTTGCGACTTTATCGCTGTTGAGGATAGTTAGTCATCTATGTTGACAAAGGTCATCCAATAAGTCCGTAGGATGACATATAGATGACGTTACTACAATTTTATCCATATGATTTTTATTTAGTACTAACATTCAAACGATACGTGTATAAATTTTGCAGCACTTTGACTATTGATTCGTGACTATTGATTGGTGTGAAGCAACTTTTGTTATTGAAAAAAATGGAAAAAAGTGAATTTCTAGTTTTGATAAAGTATTGCTTTTTAATAAAAAAAAAAACACAGTGGAAACCAAACAGTGGCTTAATAAACATTATCCGAACTCTGCTCCATCGAGACAAATAGTAGAGAAGTGGTTTACTGGATTTTAGACATGGTCGTACCAACACAAATGATGAAAAGCGCAGTAGACGCCCAAATAATGCTGTTATTCCAGAATACATGAGAAACATCTACAAATTAGTTATGAACGATCGCAAATTGAAGGTGCACGACCAAGCGACATTCTAAAGATATCAGGTAGTGTTTTTACCATTTTATATGAGCATTTAGGTATGCGAAAGCTCCGTACAAAGTGGGAGCCACGTGAGCCTACAAGTCATGCCACAGATCAATGAAATCGACTTTTCCTGTTTTCAGATCTCAAGAGAATGCTTGCTGGAAAGAAATTTAAGTACAATGATGAAGTAATCGCTAAAACTAAGGCCTTTTTTGACGAGAAAGATACATCGTGCTAAAAAAGTGGCATCGAATTGTTGAAAAATCGCTATACTCGTTGTATCTCCATCGAAGGCAACTTTATTGCATAATAAAGTAGAGGTTTGTCAAAACTTTGTTTTTTTCTTACTCATTCTATGGGCTTATTGAGTGACCTGTTATATGGATACATGAATAACATTCTATACAAGTACTGATAGCCTCACTGAAGCAAATATTTTCTTTAGGATTTTTTGAATAATTTTAGGTTTTTGAAGTAAGCTTCATTGGCCGAATCCCATCTTAGTCAAATTTTTTCTATAATAATTCAGAAATTAGAACTGAATTGTGCTGAATTACATACCGATCACCAATAAGCCTTTACTGGCAGTATCAAAGTAAAATTCAAAAAATATTACGTGCGCGAGTTCATATGTAATAAGTTTCGACATTGTGTAAAAGGCATTATCATAACACATTTCATCAAAATATTCTTGAAATTTCTGGCTGCAGTTACATTAAAAAAGTTACATGAATTCACAGATAGTCGAATGAATGAATATGCTCCCTTAAGTAGGAAATAAAAGCAGTTGTTTAACTTATGTTTTATTGTGTAACACACATTAGTTCAAGCCCAACTTACCACTGCTTTCTACGGTTGAATTTAATTACTTCCTTATACATACTCTTAACATATTAACAATCGTATCGCCCATATGCTCATTTTAAACAATTTTTAAAATTTATGTTTTATTCACTTTCGTATTATTCAATTCTTTACAATTACATATAGCGAATAATGTGAAAAGTGGTTTAACTTCAATTACAATGGACAAAAAAAAAGAAAAATTCGAAAAAATAAAATGTTAAGTTTAAAAAAAAAGCTTGGCAACAAGTCCCACAACTGAAAATGTCTGTCTATGCTATTGAATTTGCTTTTCGTTTATAATTTTAAATATTTAAAAATGAAATGAAGTTTAAGGTCAACTAGTCAATAGCATATGATTAAGACGGCTTGGGTTATTGGCTTCTGGCTTCTTGTGATTGTTGTATTAATGTTGCATGCAACTTTATTTAAGAAGTTTAAGAACGAGAATTCATTTCAATGGCAATGATAAGTTATGAATAAAAGGTATTTAATACTAAGTAGGCCTGATTTTTATTTTTAATTAATAACGTTTTCATTTCAAAGTATTTAAGAAGTTTTCGCTTAAATAATAATAATTCTCGTAATGCACGGCTTTTTTTTGAGTCATTTATGCTATCACCTTGAGTTGCAGATAAAAAAAATATAAATATACATACAGATAACATATATGTATATAATATACGAACATATATATTTTTTATAAAATAACTTAAAATGGAAAATTTTTTATTTATTATTTTTTTTTTCAAAAAATAATTTTTAGAACAGTTTTGTTTCCATCAACCAACGCATGAGTCTTAAGTCTTTTGTATAGTATATTGAGATGTAAACTAGTGTTAAAGATGTAGTTATGTGGTTTCGTCCCATCATATGTAATGAAAATATGTTTCTTTTGTACTAAAGCCTTTATTATTATTTATTAATTCCCATAACATTCCATGAAGGAACTGGTGACTTCTCTCAGTCAATGAACTGCACCGATTTTATTTTTAAGCTCATTGAAAGGTACCTACAGTTTAACGCCGGCTCCGAACGGCAAATGCATTTAGACTCCTAACCAGTTACTAGCTAATGTTATGAGATGATACCGCTGTCGAACAAACTTTTTCTTTTTTTTAAGATGGTCTGGCCTGGTATTGAACCGACGACCTTCTGGTTGGTAGGCGGGTGTCTTACTTACCATACCACAGCGGCACATACTAAAGCCTTTAATGCTCCTATAATAGGTTATGAATCTTAAAAGTCATACATCAAACAAAATTTTAGGTTACAAGCTTGTTGAAAAAAAAATCATTTTAAAGAGATTCTGGTTCTGAAATATTTTTGATATTTACTATCAAAATCAAGCTAGAGCTGCAAAACAATCGATAGTACTATCGATAGTATCGATAGTTTTGTTTTTGGCTGACCATCGATAGTTTTTTTTCACTATCGATACTATCGCCACTAAATGTAGTCAAGGTCACATTTGCAAAAAAAATTTCGCGCAGGTTGTTAGCCGTCTGTAATTTTTTATAGTTACATAGGGACACAGTTTAATAGTTTTTTAAATTTCTTTTACTAAACGCATATGAAGTATGAATTGTAACTAAAATATGTTCGTACATACGATTTTGCATATGACCCAAGCAAATTAATCATCGTTTCGTCAGGCCATAGCATGTCTGTCATGTCATGTCTATTACGGTGAAGGTTTTGCTTCCGTTTGCTGAGAAACGATACATTTCGAGGACCCTTACCCATAAGCTCTTACTCTTACTTATAAGCTAGACTTATGGATAAGAAACAAGAGATTCCGTATTTTTTTGGGGCTTTTTGATGACTTGAAGGGATTAATCTTTGAAGTACGAATTAAAAGTTTGTTAAAACTGACAGTTGTTCTACGCTTTCTTCTCATAGTCTCTGTAGTTTTCTTTCACGGGATCTTATTAGTTACTTTAGTTTTGGAGCACTTCATAGTCTGTACAATTATTGGACTATGCTTCCATTAAAAACCTTCAATACATCAAATTTAATGACATACTGAAAAAAATAAAGTGTTTCAACACTGAATATTTATTATTATTCTTTCCCTTTAACTTAAATTCTAATATTGTTGCTACAAGTAGCACTTAAAAGAATCCGATAGTATCGATAGTTTGCAAAAAAACTATCGAAACTATCGAGTGCGCCTACTATCGATAGTTTTGCAGCTCTAAATCAAGCTACTCTAATTAAGAATATCAAAAGAAAAAAATTTATTTTTTCATAAGAGACAACGTTTAACATCTCTAACCCTTTGAAAAGTTTAAAGTTCTTTAATTTTTGATGTGGTCAAGTATGATAGGGATATGGTTACACTACCACTACAGCACTACAACAGACAGATCACTATTTGTGTTTACCACAGCGTTGTATTGTTGTGATAGCAGAGTAAAGCATTGTTACAGTGTTGTATTGAAAATTAAAATGAGTCCTCCTCCTTATTGCATCATGGAAAAGAAAGTAAACAAATGTAGTGTTGCAACTCGGGAAAAAAATTACAATGCTAAAGTAAAGATCGGCACCAATTAGCAAGGATCTTCTACAACACGCAAAATCATACGGAAGGAGCTACAGTGGAATGATGATCTAATTGATTAAAGAAACCGAAACAAAGCAATGTATGCTTTGTTGAAAGCATAAAATATTATTTAATTTTTTTTATCTTTTATTATTACAAACCAATTGTTTTCAATATATATACATATACATTTTTTTTTTTTTTTTTGTAAACAAATTCAAATAAATATTTACTAAAAAACCATATTAACACTTTACAAATAACAAGAAATTAAAATTTTAACACAGTTTGAATAGACCAAATATTAACACATTGAACACAAAAAAAAAATTAAATATTTTCCAAAAAACAATGACTAAACGAATAAATATGTATTGAAAACCGAAACATGTGATTTAAAGCAAATATTTTGCAAAAAAATAAAAATATTTTTATCTTTTTTTTATATTTCTAAAAAATATTTATATCCTTCAAAGTCTAATACAAATCTTTTATTTAATCTTCTTTTTACTTGCAGCTATACAAATGCTCCACAACAGTCCAGTGTAAATAATGCTAGTCTTCTTTATCCCTCCACAAATGGACAAGTCTATCGTATACATCCGGCTACAACGATTAATGCAGTACCCAATGCACAAGGTGATGTAGTTGATGGTGTGGCCATTATAACCTCCAATGCGGATTCATCAAGCTCATCATCGTCTCATGGTTTCTCACATCGCCTCAAGGAATTGGCAGCCTCAGCCGGTTTGTTATCGCTTAAGCCGAGAGCGCCCTTGAAACCAGTTATAAAGACTCGTGGTTCACCAGGTCCGGAATTTCCAAAAAAAGTTACATTCAGTGCGTTTGCAACGGTGCAAGTGGTGTGATTTTTTCGGCTGAATGTTTTTCATGTTGTTTGATGTTTTACGAAACAACAAAAATTAACACTTTACTGTAACCAAATACAAAAAAAAACAAAGAAAAAGTGTGGCTTTGAAAGGTTTTTAACATTTTCTTTTTTATTTATTTTTCTTTATTAACAACAAAAATTATATATTTTATTAATTAACATTTTATATATATGTTTTTTTTCTTTTTTAAAACTTTTTATAGATTGCTGCTGTTAAAAATTTAAAAAGAGTATGGTGATGATGAAGTTTGAAAAAGGAAATCAGCTGCTTCTTATTGTTGCTATGTTTGTAGTATTTTAGATCAAATAATTTGTTGATTTATTTTATAATAAATATGGATTTTTTTATAAGTATATTAAATTGTTATTAAAAAAGAAAGAGAAAAACTTAAAACTTTATCTGCTAAAATACATATTGTACTTGTAATGCACAATGGGCTTGTTTATAAAAAGCAAAATACTTACATGCAGTTATCAAAAAAAAAAACTTAAAATACATTTTCTAAAAAGCTTTTGATTTATAAAATTAATAATTAAGAAAAATGGTAAAAAAAAAATTTAAGCGACAAATGAAAGAGCTTTACCCTCATATTCACAAAAATTTGAAATAAATTTCAAATTTATTTTATTTGAAATTTTTGTATACAAAATTTTCTTAAAATAGATTTCAAATACATTTTGAATGTATTTCATATTTATTTGAAATTTTTATAATAAAAAATTTTCTTAAAACAGATTTAAATATATTTTATTTTTTATGAATATTGAGGCTAGAATTCGAACTAATGGCCCATTTACACTACAACGAAATCTAATAGCTGTTCACTAGATTTCCCATACAAAACAAAATTTACTTCGTTACTAGATTTTGACTAAATCCTAATTTAATAACTTAACATGAAAACTTAACCACAAAAGCTTAAAAAGCTTTATAAAATTTTACCGGTATGTATAATTATGAAAACTTGTTTAGACCAACTTAATTAAAGAACTCAATGACAACTGTTTTAGAAAAGTGTGCTTCAGAAATTGATGGGGAAAAGCTTTTAACCAATTTTGGTAATAAAATCTTAAGAATTGTTGTAAAGGAATTTCAAAAAATTTCATGTTTCTTTATTTGTTTTTTTCTAGCTTTAAAGCTTTTATATTTTATAAATAAAAGCTTTTATGTTTTATAAATAAAAGCTTTTATGTTTTATAAATAAAAGCTTTCCTATAAATGCTTGTCTTTTAATTCCAAAAAATATTCTAAACTTTCAACTTTAGCAAGCTTTTTTATATGGATTTTTGTTAAAATCTAAAAGAGCTTTCCTATAAATGTTTGTCCCGTAATTAATGCTCAGATCTTATCATTGCATGTGATGTCCAAGGAAATTAGTCAAAAAAAATTTGCTATAAATATGCATTAACCCTATTAAATACGACAATAATGCTATTAATACATTTAAGACGACCGACTATCGACCACGCGACAACAAATGTAGCCAAGTAACCAGCTACTTATTTTAATAACTACAGCTACAGAATAAATGTAAACAAATGCGCTTTTAATGTATATATTTCATGTATTGTGTTTTTAAACCCCTATTTCATCATCTTATTGTATTGGCAGCACTAAACGGTTTGCTGTCGCCAACAAAAATAGTAATTAACTTAAGTTGGCTACGGGCTACAACGTCGTGTAGTTGGTAGTTGGTAGCCGTGTTGATGGTCGGTAGCCTTAAATGTGTTTGCTATAAAACTATACAGAAAAATAAATTTAAAATTATATTTATTTTTATTATTTAGCTTTTACTTTATTTAAAAGCTTGAAATATAGTAGAATTTTGTCTAAAACCAAGTAAAATAGTCTAAGCTTTCAATAAATCTTAAAACTTACAAAATAAATGCCAATGAAATTCAAAGTTTTGTATTTTTTGTACAATAAAGACGCTTTTCTAGCACTCTAACCAGAATTTATTTCCACAAGTGCATTTAATTCTGACAACGTTCTAACTACTTAAAATACTAAAGGCAAAATGGAAGTTCGGTTTTTTAAAGCTTTAGGTTCTAGTACGAGCCACTGTCATGCATTTTTTTCACAGGAAAATACCTTCTTATTTACAGCTTGGCAACAATTGAGCTTTTAATAAATTAAACTTTAAAAAATATGTATGTATCACATACTAAGTATACTATATATCGAAAGCTCAGTTCTTTAAAGCTATAGTTTCTAGTATGAACAGGTGTAATACAATTTTTTGCAGCGAAATACTTTTTGACAATCATGCACACAATTTAAGCCTTTAATAAGTTAAACTTTAAAAATCGTATATACAAGAAATGTATCACATACTAAGTATATATCGTAAGCTCAGTTTTTAAAGCTTTGATTTCTAGTATGATCAGGTGTAATTCATTTTTTGTGCAGCGAAATACTTTTTGACAATCATGCACACAATTTAAGCTTTTAATAAATTACAGTTTTAGAGCTTTGAGAGCACTTGTGAGCTAAGCTTTAAAGTTAAATGAGCGTGAAATTGAAAGTTTTATATTTTCTTTTTTAATGAACAAGTCTTTACTCAACTTAGAGCTCATAAAATCACTTGTAAGTTTTAATCATTTCTTGCCTGTATCCTTAATACAATTTCAAGCTATTGAAAGTTTATATGAACAATGCTTATACAGGGTTGTTTAAATATAAAAATAAAAATAAAAATTTATAAATTTTCAAACGTTGAACATTGCTTGTCTTATAACAACAGGTAGCTAAGCTTTAAAGAATTTTAAGGTTTAATGTCTTCTTTTTTTAAAAAAGCTAAACAAGTTTCGGCTGCATATTTTTGTTATAACCCAGTTTCAAGTGTATTATAAATACAAAATTTGTAAAAATAATTTTAATATTTAATAAAATATATTTAAAAAAAAATTTTATAAATGTGTGATTTTAAATTTATAACAATTTACAACAATAATCGTGCCATGATTTAATGTGGCTTAATAATTTTAGAAATTGCGAAAAAAAATAACTGCTACAAGAACACAAAAAAATACTTTAGATTTAAAAGCATAAAATTAAAAATATTACAGAAAAAATTATTAAGAATAAAATATTTCGAACAAAAAAAAAACCAAAAAAAGGTGGTTAAAATTTTTGAAAAGCAAAAATACTGTAAAATAAAATCAAAACAAAAAAGAACAAAAATAGAACCTCTACAACAAGTCTTAATAAATCTATGTCACTTTATTATTAATTTTAATTATTATTATTATTATTGTAATTATATATTTATATGTATGTATGTGTGTATTATAATAAAATTAAGAAACGAAATAAAATATATTTTCGAAAAACATAGAAATCTTGTATAGTTTAAAGATATTTGCAGTTAAAAAACAATAAAATATCGATCACATGATAAACTTTTCTCTTATTATTTTCGTTACAATAAAACTGTGAATGTCCCTAATAATTTAAGCCTCTCTCTCTCTCTCTCTTTCTCTCTCTCTCTCTTTCTTTCTAATATATTTAAGACTGTATACATGTTTTCTTTAACCAACTACGAGTACATATCATGTACACAAATCTAATGAAAATAATAATTGTACATTTTAATAACTTTATGTAAAATCGGAATCGTAATAATAAAAGCAATGTAAACAAAAAAAAACTAAATAAATATACTGATTCTTTCATTATTAATCGAAAAAAAACTGTGTGGCATTCTTTATGGATCTATGTATAGGGTGGGCTATTTAAAAGTTTAAATTAAAAAAGCAATAAAACGGTTAAAAATGAAATATTATTTCATTCATATGGCTGCCGCGGCTAGTCTCACAGTACCCTGGTGGCTGGTGGCCACTGGCTAATAGTCTTTAACGGCGCCCCACAGAAAATAGTCCAACGATGTCAAAATGCAACTTCTTGGCGCCAAACTAACATCACCATTTCGGCGAATTAAACGGCCATAAAACGTTTGACGCAATAAATTAATTGTGGCTTTGGATGTGTGGCAAATTGCACCATCCTTTTGAAACCAAACATCTTTCACATCAAGAGCGGGCACAAAAAAATCGGTTTTAATCGTTCGATAGGTGTCTGCATTGACCGTAATGGTTGCGCCGTTCTCATTTTCAAAGAAATATAGGACAATGATGCCTCTGCTCCACAAGCCGCACCAAACAGTTATTCGTAATGGGTGCTTTGGCTGCTGTAAGACCACGTTTGAGTTTTCTTAGCCCCAAATAGGGGAATTTTGCTTATTAACATACCCATCAAGATGAAAATGAGCTTCATCCGAAAATTTGGTTTTTGCAGTTTTAATGAACGACTGATTGTCTTTTGTTTTGGAAATAAATTTCCAATAAATGCCAACGTTTCTCAAGCGTAAACCACTTCATTTCGTTCAGTAGAGATAGTATACCGAATTTTGTGACAGAATAAAATGACATAAGTTTTGCCAGATTCGTAATAACCGCTGGTTCACCCGATAT
The DNA here is from genome assembly GCA_023159175.1 of Wohlfahrtia magnifica. Lineage (NCBI taxonomy): Eukaryota > Metazoa > Arthropoda > Insecta > Diptera > Sarcophagidae > Wohlfahrtia > Wohlfahrtia magnifica. Next base: position 8,342,295 of record JAKWBJ010000228.1, read on the forward strand.
CTACAATATGTTTTTAAACAATTTACTTTCTCTAATCCATGATGCAATTATAAGGTGGTCTTATTTTACAAAAACAGTAACAGCTGATGCAAAACTGTCTGTACTCTAGAGTCAAAAAGTTGTTTTTTTTTCTTTTCATTTGACGTTTATTGCAATTTGAATGTGATTACATTACATTACATTTTTTTGACAGATCATTATTTTTATTTACCACAGCATTGCATTTTTGTGACAGCAGATTAGAGCTTTGATACAAAGTGTTGTATTCATAATTTAAATGAGTCCACCTCTTAACTCGTTCATCTCTACTATCGGGTGTTTTTTTAAAGGTTTATAACTTTGAGTTGACAACCAATTTATCAACTGATAGTTGCTTTTTGTTTAGTTTGGTTTGGCATCTGTATATATAAAAGAGGACTATAAATAGCCTTGTAATTGATGTTTACTAAAATGTAATCCCTTAAACGAAAGGCGAAGTGAATACCAACGTTTTTATTTAGGTCGATTGGTTCGCGAGTGGTTGACGTTAGAGTGAATCCATTTGTAATAACATACAAAAATTAATTGTTCTATGTTCGTCATTTTATAACTCGAGAGCCACTAAATCGATTTACAAACCAACAGATACTTTTGAAAGATATATTTTCTCTGATGGTTTTTGTTCAATTGGGCGGTGCTACGCCCATATATAATTTTTATTTATATGTCTATATCTTTAAAACCATAGTAGTGAGAGTTTATTAATTTGGCGCAAATAACTTTGTGGTCAATACTAATCATCAGTTAAAAAATGGGCGGAATCGGATAAGTGGGAGTGGTACCTTCCATACAAAGAAAATATTAATTTTTGTTAATCTTTGGAATAGTAATAGTGGAAGGTTCTGAATTTGGTTTAAATAACGTAAATAACGTTTACATCAGCAGTCGAAATATGATCGAATTTCAATAAGTGGGTGTGGCACCTCCCATTCAAAGTAAATATTGATTTTTGTAAATCTAGAGAACTTTAATAGTGAAAGTTTCTAAATTTAGTCCAAATAGCTTTGTGGTTAATATAAATCATCATTCAAAAAGTGGGCAGACTTGAATAATTGGAAGTGGCATCTAAAAAGTAGAATTGGAAGGTTCTGAATTTAGTATAAATTACTTCGTGGTCAATATACATCATTATTTGAATTAGCAAAATTTAGTTTAAGTAAATACCTATTTTTATATATCTATAGACCGATTAGAATGGCAGTTTCTGAACTTTATCTAAATGACTTCGTACTCAATACAAATCATCAGTTTTAACGCATTCCTTTATTTTTTTTTTCATATCTGGAATACATTTTATAAGTATAGAACGCAAAGACTATCGGCAACGCGGGAAGGTATATTTTAGTTTCATTATAAATAGAATTACACCAGAGCAACGCTTGCGCTTTATTAAAATTTTTTATTAAAATTATGGTTCTGTCCATCAAGCTTCAAAATTTTTGTTCTGCGGTTAAGCCCATTTTTGTTTTAATGGATACGTAAATAAGTAGAACTGCCGGATTTGGAGTGAGAATAATCCACAAGCTTTTGTCGAAACACTATTACATTCTGCCATCTTGTGGGGTTTGATTGGGCTGCACATGTTTCACTAGCCAGGGTTTCACGGACTACAGGGTCAGGAAATACAACTTTAGCAGGCGCCTTTCAGCAGTCTTTTCTGATAGAGAGTCTTGAAGTTTGAAAGGTTGTTGAATGGCCGTGCGCTCTTCACGGATGGCTCCAAAGCCAAGGAAGGCACAGGTGCGGGGGTCAGTAATATTAGACTGTCCTTAGACTTCCGGACGAGTGTAATGTCAGCCAGGCCGAGGTCTTTGCTGTTCTTAGGGCAGCAGAGCAAATTCGCGACTAACTCACTCTGCGGGCAAGGACTGCGCTATGGAAAGCGGGCACCTCTAATTTCTGCCGAGTTTGCGGCGATGTGGGAGAGGCACAGGCGCACGTTGTTAGGCCAGAGATTTATGAATGGTCTAGGTGAGGTGTGACATGTGACCTGGAAGTTTATATATCCGGTATAGGTTGGCTTACTAGATGATGCCCGGTTTTTCGTTTAGGGTGTTATTCTTCCTACACTCTCTTTTTCCTTTTTTTTGTTCTCTTTTTCTTTTTTTCATACTTATCTTTTTCCTCTTTTCTTTCTATTCTTCTAAAGGTTTTCCACAATGGACCTCTCTGATGGCTGGATTGAGTAAGGCTGCACTACCTTTTTTAACCTAACCTAACATATAGATAAATTTTGATCTCCTTTCTTTTATATTGTACATAGAATGCTGAGGCTTCAATCATCTAACATGCTCTCTTTCACTTCAGTCTGGAGACCATCTGCTCCTGCAGCTACAGGGGTCAGTAACAAAGGAATACGCCTATAGGTTTTACAATGAATTATGGTATATCTGACATCAAAATTAGAGAATCAGTCATTTAGGGAAATATAATCTTGCATTTTATTTTAAACAAGTCCTGCCTTCTTACAAATAAATATTTTTAATATTTGAAAAAAAATTTTATTAAAATTTATAACGTTATAACGTTTATATACAATACTGCCAGCACGAAATTGTAAATACCTTCTTCTAAGATATGGCACCGTACTCTGAACGACATACGGCAACACTTCAATCATTCAAACAGCTGTTCAAAACATATGAACGTAAACAAAAAGAAAAATTATGGAAGATTAAAAGATTCATGTTTTTAATAATTTGTTTACTTGTTTTTAATAAATTTAACAATAATATCCTAACGCAAAATGGCTAGTGATTGGTAAACGAGAACAGAATTTTTTGAAATTTAATAAAAATTAAATTAATATTTTTTACAGGGTGTGTGTGCCACGTTTATATGAAATGACTAAAAATCAATTGCAAGGCTATCAAACATATGAACATCCTCTCAAATTGTCTACAGTTACGATGGTTGAAAGTAAGGGTACACGCCCCTCAAGTATGGGCAGTAATACGAGTAGTAGATCGTCAAGTATGTCGATTTTAGCTGAACCTCTATTGCAAAATTTAGATGGTATTGATCCACTGACACAATTTGCCAGGCAAGAAGAAGAGCTATTGGATCCATTATCACAAATGGTTTCGGAATATGTAAGTGTGTAATAAAATATTTTAATGGGTCCACGTAAACTCAATTAAATACTATTTGAATGGAGTTCAAGAATCAATAGCGTTTTTCTTAACTCAAACCTGAACAACTTTGTGACAATTAGCAGCAGATAGTACAAACTTCCGTAGCAGTATTCCAGCTTATTAGATTCTTATTGATGTCAGAGAAATTCTTAAACATGGCACTTTACTTAAACATTCTACAGTATCTACAGCAGAATCTTGTGCAAAAGTTTATTTTCTTACTTACTAGTTAAACCCGGTGTGCGTCGCTACCCCTGTCTTAATTTTTATCTTAACCACTGTCTTAATTATAATTTTTTACTCTTTTTCATCATTTTATTCTCTCCGGATCAAATTTAAACATTTAAGACAGCTTATAGTTTCTTCCAGAAAAATTTTAGAATTTGCTTTTTAGCTGTATACAGTCTTCCAAGAAACACAAACTAATTTTTTTATAGTACATAAGTATGTGTACTTCTGCTTATGTGTTTAGATAAAGAAGCTTTAGTTGTTGTTCTATACATATGAAATTTTTCATATTTAGTATGAGTGGAGGGTGCCGCGCCCACCTATCCAATTTCGCCTGTTTTGTTTACTGATTATTTGCATTGACTACAAAGTCATTTAGATAAAATTCAGAAACTGTAGCTTTCACCGTTCTCGAAATAGGCAAAAATTAAAATTTACTTTATATGGGAGGTACCATGCTCACTTATCCAATTCCGCCCACTTTTTGACTGATGATTTTTATTGATTATTAAGCCATTTGGACCAAATTTAGTGACTTACTGTTACCATTTTTAAGATATAGACAAATAAATATATACTTTGTATGAGCGTAGCACTGTCCACTGGTATTTTTGAAATTTATATATAGTATTTTACCTCTTTAAAGTACCATCTCTCATCAATATTAAAAAATTGAAAATTTCATTATACTTAGCAAATTGAAAATTTAGCTTAACTTAGGTTAGGTCGATAGGACCTACGTTGTCTCGAGTTAAAAATAATTGCAGTTAAACCATATTGGGCCTGCTATGCGCTTCCGTGTTGCAGACAGAACCAAAGAGAATCCTCGTTTCAGCGAGAACACGATGTCTCGTTATCTTTCACCGCTAGGAAACTAGTTCAGTAACCTTCTTAGTTCTTTTTGCATGAAGAATTGTATCAAATTTTTGTGACAAGATATTTTTGTGTACAACGTATTGGAATCACTAAAAATCTCAATTTCGAAATATCATGTGTTAGGGCCTTTCTATCCTAACCTAATTTATATTAATAAAAAAAATGTCTTTGGCATTTGGTTTCCATCAAATCACAGGAATCCTTTAAAAAGACTAAAGCTCAAAAACGTGAAAAGGAAATTTTGCTTGATGAATCGCTAAACTGGAATTCGAGACGCTTGACAATATTAAATAAATTTACAACTTTAGAAAAACTGTCAATAACCACAAGTTTTTTAACAACATCGGCACAAACTCAATCCGGTACAGATGCAAGTAAGCATGCAGTTTTTAAGATGACTATTTTTTAAATGCATATACATGTGTGAATTTTTCTTTTCTTTTAATAGTCAAAGTTCAAACAGTGGTCTCTGATAAAGTACGATTTCGTTTAGAACAATTGGATGACTTTGAAGATAGTTCAATGCGTCATATGATGGATTTAACACAACAAGAATACATACAACGTATTGAGCAATTAAATCATGAGCTAGTGCAATCCTGGCACAATGATCAACGTGTAAAAGCATTAAAAATAGCTATACAGTGTTCAAAGATATTAGCTGATACCTCGGTTTTACCCTTTTATCCCAGTCAGTTTGTATTGATCACCGATATACTGGATATTTTTGGTAAAGTAGTGTATGAAAGATTAAAACAGAAAACGTTATCAGGACCTGAGTAAGATATGCAAGAAATTTTACTTTGATGTGATTGTATTTTTTTCTTCATTATTTTAGATCTATGCGTGCCGCTCATGCGGCTAGCGCACGTGATACTTGTCTAAATTGGTTTTTCAAAATTGCTTCTATACGAGAATTGCTCCCTAGATTATATGTAGAAATAGCTATACTAAAATGTTATGAATTCCTAAATGAAAGGTAAAATACATTGGTGAGAAAAGTGTATAAATTGTTAAAATCTTCTTACAGCTATGATGATGCCTTACAACGTTTAACACAAATGATACGTGGCATTGGTGATCCTTTGGTAGCAACATATGCTCGCTGTTATTTAGTGCGTGTTGGCGTTTTGGTGACAACTAATAAATCGTATATTTTAAATAATTTTAAAGATTTTCTAGCTGTCTATCAAATGGTAAAAATGAAACTATAATTGTAAATAATTACTAACAGCAGAACAATGTATTAAATTATATTTAAGGCTTTTAGCGGTTCAATACGTTCCGAGTTAAATCGCCAGCGAGTGGATATGGCCATATATTTATCACTATATGGGCCTGCTTTAAATTTTATATTACAAGCTTTAGTACACAAAAATAATCTATATACCGAGGATATTTTAAAAGATGTGCAAAATGTTAAAAACAAGTAAGTTTTAAATTCTGTACTGCTCTTGTATGCCAAAAGAAATCAATTGTTATGTTAAAATGTTTTTTTTTTTTTTCTTTTTATATAGTGGCACCATATTAATGGCTATATTACAAGCATTCCAACCAGAATTTATTGCCTCGAATGCGTTTGATTTTGTTAACGTTCTAACTACTTCAAATACTGAAGGCATATCGAAAGCCCAGCTCTTTAAAGCTTTGGGTTCTAGTATGAGCAGCTGTAATCCATTGTTTGAACAGCGAAATATCTTTTTACAGGAGTCATTTAAAACTATAAATACCTTTACTGATCCTTGTGAATACATTACATGCGTTGAGTCTTGGGCACAATTTATAACAACAAATTTTCCGGTAAATTAAACATAAATAATGGTATACTATTTAAGCTATATTTACACTTGTTTATATAACTACAGGTGACAGAAGTAAATCGCTTTTTGGGCGAAATACATAATCGCATTTCAATTGCTAAAGTCGCTGAAAAATATCATCAACAGTTGCGCAATATATTGGATAAAGTTTTACAGTATCAAAAGAACATAGAAATTTTACTGATACAGGAAAACTTTTTACCATTTTTAGACTTGTTTCAAAAGGAATCGACTAAAGTCGAGGCATGTAAATATATTTTAGATATTTTTAAGCGAAATGGTAAAGAATTCACTCACGATCCAGTGGTTATAAATGCCTTGATGTATGTTGGTAAAATACTCAATGATTCGGTCAAGTAAGTATTCCTGCTTTATGGTTTGAATATGGTATGCAAATGAGCAAACTTTTTGTTTGCTTAAAATAAACCTTAAAAATGTATTCTCTATTTAGTGCTCTTACTGTAGAGGATGAAAGACGTCAAATTTCCCAATTAATATGCAGCTTTATACGTAAAGTTGACTACGGCCGTGATTTTGAAAAACAGCTTAGTTTTTATGTAGAAGCTCGTGGCTCTTTCTCTAATCTAGATGCTGTTTACAGCACACTTGTTCAGAATGTTAACAAACTGGCCATGGAAACGAGTCGTATTGTTCAATCTAAACATTCACGTAAGACTCAGGGTTTTGTTAAAGCTTGTATAGCCTTTTGTTTCATAACAGTACCCAGTATAACGTCGATACAACAACAAATGGATTTATATCTTTTAACCGGTCAAGTGGCCTTAGTAAATCAGTGTTTAGGACAAGCAGATGCTTGCTTTGAAGAAGCCTTAAACTTAGTAACCCAATTGCCAAATTCTATTGAATTGGATGGAAAACTTAAGAGTATGGATACATATTTAACATCATATCTTAGCAATATGTTGGCTACATTAGTCATAGTGCCTGATAGCCCTGAAAGGGGTGTTTTATATTTATTAAATCTTCTATTAGACGTGGTACAGAAGTATACATTTGGCTTAAATACGGCAGGACCAACAAAAATTTATTTAATTGCCTTGGATATGTTGTATGTACAAAGTTTAGAGGAATTTCCCTATCATGTGCCACAAGGTATGTATGTATGCATACGTATTTTCTCAATAAATAATTTAGAACTAAACTTGTTAAATACTTTTTGCAGTTGTTTCCAACGATGAACTATATGGTCATGATCCAAAATTTCTAAGTGAAGTAAATAATATCTGTAAATTTGTGGTAGAGGAAATCTTAAGACAACTAAGCTTGTTAGGCTCCTCACAGCAATTTAAGTTACAAGCAACTTTAGCTTTGGAATTGTTAATGCGGCTTGTACGCTATGCTGATCTATCTAAAGAGCAAACATTTCAATTGGCTTTAAATCTTTGGTTTTTAGCCACTAAACATGAATCACACTTAGAGCCGAAATATATGGTGAGCATATATTTTTTCTTTTGTTTTAGTAAAAAGATTAAAGGTTTTTGTTTTTTCTTTTTTTTCTTTATACAGCCCCGCATATTAAAATCTTTGGAAGATTTGTACAAGCTGTTGAAGGATACTAAATCGAAACATGCCATAAACTTAAAGCAACTACTTTTGCGTATTCAGAATAAATAGGTTTAATATTTTTAACAACTGAGATAATATTTATGAAATTATGTTAAAGTATCATAAATCAATCTTAAGTGCAAATTTGATGCAGCAAGCATTTAAATCGATTTGTGCTTTTACCCATATCGCGATTTATTTTTAATTTCCAATGTGTTATAAAGATAATGATGATAATGATTTGCCTTATAATTTTACATTTTAAATTATTTATTTTATAAACTTCATATGTGTATGTGAACATTAAAATTTCCTTAATTTCCTTTGTATTTATAGTGTGTTCATTTATACATATATACAGTAGTATTAATGAGGAAACAATTTATTAAATTAATAAATCTATAAAAACATTTAAAAACTTGTGATTCGATTTCTGTAGAATCGTCTGAAAATTTATCTTTTTGATTTGATTACTAGAGATATGTTTGGCGGATATTTTCTGAATTATCCCGACATAAAGGCAACCACAAACCGTCATATACGTATCTTCATTATCAAATTATTTCGAACCAATATTCAAAATTCAATGCGGACTTTGTGTCATTAAAATTACACTTAAGTTTACTCTTAGGAATGTTGAATTACAACTGAGGCTTCAACAATTCTTATTCGTCTGAATACATTGGCTCTTATAGTTAGCGTATTCGTTGTTATATTTCGACTTTTTTGCATTAGATTAAAGAAAACAAGCAAAATTTTTCTTAATCTATTACAAAAAAGTGGATAAACATCTACGATACGCCAACCGCATGATAAAGGTGATTAAGATTTCTTCATCCTGATTAGTCGAAAGTGTATTTTGAACCCTTATAGATCCAGTTTTCGGTAAAATTTAGAAAAAGTGAAACGATGACCTACAAAATTGTGCCATAATCTAGCAAATCATTTAAAATATTTAACATAAGCAGGCTTTTTTTGAGCTTTAACTTTATTTACGCTATTCAAAAAGCAACAGTTTAGGCCAGCGAAAAAGTAAATAAAAAGAAAAGTCAACATATAAAAGGGCTACTCTCAGTTATGATTCAATGTGTTTTCGTAACGCAAATAAGTAAAAATTCGAGCTAAAACAAATTAAATGTACTCAACATTTTCAAAGACAAAATTGAATTTCGACAATAATTTTAAAGTTTTAATAATAAAAGAAGTTATTTTAACGATAATTAAGTAAATTACAATAATAAATTTAAAAAATTGAATAAATTAAAAGTTAAAGCATTTTGAAGTTTCATTCGATTTTAATTTCACTCGAATTCGGTTTACAAAACCCACCCGCATATCTGTATCTTAATTTTTTGTATCAATACTATTATCAGAAAGCCAACATGATTTATTAAATTAAGCACATTCATCATGGTTGATGAATCGTAGTCGTGTTTCGACATTTTTATAATAGACTAGCTTTACCCATCCGGCTTGGCTAGCTATAATTGTTGGTATATTGTCTCAGAGTGATTATTTATTGATTTAAAGCTTTAATACTATGTATGAGAGATGACACGCCATGACCACTTATCCAATTCAGCTCACTTTTAAACTGATGATTTCTATTAACTACGATGTCATTTATAACAAATTTAGAAACTTTCACTTTAATTGTTCTCAAGACATGAAAAAATAAATATTTATTTTGTATTTCAGGTACCATGCCAACTTGTCCAATTTTATTTTTATTTGCTGCAGAACTTAGAATACGTGCACTGTATCGACGTGTCAAATCTTATTCAAATACCCTTAACAGGAGCAGAGATAAAAGAATGACCATCTACAGCGCCAACTGTTGAAAATTTTTCGATTTTTTTCCCTAAACCTTCACGTAGCAAGTAAGAAAAAATCGCAGAAGGAAGTATCCAATTTGGTCTAGTCGTTTTCAAGTTTTAAGCATCCGAATAAACCACAATCCATTTATATAAAAATAAAAGAAAAAGTTTGCTTGGTTTCTTTAATCTAGGACAAAAATACCTTAATACGAAAACGCCAACCACGGATAAGATCCATTCGCTCTTTCATTCAAATACGACAAGTCTACATTACTCATCTCTGTCGTAGCTATTCCGAGGTAGAGGAGATAACGATATATCTTACCTTATACCATTCCCCTGTACTAAAAGAAATACCTCTTCGCTTTCTAAATGGATAATACCTCCGTAGCCTTTCGAAGCTCTTAGTCATGATATTGGGTGACGAAGTAATCGTTTATGAAAAGCAACATTTGGTTTAACGCCAAATCCCTTCAGTTTTCTTTAATCACTATTATCATATTTGGCGAGTCGTAATCGTTTTCCGTAATTTTTGTAGTAGTAAAGAAAAATATCGAAATACGACAACGAATACACTAACCTAGATAAAGACCAATATTTTTGAACTGCTTCTTATTCTTGTTTTCAATTCCGTCTTATCTTTTTAGGGACTGTTGATTTGTGTATCTAAGAGGTTTAAACAACTTACAACACATTAACAGCTTGTTAACTAACCCAGCCATTCATATTTGGGAGCTACACAAGCTAACTTAATTGGCACACAAGCCAATACCTAATTTCAAATACTGTCTTTATTCTAGTGTACACGCTGTACTTACTACGATTTACCTTTATTTCTGTACTTCCGATCAAACACATATCGCTATGTCGAAACCCTTTTCAAATACGTAATGCCAATTGCCAATTGCCAAAATTTTTCTTTAAACTTTGTTTTACTATGAAAACTATACTGAACATAGAGCTTGGTAGTAGTGTACAGTGGTGAAGAGTGACATTTAACAGCTTTCATATACAATTTTTGTATATTGCGACAGGCAAGGAAATATAAAACATCCAGCTTCTCAGCAAAGTGAGGTGAACAAATCAAAAACATAAAAAAATCACCCTTGTCACTGTTGTCGAGTCGTTATTCGTCTTTTTTGTAACAGATTACAAAAATTTTGCACGCATACGCTAACCACGATAAGGGCTTATATTTCGAAAAGAATTTCAGGGCAGAATTAATTTTTTCTTAAGGATATCGTTTTAAATTGAATTATCGGAAAAGTTATTCACGTTTGTAATTTTTGGAAAAGCAAAAATATTTCAACGAAAAAATGTTCATGATTGTAGAGAATATCTCACTTTTTTATCTATTACAATAACAAATTCCCTTGTTTTACTTATTCATCCCTATTCCGACTTTCGATTACGTCTTCGCATTTAGTTACGTTTCGATCGAAAATTGGCATTCCAAAAGAAAATCGAATGGAAAGAAAAAGAAGAAAATAGTGTTCTCAAAAGCATAGGAACGTATGAAATAGAAACACAAAAATAAGTGGTTCATTAAGAAACCACTAAATTGTTGTTTTTTCTTTATCTTTTTCATTCAAGTGGACAAGCGTAAATTAATAAATATTTTTATTAAATTTTTGTTACACTTTGTATATTTTCATTCCGTGTTTAATAAAATGTTTATAATAATATGTTTTATGTTAATATGTTTTATTCGGCTATAAAACAAGGATTAAAAATCTCCGTCACAACTTTAACAACTTAGAAAAACGTAGTTGCGATCGTAACGCAGAATACATACAATCGAAGAAAACTGAACGGAATCGAAACTCAGAATACCAAATTTGCCAAACGGAGAAAATTTCGATTCGAATCGAAAATCAGAATAGGAGTGATTATGTCTGAGTTCAAATGATGCAAGTTTTAATCATACAAATTCTTACGTTTTTCTATTTAACTTTCTTTGTTGTTCACACAGTGCATATCTAATTGCCGATCACCCTTATTACAGTTCTCGAGTTGTAGTCTTTTTTACACATGTTTTTTAATAGATTAAAGAAAATTTTGTTTGATTTCTTTAATCTATTACAAAAAAGTCTAAAAACGATTACGACTCGAGAGCCATGATAAGGGTGGATGTTTCCTTTCACAACGTTTTTTAAAATAATTAGTCTGTGCCCTTCCATTTCTTTTTCCTTCGTTCTTCTTGCCTAAAGAGAATTTCATTAATAAAAACTTATCACCCGAACATGGACCTAAAAAAAGGTGTATAAATGAGAACAACTCTTGTATGTAGTACTACAAATAGAGAACAACAATAAGTCTAGATCACCTTGGTTTTTTGTAAGTTTTTTTATTGGAAAAGAATTTCTTTTTTTTTTTTTTTTGTTGTATTTAAATATATATTCTTATGATCAAAGTGATACGCTGCTGTATTATATTCTCATAATTCGTTTAAATGTTTTTAACTTTTTTAAAATTTTTTCTTAGTGAGAAAAGGAGGAGAGAGAGTAAGTATGATAATGATGTGAAAAGTAAGTGTTGTAAATTGTGTTGGTATTGCTCGATTTTCTTATATCAAATTCTAATGACATTTGATAAGGAGAGAGAAAAAATTTGGGAAAAGGGAAACAGAGGTGAAGGAAAGAAAAGTCAGTGTTGTTTTTCACCTATTTTTGTAAATTGAATATACACTACCATTTTTGTTTTTATTTTTTATTTTTTTCTTTTTGTTTTGTAACTATAGTTGTATTTATAATAATTATGTATAAACTCTTCACTACACAAAAGCTTTTTCTTCTTGCACCTATAGCAAAATATGTTTCCTAAAGAATGACAAAATTGTATAAGTGGAGAAAGAATCAAATTATTTACCTAAAATGGCTGACAAAAAACAAATGAAATGAAGATTTTTAGCGTATGTTTAAACGAGATAATCATTAATTAATAATTACTACTACTTAATAAGATACTATAAGTACATATAGAAAAAAAAACAGAAAAAAACCCAAAATGTTTGCTTTGTGTGGAATATTGTGTGTAAACATTTATCAGTAAAAAAAGTAAAGTAGCCATACAATGAGTCAAACGAAAACCAACTGCTGAAACCCTTAAAAAATGTAAGAAATCCTATAATAAAAAAAAAATCGAAATCAGACTAACATTGAAACATAATTACGGAATGTTTTAATGTTTTCCTTAAATATACTCTTATTATTTTTAACCCCCCTCTCAAGTATATAATGGATATTTCAGTATTTATATCGAAAATATATTCAAAACTTGTATGTTTTCGTATGACTCTCCATATACTCACTTAAACAAAACCAATTATAAATTAAACCTTTAAAGTTTTCTGCTGTTGCTTGATTGTTTTACCCTGCTTATGCCTTAATTCTAAGTATTTTCCACTGAAATTGGTATATGTAGCATTTTTATGAGAATGTTTTAATAAAATTCTATTAAATATACAGTGACGGGCAAGAACATAATAGAGTCAACTAATACTCTTATAATAGTTGGCGTATTCGTTACCAAGCGGAGAATAATTCGATCCGAATCGAATAGGGGTGATTATTTTTTTTATGAATTTAATGTTTAACCTTATGTTTGGCGAATTGAAGTTGTTTTGACATTTTTGTAATAGATTAAAGACAAATGTAGCTTATTTGCCTTAATCTATGACGTAGTCATTTTTCATAACAGATTGAAATAAAAATTGTCCACGTCTTCGCCGGCTTGGGACAAAAAGTCGAATTACGATAACGAATACTCCATTATTGGAAAGTCGTAGTCGATTTTCGACATTTATTTAAAAAAATTGCTTCCTGTTTAACATGGGACAAAAATCTCAAAATACGAAACTGAATAATACATGGTTAGAGTCGTAGTCGTTCTTCTGCATTTCTGTAATAGATTTAAAAAATATTGCTTTTTTCTAATCTTTAAAGAAAAATGTTGCTTTTCTTTAATCTCGGACAAATTTGTCGAAATACGGCAATCATAAGGGCCATTGCTTTTAAGCACGGCAATAACCACCCAACTCTCAGACAAAAACTGATTAATACTTTAACATTTGCCTGGTTATGAACCCAATGGAAATTGTTTTTCTAAATATATTTAGCTTTACCCCCTGCAACATATTTGCTCGCCAGTGTATGTTTGTACTTATAAAAAAAACCCAAATTTTGCGTGCTAGGGCGCTGAGTTCTTTGGTTGTGAAAACTACTAAATTTCTTTATGAATTGTTGTAATACATACTTTCTTAATTAGCTTCTGTGTGTTTTTGTGTGAAAATTGTTTTTGTTTCTTTTGTCGCATTTTTTTACCTTGTCAAGGTAAAAAGATATATATATATATATAACTATAATGTGTACGTATAACTATTTTTCTGGCTTACTCTTTACTTCACATGTATGCATGTATGTATGTATGTATTTATGTATGTGTATATGTATATATATATATATATATATATATATATATATATATATATGTGCCACTTACATATAAACTAACGAAACTTTCTATTTTAACTTCTTCATTATTTCTATAATCAATTGTTTTTATTTGAATCTCGAATAAAAAGAATTTGCCTTTTGCTTCTTTCACTTATTAAGTAAGAGTTTATATTGTTTTGTTTGTTTTTTATTATTATTTTTTTTATTTATTTTATTCTTTTTATTGTAATTTAATTGTGTGTTTCGAAGCATTTACTCTTAATCGAAAGGACAAAAATAAAAAAATAAAAAGAATTTGTATTTTTTATAATTTATAAATGACTGATATTGTTTTGAGAGTTTGTTTTTATTTTTGTTGTTTTTGTGTAAAAATTATATTGACTTCTTATTAAGAGCGAAATAATAGTAATGAGTTTTTTATTTTTTTATTTTATTTTTTCTTGTTTATTAAATTATTTTTGATGTATTTTTTGTTGTTGTTTTGCTTTATATATATATATATATATATATATATATATATATATATATATATATATATATATATATATATATATATATATATATATATATATATATATTATTTTTTATATTTATTTATTATATATTAATGCAAAAAACGAAAAATTCACATTTAAAAATGTTAATGGAGGGGGCACGGGAGCGGGAGATTGGCTGAAGAGGAATTTAGGGAGAAAAAGAACGAACGAACGGTACACACGAGAGCTAGAGTGAGAAAAGGACAACAGAGATGTTTTCGTTTTTTTTTTTTTCGCACAGAGAAAAACGTGAAAAAGAAAGTGTGTTTAAAATACTTGTAAGGATTGATCGATCATTAAAAAAATAAACGAAAACATGACCTCTACTATAAAAAGTGTGAAAATAAAGTTATAAATTAATTACATTTTATTGTAAATAATTACTACCAAATAATTATAAAAAAACAAACAGATCAAAAGAAAAATAGATAGGAGGAGAGAGAACATGCTGCTGTGAGTTTGTGATTTTTTCTTTACATATTATGAATAATAAGAAGAATATTATAAAAGGACGAATCGCGTGTAGTTGTTGTTGAACGAAACAAAACCAAAGAAGAATGAATATCTTGTATGGTGGTGGTTGGCTGTGGATTATTTTTTGTTTGTGGGTGTGTAATTATATAACTGGAGAAACAGTTTGTTTTTCGTTTTTAGAAATAAGAAATGCAAATAGTAATTTTATAGGGGATTTTTTTGTTTTTTGTTTTGTTTTAATGGGGAGGTTGTTACTTAAATTACGACACATCCTGATCTTCAACATCTTGGATTTGCTCTTTTTGTTCACCATCACCTGAAACACACAAAAAGAATTAAAAGTTAAATAAAAATAATTTTTTTGTTCTTTTGTTTTGATTAAGCGTATAAAACTAACCATCAGCTTGCATATCAGACGTCCATAATGTAAGATTATCCCTCAGCAGTTGCATAATAAGTGTGGAGTCTTTGTAGCTTTCTTCACTTAAAGTATCCAATTCGGCAATGGCATCGTCGAAAGCTGCTTTCGCCAAACGGCAAGCACGATCGGGTGAATTCAAAATTTCATAATAGAATACCTAAAATAAAAAAAAAACTAATGTTACCAAAAATCTATATACCTTTGATGAATTAATTTGTTTTATATTAGATCGTATAAATGGCAAATTTTTGAACAAAATTTATCATTATTGAAAATTAATTTAATACAAGCAGTATTACATATTTGTAATTAGCTTCATATTTGTATCACTGTAGAGCTCGTGCTAGTTCCGGTATGCAGTGAGTGCATACAAACTTCCTAGAGCGAATTACAGTCAATTATTGGCAGTTCGTCAAATATGTGTGGTATGGCGTGCCCATTCTGGTCTATTTTTTCTATATTGTTGATTGAATATTGCCAACAGCTAATCAGCCTTATTATGGTTCCTAAAGTCGTAGTCGAATTCGAGTCTTGCAAGTGATTAAAGAAAAACTTTGTTATCTTTAATCTATTTTAAAACTGTCGCATTAAACTACGACTTCGAGAATCGTATTAAGGCTGAATATAAATTTCCCATCGCATCACGCCAAACCCTCACTGTAACCTTTATCGTGATTGACGTATTTGTTGTAGTATTTTGACACTTTTGTCTTAAATTAAATAAAACAATTACAAATATCGAAAAACGACTACGACTCCTCGCCTACCACAATAACTGGTGCTTGTTTGCTATCAAACCAGCCTTTAGAATCGTTTGTGAAGGGTGATAGGCCTTTGACAATTTTTTTTTTTTTTCTTTTAATATACCCGAATTTTAACTTTTTTAACGGCCATAATGATCTGCTCCAAAAAAGATTCAATTTACTTGTGTTTCAGCAGCTTTTCATTGATAATAATTTGATTAATCAAATTTCATGCATTAATTCATATGGTATCAAAATATCAGGCTTTTCTAAGATTTTTTTAAAGATTAGAAACTGTCAAGTGATTGTTGTAAAGTGCCTTCAATTGCATATTTATTTTATTTCGCTCATTGAATGATTATTCACCCTTAACGTTTTCAACATTTTTGTAATAGATTGAAGAAAAATGTTGCCTGATTTCTTGAATCTACAATCAGAATGTTGGAATACGACAATACGCCAATCATGACAAGGGCCACTTTGTACATAACCGAAAAAATGAAATACATATTGTCTCTCAAAAATTTAACTTTTGTATTAGTATTGGCCATTATATGGACACCATCTAGTGAAACTTTTTATATAACAAATATGATTTTCTTATTACGAAACAAACTCAATTTATTATTTAATTTATTAACGTTCAAATTTATAAAAGCTATAGCTCTTTACTTGCTTCTTTCTAGTAAAATATGTTTTTTTTTTTAATTATTTAAACAACTTACCGAAAAGTTAAGCGCCAAACCCAAACGAATGGGATGTGTTGGTGGCAGATCGTTCATGGCAATATCACTGGCTGCCTTATAGGCAATCAATGAATTTTCAGCAGCATCCTTACGATCTGAACCGGTAGCGAATTCGGCCAAATAACGATGGTAATCACCCTTCATTTTATAATAAAATACTTTACTTTCGCCTGTGGTGGCACATGGAATGAGATGTTTCTCGAGTACATTTAAAATATCCGAACAAATATCGCGTAATTCTTTTTCAACTTGACCGCGATAAGTTTTGATCATTTCCAATTTCTCTTCGGCACCCTTATTCTCCTCCTTTTGTTCAATCGAGGTAATAATACGCCATGAGGCACGACGTGCGCCAATAACATTTTTATATGCTACCGATAAAAGGTTACGTTCTTCAACGGTTAATTCAACATCCATAGAGGCAACTTTTTTCATGGCCTCAACCATTTCTATAAAAAAAAAAAATAGAAATAAAAAGACAATTAGTTAGATGTGTGGAAAAATAAAAATTTTAAGAAATAAAAATATTACAAACACACACAGAGGCAAATGCATAAATCCAACTATAGTAACTGGTAGTAGTTTATACATATATAAAAACATAGAAGTTGTTTTGTTTTTCTCCAAGTTTGGTCTTGAAAATACCTTGTGAGGTATTGAAACAACAACGCCGGACTTACAACATAACCAGATGATGAGATTCATCATCTTTTTGTTTTTTTCATAGCCTTATAAATGCTGATTTTCTTTGCTTTGCTATTTGTTTTCTTTAACATTAAATTAAAAAAAACGCATTATTAATGCAATTTTTTTTTTCTTTTCGAATTGACGGTCTGACTGCACAGACAAGACTGACTGATAACAAAAAAAAAAAAAATAATAATAATAATAATAATAAAGTCTCATGTTGTTAGCGAGTGATTTTATTATTTTGATTTCTTTTGCAACTTAATGGATTTATAGTCATTTAACAAGGTGAACAGGTCGAGCACCGTTTTATGACTCACATTTATATGAGAGAGTGAGTACAAATAAAATTAACTAAGAAAATAAAAAAATAAAAATTTAAAAATAGTTAAACAGTTACTTTAAATAAAATCTAATGGAACAATAGGTCGGGAAATAACGTTGCAAAAGAGTTTGCCAAAAACCTAACACAATAATAAAGACTTTTATTATATCCTTTATTATATCCTTTTATTATATCCTTTATAGTTTAAAATTTCCCTTTATAAGCAGCAATTTAGATAATTATACACACAAAAAATGTATAAAATTAAAAAAAGCAATAAACGGCGAATATTATGCCAACTTATGTTTAATGATGGAATGAGGGAAAAAGGCCGCAATTATCATAAACCAGAGTTTACAATTTTACTACTGTAAGGGCCACGATCAATCAAAGTTCGTTTTATTATAATTCGTTTTCTATCTTAAAACTTTAAAAAACGGCTCGGTGGTAAAAGATTTGCTAACAATAGTTGATAGCTCTTTTAGGCAGCCTAGACAGACGGTCAATACTATAGACAGGGTATCAAATCTATTGGATATCGCTGGGTAAAGTGTATCGAAAATTATGATCAGATGCGTTTTTTTTTTTTTTTTGCATAGACCACTGACAATCAACGGATAAATAGGTAACTGTGCTGTCAAAAACAAAAAGATAAAAAGAACATCTATTTTCAATAAAAAAATTAGAAACAATAGAGCCAAAGGATTTGAAGATATAACAATATAAGATATCCGGCGTAACGCTCAACTATCCCAGTTCGAATCTACAGGTGTCAAAAATATTTCAAAGTATGTACTTAAGTTTAAAGTATTTATAGCAAATGTTTGTTATTTTACCCTGAATGTGGGCAATGAAACGAAACGCAACGCACTTACTCTTATCACAGTATCGATTCTTAGTCATTTTTCGAAGTGTCTCTAATAGAAAAATTGTGTTTGTTTTCTGTAATCTAATGACGAAAAACGACTATGACTCGATACCATGATAATGGTTAGTGATTAAGCAGCACTATATTCAGTAAAAAGTGCAACTGTGGTATGAAACTAACCTACTAACCACCAAGAGGTCCTTAGTTTAATCTTAGGCTAGACCATCTGCCAATTTTCAACAGCGGTATCACTTCATATCCACACTATGTAAAACTTCTCTAACTAATGCATCTGCCATTCGGAGCTAGTGTTACTCTGTGTAGGTGCTTTATTTGAGTCTAAAAATCTGCTGAAGCTCATTGATTAAGATAAAAAATTACAAACAGATAAGTTTTGAAATATCATAACCTAATTATGAGATACAATAATAAAAAATATTAAGATAAATTAAAAAACCACATCGTGGACACATAAATTTGAAAAAAAAATATGCTATTTATTCCCATGAACTAAAGACATCCACATCGATATGATTTATCAATATTTTATTGTACGAAATCAAAAAATTTTACATCAAAATAATAAGCAGGAATCCATTAATTTTTGCTTTACTGACTCCGCTTAAAGGCACACCTAAAATGTATTTCTTTTAGACGTTTCGAATATAGGGCAATGCCGATAAACATCAGAAGATAAGATAAAAAGTACTATCCCTAGGGATTTAATATCATTAAAAAAAAAAAAAACATATATGGGAGCGGTGTGGTATTGCAATATACTTTTCTGAATTCAAATAATGTTAGATTGCCATTATTGCGGTTTAATTAATATTCAGCTTTATGTTTGACTTAGTCGTTGTTGTATTTCGACATTTTTATGCCAAACACTATAAGGGCCGTTATTAAAATATATCAATAAAAACCATATAAGTGTATACCATCGTTAAGTTGTGATCATAATTGACAAAATACACCTATTATTGGCACGGCAATCGTGTGAAGGATCGATAGGCAATTATGCGACAACAAAAATGTCAAAAATGCATTAATATTAAAGTATAAAATAAATTAATTATAAATGCGTGTTCTTGTGCGACAATTAAAGTGGACCATAATACGTATCAATATTTAAATTATTTATTTTCCTAAATTTTGTCATATTAGTGCATTTGCACAAATCGCATGATCCCAGTTTTAGGCTATTAGTTTCAGAGCTACATAGGTTATTGACGATGCCAATTCTTGCTTAGAAACGCAATATTTTTAAATGATTTTAATTGGTGGTATTGAATTTTTAATATCCAACTTTTAACAAGGTTAAATAATAAATATTTCCACCAACCAACCCAACCGTCCGTCAATCAATTCTCTGGTGTATTACGTTAAAAAAAGCAGAAAAAAAGGAAAACATGCGCAAACAAAATACGTCAAAACTATTGTAAGAATACCTATGTATATACATCATACACCAGCAGCAGAATGAAACAAGAGAAAAATGGAGAAAAAAGTAAAAGGCAGGCTGGCTGACTGGCTAGTAAAAAGGTAATATTTTCTTATTTACACATATTGATGTAGATACTAAATATATATTTATTTAAATTAATTATAAGCAAAAACATAGCAAATGCAAGAAAAATATTTAAATATTTACATTTTTTTATATTATTATTCATTAGAAGATAATGGTCAATAATATCCACTTTTTCAATTAACAAATTCGAATTAAACCACGTTTTAAAGAGAGTTAACGACTATGATGTCTACTATATATAGCATACATAGACACACATTTAAAGAATCTAACAAAACTAGCTGCTAAATCTGAACAATAACAACTACAATAAAATACAACAGCAGCATTCGAAAGAACATGTTTAAATAAAAAAAAGAGTGTGTACCAAAAACATTTGATGAAATAGAGTAGCATGGATTTGAAACGCAAAGGTGTGCTCAATATTTTAAAAGATGTGAAATAAGCGCGTACTTATTATTAGCGCAGCAGTAATGTCAGACAACAATCAAACAATCATCAACCAGCAAAGCAGGCAAGCAAGCAGTCTGGCAGTCAGCAGAAAATAGTCAGACACATTGGCCAGATAACCACCAGACGACATCGTACGTAAAACAACAAAACAACAGCAACAATTATTAGAACAATTACTATAGCAGCAGCAGCAGCAAAAATAACAACAATAACGAAAATAAAAGAATGTTAAGTTAATTCTTCTGTTACCGGCTCCCCACAACCAACCAAGGAAAAGAAGACATAAAAATCCAAAAGTAAGCAAAAACAGCGCCACTGTAAGAATATACAATATTTAGCCATGCGTGCGAGCAAGACAAATCCACCACCAAAATCGACGCCGTTACACACCACTGTGTGCTCAGAGAATGGTATACTAGAGTGTATTGTTGGTCGTCTATAGCTACTATATTATGGTAGTATGTATATATAAAAATTTGGAGAATGAGAAAGAACTTTTCATAATCAACACCACACTTGATACTCTACGGCGTATACATCATACACTACTAAACTAGAGTATTTGTTTTTGTTTTATATATATGTACATATGTATGTATGTTGTTGTATATGTAGTTCGTTTAACTTCAACTAAAATTATAGTTCAAAGTTATGCCAGACATTAGCATAGCATAGAATATTGCCAAAAGTTTTGCAAGTTATTGAACTCTTTAAATAAGCAATGTGTTGTTTTTTAACTTTTTAACAGATAATATAATACAAAAGAAGAAAACAAGCTAGGGCTTGTTTTGAAAATCATTAATGATTTAATATTTCATTTTTTATAAACAATAAACGACTATTTGACATTATTATCTTCATGATTCAATGATTTGAACATAGCTGTTAGGTAATGACTAGTAATAGTAATATACTTTCTATTGAAAGGTTTAGTAACGACTGTATCGCGAATAAATATATTACAAATACTAATAATCTAAAAGTAATCAGAATAACATGTAATGATTCAATATGTACTGTGAGCGTCAAAAGAAACTGTACAACCATATTCTCCAGAATCAAGTCTTTATTTTAGCCTTTTAAAATATGATGAATCAAAATTAACAAAACGCATAAAAAACAACTTGAGTCATACGACAAAAACTAAAGGTACTATACTTTTTTGCATAAAAAAACATTGTACAAGACAAATAACTATGCAAAAAAAGAATGATTTAAAAACAAATAAAGATGCTATCGAGTACAACAAGAATATGCTTTTAAAATTTTCAAAATGCCTCCAAAATACTGAGTTAAGGTAAAAAAACCGGTTATTTCAAACACTTATAAGCTAATAACTTAGCTAAATATAAACCGATTTTAAGATGATTAGAAGATATGGAAAGAAGAATAGACCTTTCAAATGGTATATACTTTACATTGTGTACACATTGTACATTGTGTACATTGATTAAGCAAACGCATTTTATATCCAATTTATTTCAAATTGTTCAAGTTTAAAGATGCTTTTAAATGCTATTTTATAGATGGACCGTATTATTTATGAATTTACTAGAGAAGTACGTTTAGTTATGAATGCAATGATACTTAAAGTTAAAGCCCCTACTTCGTAAAGCACCAAATGTTAGATTTTTCGAATAGCTTTTTATGTAACTTTATTCCTCCATGAAATGTTATGGCAATTAATAATTAATTTAGCTTCAAAAAAGTTGTTATATCAAAAGGAAACTTAAGTTCTGTAGTTTTATTTCGTTATATGAAATAGTACAAAATAAGATTTAAACTATTTGGAACAGTATACTTTGTTTGATAGTTAAAAATATTAATTTATAATATATACACATATGTTATTAATATTAACGAATAAGCAACCTGACTAAACAAAAATATTAATGTGAAGACAGCTGTCGCGAATTAAATTTAGAAAATACCTATATTTGCAAAAAGAAAATTACATATGTATATCCTAATAACAAATATTTTGTATGTTATATCACTATAAAATTAGGATTTTATCTTTCAAGGAAATATTATATCTGTGTCGATACGAAAGAGTAGCATAAGTCGACAATCTCAAAAAATTTTAACAGAATATTCCTCTATATAAAAAAAGGGTTCTACAGTTTAATGCTGGCTCCGAACGGTAAATGCATCAAGAGAAGTTTTCAATGGTTGTAATACACATAACCAATTACTAGCTAATGTTATGAGGTGATACCACTGTTGAACAAACTTAATTTTTTCAGATCGTATTGAACCGAGGACCTTCGCGGCGGGTTTCCTATTACCATACCACAGCGGCACGTATGAAGCTAAAATAACTACATTTTACCTTATGTGATGCAAATCGAAACCAAGTGATATTAAAATCGAACGGTTCAAACATCACTTCTTTCATTATCAAAACTTTAAAACAATTTTGGACATCCGAATCTCATTTGTCTTTGAAAACTTACTCGATTTCAATTTACATCCCATAGGTGTTTGTAAACAATGTCTATTTTCTAAATAAATATGGTTAGAATAAATTCTGAAATACATAAGTATTTATTCCGGTAATAGCGTAATAATAACAGAATTTCTTGTCTCTGTCGACTTCGTTGTAACCAAATTACACTGTTTATTACATTCGCTTTTATTAATTTAAAAGATTTTGTTTTTAATGAGGCGATATTTTTTTTAAGAGATAAAAGGTTTAAGTTTTTAAATGTATATCACCCGTGCATTTAGTCACTTTTAGGAGCTTTGTTTTCCTTTATAAAGTAATATGGATATTTCGTAATCAAACCTATCTTTCTTTCTTACACAAGGCAACCTAAACAAATGTATTTTATAGCATTGGCCAATGACTTGCAGACAATTTATTAAACTGATACCAATTTTCATCTCTCCTTCACAGTGTGCCGCTGTGGTATGGTAGGTAAGACTCCTGTCTAACATTCAAGAGTTACTCGGTTCAGTCCTAGGCCATATCTTCAGACAATTTTCAACAACGGTATCACTTCGTTGTTACCGACTGGTTATAAGAATTTACGATATAAAGAGCTCTCATTCATTTAAATTTTACATTGTTTACAATGACCTTGAAACATTGCCCATTGTTTACGATTATTACATAACATACATATGTAACTTAAGGTCATTGTTAGGTGATGCTACAACTACAAAGAGCTTTTTTAATGTTTCTATTTGTTGTAAAATGAAAAAAAAAATCGGAAAACCAAACTTAAATTGATATCTACGGTTTCAGTTTTAGTTATGACGTTATGGTATGTAATCGATAATGTGCTTCACATAGAATTGGTTCGAACAACTGTTTTTTTTTTTTTTTTTTTTTTTTTTTTTTTTTTTTTTTTTTTTTTTTTTTTTTTTTTGGTTATAGAATGTCAATTTGAACCTTTAATCCCCGTACTTTATACTGTCATTGTAGGTGCTGATCAGTGGCTTTTCCTATCACTAAACTGTAATAACTAAACAATATACGACCACAGATATCAAGTTATAAAAAATTATTGATATATTTTCACCATCTAACCAATTTTCGGGATCATTATTTTGTGATGAATAATAAATTGAAAGAAAGAGTCCAAACTTAAAGACTTAAAGAATAGTTGGTATAATTGATTTAAAATAAAAAACTATATAAATTCTCTAAATTTATGTTATTAATTTATGCCCTAATGTTTACCAATTATTCATTTCTTCACTACGAAATTCGTGCAATAATAAAACAAATTAAATGATTCATGCCACATTTTTTTTTTTTTTTGGTACACAAATGCTAATTAAAATTTCTATTCCAATATAAAAGTAAAAACAAAAACCGTTTTCATATGTAACAAAAAAGAAAATAACTACGTCATGGCAACTCTGACAATGTACACAAAAAACTCTACACACACATGTACATGCATACACACGATATATATGTAGATTGTGGGTTGTCAACGCGCAAAGCAACAACGATCGATTCATTCATCGATTTTTCGCGCTTTTGCCCAAAATACAAAGAAATAACAGAAAAGAAAAAAAAAACGAAAGAAAGAAAATATAACTCCAAAGTGAAGTATTAGAATACTTAGAAAGAAACTATTTCAATAATTGGCAGAAACCAAATTGTTATAAGATACAAACAAGTATAAGAAACAGAAAATGGTAAAGTTATATGCGAAAATATAAAGATATATGTGAGGTGTACATATCTAGTTGAACTATTCACGCTAACAGGATATAGAGGCATAGTTGGTTGAGAACAAGTGAAATAGAAAATATACTACATATAGCGCAGAAAACATGATAATTATGATGACGATGATTAAGATGATGTTAAAATAGAAGTAAAAACCACATTTTTTTTGGAATTTTTTTTTCCTTTTCCTTCTGGAATTCTAAAGAAAGAAAAACTACTATTTTTTTTATTGCATAAAATATATTTTAATAAAAAAAAGTAAATTTTGGAAATAACATCACCCTTAAATGAAAAATATTTTTCGGAGATTTTAACCCCCACCCCCATTAAATGTATAGATTTTAGTGGTGGTGTCGTCAGCTCTTAATGGAAAAATTATGTATAACACTTGATTTTTTCAGAACGTTTTTGACTCTACGCAAAATTTTAGATATTTTTGAGAATTTTTAAACAAATTTTTAGGTAAAGCATTAAAACGCCGAAAAACCAAGCCGGCAAAATACAGGTTTCTTGTTTTTTTTTTTTTTTTTTAATTTCGCGACGTCTACGAATAATTTAATCGTTTTCAACCAAATTAAAAAGAAATAAATCATCTCAAATCTTAACAACCAGTGTTGCTGACGTATTAAAACTTTGGAAATACACACGAAAGACAATATAGCAGACATCAGCCCCTCCAGATCGTACTGCACATACACACTAATTTGTAAAAAAAAAAAAAAGTTTTCAAAATCGCTTGTCCTCTAGCAACAACTAATCCCAAATGTGTGTTACAGAGGAAGTTGAAAATCACAAATTGCTCAAGCTTTAACTTTTACCACATATCCAAAAATAGTATATCATTTTTATATTACTCACCATCATAGCGTTCTGCTTGTTCGGCTAATTTAGCCTTGTAAACATTATTTTCACGTTCAGACATTGTGCAAATTATTTATTTGTGTAGTTTTTATAGTAGAATTAAACTTTTTTGTAAAAAAAATCCTGTTTCTTTTATTTTTTAATTTATTTCTTTTTTCGTTTTATCCCGGCGTCGTTGTGCTTTTTTATGTGTGAAGTCAAACAACAAAAATTTTGTTCGTCGCCTTCGTTCCGAATACTTTTTTCTTTCTGTTCTGTTTTCAAGCTCTTTTTGCTCGACTATTTTTTTCTCTACTACGTTTTTCTTCTTCTTTTTTATAATTCTCTGACAAGCGCCGCTTCTACATGAATTTTTTTGTGTTGTTGTATTTTTTCAATGTCGTTGGGTGTACGCAGACTGTGGTCGTCGCTGACTGAAATCCTGGTCAGAGAAGATATAGAAAGAAAGAAATTGTTGTTTTTATTATTCTTTTCATATAACTTGTAAACACTGTTTGAAAGTTTAATTATTATTTATTTCTATTTTTTTTTAATTATTTATTCAATAAATATACACACTTTTAAGATGGTTTGATGATCGCCGTCGTCTTTACGCCGCCGCTGCTTTTTTCGATTTGTATAGAATCGTTGTCACACTAGTTTTTCGTTCTTTGTCGCTTGCTACAATCAATATGGCCGCACCTAAAATGCTTAATAAATAGTCATCTCTTTTTGGCTTACGTATAATTATACACTGTTTTTCAAATTTGACAGTTATATATTGGTAGCATTCTTCTTTGTAGTTTTGTAGCTCTTAAACAAGAAATCGAATAGTTGGTAATGCGTCCTAAAAATGCTGCTACTTTTTAGAGTTGTACTTAATAAGTTATGACTAGAGAAAGATGCCATATTACAATCCCCGAACAATAGTAGTAGAAAACAACTAAAACAAAAAGAATTACAATAATATGAAAGAAACGTGTGCAACAAGCTATTATTTGACTTGAAAATGGACGAAACAAAGCATGGTACAATAATAACAAGTAGCCTAGCAAAAGCAGCTGGTTTTTTTGTCTGTTTTGCTGGATCGATGCGATGTCGAATTTGTTTATGTTTATATTTTTTACGAACATTTTATGTTTTTCTAAACAATACAAACAAAAACGGATATCTTTGCCATTTATTCGTAGAGCTTCCAATAATTAAATGCATGTTGTTTTTTGTATTGTTTTAGTTATGAGGCTACCTAATAAATTGCACCATGAAACAAAGCAAGCAGGCATGAGTGCGAATAAGTAATCAAAAAATCATATCATATATACAAACGAGAGCTTAATTGACTGACATAAATTTTTCATATCTACTTCTTTCTCTTATATGCAACCGTATTAAAATTGCAATAAAATGAGAAAAGTGATATGATGCAACGGAATGAAAATTACGAAAAGTAGAAAAGAGAAACAAAAATGTTTCGTACACACAGTCGTGTACTACACACTCTACCTCTGCAACCCCTCGTTAAAAATCTACGTCTGTCTGTCTTTCGATTTCCAGTCTATAAAAGGGGACTAAGAAAAAACCAGGATCTGAAATAAATTTGAATTTACTATAGTTTCGTAGTGAATAAATTTTCGCCATATAGCCCTGCAAAGGGGTTCTCTTAACAATAATAACAAATAATTTTTTATACCAGTATATAATGGCTTTAAGTATTTAAAAAAAGACCTGTTTACATATAACACCTATATACATTGATATGTTATAAATATTTAAATTAACTTTCCTCAAGCAACAATATGGCAGCACCTTTTTATGTAGCAACGGATGTGTATAACGTTAATTTATTAAGTGATAAGAACTTTATCTTACAGTGAGTGTCATGTCAAAAAGAAGAAGATTTGTTATTTATTATTTGTTTTACTAATTGAAAATAATTGAAAGTAAAAAAAAATTGAGAAAAGTTACAGTGTGCACTTTTTTTAAATTCGGATAATATTATATCAACAACAAGTAAAATAAGAAACATTTATAAATAATTGAGCAATATGGCACCGGATTTGGGTGGTTGGATTCACAATTTTACTGTTACTGATACTCAAACCCATAAGGGTGGATATACTTTGTATAAAATAACTTCTATTGTAAGTAATCAAAATGTTTTTGCAAATGTTTTTGCAATAAGGGTTTAATTACAAACGTAGTGGCCATAGCTCCATCAGTTTTTGTGTCTGTACTTTAATATCAGATCTCCCTTATTGAAAATCATTTTGCTTAATTACACTCCCATAAATTAATACTTCACATACCATTTTAAATAGGTATTTCCCCGATCTGTACCTCAGGCGCTGACACAAATCGTAGTGTGGCGTCGTTTTCATGATGTCAAGCGTCTTCATCGTGATCTAAAAAGGCGCCACAAGAGCCTTCAATTACCTGGCTATTTACCTGAACCAATAGATTGCTCTTTTTTTAAACGCTTCGATAAAGATGTCATACAAAAACGTAAGGAATATATATTACAGTTATTAGACTATGTAGCCCAACATCCAGCCTTGTACAAATGTCATGCATTTGCTCAGTTTTTCAATGAAATTACGCCCCCTAATAAAATACAGGCTTTGGTACAAAAAGCCGTAAGAGGTTTTAATAGAAACTTGGAAATATTGCAAGAACAAGTTGATTTTAATAAAAAAGAATTGGATGATAAGAAAAAAATTACCACCCAGGAAGATAAGCAATTAACAAGTAATATAAACAATAATTGTAGAGTGTCTATAGGGCAACAAAATACAAACAATAATGATAAGGAAGAAAACATGGTGCCCGAAGAGCCAGAAGAGGAAGAAGAAGAAGATGAAGACGAGAGTCTGAAAATTGAATATACCTCGAACGTAAATAATCATGCAAAACATTTTCTGACCCCAATGGCCTCTATAGAAAGTGATGATAGCGATTATATATATGAAGCAGCTTTAGAATTTTCACAAGCCGTCCAGGCAGAAGCAAATTTAGAATACAACGAAGCTCATACACGCTACAAAAGAGGTGTGGATATACTTCTGTATGGTTCGAAAGATGATAACAGTGAAGAAAGAAAATTTATAGCTAAGGCGAAAATTTCTAAATACTTAGCCAGGGCTGATGATATATATGAACGATTCTTGAAAAATTCTAACAGAGATTCAAATTCATCGCCAAAGAATAACTTTCAATTGGCTATCGACGTTTCAGGTAATACAGCTTCAGATTCGTCAGGTCTTTATTTGGAAAGGCCTTGGAATCATATGGTGAAATATAAAGTAAATCGTCTTTTGGGTAATAAAGTTTTACATGTTACCTGTATAACAGAACCCTTAAAGCCGTCTTATGTAATGAAGGGCATAGAAAAACCCTCTAGTAATTCGCCCACACAAACTGTTTTCCTACCACAACATGTTCCTTACATGGTAGACTTGTTGGCATTTTTTCAATCGGAACAGAAAATATTTTTATTACTTAAACTGGCCTTAGGTGGAAAACTTATCGATCATGTACATTCCTTATATAATGGCTCAAATAGAAATAATGCTTCTGTGCTAACAACAACGTCATCATTAGTAAATAGTACCAACAGTTTGGTACAAAATTCAAAACAACTTTTAGAATCTGTAACAAATACTTTGCAAGTGATAAACGACTTAGAATCATCGAATAACTCCCCGTGCAAATCGCCGCGCAGAAGTCCACGTAAGATAACTTTACGCGGAACAAAGCTTTCTGAGGCACAAGTAAAAATTTGGGCGCAACAATTACTAATAGCCATACATGCTTTACATGAAAAAAGTATTATTTTACGGTAAATATTCTTCTGATTTACTAATCAAATGGATCAATATTTATTTATATTTTGTGTGGGTGTGTTACATTTTAGTGATCTTCATATGGAGAACTTGTTACTAAACGAAAATAGTCAATTGCTTTTAACTTATTTTTATCAAAATGAAGGTGTTTCATCCGATAGTTGTATACACAAAGCCTTAAGTCCAAAAGCTTTAGAAGAGCATTTTGTTGCTCCAGAGCGACCTTTAACATTACGTTCAGATTGGTGGAGCTATGGTGTAATATTGTATGAGTTGTTTTTAGGATTGGTAAGTAAACAATTTTTAATTTTTTTTTTTGTTTGTTTTTAATTCACTTCTGTTCTTGTACAACTCTATTGCATATTCATTAATTTTGCTTAACATGTGTTAAAAATTTGGTTTATTTTGCTTTTAATCACTCTTTTTTTTAATAACCAATTTATTAGCTTTTTTTACGAATATGTTTTAAAATTTATATTTTGACTTTATTTGGTGGAAGTTTTATTAGTCTTATAAACAATTTGATAAATCGGATTAACTTAAAAAAAGGATTGGTTAGGCTAGGATTCAAGATCGATTAAGAAAGGTCAAAAGTACAAACCATTCAGATACAATAATTCGTGGTCCCATTGTGATTTCTGAAAAGAGAAGAGGGGAAAACGGTGGAGAACATATTAATGGCAGCACAGATGAGTTCCAAAGATTTCCAACGAGGCTCTGGTTATATTATGGTTACTTGGTTGGTTCAAGTGGTACTCTTTGAAACAGAGACGCAATTAGCAATTGGTGCCGTTTTGAACCACAAAACCTCGTCACAACAAATACCGTGGTCGAGAGAACTAATTCACACTCAGGTTGGAACAAAGCAGTCCGCTCACGAGCCGACATGGCGTTTACCTCATTTCTTTAATATCACAGTGACCCAGTGACCTGGACACTTGTAGGATTTATGGATGTTGAGCCGCTTGAAAAATCCCCTGCTTCTATCTTACCGTCCTTTATTGAATCATCTGTTTAAAAAATGATCTCTCTACAGTAATTCTACAGTTAAGCTTAGTATCAATAATAACTCTTAGGTACTTAACTTTCTACGCAAATTGCACGATTCTAGGTAGACGAGAAGCTGGGATTTTTGTCCTTCTTGCAAAAAACATGAGCTTCCATTTCGAAAATATCCATATTTTCAACAGACTGACATACTGAATGAAAAAAGACTAATGACAGTACTTTACATATGCAGTTGTAATAATAAATCGCTTGAAAATAATACTATTAATGCCACCTAGTTTATAACAAATGCTTTTTATGTTGCTTTCTAATTTGCCCAATGCGTAACAAAAGTAATTTTTTGCTTGTTTACATATTCATTTCATTATTTCTTGTATTGTTTGTGGTGCTAATATTTTAAAAATATATCAAATATTTAATTAAAAACCAAAAAAAAATCAGTCCTTTAAAGCTGCTCATCCAGGACAAATTGATTTGTACGGTTTTGTACAGTATCCCGAAGTTGTCGAAATATCTGATGCCGCTAAAGATCTATTAGAAAAGCTTTTGCAACAATCGCCGGATGAACGTTTAGATTATGAACAAATAAAACAGCATCGTTTCTTTGAAGACACCAACTGGGAGGAGGTAAAACAGAATGGCTACAATAATTCGACGCATAAGTGAGAATAATTTGCGTATTTTAAAGTAAGCCAGTGATGCCTGCAAGAGGATGACGATACGCTAGCTGTAAAAGAAAAATAATAAAATGTTATCTTCTAAAATGTTAATATAGAAAACATCTGTTTTTTATCCAAAAATTACAATAAAATTTATAATTTAGGTTTGTTGTTTATAATGTACAACTGTTTGTAAAGAATTATTTTTAAATTTCTTAGGTTGGGGTGGCATAAGTTTTTCTAGAAGCTTTAGAAGATCGCTCTATACGCCCTATTATGTTAACATTTTGTAAAGACTTTAAAAAAAGTAAAGAAAGAATGTTCGATCCTTTTTGTGCTGAGATACTGAGAACTTGAAAGGTGAGAATCGAGGTCTACGTTCTCACAGATATTCCAAGATGGTCAAATGGTCATATAATTTTGGCACTTGTGTCGTCAATATCAACACTGTATGCGTATACTGCACAGTCTTTCACGTATGACACCATCTTGACGTCCTGGGGTAAAGCTAGAGGTTTGGCAAAATAGATGATGTATAATATTGAAGATAAGACTCTTTGTGGTACGCTCACCCGGTACTCAACTGGTGGTAACTGGTCGTAAGCTTAAAAAAATCTAGAAAAACCAGGCCGGAAAGTAATCTGCCAGGATTATCAAAAACCAAATTTTTACTATTGTAGCTACAAGATCTTTGAAACGATAGTGGACTACTTTACTTTGAAATTATGCATATTTGCGAGAAGCCATATGAAAAAACCGTTTGCATCCCCATAAGACGTCAATCAGCTTGCTAAAATGGCTGTAAATGATTTCTTTCGCAAAATCAAAAAAAAAAAAACTTGTGGTATTTTCATGTTATTAAAACCGAAGTAAAAGCTTATGACACCAAGAGCAAAAAACAATTTTTTTTGAATTGATAAAAGTTTATTTCGTTTAAATGCTGGGGTACTCTAATGTTGTAAAAATGTGCATTACATAAAGCATGAGTAGACGTCCCGAGGACATTGAATATTTTTTATATGTCGAGGCGAATTTGCAGAACATGCACAAAATTGCGTTTAAAGCGAGTATGCATTATTTACATCGGACATAGCTTTAACGCCACCTAACATTGAAACAAACAGGCACAAAGTACAAAAAAACACATGCTCCTTGTGTATAACGATGATATTGATATCCGGTAACAGCAGATAACTGCAGCCTATTCAACTATGGAGAGTGAATAAGACCAAGGTAATGGTATAAACAAACAAACAGTCAATTAGATTGAGTCAATTTGTAAACATTGGTGACTATAATTTCGAAGTTGTAAACAATTTTATTTATCTCGGTAAGGCCGTAAACAAAATTAATAATTTTTGTATGAAAGATACTTTAGAAGAGCTATATATGGACCTATATATAGCCATGGAATGAACGACGAGATTAATACTGTTAAACGTATCAGAGTAAAACGATTGAGCTGGCTTGGCCATGTAATGCGCATGGATAAGAATGTTCCATCAAGAAAACAATTGGTCCTGAGGGAAGACGTAGAACACCTATAAGTGGTTTACGCGGTAATTCCAATCGTATGACATGCCAAATTTTTGTGTAGAACAGAGCGAATCGTATTGCGTAAACTCAATATGTAGTGAGAACATAAGATGTTAAGACAAAATAGTCGCACGGTTCTCTTTGTTTTTTGAAAATTTTCAAAAACAACCATCACACTTCATTAGCTCAGGGATCAGCGTTGACGCTTTGGTCCACTCGGACCAAGCTTGGTAGTTTTCCGTTTTTTTAAAACGGTTTGGTAGTTTGGTTGGTTTTTAACGTCCTTTCGCTAAGAGCATTTCTGTTTTATTTGTTTTAAATACATTTCTAGCGATTTTAGCCCCATGGTTTTTTCTGAAAAGTTTCTTAGAATTTCGCGTAGTTTTTATTTTGGCTATACGACTTTTCAGTTTTTTTTTTTTTCATCTATAAAACTTTACCCACCCAAATATATGTACATACAAACATACTTCTGTTATTTTAAATGAAATTTTGTTTTATTTTTGTTGTTACTTTATGTATATTTTTATGTTTATTATTAAAAACTAGAATTTGTTATTATTATTATTACATATGTATGCATAACTACAAAAAAAAAAAACAAAATAATTCAATTTTATTTAAAAAATGTGTTTTTAAATTTTTGGTAGGCTGTGAACGATTTTGGTAGGATTTTAAAAATTTTTTTGGTAGGTAGTGAACTTCTTGTGTGGCAACGCTGTCAGGGATGTATTTTCATATAAAAAAATATAAAAAACCAAGAATTTTGAAAATTTTGCGTTTGATGCTTCGTATTTTTCCACTAGTCATGCCTTCTGTGCTACTGCACGGCTCTGAAACTTGGAACACAACCACTAATCCGCAAAAATTTAATCGTACGTTATATCAAACGCAGATCTGTGGACAAGAACACGAGAATTGTCAATCCGTGTTCAAATAGTAAACAAAATGAAAAATAACAAACTAGCGGTAAGACCCGCTAATATGACATAAAAACAGAAGCTAGCTCAACAGAGATGAATTGATCAGACTTAAAATTATTAGCGTATGACAGATCGCGATGAAGGAATTATGTTGTTGTCCTTTGTTCTACTCTAAAAAAATTTATTGTGTAGTATGTATATCTATAAATAAACTGTGATTTGTTCGAATGCTTAAAACTTGAAAACGACTGGACCAAATTGGATACTTCTTTCTGCGATTTTGTTCGTAATTGCTACGCGAATTCGAAAAATTCTGAACAGGTGGCACTGTATGCGGTCATTCCTTTATCTCTGTTCCTATTGAAGGTATTGAATAAAATTTGGTACGTCAATTCAGTGCACATGTTCTACGTTCTGCAGCAAATATGAACGGGCTGGGATAAGTTGGAATAGTACCTCCAACACAAATTACGGTTGGAGTGGAAACGGTTAAAGTGGAAGTTTTTTATTTCCTTAATAGAGTCAATACAAATCATCTGTTTTAAATTGAGCGATTTAGATAAGTGGGCGTATATAGTGGGTGTATATACATAATAACTATTATTTTTTGTATATTTTGAGAACGGTAATAGTAAAAGTTTCTAAATTTGGTTTGCATAACTTCTTGGGCAATACACATCATCAGTCAATAACTGGGCGAGATTGGATAAGTGGGCGTGGCAGCTTCCTTAAATTTCCCTTAATTCTTCTTATGAGAAATGCATTTTCTAGGTATACAACACAAAGGCTCCCAGCAATGCGGGAAGGGTTACTCTAGTGTATATATAAATATGTGTTGAACTAACTGGACCCGGTATGAAGACTTGCAATAATTGAAGTAAAGTTATAGCTTTAAATTATTTTTGATTAGGAGGAGTGTTTATCAGAAACATTACGAAGCAAAGGCGTAATATGCATAGCAGAGGGCATTTTTAAGGCTATTTTAATAAATAAATAAGAAATTATAAAAGCCACCTAATTTTTTTAACAAACTGGGTATAATTCAAAACTTTGTTTTGCAGATGTTTTCTATAGTTATTGTTAATACTGTATAGTACTTTGTTAATATTTTATTAAACATTGTTTTTTTTCTTTATTTTTTCCTTATTATTTACATATTATTTTTTTGTTTTATATATTTTTACAAATATTCTTAGCTTATTTATATCATACATATAAAAAAATAACAATATTTATCGTTACAAAAATTTACCTTAAAACAATAAATTCAAATTTACAAAATTATTCACTACAATTTCTTTTAACATTTTAAATTTTTTAATATAAGTTTATACCTAGAAATAACCTTTATAAATATTAATATTATTGTAATTAAAAATATGTATAAATAGGCCTGCGTTTTTAGAACCTAGTTTTTACAGATTTCTTATAAATAAATTAATTATTGTCACAAAAATACACAACAGTTTTATTTTATTTTATTTTTTTTATTTAATAAATTAAAATTCTATTATGATATAGACTTAGCTTTCCATTAGAATGCTATTAAAATTAAAGAAGGCACATTTGGAATGCATGGCGTTAAATTTACAAAAAAAAAAAAATAAAATAAAATAAAATCTTACAGCTAAAAATGGAACTTTTAAGAATATTATATGTAAAGTTTTTAAAACGAATTTAAAGCAGTATTTTTTAATTTTTTTTTCTGTAATTGTTTATTGATTGATTTGATTATTTAAGAATTGTAAGGAGTTAATTTAGAAGTACAATTGAACTTGATTTTGTGTTAAATATTAAAAATATGTAATTATAAGAAAAAGAAAACCTCTCGAAGGCTTTATAAACTATATATGTATGTATAATCTAAGACACTTTTGGTATGCCATTTGTATAATATTTGCATAATTTGATAAACTTAAAAATTAGAAAAAAAAATTTTTTATAAAGTAAGGAGCAAAGCCTTTTGTCAAAATGTCTTAAATAGCAATTTTAGAAATATTTTTACAACAAAATAATAACTTTATCTACTTAAATTTTAATTATAATTATAAATTAATTATAAATTATAATTAAAAGCAGTAGCAGCTGTGGCTATCGGCTAGAACTATTTTATTTCTACAGTTATGGACTAAACTATTTGTACACCCTATTTATATTGTAAATCTTTGCAAACTTATAAAGTAATTAACAATTTTAAATGTAGTTTTATTTCAAATACTTTTTTATTTAATTATTATAATTATTATAAAAAAAGAAATTTAATATTCAGCACATTGTTCAAAATCTATAAAATAATGAAAATTCAGTGGGACAAAAGTATTTGTACATTTGATGCACGCCTACATATGAAGCTTAGTTTAGGTAAATGTAATACTTTGTGAATCCTCCTTTTGCATTAATGACGGCCTGTAGTCTTCGAGGCATCGATCGGACCAAATTTTTCTTTTCATCTGGTGATATTTCATTCCAGGCTTACTCCAAAGCAATTTTAAGCTCTTGCTTGTTCCTGGCGTTCTTTGCACCGATTTTACGTTATAAAATGTCCCAACAGTGCTCTATAGGGTTCAGGTCAGGCGATTGAGGAGGTGTATTAAGTTGTCTTGGTGCATGGTATAGCAACCAGTTCTTCACTGAACGCGCTGTCATGTTGGGATATCCAACTCTGGCCAAGACCCAAAACATTTACGGAATCCCTCAAATTGCCTCGTAATATACGTTTATATTGATTCTGATCCATAACACCATCTATAAATACCAATCGACCAACTCCGCTGGTTGCTATTGCCCCCCCATATCATAACGTGCCCACCACCATGCTTTATTGTAGGAATCAAATTGTTCACATCTAACGCTGTATTTTGCTTGCGCCATATTTTTCCTCTGCCATCATTTCCGAAAAGATTTACTTTGGTTTCATCAGTAAATAATACCGTGTTCCAAAATTTTTCCTTCTTGTTTACGTGACGCTTGGCTAATTCTAAACTATTTTATTTCTATATCTTTTTAAAAGAAAATTAAAATAAATTTTTTTTCGAAATCATTTTTGAAAAGCTTAGTTTTAGAGCAGTGGTCATTACTCATATTAGCCAGGTAACGAAGTTTTTCGGCTATTTATTCTCTTCGTGAATATTACAGCCAGGGTTACTAAAAGGAAAAAATCCTACCAAAAACTTTCTTGAAATGTATCAAAATCAACCGCATTTATTATCTTTATTACATAGTCTTTTAATTTAATTTACATACTCTATTTATTGATATTGCTTTTATAATTCCCGGAAAACTATTTTTATAATATTTTCCTATAAAAAACTTGAAAAATTTTAAGAAATTAATAATGCTACAAAATCTTTTATAACAAAATGCATATGCTTTGTTTACATTATTCCAATCGGCAGCTATAATTATAACATAAAACTTGTGTGTGAGACACAATTTTTAATCAGTACCTTAATCGATCATTCAATAAGTCTGTAGGATGAGACATAGATGACGTTACTAGTATTTGCTCGACAGCAATCTGACTATTGATTTGTGAGTTTAGCATTTTGTGTAAAGCAACTTTTGTTATTGAAAAAATTAAATAAAGCGAATTTCGATAAAACATTCCTTTTTGATAAAAAAATACAGTAGAAACCAAACAATGGCATGATAAGAGAAGTAGATTGCTGAATTTAAACGTGATCGTAGCAGCCCAAGTTAGGCCGTTATTCCAGAAAACATCAAGAAGTTCACAAATTGGTTATGAGCGATCGCAAATGCCAGATGCACGAGCTAGCTGACATTGTAAAGATATCAGATGGTGGTGTTTTTACCATTTTACACGATGATTTGTGTATGCAAAAGTTCTGTTCAACCGTATTCTCCAGATTTAGCCCCTAGCGACTTTTTCCTGTTTTCAGAAATCAAGAGAATGCTTGCTGGAAAGAAATTTAAGTCCTATGATGAAGTAATCGCTGAAACTGAGGCTTATTTTGACGAGAAAGAGGAATTGTACTATAAAAATTGTATCGAAGAGTTGGAAAATCTCTATATTCGTTAAATCGCTCTTGAAGACAACTATGTTGAATAATAAAATCGAGTTTTGTCAAAATTTTGTTTTCTTCTTACTTATCCTACGGGCTTATTGAATGACCAGTTATTTGCTTCCATCGGAGTAGGAATGTAGCGCTTGTTTTTGTGTTTTTCAAAACTAATACATTTTGTTTATACTGTGTATGAATACCTATTTCTTTACAGCATTTTAACTTCAGTGCATCCTCCCATTTTAAGTGCTTCGCTCTTTGTGAGGACCTCTGTTTTAGAGCCAGGTTTGCACAATTTTACAATATGATCTTTTAACCGTTGTCTTGCTGGAAAAAATCTTCGTTTGAGTATGTACATTTTTCTACGAAATAGGGCAACTGTGTGTTTAAAAAATGACGATAAAACTATTAATTCATTATTTGGTTTATTCTATAAAAGGGTCCAATATTCTACGAGTAAAAAACCTCAAACTATTAATCTATCATCTATTCTCTATTTTTGAAATCTTTCGTTTATTATATTTCTTTGTACACTTTCATAAAGTTCTAGCTAAGCAGCGGCTTTCCAAGGGGTTCTACCATTATTTTTCCCCAATAATCATTAAGCAGCATAAACACTTCCATTGGATAGCTTCCTAACTACAGCATTTTCACTTTTTTATATTTACAATAGTTTGCCGTCTAATATTTAGTTTTTTGGATATTTTTCTAGTCGAGTTACATTTTCCAATCTTCGTTTTTGAAGGATATCTTTTGCAGAAAAAAACGTGGAATAATTAAACCTATCGGCCTGGATGTAGAAGATGGTACAACCATAATGCATGATGTTAATTGTGAGTCACACCTTATGACTATTCTCTGTTTCAGTGTTTGAAAAATTCAACCATGGAGAGGTACACAATTGAGCAGCACGTTAAGATTGTTGAAGCCTTTTACAAAAACGGCCGTTCAAATCAAAATGCATTTCGTGCACTTCCTGATTGTTTTGCTCAGCATAATCTACCGAATTTGTCCACAATCAGGAGAATTGTGCGCAAATTTCAGCAAACCAGAGCTGTAGAAACTGTGGAAACACCTGTACATGCTCTCCCAGTTCGTTTGGTGCGGCTTATGGGCTGGCGGCGTCATCGGGCCTTACTTATTCGAAAATAAAGTCGGTCAATCAGTTGCCGTGAATGGTGTTCACCATCATGAGATGATAAAGGTATGGTGCCACTTGCCACAGAGCCAACGAAACAATGGCACTTTTGCGAGAGAAATTCAATGGCAGTGTTATCTCATGT
Organism: Wohlfahrtia magnifica; assembly: GCA_023159175.1. Taxonomy (NCBI): domain Eukaryota; kingdom Metazoa; phylum Arthropoda; class Insecta; order Diptera; family Sarcophagidae; genus Wohlfahrtia; species Wohlfahrtia magnifica. The sequence goes on from JAKWBJ010000228.1 coordinate 8,381,312, forward strand.
CGTGGCGATGTTAACTGGCCGCCAAGATCATGTGGTTTGACACCGTTGGACTTCCTTCTTTGGAGATATTTAAAAGGAAAAGTGTACGTCAATAAGAGATGATTTGACACATTAACGATATTGAACCTCAGTTATGTCTTAGAGTCTTTAAAAATATGGACCAATAGATAGTGGTATGCCACCGAAGCCGTGGAGAGCATTTGGCCAATATTTAGTTTCACACGTAATTGTCTTTGAAACCTTTTTGTTTTATTTACAGTTAACATCGCGTGTTTTGGTTGGACCACCCTTTACAACCTGGTAATTCTGCCAATTCTTACCTGTGGCTATTAAGGTGGCGATTTTTGGGACCCTTCCATGTCTGGCTTTTCACCACTAGGCTAGAAAGAGTGCAGAAGACTGCATATCGGGTATCACACTGGTGCTTGCAGTACATGTCTCGATACTTTCATCAATGTCATCCATCTTGTCTTTAAAAAAATGGTTACAGACTTTAGCCTTCGTTTCTGGAGAGAAAGAAAATAGAAGTTGTAAGATTTCTACGGGTTCTGGTATTACAGTGTACACAGATAGCATCCGGTGTGGGTCAACTTTGCCAACTTTGCAGAATACTCTACATTACCGGGAACATTTAGTAGTTTTCATACGTAAGCTTTTGCTATTCTGAAGCCGTGTAAAATGCTAAAAGATTGAGGTTCTGTGGGTAGGACTAGAGTTTTCTCTCATAGTCAGGCTTCTATAGTGGCCCTTGTGTCGCCTAATATCAACTCGACATTAGCTCTACAGCATGAGGAAGAGAAGGGGTTCCTCAGTAATATATACATACATGATCCATTTCCTTGATTTGTGACCCTATGCAATCTGTCACATCCTACGACATCTGCTACCTAAACTTATCGATGCAACAATAAAAAATCAGATGAAATAAACTACATATTTGTGTTGACCTGTTCAGATTAACAACGATGCTCCAACATACACTATTGAAAAACAGTTGAAATGACCTAACAGCGAATTTTAACCAATATTTTTCTTAATGAATCACATAAAACCAAAAAATTTTAAATTTTTAATAAATGAAAGTCTAAGCTTTCTAGCTTTCTATTGGTGTATATATTTAATATTTGCACAGATTATATAACAAAATTTAAATCATTTCGGCAAACATTTTGACGGTTTTGCTCCAGTACAGTATACTTCTTTTTTAAGGCACATTTGGAATGCATTTATTTTATATTCAAATTAATCCCCTAAAAACTATTCTTTTGGAAAAGACTTTGGATTTTGTTGTTTTAAGTCTAAGAAAACATTAATCATATTCGTATAATAAGTTGAATTTTATAAAATAAAGTAATAATTAAAAAACAAATGTGGAAAATAACAAGAGAAATGCTTTGCACATGCAATTTGAATACATATGTACGAACATACAGAGAAATGTTTTAAACTTCTTTAAAGGGGTGATACATTGGCAAACATTTGTATGCAAACATCGCAAATAACCAATCGCATTCAAGAAAAAGTAAGTTATCCATGTATGTGATTGGCTATTTGCGATATTTGCAAACAAATGTTTGCCAATGTATCACCCCCTTTAAAATCAAATTCAAATAAAACTGAATAAAATACAGTACAAAAAAAAAAACAAAACAAAAATAAAAACAAAAATGATGTCATAATAAGTGACATGTTCTGTTGTATGCAGCATATAATACATACTTGTTGTTTGTAATCTTTAAAATGGCCGACGAAAAAGTTTAAATTTAAAATCCATTTCCTGTTGTTGTTTACGCTGTTGCCATCTCTTACGTATTTCCGTTAAATTATTATTGCGTACACTTAACGGATTTTTTTGATGTGCAAGCATTTCTTTTAATGCAAAAAAGGGGGCAGCACATAACTGTGTGGTGCTACTCCACCATTTGATTGTTGCTGTTGTTGTTGTTGTGTTTGATGATGTGATCCCGTAGTTTCTTCACTTTTTATTTGTAAACCTGACTCATCATCGACATTTGCCGTCGTCGATGTACCACCTACATTGCTGTAATTGTGTTGTTTTAGTACCGTCACACCACCATTATCGTGCTGCTGCTGCTGCTGGGCTGTTTGTTGTTGAGGATCATGACTAAGATGACAAACACTGGCTGTATTGTTGGCATCTAAGGGATTAATAGATTGTTGCACACTACCACCGCTACCGCCACCACCACCACCTACACTAATATATTTCGGTTCTGTACCATTTTGCTGATGAACCAATTGCACTGAATTCGCATCCTGTAAATGCGTCGGCGTACCATTGTTATCTTCTCCCAACATGCCTGATTGTCCTATATAAGAGCTACCATCGTGATTATGCATTTTTTGTGTTTCTTCTGATGCTCCTGCTGCTGTTGTTGACATTTCTACCCGCGGTGGTGAACCGTATTCAAAATGACGCATTGGAAATATTTGTGATTCATGGACGTATGTACCATATTGGCTAGTGTATGTACCATAAGGACTTGCTGCCGGTGATAATAAACTAAATTGAGGACTTAGCTCGTAAGGTGGCTGATAGCTTGTCCAGCTATCCATACTGCCGGGCGGTGTAACAGTCGTTGTTTGTGGAAATGTAGCAAAAGGTGCTGCTAAGGTGGTATTCAAAGTTGAAGTGGGTGGTGTACTTGTTTTAATATAACCCGTTTTACGTGGCGGCTCGTGTTTACGCCATTTGGCTCTACGATTTTGAAACCAGACTTGTACTCTTGACTCACTTAAATTCAATTTAATGGCTAACTCTTCGCGGGCAAATACATCGGGATAGGGAGCTCTTTCAAAGGCACGTTCTAATTCTTCTAGTTGGTAGGCAGTAAATGTAGTTCTAAAAAACGGAAATAAAAACAAAAGTTTGAAAAAAATCGATAATTTAATTATAAAAAATAAAGTAAAAATAAAATGCAAAACATCATTTTAAAAACTTTTTATACAAATATACCAAATAAGTTAATATGGCCAAACATGGTATTAATAAAAATGGTTCGAATTTGCATATAATTCTTGTAATTGATTGATTGATCGAGGCCATACGTACTGCGACCCGATGCATATTTTGTGCAGAACTCACCACAACAGATCGAGGCTGCGAAGAAAGTCAATTTTTCTATTCGGCGAGATAACAAATGCCCCCTTTGGATTCACGTTGTCCTGCCACACACAAATCTTATCCTGCCAGCCGAGACAACAGGGCAGTCGCAAAATAAATGTTCAGATGTTTTCGCAGAACCAATACTGATCAGTTAAAACATATGTTGATGGTAGCTGAGACCACAACGTCCGGTAAATAGCTCGTAAAGCTCCTAGACTGTTCGACATAGTATACCATAGATACTTAAACTCTTCGATTTCCTTCTCAATTCTAGCTTTCTTGCGTAAAATTTAGGAAATTCCTTTGTAGGTCGAAGACAAATCCTATTGTTTCAAATTTCTATTTGAGAAAAGATTTTTTATACCTCATAAAAAAAAATTCACTATGCATTTTGTAAAGACTAAGCAGCTGTATATCTAAACGCGGGAACCGTTCAAAAAGATGGGGAAATTTGCTACCAAAGTCCGGGATGATTACGTAAGCTTACAAAAAAAATAATTTTTTTCTTTACTGAGCGAAACATATATTTTTAAGAAGGGCTACCTATGGTGGTTAATTATGTCTCTTTGTTTATCCACCTACACGCCACAGTTTTACGATAGATACGTTTTTTTTGAAGACTGGAGAAGACAAATCCGCTGTTTCCATATTTATGTGGTCTATTTTCAAATCTTTCCTTGTCTAGGAATATTTGTGGGTCCTCAAAATTAAATTTTGAAACATTTAAAATTTCAGAGTACCTTAGCCGCCTATAAACGGCCTGCTTGGGTCTTTTTAGTACTTGTTGTTTGAGAATTTTAAGGAAATTAAAAAACTACAAATTACGAAAATATTTTTACTGATTTACTGAATAATTTCGAAAGGATAGTTGTAATGATGTCGTCCGATATTCTTTTTTTACATTCCCATTTGGACATTTTTCAGGGTGTCCGTCGGGAAGGTATACTACTTTGTTTTGCCGCTATTTTGGTAAACATTAGTCTTGACAGTTCATATTTGGCAGTCGTGAAGTAGAGACGTAGCAAATTTATTAATGAAAAATATTCAGTAAACCAACGTGTTTTAATCGTTAAAACATTTTATCAAAATTAATCATCGTTTTGCATGAAAAAATCATAATGAGTGACGAGGCACATTTTCATTTGAATGGTTATGTGAATAAACAGAATAATCGGTTCTGGGCGATGGAAAACCCTCAAATTATTCATTAGTCACCTTTGCATCCATTAAAAGCGACAGTCTTGTGTGCAATTTGGTCAGAAGGAATCATTAGACCTTACTTTTTTGAAACTGAAAACGGCGTAACGGTAACTGTCAATAGGGGGCGATGTTGTGATATGATTGAAAACTTTTTAACTTCACATGTGGTTTCAATAAGACGGTGCCACATCGCATACAGCCAGGATTACAATTGAATTACTGCGCGACCTCTTTCCACAACAAATTATTTCAAGAAATGGTGATGTTGATTAGCCTCCACGTTCGACTGATTTGACTGCTCCTGACTTCTTTTTGTGGGGATATCTGAAAAGCAAGGCTTATGCAAACAAACCAGAAACGCTAGAGCAACTCAAATAAAATACTCGTGATGAAATTAATGAAATACCGCGTGAAATGTGTGAGAATGTAATGAAAAATGTGCTCAAACGGGCATTTATCTGATATTGTATTCTATACAATATTGCCGACATTAAATAAAACATTTATCAATCAATATACGATCCATTCTCTTTCACATAATCAAAAATTATAAACAAACAAAGTAGTATACCTTCCCGGCGGACACCCTGTATGAGTGTCGAGCATAGTGAACGGTTTCACTAAGATTTGAAATCCTTTGAGCAAGTTTTTCTAAATTTTCTTGTTTTTGTTCGTAAACTGGTGCTACTCTTACTGTTTACAGTTTTGATAAATATCTCAAAAGTTTAACGTCCTACAGTTTTTTTCACTAAATTAATAGCCTCATGTATGTTTTAAACTGTGATTAAAAACATTGTGAGCAACTGTAATTATTATTTTTATTTATTCTAAATCCAACAAAGTGTTTATGGGCATAAATGGTAAGAGTTTGAAATAATCATTAATTTGGTTTAGAAGTTAAATCGAATGGATGTTCGCAGACTAGATGTTAACCCCCATATTCATAAAATTTAAAATGGGTTTGAAATGTGTTTTATTTCAATTTTTTATATATATATTTTTTTTTTTTTTGTAAATAGATTTTTAATACATTTTATTTTTTTGATAAATATGGATTTGTTATCATCCTTCTAGTAAAGCACATACAGTGGAGGACATGGGGTTAGCACATAGTATGTATCCTAACTTCTTTATATTTTCTTTTGCGGTTTTAATTTTTATGTTTAATTCTGGACAGCAATTTAGCACATTTAACATTTTTTGATATTCTTCACAAATGTTTTGTTTAAAATCCTAAACTGGTAAATTTTGTGAATATTTTGTTGGGTTTTTTTTGCCAACCTTGCATCTAGATGCCTATCCTCGTTCGGAGGCACCTCACAGAAATTTCCAATCATTCAAAAGTAATTCCTATATGGATTCTAGGACAGCTAAAGTGGGTATAGAGCTCGCAATTTTCGAAATAGAACCGAGCATGCATATGTGTTTGAACTGCCTTGGTTAAATAGCATGTTTACTCGCAAGACTCCTGAAGGACCTGTGGTTCTTTGTCAGTGCCTAGTCATTACAATAAAACGATGTGATTTGATGTGGTGTTACAATTGGTTTAACTTCTTGCCTAAATGGAACGTTATCCTTCAAGGAGGGTTTATCAGTTTACCTAATCGAAAATAATTAAAAACGTGACAAACTGAATAAAAGATTTGTATAAATAACAAAATAATTTTTATTTTTACAATTAACTATCATTTTTGTGTTCATTGTTCATTAAAAGGCTTAGGAACAGCGCTAGTTCGGTTCCACAAAACAATAAACATAAATGGATCAAGGCAAATGATGCTCAAAGGCATAGCTGGAAGTTAACAGCAACCACTCTTAATGCTCTTTTGAAAAATTGTCCTCTGGAGTGACGAATTCAAATTTTTTTGATTTGGATCTAATGGCAAATGTTATACATGGCGTTCGTCAAGCATGCAACACAACCTCAATTACACATCAACCGCAGTAAAGCATAGTGCGGGTTGCATTTTCTAGGCACGGTATTGGTCTTGTAACACTATGCAACAAATCCAAAAAATTTTCTGACCATGGATAACCGCTATATTTTTTTGATACGCTATGGTCGCCTAACTTCAAAAATCATCAGCATTTCAGATTCTATGCATAAGTTTTTTTTCTAGAATTTTTTTTCTAAAATGTGCAAATATATACCAGTTTCAGTATTCATTCATGAAGTTGCATATAATAGAAGTAAAATAAACCATAATTCATGAAAATCGGTTGGTGGATACATATTTCATTCCCAATAAAGTGAAAGTACCCAGTTTTGAAAATAAAACATGGTTTTTGAACGCTTCAATTGCTTCTTCGGCGCTCATAAATCGTAGACCACACAGTTTACCTTTGATTTTCGGGAACACGAAGAAGTCATTGGATGCCAAATCAGGACTGTAAAGAGAAAGAGATCAATCCGATGTTTTGACTGCTCAAAAATTCACCTGTTTGACGAGATGTGTGAGAGCTCGCATTGTCATGATGGAGAATGATTCGTCTTCGGCAGTTGGTTTAACCACTTCCTGCAAAAAAATGTTCGTGCACCACTCAGAATTGACCGTCCTACGTTGTTGGAGCGGAACAGTAGCCACATGACCCATTCGGCCGAAGAAACTGGCAACCATTTACTTCAATGTGCTTTTTCCACGAACAACTTTTGTTGGATGTAGCTTGTCTTGGAATACCCACACGGTCGATTGTTCTTTTGTTATAGACTCATACGCATATATCCATTTTCAAACATTTCCTCACACAAATGATAAATTATGGGGTATCCAACGAGAACGCATTTTTTTACAATTAAGCGTTCATGCAAAATAGAATGTATTGAAGTGGAACTAATGTGCAAGGATGCCTCTATCTCACAATATGTGACATTTCGATCTTAAATTATCAGTTCATATACTGCATCGATGTTTTGTGGCACAACAACCGGTTTTGGACGACTTCGATTGATATACTGTGATTTTTGATGGTGCCTTATCGCCATACAAAGAGCTGAGTTCATCGAGACACAAGTCTAGTGATGCTTGAATAAAACTGATTTCCAATAACGATAATTCAGTTCAAATATTTAACAAAAAGCACCAGATAACTTTTAAATGACCCGATAAAATGTTACAAATTTTTATTCAATTTAAAGGATTTTAAAAAATATTAAAACTTGTTTTTTAACCCATATTCATAAGATATAAAATTAGTTCGAAACATACAATTTTATTTCAAATTTTTCATATAAAATTTTCTTAAAATAAATTTTTAATACGAGCACATACATTTTATTTTTTATGAATATGGGGGTTTAATATTCAATCTAAAATCTGTCACGTTGAATCGATTTTTTTTTATTTTCTATTTAATTAATTTTAATTTAGTGAAATAACTAATAAGTTTTCTTAAAAACTTACCTTGTCTTCTTCTTTTTAATACCATTTGGATCTCCTTTTTTCTTATCGTTTTTCTTAACAGCTGGTGGTGTATTACTATTATTATTATTATTATTATTGTTGTTGTTGTTATTATTATTGCCCGAAATAGAAGAATTATTGCCCACAGTGTTAGCACCATTCGTTGTAGTACCATCAGCATGGGTTGAAGGGGAACACATACCGTCGTGTTTACCTTTATTATTAAGTTTCATACCATTTGATAGGCCTGCTGTGGGTGAAGGGTTAAGATTATTAGACGAGGAGGACGATGATAAAGTATTATTATTTGAATTAGGCGTTGAAGTACCAGTAACATTAACACCCAAAGAGGGCTGTAATAGAACCCCGTCGGTATTGCCATTAATTGTTAGAGCCGAAGTGGTAATTAAGCCATTAGAAGTTAAAGACATATTATGATGCTGTTCATTAGAACCATTTGTTGCAGTATTAATAAGTTCATGACTGTGATGTGGATTATGGTGTGGACTACCATAGATATGGGCAATATGTTGTTGGTGTTGCTGTTGCTGTTGTTGTTGTTGTTGTTGCTGCTGCTGATGATGATGGTGATGAAGGTGATGCTGATGATGATTATCATATTCCAATTTGCCATTACTATGTTGTATGGCATGATGGTGATAATCACTTAGCATGGCACTGGGAGAATGATGATTTTGTTGCGTATGATGCTGGTGCTGATGCTGATGCTGATGCTGCTGCGAATGATGGGACGTTATTTGTTGTTTATTGTGATGATTGGTGTGCAGACCATTGGTAGGATTTTGATGGTTCACTGTTGCTGGTGGCGAAGGAGAATAATGCTGCTGTTGATGTTCTAGTTTTTGAATATTACCATTGGAAGCTGCTGTTAAATATTCATACTTTTGCGTGGGTGAATAGCAGCCCATCTTTGTAACATATTCCATTTTTGTTTCATAATCGGGCGTTGTTGATGCTTTATAAGGATCGATTTTTGGTGAACCCGCCGATAGTAGTGTTTGACAATCGGGCAAACGTTGTGAACACAAATCCGTACTACTGTTCTGATGCATAACAGTGGCTCCGGGCGGTAGACTTAACATCACAGAATGCATACCATGCGAAACAGTTGTCATGGTGGCCGAAGTAGGTGTTAAAGCTTTACCATCTAAAGGACTTAAGGGTCCTGCAAAATCACTAAAAATACCATCTTCAAATGCTGAATGCTCCATGACTTTTTTTGTTTTATTATGTAGCTGGCACTCACGTACAAATATTATTTAATTTAAAATAGGAACTATTTAAAAACCGTTTTATTTACGCTTTCACTTAAGTTAAATTAAAATTTTCACACGTCTATTTTATGTACATACGAGTACATACATACGTGTGTACAAAATTAATTTTATTTTATTTTATTTTTTTTTTTTTGTTTAATTTAAATGCTTCTTGTGTAATATAATCCATTCATCCATCGAGTCATTCTGTTTAATCAATGAGTGAACGCGGCTCGCATAAAAATTAAATCAATTCAATTAATCAAATTGATTTGATGATGATGATATTGGCGCACTTGTATTCTGTATTCTTCTTCAGAGTTTTTATTAATTAATTGCATTAAAATTTAAACGCAAATAAATTTTCCTCAGTAATTGGTAAAAACACAAACAAAATAATCCTCTTATGTTATTTTTTTTATTATTATTTTATTTATTAAATTGTTTTTATGTTTCTACAACAGAATTTTTAAAATTCCTGTAAAATTACAGTTTTTTTTTTCTTCATTTGCAAATGCACTTGTTTTTGTCTGTTTTTTTAATGAAATTTTTGTTTTTAGTAATTTTACTTCTTCAAAAAAAAGGTTTATTAAACAATACGTGTACGACCGGTTGTTCTACGTTGAACACGAGGCCCTTAATTGAATCCGCAAACGGTGATGATTGTCTTTTTATACCCAATTTAGCTCATTTATGGTTTCGATTTTATTTCCACCAATCAGAATACAGTAATGGCTTCTTACCCGCTGTTTACTACACAAAAATGTTATGTTTGCTGTGTGCGTGTGTGCTGTTTAACAACCACGAATCATATTCGTATTTTAGGCTTTAATAGTTATATCTCTAGAAAGAGATGGATGATTTAGTCGTTTGTATAGTTATTCGGTGTATGGCTGACTATGTACGGTAGCCCGTTGTAGAAAAGAAAAAAATAAAAGAATATTTACTGTTATGCTGGCTCGTGAGAGTCTTGTGTTGTGTGCCGTGAAAAAAAACATGTTCGAGTTGTTGAAATACTTCCTGCATTCTTGCAAATATTGTATTTTTGTTTTTGTGCAACATATTGTCGCATGTCAAACAATGACGTGCCACCATATAAAGCGGGATTCCTGGGAAAAACATTGTTGAATATCCTCTCTTTGATTGAAAAGTGAAATGTTTCTTTAAAATGCTGAGGTGGTTTATTTCCTAAAAGAATATTTACGAGAAATCTGATTGATGATGATTAGTTTGTTGTTTGAAATGAAGAATCTGTTATGGACTAGCATAAGGGCTAGGTCTGTTGAGACTGCTCGACATGAGGTCGTCGGCCGCATTGAAGAAGATCTGCACTATGGGATTTTTATCCTTGTTGCCTTCATCGCAAATAACCAATCGCATTCAAGGAAAAGTAAGTTATCCATGTATGCGATTGGCTATTTGCGATGTTTGCAAACAAATGTTTGCCAATGTATCACCACCTTTATATGTTGAAGGTGCCTTTAATAATGTTGAAAGTGGAACGATTGGAGAAGCACTGGTATGTAAGGGTAGGATTATTCGCTCAAAACTTGGTGAGGTACGCCTTGAGAGACTAGTGTCTTGTGTACTTTCGCTCTTGCTTTGGAATTTTGTTATAAATGGCATCCTCAGAGGGTTTGAGAAATAAGGTAGGAAGGTGGTTTGTTATGCGGATGAATTGGTGATTCTTGTGTCGGGGAGATTCATGCCGACCGTTAGCGTTCGTCAGAGATTTTAACATCAATCCTTCAAAGATTAAATGGCATTGTTTTAAGACTGTCTGAGTGGGCCAAGTTCTTAGGAGTGTTCTTGGATAGGAAATAAGGGCTTCAATGCCTACTATACGGTTAGAAGTGACATTGGTAGACGCCCGGCGACGGTGAAGTGGATCTTTGACTCCATAGTCATATCTGTCCTCACCTATGGCTGTATCGTATGATGGAGAGCTTTGGAAAGCGCCAGTCGGAGGAGGCTTCTGAATAAGGTGCACATGTGTGTTGCTATGGGCATATGCCTGGTGCCTTTAGAAGTACTCCTCAGGTAGCGCTGGATATTATCCTTGGGTTGACCTCCCGAGAGCTCTTAAGGATTTTCGAAGGAGGCCTGGCTAAGGCTCTGGGTAATGGACATACTGCCATTTGGGGGGGAGGGTGCTGGACTTGTGTGCGCATTCGGTGACTCGTGCTTGTTCTACAGACTGCCCTTCGGCAGTTTCTTTTTTGACAGAGAGTCTTGGCGGATAGACTTCTGTTGAGAGACTTCTAAATGACCATGGCATCCTTGCGGATGGCTCTAATACCGAGAATGGCACTGGTGCGGAGGTTTACCTTATGGACAGTTCACATTAAACTGTTCTTTAGACTTCCGGATGAGTGCAGCGTTTTTCAGGCTCAGATCTTCGCTGTCCTCAGAGCAGCTGATCGCCTTCGCGACTTGGCAACTTGGCTGCTGAGGGTGATGGTGTGGTCTTTTACATGGACAGTTAGGCGGGTTGAATTGTGCAGGAGTACGCTTGCATAGAACTGGCGGATATGTCTGTGAGGCCACCGCTTGATTTCTTTGGGAGCTTGATAGATAGCTGGACGCGACGTAGAATGGAGGAGTCATGGAGGAGCAGAGGACACGGCAGGGTGTCTCCAGGCTGCTTTGGCAGCGACTTGACCGCTCCAGGACGGAATGGGTCCTCAATTTGATAAAGGAAATTTCTTAGGATCCTGATGGGCTTTGTGACTGCGCACTGCGCACTCTGAGGGCAAGTACGGAGATTTGGGAAGCAGGCACCCCAAATTTCTTCAAAGTTTGCGGCGATACGGGAGAGCCGGAGACTATGGAACATATCCTCTGCCACTGCCCGGCTTTTTATGGACGCAGGCTCAGGTTGCTGGGCCGAGGCTTTTTTAATGACCTGGGTGATAGTGCGTCGGCTGGAATATGCCACAGGTCTAACCAGGGCTCTTTAGGTGATGTCCGGTTCTTTTTCTTTTGGAAATTTGTTTCCTTTTTCTTGTATACAATCTTTAATCCTTCTTTTCTTCTTCGTTTCCTCCCTCTGTCCCTCCTTTCTCACTTATTTCCTTTCTTTTTTCAGATTTCGTAATCGTAAAATTTGGCCCTAAATCCTTTGACTTGAGTTTGCAGACTAATACGACTTAACGCGTTAAATATTTAGATAAAATGATATGACAGCCTCAATCGACTATGATTTCTGGCTTGTTAAATTGGTATTGAGGCAAATTTACCCAGCATACGTGGAATTTATAAACCTTTTTAAATTCATTGTCCTCTTAAACTTAAGGTCTTCTCTCTGTACCCTAAAATTTTATAAAGTCATTGAAATATTTGAACACTATCCTTTGCTTTCACTACTGGCATTTGGCATTTGGCATTTGTTATCATGTGGGACACGTGTTGTATGTACTTCATTCTCATACTCGTACAACCAAAACTTTCAACATATTTCAGACTACGCATTGCTATTTTTAACCACTTATTCATATTGTGACTGCAATACTTAAGAAAAGAATTTAAGCAAGTCAAAGATAAAGTTCCCTGAGAATGTAAAATTCATTAATGGGGTAGTTTTTTTACATTTCAAATTTGTGATCACTCTTATTAGCGCGTGTCACATTACCAGCCCTGTCGTATTGATCGCGACTTTTGTTTCTGGTATTTTATGCTGGTATTTCGTTATTGTGTCGTTTTATTTATTTTCTGGACATAATTTGAATATATTTCCTTATTTTTTATTTATGACCGAGGAGGTGTTTAACTTACTTTTGTCGTGTGTGTGAATTATAGTTTTTCCAAATATTAAATCCATTGATGGGATTTTTTTTCTCGTATTTTAAATGGGGGTAATAGAATAATCGATCGTATTTTCGTGTAACCTAAAAATTAAAATTGCATACATTTGATTGGTAATCGATTTAATATGCTTTAACTGCTTTCATTGAAAAATCAGCAAATAAAAGGAAAATTCTGTAACAATAGTTTAGTTTGCTATATCTAGGAATTTATAGAGGTAGTATGACTGCATGACAACATGGCTTGCATGGTATTTGCAAGCCTGTGTTCTCAATGAGAAGACAAGTTTTCGAATTTTATATCGAAAACATAATCAAATATTCATGGGATCAGAAAAATAGGTTTTAAATCAAATGGATCAAATCATAATTGCATCCCCCTAACATTAGATGGTTTAAGAAGGGAACTTTTAAGCTATTTTACCTGGTAATTTTGGATAGAGAAACCGTTTTTGAAACTTTGGCTCCAGTTTCAGTGGTAATGGTTTAACAAATATTGAAGGATCTCGTTTAGCTACAGTGATTTAATGATTATCGGAAGCTGAAGATGATTATTGATCATCTTTAAACTTATTGGGTCGATTTGATGAGAATTTAAAGAAAACAAACGCATTTGGCCAAGATCACAAACCTTTTTCACCAGGACAATTCAAGAGTACACACATGTACAGTTATCTTGACAAAAATCCATTAATTAGGCTGCGCCCTATTCTCACAAACAAATACCTCTTTTGATGATCTCGAAAAAAATGTTTTTTTTTTGACCCTGCTACGGCTTTATTATAAGCTTATATAGGGTCCGCCAAATAATGTTTTTTTTTTTTTTTTTTTTTTTTTTTTTTTTTTTTTTTTGAAAATGCGATCTTCAAAAACAGGGCCCAAAACATCGAATGTAGCTTCGGCTGTGTGGCACGTAGCGCCGTCCTGTTGAAACCAAATGTTGCTAATATCCTCCTCTTCAATTTTTATGAACAAAAATTCGTTCAACATGGCCCGATAACGATCGCCATTGACTGTAACGGCCACTCCTTGCTCATTTTCGAAAAAAATGTCCCAATTATGCCTCTGGACCAAAATCCGCACCAAACAGTGACTCGTCTTGGGTGTATCGGCTTTTCAATGTATGCGTGCGGGTTTTCTGTGCCCCAAATGCGACAATTTTGCTTGTTTACAAACCCGCCAAGATCAAAATGAGCTTCATCTGAAAAGATGATTTTTTTTTGGCAAAATCGGCATCTTCTGTAAGTCGATCGCAGGCCCAGATTCCCAGCGTTGTTCAAGCGTATACACAACCATATTCGTTCAGCAGAAGGATAAAACTAATTGTCTGTCAAATCAGACATGAGCTAAGTGTTACCATTCACGAAATAAGCACTAGTTGAAAAAAAAAACGTTAGATGGCGGACCCGTTATTTGGGCAAGCGTTGTACACATCATTAATACAAAACGTAAACACTATTTACATGAAGTCTTTTGTTGACCTTAGTTGCCCTACAAATTTTTATCCAAAAATAATTAAATTAAAATATCGGGTAATTTTTTTTAGCAACTTTATTTTTGGCAACACTGTTTTTGGCAGCTCAACTGTTTTCGTGTAACATGTTACTGCCAAACCTGTTGAGTTTGGTCTATTATTTAACCAGAAATCGACTTATAGACGAAAAACGCTTACAAATTATTGAATTTCATCATCAAAATTCAGTTGGATAAAGATCCACTTTTTTATCTAAAAATTGTGTCCAGCGACGAAGCTCATTTCCGGTTGAATGGATATGTGAACAAGCAAAATTGCCGTATTTGGTGTGAAGAGCAGCCAGAATCATTGTAAGAACTGCCAATGCATCCTGAAAAATTCACTGTTTGGTGAGGATTATGGGTTGGTGGCATCATTGGCCCGTACTTTTTCAAAGCCGACGAAGGCATGAACGTTACTGTGAATGGTGAGTTCGGTGAACAGTTTATTTCACTTTTGGGATCGGTCAATTGGCCGTCTAGATCATGCTATTTAACGCCTTTAGACTGTTTTTTGAGGGGCTATTTCAAGGCTCATGGCTATAGGGACAAGCTCGCAACGATTGACTTGAAGAAAATATTGAAGAATTTATCCGTAAGATACCGGCCGATATGTTGGAGAGAGTATGCCAAAATTGGATCCAGCGTATGAACGAACCATTTGAGGCGTAGATGCGGTCAATATTTATTTGAAATTATCTTTAAACATTGAAGTATATAGATCGTTCTATAGACTCAAATAAAGATTTCATACACATCTCTAAATTTCATGTGTTTTTCTTAAAATCAAATCCGAAAGCTCTTAAAAAATCACCCGATAAAACAAAAATTGGTCGAAATAAGTTTTATGTAACCATTTACCAATGTATCAAACAAATATTTAAGGTACAATTAGACGTGGGTTAAGGTAATGCCATAGCCATAACAGTAAAGATAACCAAGGTTATGGGCAAGATTGTAAATGATTAATCGTGATATGCCAAAATACCGTAGCCATAACCGTAACCGTAGAAATCAATTGAATTTCGATTTTCTGCAATAACCATAAACAGTTGATTGCTTGATAAACGTGTCCTTGAAATTTTACATTTTACAACAAATAAAAACATCAACAACGGCTGTTTATGATTATGACATCACTAATCGATTAAAGATTATGTTATGGCTATGATTACAGTTATGGCATTACGTTAAGCCACATCTAATAGACAACAAATAAATACATCAACAATAGATGTTCATGCTTACGACACCACTAAATGATAAAAGGAAATGTGCCTAAGTTATAGCTGCGTTTACGACTATAGCGTTACGTTAAGCCATGTCTCATTGAACCCTAAATACAATATAAAAGCAATGTTTCTTAGGTAGACAGAGATGTGATGCAGACAGAAAAGTGAAGTGCAAATAAAACGCAGTTTGCAAAAATAAAGATTTTGTACTATTAACAAAATGAAATGCGGTCTACGCGTAGATACGACTAAGCTAAATTTGATAGAGACCAATCAATATTACGCTCTTACGACTATAAAAGTATTACCCAAATACGTGTTCCAATTAAGTTATACGAATAAAGATAAAGCAATTTATCGTTAATCGATTCGTAATTGAGCTCTCTCTTAGGTTATATTCTTGAGCAGTCTAACTCAATGTGTGAGATTAAAGGTGAGGTTAGGTTTCGGTGATCTATGTGTATTACCTATTGGGTATACAAGTTAATGATGCCGAATTTTTTGCTTGAAAAAATGCATTTATTTTAATAACAAAATGAATTGATTAATTATTCAAAGTATTGTTCATCGTTATCCAATACGTCGTCCCATCTTTCTGGTAGCATATAGGTTCCGCGGTAAAAGAACTGCTTCGGTTTTGAGGTAAAGAATAAATCAAGCCAATTTCAGATATCCTGTTCCGAAGTGAAGCGTACTCCAGTAAGGGCGTTCTGCTTCGATCGAAACAAATGCTAGTCAGAAGGGGCAAGGTTTGATCTATAAGGCGGGTGAGCAAAACATCCCAGCCACTGTTTTCCAAATTGTATTTGAACGGTCTTACAACATGTTTCCGAGCGTTGTCTTGTGTCTGGTCGTATATTCTGGACTTTTTTCGTTGATTGCTTCCTTCAAACGAATCAATTGTGTCCGATATAGGTCCCCTGTGATCGTCTGATCCGATTTCAACAGCTCATAATACAAAATACCCTTCTGATCCCACCTAATACAGAGCATTACCTTGGCGTCATGGATATTCGGCATCGGAGTTGATTTAGCTGATTGGCCGAGCTTTACATATGACTTTTTGCGCTTGGGGTCATCGTAATGTATGTATTTTTCATCACCAGTAACAATACGATGCAAAAATGACTTCATTTCCTACATGCAAAATCGCCCTTCAACGTCTTCGGAATTTCCTTACTTTTGAATGAATCCCAATGTTTTTAAACGTAAGGAAATGGCTTGTTGTGTGACTCTCAATGATAATGCAAGCTATTCTTGCGTATGACAACAATCTTCGTCAAGCAATGCTTCCAATTCCTCATCAACAAACTTCTTCGGCTAACCAGGCCTCTCCTTGTCTTCTGTGTCGAAATCAAAACTTTTGAATCGCGCAAACCATCGTTCACAAGTTTTTTGAGTTGGTGCACTTTCAGCAGCCGTTTTCTTCAAATGAAAGAATGTTATCAGACTTCCCCGCAAAACGTCGATTGACAAAATGTGTGTTTACACTTTGGCGTCTATCGAATACTGAATTATAATAACAGATGTTTACCCTCGAAAATACCATATTTGTTATTATTGACACAAACCATATTTGATAATTATGCCATATATTGTCCAAATCAACATTATTAACTTGTATACTCAATAATTTTGGCAGCTTTTAATTTAACTTATCAGTTCAAAAAGTATATTGCGGTGTAAAATATCAAGAAGTCGGGCTGGAAGTGTTAGAAGTTAATTTTATTTAAAATTATTTGTAATCTTAACAGCAGTACTTGCTTTAAAATAAATAATAATACAATTTATTTCTAAAATGATTTAAGGTTAAGCTTTATATTTTGTTCTAGTCTTATATAAACTCCGCTCTGAGTACAAGACAGGGTTGGCAAAAACTTGGGCTTAAAAAAACCAAACCCATGGGGTCTTATTGGGTTTTATAATTGCTTCAAAATTTCGTTAATTTCTACAATATTTTTTGTTTGCTTGTTAGTAAAATTATAGGAGCAGACTGCAATTACTTTGATTGAGCCGTGCATTATGAGAAAAATGTCGGGAATATAAAGATATACAGACAGAAAAAGTTTTCCTTTTACATGATGATGCTCGGTCTTATGTCTCAAATTTTGCCAAACAATTGTTAGAAACGATCAACTGCCGCGTCTGGCTATTGGCTATTTCGACGGATACAAAATCTTTTAAAACGTCACTGAATCTATTCTTTCGAGGAAATATAAAATTGACTTTAAAGTGCATCGCCTCAAAAGACGAGAAGTTTTTCTGAGATGGAATTCGGACATTGGATTAGAGGTAAAGAAAAGGAGCAGTGATTTGATAAATTTTTATTTTGACAAACTTGTTAATTTATTCATTAATTTTTTTGAGCGAATAAAAACGGGCTGAATTAATTTGTACCCCCCAATACGTAAATTTTACTTATTTTTGTTGTAAATAATCTACGAAAACTTTCAAATAAAAACCCACCTGGGTTTTTTTATATATACAACCTGGCGAAGTTTAATTCGGTTACCCAGTGGGCTGTCAACCCTGGTACTAGAGCTTTTAATTTATAAACATTTTTGGTAATTGTATTTTATAAAGGGTGGTCCCAACATAACGCACGATGTTAATTGTGAGTCACATTTTAACGTCAAGGTTTTTGCCCAACTTAATTTGATATTTTTTTGTTTCAGGCACTGACAAATTCAACCATGGAGAGGTACGTAATTAAGAATATAGACCTGGACGATAAGTGGTTTCAACAGGATGGTGCCACTTGACACACAGCCAAGGAAACAATAGCGCTTTCTTTCAATTCAAGACCTCAATTATGTCTCAGAGTCATTGAAAGTATGGACCGACGGATAGAGGAATGTCACCGAAGCCGTGGCGAGCATTTGGCCGATATGTTGTTTCACACTCAATTGTCGTAGATCCTTCTATCATAATAAAAAATATTAAGATAATTCGCTGAAAAATTATTGTGTTATTTACAATTAACATTGTGCGTTTTGGTTGGACCACCCTTTAAATCGATTTTTTTTTTTTTTTTAATCATAGCGCTGGGCCAAAATTTTCAATCGCTTAATATAGTTAAACACTTGATCATACTGTCATGTCAGCATTTTAACAATACCTCTTAGCACAACTGTATCTTTCACATGTATGTTCATACTTATGAATGGTAATAATACGTAAGAATTGTATGATTCTTTTTTTATACAATATTTTCAAATGATCTTTGGACAAACTATTTCATTTTTCCTCTATTTTTCACTTGTTTTTTAATGTTTTTTTTATTTATTTTTTTTTGTGTACAATCAACGATTGAACTCGGTGACAGTAAAAGTACTGAATAACTTTTAAATGAATATATATTTTTATGTAGAAACGAGCAGTGTTTGTTTTTGTATATTATTATTATTTTTTGTATAATGGCATTACAAAAACAAGTTGAAATAGAAAAAAAAAACAAATTCAAATTCAAATATGGCGTATTTAATGGTTGCTTTTAAGTATCACTTGCAAAGTTTTTATACCCAGTCATTTTATTCCATCCAAAAGATATTGCTCACATACCCAGGCTTGTATGTACATATTTTAGTATGTGTATAGAAGAGGGCCCTATACCGATATTCACCAATACTCAGACAACCAATTAAGCTTCGTTAAGATCAATTTAAAATCCCGCATAAAATAACAAATAGTTTTGTTGTCTTCTTGAAAATAAAAATAAAACATTTTTTTTTTTTTTTTTTAGTTTATTATAACAACACAATGTTTTGTTGTTTATTTGAGCGTCTCGTTTTTGAGTGCCCCCTTATAATTTTTTAGCGGGCAACTGTCCGTTACGTACGTGTGTAGTTGTTTCCAACTTGAAAAGAGCTCAAAACAAATAAAAATATTCACAAAACAAACAACAATTCACCATACAAATAGTCCAACGCTGTCAAGTCTTGTCAGTCCAGTCAGTCGTCAGTTTTTATTTGCGTTTTCGTTTCATTTTCTTCTTCTCTCGTATGCCGTCATCTGTAGTTGTGAGTGATCTCGTTTGAAGTCTTATAGCGACCCCTAATGACGTTTATAATGTTACGGGCTGAAAACTAAAAATTCTTTTTTTCATATTCTTCTTAAGTGATTATAGTCAATAGCCATAATGTCAATGATAATAGCGATGGCATAGGCGGAATATACAGTAGGCCCCTTAATTATACAATAGAGGTTAAAATTCAATAACTCTCTAACATTCGGCCAAATATCTCTTCATTTAAAACTACTACTACTTTTACAACAATTTTTGATGACGGTCATGATCGCTTACTTTTCAAAATTACTCTGCCTTTTGCTTAACTAGAAATTCAATTCTTAACAAACATGTACCTATCGAAACCTGTTACTTGCTAGAAATAAAATCTATTTCTTTTACTGGCAAATTTTTATAATACTTTTAGGCTGCTTTTAACTGCCATGAAATATATCATCCTGAATAGGAAATTTTATCGATTTGAGTTATTAAAATTTCTACAAAAACCTTTTGATTTAAAGCAATTTTTTATTTTTGATTACTTGCTCTGTTATTTGGCATAAACTATTGAGTCAACTATTGAGAAATAAAGGGATACTTTCTTTTTTTTCAATATGTCATAAGATTTGAAGTATGTTATTGATGGTTTATTAAATAAAAAGTATCTCTTCTCAGCAAATGGAATATAAGCTTGGAGTATGCCAACCTGTAGCATAATAAGTAGAACAACATGCTATGGTCTAACGAAAAGAATATTAATTTGCTAAAGTGTTCCTATTATTTCTTTCACCACTGTATATAAAAATAAGACGGTATATATTAAACTTGCAAAAATACCTTAATTATGGGCATATTTTCAATAAAAAAAATATAAAAAACAAACGTATAAAAAGTCTATTTTTTAAATAACCGAAAATTCGTGTTAAGATAACCGATTAGTTCGGTATTCGAAAAATTGGAAATCGTATTCGTCAAAACCAAAAAAAAACCGGCTAAACCCAGTCGAATAAAAACCGTTTGATCTTCTTAGGCAGGATATAACCCGATATAGTAAAAGTCAAACTTTTGACGACTGCGAGTGAACAATAATGATAACGTTGGGATATGGTAACTTATTAAATAAGGAAAGCTACTCAAGTAATACATAAAAAATGTAAAGGGTCCGCCAAATAAATTTTTTTTTTTTTTTTTTTTTGAAAACAGGGCGCAAAACATCGAGTGTAGCTTCGGCTGTGTGGCACGTAGCGCCGTCCTGTTGAGTCCAAATGTTGCTAATATCCTCCTCTTTCATTTTTGTGAACAAAAATTCGTTCAACATGGCCTGATAACGATCGCCATTGACTGTAACGGCCACTCCTTGTTCAATTTCGAAAAAAAATGGCTCAATTATGCCTCTGGACCAAAATCCGCACCAAACTTTGACTCGTCTTGGAATATCGGCTTTTCAATGTATGCGTGCGGGTTTTCTGTGCCCCAAATGCGACAATTTTGCTTGTTTATGAGTACATACCCGCCAAGATCAAAATGAGCTTCATCTGAAAAGATGATTTTTTTGGCAAAATCGGCATCTTCTATTAGTCGATCGCAGACCCACTTAGCGAAGCGTATACACAACCATATTCGTTCAGCGGAAGGATAAAACTGATTATCTGTCAAATCAGACATGAGCTAAGTGTTACCATTCACGAAATAAGCACAAGTTGATATGGCACTGATTAATATGGCGGACCCGATATTTAAACTTACTTGAATTATGCTTACACTTCGGTTTTTAAATGCGTCGCCTATAGCATCACGTCAGTTACCACTACTGGCAGCAATAGACATCCTTAAGTTCAAGATATATATTGTAGAGAAACCATGTACTAGACGAGGTATATAGATCAGAAGATCGCGGTACTCCAACATACCTATATAATAATCTTCAATTTCTTTTCTAATATTTACATATCAAAAAGTCACCTTGTAGATGTAAATATCTTTTAATATTTAAAAGGGTTTAAAAAGACATATATGTACATACATATGTAGGTATCTTAACTACCTCTATCTTTGAATAACTAAATCTAATTCCACATTTCTATAATAACAAATAAATTTAGTTTATGTATTAAATTATTACCCATATTTAACGATCAGTCCCACTGTAAACTGGTATTACGGTGATGTAAGTACTACATAGTACAATGACAAACATTATATACGAACAAGTAATTCATAAATTCTTGTCTTGTTTTATTCCTAAAAAAAAAGAAATTTAAATAAAAGTAAAGACAAATGTGCGTTTTAAATTGAAATGAATCTATGCATGATTTTAGGTTTTTTTTTTAGTTTATTTTCATAAAATTATTTCACTCGCAATTGTTGTTGGCTGTAACTTTTGTTTAGAATTCACAAGAACTTTCTAAAGTATAGGGTGATAATAGAATTAAGAAATATTTTATTTAATTCTAGCTTTGCTGCCCTAATAGCCGGTTTCGAAACTTGGATTTCTAATGGTTGCTTTTTATTTTTAAAATCAACACTCTTACAATTTACAGTATACAGTTTATTTTTATTTAGAACAGATTTAAATTATATACCTACAGAGAAAATAAACTTATCAAAACTACAAAACTAAAGACAATTACTTCCTAAAACAGAAGTAACTTGTTGTTGTATTAATGCAAGATACATAACATATTTGTTAATGATTTTTATGATTTATAGATACTCGTATGATACCATTTTGAAATTAAATATTACACAACCTATGATTGTAAAGTCCTCAAAACAAATTAGAATTATTTTAGATTTATCTTTAATCATACCAGTCGAAGAAGGCACCCCCTTTCGCCACTTGTAATCAAAGTATAGGTCATAAGTTTTAGAATAATTCTTATAAATTTTATAAATTTTCTTTCGATGGTCGTCAAATAGTTTTTCTTCTGTTTGCAATTGGCTCGTGATTTTTAGTACCTGGCGCAGTAGCATACAACCGGCATATGTGCTTAATACAGGGTGGGCAAATATGAGTTTAGGAAGTAAATTTACTGAATTGAGCTGTAAACCTTTGGCACTTATTTAGTCAAAAAATGGGTAATTTTAACTATGGAACGCAACACTCTGGAACAAATTTAATTTTAATTGTGAAAATTTACTGTTTGAAAAACTGAATGAAAACAACGCATTTGTCAAGATAATCATCTTTAGTGATGGGGCCTATTTTCAATTAGGCGGTTATGTAAACAAACAAAATTGTCGCATATGGGGCTCTGAATATTCACCATAACATTCAATGAAAGTGATCGTGTGATGCGGTTTGTGGTTAGGCGGCATCATCGGCCCGTATTTTTTGAAAACGAGCAAGGAAACTCTATCACCGTGAATTCTTTACGCTAACAATCCATGTTAACAATTTTTTGTGGCCACAATTGGTTAATAGTGACATCAGTGACCTTTGGTTTCAGCTGGACGGCGCCTTAAGCAACACAGCCAGCCAAAGAATTCAGTTATTGCATGAAAAATTTCCCGGTCACTTGATTTATGGATTTGGCGATGTCAATTCGCCGCCTCGTTCTTGTGATTTAACGCTGCTGGGTTATTTTCTCTGAGGTCATTTGAAAGACCGGGTTTACGTGAACAAACCACAAACAACTAACACTCTGAAAGATTGAATTCGGCGCTTTATTGACGAGGTAAGAGAAGCTTTGTTGCAAAATGTTGTTCAAAATTTGGTGAAAAGAGCGGTCCTCTGCCGACGTGCTAGAAGTGGACATTTGCCCGATATCATATTCCATTATTAGTTCCCATATTTCTAGTTTATATTGGTATGAATAAAACTGCATTTTTCAAAAAAATGTGTTTCTAAGCCAATTTGCTTCCTAACCTCAAATTAGCCCACCCACCCTTTACTTATCCAATATAAGAATATGGTTTTCACATACAAAGCACCAAATTTGTTAGAAATTTATAAAGTGATACTAATTTTCTAAACAAAACAATCTAGACAAGAGTGATCGTAATTGGCCAACACAAGAGGTGTTATGTCGATGAACACACATAAGTCTGTGGAACAGACCTTGTCCCGTCTATATAGCCCCACCCAGAGACCAGAATAAAAAGGCCCTCCAGAAAGAGAAAAGAAAATAGACGAAAGAACAGTGGAACTATTAGAAACATGAAAAAAGAAAGTATGAAAAGATATAGAAACAGAAGAAATATCCCCTATCACCGGTTCTCCCCTGACTAGCCTGCTGATGCCCGATAGAAATCCCTCAAGGTCAGAAATCCTGGCATACATAATTTTACTAAAGCAACTAAAAATCTATGGTCCAACAGCCTGAGTCTGCATCTCTGGAGTCCAGGGTAAAGGCACAGAATATGTTCAACCGTCTCAGGCTGCCCTACATTCCTGACACTCTGCATAAATTTGAGATTCAGGACCTTTTCCGTCTTTAAGCGGTCCAGTGTCATATTCTCTATATAATCTCCTCTGCTCTCTCACCAACCATCAACTCTTGTACAAATCTATAGGTGTACATTAAACCAACGAAGAAACTCCGCGGGTCTTGTAGATCCGTTCGCTAAATCTTCGCCGCGTCCTCTCTCGGCAGTGCATCTGCAGTCTCGCTCAATATGTCACAGTGCCTTAAAACACAACACAGTTTAACACTGTACCTGTGCAGGAAAGCGGTAATGCAAGATGACTGACTGTCTACACATATGACCACCCTTTACCCGTAGCCGATCACAGATCAGCTAAACTAACGTGTAACCGCTGTATTCGACTTTTTTCGGTTCAAAAGTATATCAAAATAAACAGCGAATTCTATTTATATGACCTAATATTTGAAAAGGAAGCCGGTTTCCGTTAAAATTTACTTTTTAATTTTAAATTGGTTTATCAAAAATTGGTCTAAATTAACAAAAAATTAGTAGTCTTTGTTAGCACCTAATCCATTTTTCATTTAAAATCCTTTTTGCCCATATATTTGCAAAATATCATTTAAGATGAAATCTTTGGCATACAGGAGTCATGTGTGTAAATCTAAGCTCTCAAATGGTCGAACAGACTTCATTAATAAGCAATGCCTATTATATTAAACTTGACGACGTAAATGCTCAAAACTCCCTATGAACCTCAACACTTAATTCAACAGGCAGGTGCCTATAATTAGTTTTACTAAATAGCTAGTCCCCAACTTTGTTTAACACTTCCTAGGAATACATTAATTTCAGTCGACGACACCATGTGCAGTTTTGCCACCCACTGTTTTACACTACCATAATTTCTCCAGGTGTTTCCTGGTCGACCACGATTTATTGAGCCTTGAAGATTTCACTCGAGTAACATTCTGGTGATACTGTCCTATCCAACCTCATTTTATTTTCCTTATATACTTCAGTATGGATTCCATGCCATGTTCCACAGTTCTGTGTCACCTATGGTGTTAGTGCAGAATATTCTGCAAATGATTCTGAGGCACTTGTTGATGAATACCTGAAGCTGCGATACAAGCAAGGTTTCAATGCCATACTGGGGAACTGATTTAGCACTTGCGTTGGATATGTTGGATGTATGTGAGCTTTTCTATACTGACTGCAGTCGTCCGAATGCTGCTATTGCTTAATGGTGCTTGTCATTGTACTTCTTAGATAGCAGAAGCTATCTACCTACTCGACTGTTTAACCTTGTAGCGTGATGTTTGCTGTGCTAGTATTGTTGATACTCATGGCCTTGGTTTTCTTGATAGTTATGTCAAGTCCAACATTGCGAATCAATCATTCTAAGTTACCAGTTTAGGCTGCATATTAGAGATCTTATGCGAGTGTAGACAAATGCCATACGCATAGTCCAAGTGTTATTTCCCTTCTTTCTGAACAGTCTTTGCTCATAATGTCATTCAGCACGATGGTAAATAAATGAGGTGATAGTGGGCAACCTTGTTTTACTCCAGCATCGGTGTGGAATGATTGTCTGATGTTTCCATTGTGAAGTACTGAAAGTTCGTGGTAGACCCCTAACCGGCGAATCGGCTCTATTTTTTGGAATTATTTTTTGCGGTCATCCTTTTGCTCCCAATGCTTTCCATATTGCAGTTCGTCTGATGGTATCAAGTGCTTTCTTGAAATCGAATGGTGGTACGCCATTCTGTAGAGTATTCTATGATTATGCGTAAAGTGTTGGCCTGATCTATGCAGCTTTTATTCGGCTTGAAGGCTGCTCGTTCGTCTCGCACTATGTTGTCTATTTTGCTTTAAAGCCTTTCCTGTATTATGACTCTAATTATCTTGTTTATGGTGTTAAGCAGACTCATTCGTCTCTGGTTTTTACAGTCTTTCAAGTCGCCACTTTTGGGTAACTTTAAAATGATACCCTTCTTTCACATTGAAGGCAGTCCCTTTTTCTCCCATACTGTGATGTGTCAGTGATGTGACCTCGTAGTAGATCAGCCGTGGTTTGTATATTAACATGTAGAATTGCCGCCAGTAATCCATCCTCACCTTTAATATGAGTTACCATATATATATATATATATATATATATATATATATATATATATATATATATATATATATATATATATATATATATATATATATATATATATTTTTTTTTTTTTTTTTTTTTTTTTTTGAGAAATCTAGTTCCCAATAGATTTGGTTAGTTCGCAAACGACCTAGTACAATTGAACTACTCCTACAAGTGAACTAAGAGAGTCGGTCATTATTTATGAGTCTTTTTAGCTCCGTAGTTCGTTCGGTCGTTTGTTCTTTCATGTTTCTTTATCGTACATGAATCTTCTTCGTTCACGATTCTCTTTAGTTCGTGTGTCTTTTTTCATGTTAAATGAAAAGAACATACGTTGGTAGTGCCACCCTGAATATAACATGTACAATCAGTGTTGCCAGACAATGAGTTTCATTGGCTCTGTAGTTCATGTTTCTTTTCGTTTGTTTCTTCTTCGTTCATATTTGTTTCATTGAAATAAATAATTTGCAAATAATATATATAAGTAGTGTTGCCACAATCTTAATATGCAAATTAAGCAAAAGAAATATGAACATACGTATTATGTTAAAAAATATATTATCAATTTTTTCTTTTTATAAATAAATAAAGAATTGAAAACTCGTATGAAAGTTATTAAATGATAACAATTGATTTTGCTCTGTTTTCTCTTTTTTTATTTAAAACATGTCTCAGTTAAAACTCCGGCAATAAAATAATAAAAACTGCCTGAAAAGCTAGTGTACATTTGCAAATTTTGCGACAAATATCCTTTTAAAATGTACCTGCAATAACACGTTATTGCAAATTCTTAATTATACCTTTAAATATAACCGGAATGAAATGTTATTTTAAACATTATGTAGAAAAATGCTATTATATACACTGACGAGCAAAACTGAGTACAAAATCAGCATTTTTAGGTTAAATGTGCTATAAATTAATAACTAAAAGGACGATTTTGTTTTGTAATTTAAAATAATTATTTTTTATTCATTTTAGAATAAAAATATTTATATAGAATAGTAATAACACAACAAAATCAAAAAAATTCAATATAAAAACATAAGGCCACTCCAAGTACTCAGTTTTGCACGATTCTTTAGTGCAATTATACAGTTGCATGGTATCCATAATACTTTGTTTTTAATAACATTTTTAATGCGCCTTGGTATACTTTCAACCAAGTTCCCTTTAAATTCACTAGGAATATTTCCCCATTCTAACTGCACACGGTTCCAAAGTTCCTCAATATTGGTAGGCGCTCTATTATGTTTTCCCAATCGTCTTTTTAATATGGACCACAAATTTTCTATCAAATTAAGATCCAGGCTCTGCGCTGGCCATTTAATTACCTGAAATTTTTGCTCAGACAACCATTTTTGGACAATATTGGTCGTGTGCTTAGGGTCTCCGTCCTGCTGAAAAATGACTTCGTTCTCCGGATAGGCGCTGCGGTCAACGAAATCGGGTAAATGGGTTTTCAAAATTTGAAGGTAGTCTTTCTTCTTCATTACACCATTAATCCTTACTATTGGACCCAAGTGCCACCATATGAAACAGCCCCAAATCATCAAGCTACCTCCGCCATGTTTAACAGTTTGTTTTACATGATGCTTTTGAATGAAAAATATTCTTTACCATCAGATTGGAATCGATTGATTTTTGTCTCATCAGACCAAATAACTCGCTTCCAATCATCAATGGTCCAATGCTTATGTTTTTTGCAGAATTCCAAACGTGCTTTTATGTTTTTATCTGAAAGAGCTGGCTTTTTCTTTTTAACACTTGCTACTAAACCGATTCTGTGAAATTCTCTACAAGCTGTCCACTCACTGACGTCTTTATTTATGACAATAGCAGCCTGTTTGGGTGTTTTTATGGAATTTTTTTTCATTTCTCGGACCATTAGGCGCGCGTCTGAATCCTTTAGTAACCGAGGGCGACCTCCAACATTCGATTTAGGAGCTGCATTTTGCTTTTTTTTAACTTTAATCACTTTAATCAAACGTTGACTCAAATTAACTTTTTTTGCAATTACTCTAGATGAATATCCACTTTCAGTCAAAGATACTATAGTATTTTCGACGTCAATATTAATTTTCTTCATTTTGGTTTTATTTTGCTCTATAAAGCCGCTGTTACTGATAAAAATTAACAATGATAGGAATTAACAAAAATAGACCACCAACGCATGAGTAATGCGTATTATTTACTATTTTATTATGTGATTCCCCACTTTTATTATTCATATCGAAAACGTGCAAAACTGAGGACTTAGAGTTGCCTTATGTTCTTAAATTGAATTTTTTTGATTTTGTTGTGTTATTATTATTCTAAATACATATTTTTATTCTAAAATGAATAAAAAATAATTATTTCAAATTACAAAAGAATCGTCCTTTTGGTTATTATAAATAAATTGCACATTTAACCAAAAATGCTGATTTTGTACTCGGTTTTGCTCGCCAGTGTACATACGTATGCACTATATATGTGCAATTTTTGAAAATTCAATGGTGAAATTATATAAGATGAAGTTGTTTGTCCGGCTGATTGCTTTTTTGGGTTCAAATGCTGTCGAATGTTTTTCTTGCGCAGGAGAGACTTATTAAAAAGAATAATCCAAAGATATCGTTAAATTATATCTTATTGCAAAAAACATGCTGCAAAACGCATTAAAAAATAATATATTTATAATTACGAGTATGTCTGAATATTCAATGTTTATAATTGAAAACCGTCCACAAAGCGAAATATTTGAAAATGAAAACTTTCAACAAAATAGTAATAATTAATGTGAAATCAACTGAGTGCTGAATTACTGAACCAAGTAGACGACCTAGTTTACTTAAATGAGCTGAACTAAAAAGAGCGATCACTGAAAATAGCTAAAGAATCCAAGTCTAGTTCCCAAATATTGCAGAGTATATTATCGTCACCTAAAACACAAACGGGCCTATCTAACATTTTGAAAATTTTACAAGAGAGGCAAAAAACTATTTAAAATAAAAAGTGTAGTTCTAATCAGTGAGATCTTTACCAATGTTTGAGATACAATTTTTATATTTTGTTTAATTAACTTGTAAGCCAATATGGCGTTTTGACAGTTGACAGTGTTGTATATTATGCAAACGTTTAGTTAGATCTTTTTGTGTTTATCATATAATCGCTTTTGTAGATAGGGCCGTTTGTTTTTTGGTAATAAAATCGCTTAATTAGGTCGGAAGAATCCAAATTTATTTGTGGACCTTTGTTTTGATAAAAATACATCAGAATTAACGAAAAAGTAGATTTTGAATTTTTTGACGATATACATACTTTTCTATGTGCAGAAAATTGAATTTCTTTCTATTCTTATTTTATTAACATATTCTTAAGGAATATGTATACAAAAGTTTATACATTTTTTTTCCTTTTTTTTAAATACGTTGAAACGTTCGAAAACTATTCGAAAGAAAATTACTTCCGAAAGGTTCAGTTTTTTGAATCGAAATACATAATAACGCAGCCAGTTTTCGGGCGGTATGTATACTTTTCTGTGCGACTGTAGCTCTAAAAAAGCTAATATGGCCACACTGTACAGGACCCTTGAACTTTACCATCCCGTTGTCATTACATTTTCCCCTTATATCATGATCTTTGATATCCTTGAGATGTTAAAAGTCAATATTATTATCCCTAAACAAGAAAATGTTGAAAAAAAATTAAAACAAAATATAGGGGCAATAAAATGCAAAATGAATGAATGACGATCATTGATGAGATGAGTGTATACCAAAAGCATAAACTTACTTTGGGAACGAAAGAACACCCCACTTTACAACACTTTTACTACCACCACCACCACTATCACCAAACGAATACTTTTTAATGCAATTCTCTTCTAATTATCCCATTAAAGATCAAGGCTTGCGTGTGAGCCAAAAATTTCTTTTTGACCCGCATTATAGAATCTGTGACTGACTTAAAATAAAACAAACTCACGTGGTACCATGTAGACTTTTCTTTTCTTTTTTTATTATTATTTTTGATAAATATATTCTATTTAAGAGGTAACTGCGCGAAATAATATCAAATGTTATTTATTTGTAAATGGTTTTTTTTGGGAAAATTTCATTGAATATTTGGTGGGAAAATGAAATGATTTCACTTTTCAGGGTGCTCGTATGTATTTACAATATTTGTGAAATAGTTGTGGATTTATTGCTGCTCTCAAGTCAAAAAAATGCGGGAATTAGGGGATTAAATTGCAACAAACAATTACCTTATATTTTAATAGCACTTTCGTAATGAGAAAGTGAAAACATTTTAACAGCATTAGGAATTTATTTTAGATATGCAAAGTGATTTCGACATCTTTTTTAACACTGTATTGAAGAAATTGCCTAAGATAAAACATAATTCCTTTAAAATTGCATGAAATTCCTCCCCCAAGTTTAATTTTTTTACAAAACTCTCTATGTGCAAAACTGCAAAACAGAGTCATGCATGCTTAAGAATAAAGAGTTAAAGAATAGTTTGGAAAAAGATTTTAACGACATCTTGTGTAAATCTATGCAAATTGTCCAATAAATATTATCGAATTTTAAGTTTTTATAAAGCCGCAATTAGAGAAGTGATGTATTTCTCTACTAAGGTGCTACTTAGTATTACACATCTGTTTATTGATATGTTTTGTATACAAATGGCTAAATTTTGTTCGAAATGTCCGCCTTTGGCCTTTAGTTCACTTCACACTGGCTAATATCATTTATTGAAAAATGTAATCTTTTGTAGCAAAATCATGTTCTTGAAAAAGGCCCACAATTTGCAATCCAAAGGATTCACGTCAGGACTGCCAAAGGGCCACTCTTCAGAGCAAGTGAAAGCTGGCAAATTGTTTATAGGCCAGCCTTACGCCTGTTGGAAAATCTATGGCTGGTTTTGGAACAGAGAAAACGGTTTCTGGATAAACTTTAATCCAGGCTTCACATGGTCAGCGTGTACGATTTCGATAGAAAGCCCTCATTGGTATTTTCTGATTGATGGATGGCCACGAAGACAGGGGCGGACATGTTGAGATAAGGCCAGTGTTGTCAGAAGAAAAGGATAATCCGTACATGTAGGTTTTTTGCTATTAAAATAAAAGCATAGGGATTTTGTCTCATTTTGCATTATTTATAAAATACAGTGGCTACAGGCCAAACTCGGACACTATAAAAAACTGATTTTGTTGATAAAAATCAATCTAAAAAGAAATAGTTAAGGAAAGCTTTTGTTTGATTTATTAAATATATATATTAAGTTATTAAGAATAGACAAAAAAATTAAATTTCAGTAGTTGCAAGTAGAAATAAACTAAAAAGACTTCAATTTGTTTAAAAAAAAAGTTACACAAGCGATACTCGGACGGCTACATAAATGTCTTGGAATACTACTTATTGTTATAAAATTAGTATTTTGTGTGCAGACCCTTATTTTTATAACCATTTGGAGTCGCTTGGGAATAGATTCGACCAATTTTTCCCAGTAACCAGCTGGTATATTTTCCCATTCTTCTAATAGATAAAACCCTTCTTAGCTCAGATTTGCTGGAAACCGACTGATGCTGAACTTTTTTATTGAGATAATCCCACAAATTTCCAATAGGATTTATGTCGGGGCTGTGGGGTGGTGTTTCCATGACATGTGGCATATTATACCCGTTATCTAGAGCAAACTTATCCACAGTTTTTGGCAAGTTTTCTTTTTAAATGTTTAAATAAACATTTTGATCCATTATAGTATCAATAAAATGGAAAGATCCTGGACCCGATGCAGAAAATGAGCCCCAGACAAGCACTGAACCACCCTCATGCTTTACATGTTCCTGATTTTGTCCCCTCCATACCATTGGCTTATCATCCGACCCAAACACGTTGTATTTGCTATAGTCGGTGAACATAACGTTTCTCCAAAAAGAAAAACCCCTATTTTGGTACACTTTTGCAAATTGCGCTTGCAAATAAGAGGTTTTTGTCTAGCTCTTCTACCATTAAGACCAACTCTGTAAAGCAAGTTTCTTATTGTTAATGGGCTTGCTTTCTTACCAAGGTCACTTTCAGAAATACCAGCAAGTTTTGGAGCACTTAGGAAGGGATTTGCTTTTATTTTCTGACAAAAAAACGTTCTTCTGCCTCAGAAAATATTTTGTTGTGGACATGATTTGGTCTATTTTGCACCGTTTTATTGACTTTGAAACGTTTTATTATGTTGCCAATTGAATGACTTCTGCCAGCAATCTTCCTTTCCTTGCATGCTCAATAATTAGCTTTCTTACTTTGTTACTAGTTTGTCCCCGTTGTCTAGCCATCTTCTTTTGTTTATTTTTCGAAAACTGAATTAAAGGGCTTTCCCCTAAATATGTAAATTATATTAGCGAAGTTGGCCGCATTAAAATTACTGAATTGCAGTTATTAAACCATTGTTCAAGTCATTTTGACTTTCAAAAAGCGTTTTCAACTTCGATTTTACGTAAAATTCTTGAATTTCTGAGCCGGTTTTTCCTTTTGTATGTGAAAGATATACACAAATAAGAAAATAGCTAATTTTTTTTTAATAATTAAAATGTATGAAAATATTGTGGTATGGTGTCCGAGTTCGGATTGGAGCCACTGTAAATGAAGCAAATTTATTTTTAACAATACTTTTTTGCTCAAAGCGCTTAAAAAATTGTGTGTTTTTCAAAAATCGCTTAAATATAAATACATTGTCAAAGGAAAACAGATTAGTTGTATTTTTAGTATCTTCAGTTTTATTACTTAATTTTGTTATTAAAGCTTTACAGCCGTATTCATAAAAAAGGTAAAATTCAATAAAATCTTAATCATAAACGAATTTTAAATTATTCCACATTTTTTAAGTTTAGAGCCTTTTTTTGCACTAATTCATACAGGAACCGTAATTAAAAAACTTTTGTTTAGGTTTGAATACGTTAAAAATTACGTTTTAAAAATTGGTTCATAATTGACGGAGTTATTAAGTTTTTTAATTTATAGCTGTTAATTTCATTAAATTTTTTGGGAAATATGTGTATTTGCTGTAAGAAAATTTATTTCAATTTGTAAAATAAAATTTTTTTGCAATGTGTTCAATAAGAAAAACATTTATCCTGTCGAAAGAAAACTTATAGTTTTTCTCAGAAAGCAAGAAAAAACCTTCAGAGAAAGAAAACCTTACACTACTCTATCTAGAAAACCATAAGATTTTACGAAGAAACTGGTGGCTTTATATCAAAACCTCGATCTGGCCGACCTTCAAAATAAATTTCAAGAGAAAAAATATATTTCATCAACTCTGTGCAGCAAGATCCCAAAATGGATAGCCTCAAAAGTGACTGAAAGCATTAATTTAAAATTAAAAGAAGTACATGTGATGATAATGTCAGAAATATCTTAAGTCGAAACAGTTTTCATGCACGGTCAAACACGGTGTAAAGGTAAGAGGGCATGTGCCGGCTAAAGGGGTATAAAATTTGCAGGTTATTGAATCCACTGTTCTGGAGGCCAACTTAAAGCAAAATGCAGTGATCTGGGTCTTCATAGCAATTTTTTATTTCAGTAAGATAATGGTTCTAAAAACACACCCAACATTGTGAAGCTTTAGATGCTTTATTATGTTCCAAAACACATATTATACATGCCACTGCTGTCTCTAGATGTCCATTTCATTGAACATCTGGATGGATCTGTTGGAGCGAAAAATTCTCCATCATATTATAATGTCAAAAACTATATAAAAAAAAGTTTTCCCAACTGAATGTGAGGAAATATCACTGCAAGTCACCATAAAACTGGTTCGTTCCATGCAAAAAATATTGGCTGAAGGTTTAAAAAAAGGGACTTATTGTTAACATTGTTATAAATATGCGAGTACAAATATAAGATTTTCCACACACTTTGGTACTCCGACTTTTACTGTCTATTTTTTTAAACACAATCCTACTTTTTTCTAATAAATTTCTTTGTTAAATATTAATATTTATTAAAACTATGCAAATAAATTTATTAAAAAAAATTATTTTAAATTTTTAAGAACTGTTCTTGTATCATATTTATGCATTATCTTAGATAGATTTGTTTTGTACGCAGACTTTTACTGACTAGTGTATATGGACAGTCAGGCTGCTATCAAAGCACTATAAAGGCGCAAGACTGGTATCATCTTGCAGGAAAGCCTCACATCCTTTCGTACAGGTACAGTGTTAATTGCGGTTAAGTGTGTGTTGGGTCTGTAAGACCTTCAATGAGTTTCTTTATTTGTTTGATGTACCTATGGATTAATTAAAGCGTGGTTGGATCATAGAGAAGTAGAAGATATTGTAGAATCTCTAGGCTGCTATAGCCCAGACTGGATCGCCTGAAGATAGAATAATTCCTGAATCTTGGTAGGGAGTCAAGGCAAGAACTATGTTGTGGGACATAAGTACCACTGATTTCTGTAGAGTGTGTGGCAATGTAAAGGAGCCTGAGACGCAGGCTCAAATAGTTGGGCCAAGGCTTTTTAGTGGCCTCAGCTAGATTGTGTCTGCCAAGATTTTTGACCTGGGGGGATTTTCAGATTAGTGGAAGTTATTTTTTTTAATATTTTGTTTCCTCATTTTTGGTTGTTCTTCTACTCTATTCTTTGTTCTTGTTTTCTTTCTAGTTTCTTTTTTGTTTGGTGGATCCTAATTTTCTTGTTTCATTTTCTGGTAAGTTTCCATAATGAACCGCTTTTTCTGGTCTCTAAATAGGGTGCTTGAACATAATCTTCGCGATCTAATCTAACCTAAACTGTGGTTGATGTGTTGATCCCTTGTTCACAAAAATGCAAGTCAGTTACTATCGGCAGAATCACCTTACCAAAAAATGGTTGGACTGTGGGATAAGTTTAGATACTTCTTTAGATGGCCTATCATTTTATTTGTAAATTTTTTTTATATCCTATTTTCTTCTAACGCTGCAGTTAACAGATGAAATACACATTGTCATAAAGCCACAAATAAATCCGGAGAATAAGCTATCAAATAGTGGCAGGCGCTAGTTATTGCTATCAGAGTTTGAAGAAAAATTTAGCTGTAGTATAGGGTGGGCCATTTACAAATTTAAATTTAAAAATGCAATAAAACAAACACTGTTTGAAATTTTGCCAAATTATTTATTTCTTTATTTTTGTTGTTGTTGTTGTTGTTGTTGTTGTGAAGTACAAATGTTCCGGTTAGAAATAAATTATTATTTCATTCATATGGCTGCCGCGGCCGGCCTCACAGTACCCCATTCGATCGGACCAATTTTCGAGAACATTTTCGAGTGTATGGGATCGTATCTCGGCAATGGCATCACTAATGTTGGCCTTCAAATGCTCAATTGTCTCTGGTTTGTCGGCATAACACTTGTCTTTAACGGCGCCCCACAGAAAATAATCCAACGGTGTCAAATCGCAGCTTTTTGGCAGCCAACTGACAACACCACTTCGGCTAATTAAATCAATTGTGGCATAAGATGTGTGGCAAGTTGCACCATCCTGTTCAATACCATGAAGAGCGGGCACAAAAAAAACGGTTATCATTGTGTGATAGGTATCTCCATTGACCGCAATGATTGCGCCATCCTCATTTTCAAAGAAGACCATATTCCTCCGCTCCACAAGCCGCACCAATCAGTCACTCGTAATAGGTGCATTGGCTTCTGTAAGACCACGTTTAGGTTTTCTCAGTCCCAAATACGGCAATTTTGCTTATTAACGCACACACCAAGATGAAAATGAGCTTTTTTTGTGTTTGTTTTGGAAATAAATTTCCAATAAATCCCAACGTTGCTCAAGCGTAAATCGATTCATTTCGTTCGCTGGAGATAATATACTGAAGTTTGTGACAGAATAGAATGACATAAGTATTGCCAGATTCGAAATAAACGCTGGTTCAACTTTAAACCGATAGATGGCCCACCCGATATATCTTAGCATCACTGGGTGTTCTCAAAAAAGAAAACTAGAAAACTACATCACTAGGTACACTCTGTAACGTGTAATACATGTACTTGTACACTGTAAATAAAGTTCTCAAGATTTTTTAAATATATTCTCTTTTAAGATTTTGCGTATCGAATTGAACGATTGTAATTTTGAATAGTGCAATATATACTCACACATAGATAGTAGTGTTTCGTCTCCATATATGTATAGAACACATACAGTTACAATCAATTAAGATTCATTAAAATCAATTTAAAATGTCCCGCATCACATAATGTTTGACGAAGTCTACTCTATTCTGTTTAGGAATTTATTTTTCTGTTCTGATGTTTTTGTTTTCTCTTGTTTTTTTCTTTCATTTTTTTTCACTTGAATTTTTGTTTTATTTTTTTATATATAGAACAAAATGTATGATTCTTATTTTTCTAAAAAAAAAAAAAATTATGTGCATTAGGGTGCGCCTTATCTGTATGAGCCATTTTTATTTACCTTTTTTTTCTTTTTTTTTGTAATGTTTGGGTCGTAACTCTCCCCAGAAATGTACTCTGTAGCAAAATTATAGGCAATAGGGTGTGCCTTATATGCATGGGCCATTTTTTTGTGTGCAAATTTTGAGTTGTAACTTTCCCATGAAATATCCTCTGCAGCAAAAAAACATTGTGGAATTACATAGGCAGATTGTATCAGGGGAAAGTTGGCCACATCCGCCCACAAGCTGTCAAAATATATTAAATTCATATGAAACAAGTACAAATACTAAGTTATGGGGCTTGTGGCTTGTGCATTTGTAAATGTTTAATTTCAAAAGTTCTAATAAAAACCACAAAACAATAAATAGAAATGGATCAAGTTAGATGGTGCACAAAGGCATAGCATGAAGTTATTCATCAAATAAGCTCTAAAGGAATCATCGTTTATGACATTGCTTGCCTATTAAACTGCTACAAAAAGATGGTGTCCAATGCATTAGTTCTTGTTCAAGACATACAAAAGTATTAAACAGTGCGCTAGGACTGCAACAACAACACGTAAAGAGGACTCCTTTATTTATACCTTCAAATCCTCAACTGAAATTCTCCTCGTGAACAATTAGAAGACGGAAAATTTAAAAAAAAATTGCTTGGATGCATTGTATAACATAAGGTACACGTATCAAAGAAGAACTTAAAATCCCGAATTTTATTTTGCTGTAAGTATTCTGAAAGTCAACCGCTCTTTTGGAAAAGAAGTGACATAACGGACTGAATGCGTTATGTATGGCGTTGTTTGGGTCGCATTTTCTGAGCATGATAGATAAGCGAATGGATCAGTACACTTATAAGGAAATACTTTTTAACACAATGACTACATTTGCAGAGGAAAATATGCCACTAAGATAGCATTTTATGCATGATAATTATCCAAATCACATTTCACGTTCAGTGAAATGTTGCTTAGAGCAAAATAGAACCGATATTTTTAATTTTCCAACTCAATCACCAGATCTCAGTCCTATAGTGAAACTATGAAATGTAGATGTAGAGCAACACATTACAGTCTTTAGGCCTAAAAATATTAGTGTTTCTTGGACAGAAATCTAAAACGAATGGCAAGCAAAGCTAAAGGGATATTGTGTGGGACTTATAGACAGTGTGCCGAGAAGAAGTGCAGCGGTTATTAAGAAAAACGGTTGTCCTAACACGTTTTAGGTAGGTATGAAAGGCGGTACCAAAAAGTACCCCACCCAGAAACCACAAGGAAGACCTTTCCCTGGAAAAGAAAAATAAAATGAAAGGGAAGAAGGGAGAAAAAGGAAAAGGAAGGAAAGAGGGCGGAGAAGGAAATAAGTTAGACAGCCTACAAAAAGGACAAACTTAAATTACAAAAAAAAAACGGACACCCAAGTAGATTGCCAGGCAAAAAGCCCTCCTCCAGGTTACATATCCTAGTTGACGCCACCTCGCCCAGGCCAATGAAAAAGCCCCGGCCCAGCAATCTGAAGAGCCGGGCAATGGCAGAGAATATGTTCCACAGTCTCTGGCTCCCCGTATCGCCGCATACCCGGCAGAAAACCGAGGTGCCTGCTTCCCATTTCCCCGTCCTTGCCTTCAGAGTGCAATACTGAGAGATTCCCTCCTCAGGTTGAGGATCCATTCCGTCCTAGAGCGGTCCAGTTTTAGCCAGAGCAGTCTGGAGACCCTACAGTCTCCTCGACTCCACCACAAGTCATCTACTCTACGACGGACATAGCTATCCACCAAACTCCCAAAGAAGCCAAGCGGTAGTCTTACAGACACATCCGCCCTTTCGATGTTCCTAAACGCGCTCGCCAGCTCATCTGCAGTCTCATTACCACGCACACCATAGTGCCGCGGAACCCAGCACAGCCTAACGCTGCACATATATAGGAGCAACGTCAGGGTACTTCTGCTCAATGCAACTAGCCTTCAGCTGACATGGCGTCCAGTGAGCGCTTTGATAAGCGCCTGACTGTTTTAGATATCATCCATCAGCCATCAGTTTTAGATAAAATAAATAAATTGTTTTTTTTTCTTCCTGTGCTAAATTACTGTCCAGTTATTTCTTTGCGTTTTGTTCTATTTTAAAACAAAACAAGGGAATTGAAACAAAGAAAAATTAAGTAAACTAACGCTTCGTATTCCTGGGACCGCTTGTGATAGATTAGGACTTAGAAATTATTTAAATGATAAATATGTAAAAAAATAATGTTGGTTCCAAAAAGTACACATAGGTAATGTGCTAAAAACATGTCCACCACTGTATAAGGCATACCCTATTGTGAGCAGATGCTGCACGCTTTCCCCTGATGCAATCTGCCTAAAATTTATGGTTACGGACAACATTTCAGCATGAAGTTAAAGTGCAATTTTGAATTTTTATAAATAAGGCGCTCCCTAACGTATGTACATACATACATACATATACTTAAGCGTGTATTTTGTGTTATTTTTTTAATATAATATTGTCATATAAGGTTTTGCCGATGCTTTTTTTTAAAAATTAATAAACAAAAAATGTGATCACATAAAAATGTATCAATACTTTTTTAGAATTTTTTTTTTTAATAATTTACTTTCTATTTGCAATATACATCCACATATAAAAACGAACATGCTATACATGTTTTAATAACGTATTCTTAACAATTGTTATGAAAAAGTACTACTGCAAGAAAAAAATTAAATTAAAAAACTTTTAGATTTTTCTTATTTGGAAAGCAATTGTAAGCTTTTAATTTATAGACTTTTCTAAAAAAAAAAAAAAACACCTCTAAATATATACCATACGGGTACATATGAAATTTTCTCTAAATAAGTTTCTTTTACGAAGGTACTCTTTCGTCGCCTCTAGTCTTTTTGGCTATTTACTTATAATTAAAATCTTCCATGTGGGAGTGTAGAGCGTCTAATAGTTTTCTTTTATCGATTTCAAATGCAAACAAAGGCTTTGAAAAGGTTGCAGGCAAGGTTTGTTTGTTTGGCCACCTGGTCTTCTATGGCCGTTCGGATGCCCTTCTATGGGGGTCCTTGCTTATAACCTTGTTATTATTGAAATATATTAGCATTAATAGCTTGTTGATGAGATGCAAGAATTGAAAACTGATGTAATTGCTCATTTGTAACTCAGTTTTGCCAGATGATATAAAAGACTTGTCTTAAGCACCAGTTTGAATTTTATCGGTTGTATTGTAGCCCAACGGTTCGTACTTTTATGATGTTCATATTTATGTTTTCCTTAGTACCAACATTTAGTACTTACCACCAATTAGCTGCAATTTTGCACGTCTTCGATTGGCTCACCATCCAGAAATATCTGAATAGTTCCCGATGAATTACGTAGTAGCTATGTTTTTCTGATTTCGAGAAGGCTTTTGACAACCTTTCCCAATTCTTGATTTGAAACCCATTAGCGTGCAGAGAGTCTTTAAGGATAAATTATTAAAGCACTGTAAACAAATGTGAGCTGTTGTGTTATATTAATAGCAGCCTCATTAACCCAATTATTATTAAAGCTCTCTCACTACTATACAATGTTTTCTTCGACTTTGTGCTATAACGAGCCTTATCAACTCAAGAAATTTTACCTGACGATTTAACACAAACCTGACATCTGTCTCCTATGTTACAGATATAAGCTGGTTTTTATATAGCCAGAGACCTACATGGTGGGTTTTTGCAGATTCGAGCTCATCAAGTTCTAATAAAAAACGTAAATTGTGCGAAGGGAGCTTAGATGAACAACGACATAACAAAAGTAGCGGTATAATGGAATAAACGGGAAAAATTAAAGACCAGTACATCCAGATAAAAACATTAGCTTTTGACAGACTCAAATGAAAGCACTACTATACAATGTTTTCTCCGACTGTGTCCGAGCCTTATAAACTTTAAGAAATTTAAGCTGAGGGCTTAACACAAACCTGAAAGACCTTAACTACCGCCGACAACATCTGTCTCCTATGTTACAGATATAAGCTGGTTTTTATATAGGCAGAGTCCTACAGGGCGGGTTTTGCAGATTCTAATCCCCAAAACAAAAAAAATTATATTTATGAATCAACGCTATTGCAAGTCTTAAAGTTTTGCAGTCGGGTATCCAAGAAAGTATCCAGACACTATCCTTCTGTTCGAGGAATCAGAAATGCTTCGATAAATATATGTATATTCTGATAAACGAGTGTCGCTGAGGATTCCTTTTTCAGAGTATATATGTATGTAGGATTGAAATTGGTACATGGTTGCTGTATAATCTGTACAACTTGGTATTGAGCAACAGTATTACAGTTTTTTGGTTGCCTGGACACAGAGGAAATTGAAAATCGACAAGTTTAGAACAGTAGAAATAGACTATGGAACCAGCACTGTACTGTAGTATTAACTGGACCACGGTCAAGGTAAAGATCAATGATTGGGAACATTAACTCTGCTCGTTTGAGCCTGTCGAAGCGGCTGACGAAACCATTTACCTACGTCACATGGGCACAGCAGGAAATTTATTGATTTTTTGACAATCCACTACACTTCGTGTCATAACTATAGACGTATATAGTATTTAGTTGATACTCTAGCAAAAAAAAGAAAATTCGACTACAAAGTTATCATATTCAATAGAGTAGACAAAAATTCACGTTATTTAACAAAACTTGTTTATTTTTATTTTTTGATTTGGTTTTATTAGCTATTTTTAAACATATTTCTGTTTCATAATAATAGTTGCACTTTTTCTAAATTAACAATATTGTTACGAAAATAAAAATGCCTAAATTTTGGTATATTTGGTAGTTCTGTATCACCCTGTCAATGCCTTACTTATTTGCGTACTTGGCAGCACTGCTAAATCGACCAACTTTACGTTACATTTGAATTAACGGATATGAAAAATAGAAGATATGAGATATTTCCGGAACCTTCCAAACTGTAGGCAATAAGGTATATAAAGAGGCTGCTTTCCACACACGTCAGTTAGTTATCGTTTGGCTGTCAATATATAAAGTTGTGTTAAGTGTTGTATTAAGACAAACAGTATAAAAGTTATAGTAGAATAAATAAAAACCGCAAAACAACAAAATAAAGCGGTGTTTATTTTATTTTAACGCAATTTAAACGAACTCAAACGTTTTAAAAAGATTAAAACGTAACAATATGATAAAAATTAATAAAGGGTAGGACCTCCTTTTTTTAGTTCAAAAATTCTGTCCGTCATATAATTCCCACAACATTCCATGAAGGAACACGGGGACTTCTCTCAGTCAATGAGCTGCACCCGATTCTATTTTTAGACTCATTGAAAGGGACCTACAGTTTAACGCCCGCTCCGAACGGCAAATGCATTTAGAGAAGTTTTCAATAGTAGTAATAGTCATAACCAGTTACTAGCTAATGTAAGGAGGTGATACCGCTGTTGAAAAAACTTTTTGATTGATTGCCATTCATCAATAATTGCTTCTTTGAGGTCAAATACTATTTGTTATTGGCGATTGTCCATATAAACATGTCTAGCCAACAATCCCCAAATGTTCTCGATTGGGTTTTAGTCAGGTGAACACACAGGCCAGTCCATAGTTACAATATTTTTTTGGAACCATTCCTGAGCCATTTGGAACCATTCATCAGACAACTGGGAAACGTCAAATCAAGCATACCGTCACTGCAAAATGTTCCCCATACCATTTCGTTTTAGAAATACAGTGGTTCATTTCGTAAATCTCTCTAATAACAATTAAAATCATCTGGACCATCGGGATTGATTTTTTTCTCATCTGAAAAAATCATCTAAATGAGAAGAACAAAATAATTAAAACCGAATAAGATCCAAAGTCATAAACCTTATCTTTTTTTTCAGTTTGCTTGCAAAGTTTTCTTTGCAAACTCCAGACGAGCAAGTAACTTAGGCATTGTTATCAATTTTTGTCTGGTAATGGCTTGGGACTTCTTTAATACTCTACTTATTGTACATTTAGACACTTTCAAGCTGCCCTCATGACTTTTCATAGAATTGCTTGTAGCGTTAACAACTATGCATCTGCCTCTGTCTGATAACTTTTTTTGGTTCCCCACTTTTATTTTTCCCGTATCCACTTTGATTTTTTGCAATATTTCCAACAACCTTATTTGATCGATTGATTTTTTGACCAATTTCCCAGTAACTTTAACCGTTTTCTAAAAAAGCTAAACTTTTGCCTTTTTCGACTTCAGAAAGGTACTTACCACGTGTCATTTTATTGAAAAACGATAAAAATGTATAAACTTGTTTTAAATTATGTAACACTAAAAGACACTGAACCTTTTCAAGGTTATTTTTTTTTTGCAATGCGTCTCTATAGTTATGAAACACTAAGAAATAAATTAAAGAGTAGATATCTCCAATATAAAAAATAAAAAATCTACTACATAACCTACTACAGTCAGTCGCATAAAAATATATATTAAAGTTTAAATAACACCAAAAATGCAATGCGTTTATAGTTATGACAAGCAGTGTACTATCTAAGATATCACCTCTTAAAAGTTTTGCGAAGTGCTACCTGTGCAGGGAGAAGGAGACAACAAAGCATATTTTCTGTGAATGTGCTGCTTTGGTAAACATTTGTAGGTGAATGTTTATGCAACGCTTTATTAAGCCTAAACAGGTTTGTCGGCTACCCATAGGGGTTATTGTGGTCTTTATACAGAAAGTCGATAGAATTCTTTTGGAGACGGTTCCGTATAGTGTTTTTAGACCGAGCGGATAGACATTCACTCGATGGAGGATTCACTAGGCTTTCTTCTGAGTGATTACCACTCATTGAAGCTTGTGCATTAGCGGGTCTGACCACGAAGTGTTTGGCATAAAATTTCGCTTAGATCGCAACGCCATGGCTAGTTAAGACTATCCGACCCTGGCAATAATAATAAGCCTTTAAGTTATTTACCAAAATTTGTTTCGCGTTCGGCGGATACAGTCATGATATCCAAAACAAAATTTAATTTGATCATCTTTGAATCGTGCGTAAACCCTGCGCTTTTGAATAGCTACAGTTACGAATGTCAATTTCACCCAGGCATTCTTTGAATGCTCTCTATTGCAAATCCTTAAAATATTCTGGCTTTTTTTGTTGCAGGAAACTCATCAAGTTCTAATAAAAAAACGTAAATTGTGCGAAGGAAGTTGAGATGAACATAAATGGGAAAAACTAAGAATTAAAGAACTATACAGCTAGATTAACACATAGCTTTAGACAGACTCAAATGAAAGCAGTTTATTATTGCCCTCGAATTCCCTATATTCGTTAATTTTGAATAGTTTAATAGATTGCCGATATGAACCTCCAATTTTTAAATGACATGATCATAATTATGCTG
Organism: Wohlfahrtia magnifica; assembly: GCA_023159175.1. Taxonomy (NCBI): domain Eukaryota; kingdom Metazoa; phylum Arthropoda; class Insecta; order Diptera; family Sarcophagidae; genus Wohlfahrtia; species Wohlfahrtia magnifica. The sequence goes on from JAKWBJ010000228.1 coordinate 8,425,179, forward strand.
GAATATTGGCTTTCTCATAGAGATATTTTACTTTAAGAATAGATATGTATTTTTAGAATTACAGTGAAAGCTCTACTTACGGACACCTCCCGCAAGCGGACAATTTCTTCAGTCCCTTCGATTTCCAAGTACTTTTAGAACAAATTACTCTCCGCTAGATGGACACTCCCATAGGTGGACGCGGAGACCTTTTTTCTGTAACACACCTCCCGTAGACGGACAAAAATATCAACAAAACATTAAAATATGTTTGGAGAAAAGTACAAGAAGCACAATAATGTTTACAAAAATAATTACGCAGCAACATTAAAGCCCGTATGGCACTTATAGGGCCTCTCCCTTATGCTGATGGTTAATGTTAAATATTAGTTGAACCAATTGAGATATGACCTTAAAATTATCTATGTAGTGGACTTCTATCAATTCTCTTTAAAATAAAACAACAATGACTGCTGTATCATTCAAGATAGTATTATAATTAATTTTTTTATAAAAACTACTAAAAACGTATTGAAAAGATTGGTCATCAGGATAACGCCCTCTACTATAATTTCAATTTAATTAGAGCTTCAAGAAACAATATAGCATTTTAATTCCTTAATTTTATATCTAAAACAGTATTAAGGTTAATTAGTAATGTGTTGGACCGCCTTTGTTTTAAATAACCTCAAAAATTCGATTGGAAATTGAATTGTTAAGTTTTTCAATATAATACAACGAAATGGTGGACTAAGTGTGTATGACTCCTTCCATTAATTTCATTTCTGTGTTGCATTGTCTTCGGAACTCGTACACTTTCCTAGACACCCATCTCCATATGTTTTTGATGACATTTAGGCCGGGCGAGTAAAATGGCCATTTAAGGTCGTCAGCTTTTGGCTCTGAATCCATGATTTTATGGATTGGACTGTATGGATTGGAACATTATAGATTTCCAAATATGTTAAGAAAGTGGCAAAAAGTCGTTTTCAAAGCGATATTTGAGTTATCCGCATTTATGGCCGATTTTAAAACTGTAACTCGTAGGTGACATAGTAGGATATTGCTCCCCACACTATCATTATGTGTGATCTCTCCCACAAGAAATTAAAACGCGATAGAAGATGGGCTGCTGATTTACGCTGATTATGTAATATTAATTATAAATTACGTAGTAATTTATGAATTCGGCCAATTTTCAATATCAGAGCTTTCAAAGAATATAAATGCTGCTTGGAAAAATTTTGAACCTCCTACAATAGCTAACTGTTTTTGAAAAGCCGGATTTATGCATCAAAAACTAAATTGTCAACGAATTTGATCCAGAAGATGAGGTGCCATTAACAACACTCTTACATTTTCAAAGAACTACAGAAACTAACGAAACTAGTTTTGAAAAATTTTTAAACATCGATAACATTGCATACACTGAATACGATAGCATTGATTCAGAAGATGATGTTGTAGAGCAAGAAATCAAACATAAGTTTTAATGCAGTTTCAAATAAAAAACTAGAACAAATTTAATATTTAAACTGCTTTAAAACTTATTTCTTATTACTTACTACCCATCCCATCCTTTCGATTTGAGTTTTTTTTTTTTTGTTAAATTGGTTCGTCTGTTGTTGATATTCCCGCTAAATCTTAGCGTCATAGCTTGACATTTGCAAAAGCTACGTAGCCAGGAGTACATCTATCTCTATGTGTGTCGCCGACTTTTTACAATTACCTCTAGATGTTAATTACGTCCTTTCTAAATTAAGTTACCGACATGTGAATATGTATGTATGAATCTTAAAACTTAAATGAATTTTGGAAACAAATAAACATATTTATGTGTATACTAAAGATGCAATGCATTCAAATTTGTTTCACTTACATATTAATACATAATAGAATATTTAATAGCAGTGAATACCGACCATTTTTAGTCAACTATCCCGTAGACGGACACCTATCGACAACGGGCAAATCCGCTGTGACGGTCGGTGTCCTCGCACGGGAGCTTTCACTGTACTTACTATTATTTTCTTCTTTGGGCACCCTACTGTCCATATGACAGGGAACATAATAAAAATGTTATATTCAACATTAATTTTTCTTAGCCGTTGTAGTTAAAGCCTATTTTAAATTTTTAATATAAAATTAAAGCCAGATTTTTAAGATTCACAAAATTAAACAACAACAATAACACAAATAAAAGTAATCGCTGTCAGACATACATATAATTCAAATTAATTGTTGACAATTGTAATAATTTTTTTTTATATTTTTTGTAAAATTAAAAATAAAATGTGTCCCAGACTCAAAGTCACACTAAACTCATTCCATGCAACAATAAATAATTGTTATAATAATTTATTCTGGTCACTTGTTTCGTCATTTACTCATTTGGGGATATACCATCAGTTTTAACTAACCATTCCATGTACATACAATCATTGATTGTTATGTCGTATAAATGTCTGCTACAGTAATTGATATCAATACTCCTACAAAAAATCGAAAAATTTCGAAAAAAAAGAATGCATGGGAAATCTACTTAATTGATTGCAAAGATTTTCATTGATCATCTAATTGTGTTCTTTTTTTTTTGTTGTTCTTATTACTTTTCTCCCTACTCCTCCTTCTTTTATTGCTCCTTAGGCTTAATTATAAATATTTTTTTACATAAGCACTTATTTTTTAATTAAATTAAAATCGAAAAAAAAACTTGAAATAATTTATACCATAACATTGTATAGTTAATGAAATAATTATAGAATCACTTGATATTTTGTCTGTTTATTATTTTCTGTCCGTTTTCAAGAGATGGCTCTAAAACAGTCGATTTTTAAATAGAAACAGCTGATTGCCGTGGTTTACACAGATTCGACGTTTGCCGTTAACATCCAGTTTAAATTGTTTTGGGTTTCATACAAAACGTTTTTTTTAGTGCACTGTCAGATGTAAAATATTTTAATACATTTTACAAACTGTGTGAATAATTAAGGCTGCCATTGTATATTATGATCCAAAAGTATTTAAATTCAATCAAAGTTACTTCAAATAATTTATTAATTCGTTCAAATAAATTTATAAACATCAACAATTAATTAATGATTTTATTTTTCTATTTTTCAACTATGGTGGTGATTTTTTTTCATTTTTTTTTTCTTAATTGCTGGTAATTAAATGAAATTGTACAAGGTCGTTTGGTGTACATCACAAGGCTACTATGTACTACTAAATAGTCTTTGACCATATTAATCAAAATATGAACATAAACCATGATTACTACTATTGTCATACATGCTTTTACAGTAGTTACATATCGCTCATTTATTGCAACAGTGTCATAACTCAAAAAACGTGATTTTTTAGTTAAGTATGCGAAACATTGTGATGTATATTGTGTGAAAAATTCTTTGCAATTCGTATAAAATTATGAGCACAGGAGCAAAGTATTTATTCCCATTTCAATGTTAAGTAATGAGAAATTTAAAAATGTTGTGCTTTGAGTTATGACACTGTTGTAATAAATGAGAGATATGTAGTTATGATGCGAATAAATTTTTGATTAATATAGATTATGATATTGAATACATGTTGACATAAATACAGTGGCTGACAAAAGTCTACGTACGACCCCTAATTTTGCGATTTATTAATAGGGTAAAATAAAAAAAAAATAATAATAATGCAGTCTTGACCACCAGACGCATCTATAATACCTGCAACCGCCGAGACATCGATTTCACCAAATTTTCTAATTCTAGGGGTGTTATGTTTTGCCATTATTCTTGGAGCCCCTGTTTTAACATTTGAGCATTAGTAATTTGGTATCTACGTATATTTAGTTGCAAAATCTCCCAAATGTGCTCAATACTTAGATCTGCTCTCTATCTGAGAGCATAGTATAGCAACTAATCTTTAACAATTTGAGCAGTGTGCTTCGTGTCATTATCTTGTTGGAAGATCCAACTTATAGCCAGGTTTAACATATCGACGGAGGGTTTCGGATTATGTTCTAGAATGGTCTTGTACAGGTTCCGATCCATATTACCCTCAATGAACACCAACTAACTTACGCCATTAGCAGCCACAGCACCCCAAACCATTACACAACCTCCACCATGCTTGACAGTAGAAATTAAGTTTTTAGGAGCCAATGCTGTATTTTTTTTTTTCGCCACTTTATGTTTACATTCACTACCAAAAATTTTATATTTAGATCCATCAGTAAGCAAGTGTCTCTTCCAAAAATCAAAACTTTTTCAAAACATTTTGAGCAAATTCTAGACAAAGTTTGAGTTTTTTCCGCTTATTAATGGCTTTTTTCGAGCAGTTCTGCCTAAAATAACTGTTTTCATTCAATGTTCTTTGAATAATACGAGGATTTAAAATCACTTCTGATCTTGTAACAAGCTCTTCGGCCAATTTTGTTGCATGAATTTTAGGGTTTTTTGTCTGCTTCCTTCAAAATAAAGCTCTCATCTCTGCGAGTAAGTGTTTTTGTTTTTGTTTTTTTCGTCTCCATGGCGTGATGACACGTACACATTACAGTCCAAACTATTGTTGGCAAATGGGGCGTGCCTTCCTCTGACGTAATCTGCCTAAAATCTTCCAAAATGCTTTCTTGGTTACAAGAATACTTCTAGGGGAAGTTTGGGTCGCAGAAACTGTACAAAAACAAAGTATTGGCCCATAAATAAGGAGTACTTTACTAATGCAATCATTGCAGAGCCGCTTTAACATTTGAACATGCGAACAGTCAATAGTCGCTGGGAGCCAAATCTGGCGAATACGGTGGATGTGGGAGCAATTCGAAGTTCAATTCATGTAGTTTTGCTATTCACTTGATTTTGGTCAACATTGAGCAAACGCTGCTCATGCTATATAAAGCCAACACGTTTTGATATCTTTACAATGTTAGCTAACTCACGCAACTTTACTTTTCGATCATTCAAAACGATTTTGTAGATTTTTCGATGACACACTGACCGGTTGTGAGGCAGGCTAAACGACTGATGGTACCTTCTTCCTTTAATAAAAAGCTGCGCCACATGGGCAGGGTAACTAAAAGAGAGCTTACTGTTTTCCTAATGCGGAGAGTCGACCTTGCAGGGAGAAGGAGAACACTAAAGAGCATATTCTCTATGTGTTGCTTTGGCAAATATTCCAAAACGAACGTTTATTGAGCCCTTGGTCTTCATATGTAAAGTTGGAGGTATTCTTCTGCAAACTGTACGTTTGGTCTTTCCGGCCCAAGCGGAAAGTTATCATCTGCTTCTAAATATTGACTCGATTGAGGATTGAGTAGGAGCTTGGGCATCTTGCAGTGATTCTAGTGAAGAAGTCCTGGTTTATTACGGCGTAGTCTGAGTCATTTATCTGGTTGGCAATTCAGTCAACTTTAAGTTGACCCTTAGGATGTCGAGGTATGCACTCTTGTCTATAGTGCACTCAATAACTTGAACATTTTCTACCCCGTAAGCCGCCACATACCCCTTAACCATTACACTTCTAACACCGTGTTTGGCCGTGCTGTACAAACTAACTTTATATGGGACTATACCGAGTTTTCTACACACGAATTGACGACTTTTTATTCTGAAAATGCAATACTGACTCAAATGGTTTATTTAAGTGCCTTTAGCGAACATTCTTTTTTGTTTATTCCCAAAAAAATAAAAGGCTTCTTAGATGCTATACGAGCATAAAACCGTTTCGATTTTAGACATTTCTGTTTTCGTCATAGCTTCCAGCTACTTTTGAAGCTGTTATTTTGGAATCTTGCTGCAGTTTTGATACAAAACCTCCAGTTTTTTGTAAGAGTTAATGGCTTTTTAGATAGAGAAGTGCATTCTCTCTACCTTTTCTACAACTCCTCTGAAGATTATTCCTTGCTTCCAAAGAAAAACTATAATTTTCTTCCAAAAATATTAACTTTTTCTTTTTGAACCTATTGAAAAAAAAATTTATTTCACAAATTGAAATTATTTTTCTTACAGCATTAACAGTTATAAATTATAAAGCAACAATCAATAGATTAATATTTTATGTGTACGGAGACTTTTTCGAGTGATAAACGCACTTTTTTAACTATAATTGCTAACAAACAATCAACTTTTTTTTCTAATACAAACTTTGGTTTTAATATAATATGGATTAGAGGAATCTAAGACATATTGCAAGACAAAAAAATTTAAACTTTTTTTCGAATTCTTGGAAATACAGTTTTGTACGTAGACTTTCTGGCTTGTGTATACTTGGTCGAATATAATTTCTTTGATTTATTTGTAATTTTTGTTGTTACTGATCTACACAATTACACCAGATTTTGAGCTGGAAGATGAGTCCCGGCGAGGAAGTTTTTCATTTCCATTGTTTTTGCTTGGCGACGTAGCAGATGTTTTCGTTTTTTGTTTTCGATGTTTCAGAATATGATTATTTTTTTTATTGGGAATTTAACTTTGCATACACTTTATACTTACATCCGCCTATTTCAAAGGGAAATTTATCAGCTGTATTGATTTGAATAATTGCTTTTTGTTCGGTATAGCGTAGGCTGTTTTCGTCTGACGAGGGGTGTTTGTCACTGCATTTTTCGCATTGTAAGCGGATGCAGTTAGTTTCTGTATGAGGTGAAAAATACAAGCACATCATGAAGGCTGAATGGAACATTTGTCCTTAGTGTGGATTGGAGAAATAAGTTCTCACTTTTAATTTATACCTTGCCACATTAATGACACATTAATACTATATTTATTGCATATTTTTGTTCCATCTTCTTTTGCTGAATAAGAAATTAAGGACCTATCGTACCTTAAGTTCATTAACAATCTCTTCTCTTGAGACCTCAAGCATGGATCATAAATAATGCCTTTTACAAAGTCCAAGGTTTACAACTCGACTCAGTTGAATTGAAATTTCTACCCCTATTATGGTTTACAATTACTCAGTAGAGTTGAAATTTCAGTTGAAATTTTACAACTGCTATTGATGAGTTGTAATTTTTTGTTTTTAAAAGGTTAAGTTGTTATTGATAATAAAATAACGCACTATTAATGTATATAAATTTGTGGCAGCCACTACCTTTGACTTGCATTAACAAATTTTGGAGTCAAATAGTAATGATGCAGTGCTGTGATACATTTACGAACATGCCCATATTTTAGTGATTTCGCGTTCAAATTTTTTTCAGCAATAACTTGGTTACGAACTACCGGCACTCAATCGACTAATGGAATCAATGTTAAAATTATGGAATTCAGCCAATATTTGGGCCCTTATCGTGGTTGACGTATTTCTTGTTGTATTTCGACATTTTTGTCCTACATTAAAAAAACAAGCAAAACTTTAATTTCTTTGTATTCTCTAGTCTTTCTATTAAATCTATTACAAAAATGCCAACAAACGACTACGCCAACCACGTCAAGTGTGTTGACCTCACCAAAGTGAGTCAGGGAAAATTGTTGTCCTGGTACAAACAGGTTCAGGTTGCCTAGGTGCCATCTTTCTCCAAGCTAGCAATATAAAATCGATGACAAAACGTTGATGCATACGTATCATATTTTTATGTCTTAATGGTTTTATTATATACATCCTGATTGTTAAAAAAAAAACACGAGACAGAAGTATATATTTTGAAACACGCACTAACTTTTATTGAAAAAGAATTTTTTTATTATTTCTTAAATTGTTAATATATTATCCTTTATTTATTTTAAGAAAAAAATATTTAATATATTGTTGTAGTTACAAGATTACACCAAAAACATGTGATATTAACTGAGGAAACGAGAGTACAAGAAAACTTTTTTGTTCCGACACAGTTTAGCAAGGCTTCAATAAAATTTTGTTTCGAATTGTTCGAGAGTTTTTGCTTCCCCTGTTAAATGTAAAAATGTAGTTGCATATTTTTTTACGATATGTAACTAGAAAGTGATACCGTTTTATAAAAACATTAACTGCAATAATATGAAATACATAAAAACAGTGTAATTAATATCTTTGGATAAGTTGCAAAAGTTCTTACGCAGATTCGTTATTTTATAATAATATGAAATAGCTGGACTGCTTCATTATAATTTCCAGAGTTTTTATACCGAATGAATAATTATGAAATTTGACTACAGATAAATATTCCTACAGATTGATGTTGAGAGAAGCTCTACTTATTGGCAAAATCAATACCCTTTTGGATATTCTTCTTAAGTTCAGGAATGGCAGCTTGCAATAATTTCTTCTCATAGTCGTTTAATTTGGGCAAACCCAAATTTTCTTTAATGCCTTCTTTACCCAAAACCAAAGGAGTAGAAAAGAACGTGGCTTCGGTTACGTCGGATTGAACATAGGAGCATTCAACAACATTGCATTCACCCTTCAAACCCCTGAGTAGAGAATTAGTGAAACGAGCACCGGCATAAGCCATAGACAAAGTGGCGGAACCTGCACCAGCCTTTGCTTTAACGACCTCAGTACCGGCATCTTGAATACGAACGGTCAATTTCTCAATAGTAGCTTGATCAGCCTCATAAGCAGGTTTGCATTGGGATATAACTGGTAAAATGGTAACACCAGAATGTCCACCAATAACGGGGATGTTAACCTTCTGTGGATCAACACATAATGCTTCACCAATGAAGGCACGAGCACGTACAACATCCAAGGTGGATACACCGAAAAGACGTTTTGGATCGTAAACACAAGACTGAAATTTAAAAATTTTAAATATTTTAATATATGCGCACATGAATAAAGTGTAAGATTTTGTAAAACCAACCTTTTTCAAAATTTCAGCAGCAATTGGTACGCAAGTGTTGACTGGATTAGTAATAATAGCTACCATAGCCTTGGGGCAGTATTGAGCAATGGCACCGGCGAGAGTTTTAATAATCCCAGCATTGACATTGAAAAGATCATCGCGTGTCATACCAGGTTTACGTGGAACACCAGCGGGAATAACAACAACATCAGCATCTACATTTAAGAAAAAAAAAACGTTATTTACTTAAAATTTAAAAACAATTTTACAAAATAATGCACTATTTTAAAAGGAATACTTTAATTTTATTTGCTTATACGTCATTCCCTTACGGATTTATGACCCTTTTATCTTATTATTATAACTTTTAAAATTTATTTTCAGTAGCAAAAGCAAACACATACTTTGATTTTTTATTTTCATAGATTATTTATGGATGTTCAATGAAATGTTAATTGAAACGATGAACTTAAATTGATAAGCTTTTATTATTAAAATAGAACACGAAAATGAATAACCATTATAATCCATCCCAAAAAAATTATAAATGGTCCGCCATCTAAGGTTTTTTTTTCCAACTAGTGCTTATTCCGTTAATGGTAACACTTAGCTCATGTCTGATTGGACAGATAATTAGTTTTATCCTTCCGCTGAACGAATATGGTTGTGTATACGCTTGAACAACACTGGAAATCTGGGCCTGCGATCGACTTACAGAAGATGCCGATTTTACAAAAAAAAAAAAAAAAAAATCATCTTTTCAGATTAAGCTCATTTTGATCTTGGCGGGTATGTAAATAAGCAAAATTGACGGATTTGGGGCACAGAAAACCCGCACGCATACATTGAAAAGCCGATACACCCAAGACGAGTCACTGTTTAGTTCGGATTTTGGTCCAGAGGCATAATAGGGCCATTTTTCTTCAAAAATGAGCAAGGACTGGCCGTTACAGTCAATGGCGATCGTTTTCCGACCATGTTGAACGAATTTTTGTTCACAAAAATTGAAGAGGAGGATATTAGTAACATTTGTTTTCAACGGGACGGCGCTACGTACCACACAGCCGAGGCTACACTCGATGTTTTACGCCCTGTTTCGCATTATCAGCCGCAGAGCTGATGTCGTTTGGTCAACTCGGCGATGCGATTTGACACCGTTGGACTATTATTTGTGGGATGCCGTCAAAGATAAGTGTTACGCCAACAAGCCAGAGACAATTGACGCTTTAAAGGACAATATTCGTGAAGCCATTGGCGAAATACAGCTGCACACAATCGATAATGTGCTTAAAAATTGGACCGACCGATCGTGTAGGCTACTGCATGGCCAGCCGAGGCAGCTATTTGAATGAAATTATTTTCCATTATTAACCGGAAGGACTGTACTTTCAAATAAAAAAGAAATTTTAGAAAATATTCAGTAGTTTTTTTTTATTTGGCGGAACATATAATTTTATAATTTTTCTTCTATAACGAATTTTTTTTTTTTTAATTTTCATATCAGCTGATCTTAACATTTAAATATACTCGTATATATGCTTACTTTAAAAAGTTTTCTTTAGATAATCTTGCATTCATGAGTGATAATAACAAGTGATAACATAAATATCTTAATTTTAGTTAATTACAATATAATGTTTAAAAATTAAAAGAACATTCGCTATGGATATATTCATAGAGAATGTGTGAACGTTTTTAAATAATTTTTCTACGAAATCTATAATACCCAAATGAGTCTGCTTACTGAGACTATCAATTGGAAAAAAACAGATTTCGATAAAAAAAAAAAAGATGATGGAATACATTTGTGAATCAATATTCATCTAATTTTCAAAAAATTTGTGATACCAAACTTCAAACTAATATTTTTAAAACCAAATAAATCTAATTTTAGTTATTTATAATTGACTTTTATTAACTAATGTTTAAAAATTAAAAGAAATGTGTGAACATTTTTAAAAGCTTTTTCTACAAAATCTATGATACCAAAATGAGTCTGCTTACTGAGACTATTAATTGGAGAGAAAACAGAATTCGATAAAAAAAAAATAAATGCTGAAATATTCATTGTAAATGTAAATTTCACTTTGTTTTTAAAGAACTTTTAAAGATTTTTTCTACAAAATATGTGGCACCAAATGGGCCCGTTTAAAAAGAGTAAACGGAAATGTTTCTAAAACAATGGGCCTTATCGTGGTTGGCGTATTTGTTGTCGTATTTCGACATTTTTGTCTCAGATTAAAGAAAACAAGCAAAATTTGTCTTTAATCTATTACAAAAATGTCGTAAAACGACTACTACACGCTAACCACGATAAGAATGAATATCTTTCTACATTATGCAACAAAAGAGAATAAATCAGAAATACCGGGATAATTATGCTATTTTGTTTGCTGCTACCGAACACAAGAAAAATTTGTTTTTGAAATTGACTTTGACTTTATAAATACATACAGAGTCGTCCCCAAGGTTATTCAAAGTAAATACCACTCAAACTATTCATCGATTAATATTCCACTATGTTATTAGCTTATAAAGACTGGAAGGTAGAAAAAACCGGTTGTTAGCCGTAACTCTAAATTTTGGAGATGTTTGAAAAATTTCAAATACAGTTTCTTGTACTCGATAGCACATATAGTAAAAAAAATTTCGATCACTTTCTAGTCATTTTGTCGTTTTTTTTTTTTTTTTTTTTTTTGCTGCCTTAATATAGAAATGGCGTATCTCAATTTTTCCAAAATTGCGTTTTTAACTTTTTCTGGCAATAAACCTCCAAATGAACCTTCCTTAGAAAATGCCGTGATCTATTTTCGAAAATAGCGGATTTATAGCTAATTACAAATTGTGTTTTTCTTGTATTGAACATTTTTTTAAGTTTTAACAGTTTTTTGCCTCTACTGTAAAGTAACAAAAAATTGAGATACGTCTTTTCTATGTATATTAAGCAAGCCATCGATATTACTAATAGAACTTTACGTTCATATTTTAACCATAGTGTTCTACTTATACATATTATCTGTTTATTGTTCAATGTTGTGCTACATTTTTGTACAAACATGCTGTGTGAACTATAGGCGTTAATAAAATAAATTATGATTAAATTTAATGCAAACAAATGAAAATTTGTCTTTAATCATGCTAGGTTTTTCATCAAATAGGTATATTAGTCTTAGCTAATAAAATTCAACAACTTCATCTTCCTCATTAAACATAACCTAACAAATGTGATGGTGCACATACGTATTTACGCACGCACGTACTCAGATAAAAAATGGTCCCATAAAACACAACTCAAGAACAAATACAAATTTCTTATTGCACTATTAACTGTATTGCATGTGTAATTTATTGTTATTGTATGTATCATAAAACTTACCTACTAAAGCTGAACACAACTGGTCAGGTCCCATATGACCACTGGTTGAGCTCTCGGTATCAATGTGAGATAAATCAGCGGCGACACCAGGTGTATGTACAATATCGTACAAAGCCAAATTGCTGACCAGAGGATTTTGTTTCAATAACAAAGACAATGGTTGGCCTATACCACCAGAGGCACCGCAGACAGTAACTTTGTAGTTATTCTATAGTTTAATGAAGAAATTTTCATCATTTTTGAACAAAAATGCATCAGAAAAAAAAAAATTGTCAATACAATGTAACGGAAAAAAGAAATTTTTGCATTATAAAAAATTACGTAAACATTTATTCTATGTAGTACATTATAGACGATGAGTATCTTTCTACAATGTCATTTTGAATATCAAACGTCCCCCCCTCTTCAATCTTAATACAACTTGACAACGTGTAATATATAATATAAATGTGAATGTTACCTGTCCACTGGTGCTGAAATTCCTCATGGATTGGATAGCCAATTGTTTGGTAACTTGCTTCAACATCTTGATTGTTGTTCTTACTTTCTTTTTTCTCCTTTAATACAAAGTCTTCCGTTCGATTTAGCCCACTGGCGGTAACACTCTACTGGCAAACACCCGTTTGTGTGGAAAATTTCTTATTCTAGTGTTTTCGCTAAAAAGAAGCAAAAAACATTTCGACCAGAATGTATCTGAAAGAAGAAATGTCAAAAATTCGTTAATGTATCAAAATGGGCTGTCATATTCACATTTGCGCAAATAGTGTTACCAGACATACTTTGGTGTTTTCTAACCAATTCGTCTATACTTGCTGGAATTTTTTTTTTTTTTTTTTTTTGAAAACGAAAATATGTATTTTTTTTTTTTTCAAAATCAAAGCCTACACTATTAAATTTAATATTTTCTACACAAGTAAACATGAATATTTTTTAATGGGTTTTGCAATCGAAAAACATGAATATCTTTTAACAAGGTACGTTTAAGAAGGTGGTGTTGCCGCTTCTGCTGTTTTTTTATGTAATGTTGTGATTCTTCATTATCAATAGTTTTATTCAGTTTACACCTAACATGATTTTGCATAATTTATTGCTCGGTATTGTTCGGAACCTAACTAAAATGTACAAACAGGTTCAGGTGTATTTTATAATAAAAGTCAAACGTTTTCTTATTTTGCACCTAATCCTGTATTTACGCCATTTTTTACACGATATCGTCTACAAATTATCTATAATGTAAGAATAGGATTATGTGTATTTTCTTTAAAATATAATTTATATTAATTTTTTTAACATTCAAAAATCACAAAAAAAGCAAAAAACATACGTTGTTTGTGTTAAAAAGTTAGTTGTTGTACAGGTACAATACATTGTTCAATGTGCCTTGCGTTTTAATATTCTGCCCAAAGTTGTGAGAAAAAAGGCAAGTGTCATCAGAATATGCTGCGTGTTCGGCAGACATAGGTTGCAGCATATCTGAACAGTATTAGTCATAGAAATACTGCCTAAAATCAAGCCGTGTAGGGCCACCAGACAAAATTTCAAATAGGCAGAATAGAGTTCATTAAGACCCATATTCCATGATTTTCACAAGATTTAGTCATTTTGTTAGCAAACGGCCGAAAAGCTTTGTTTTAGAGCTTATTTTCAATTAAATTAAAATAGATCTTTAGACCTTTGTTTGTATCTTAAATTTCCTCTAAAGGACTAAAAAACTATAAATTTTGAAGTTAAACATTTTATTTATTGTTTAATGTAATTTTTCACAATATTAGTCTTGAATAAATACAAAAATATAACGATATGAATAATATAACGTAATTTTAAATGTATGTAAGTATTAATACTTTGTTCTAAATAAATGGAAAAAAACAGTTGTGGGTGTATGTGGAAGGGAGAGTATTTTTGTTTAAAGCTAGGTCAATGAATATATCAAGAAAGCTCACAGCTTTTTTTGTTTTTGTTAGGCAGAAAGATGAAATCTCGAAAGCATATTTAATATTTTTGCATTGCCAATTCTACTTGATAAGCTATACACTGTTTGTTCTCTTCAAAAATTTCCTTGGCCAGCATTTGTTTCTTATGCTCCAATAGGGCATTTTCCCGCATCAAATGTTCTACTATGCGTTCATAATCTCCTTCCGGAGGCTGTGATTCCATTGCACTGTTTTGGGTGCTATTAGCTGTTGTTGACTTTTGCTGAGACATTTTATTCGTCATCTGTTGATACAACTGTTTTAAACGTAAAAATTCAGCACGCTCTGCACTTATACGTGCTTGCAATTGTGTTTTCCATACCAGTAACTCTTGATTTTCGAATTGCAAACGCAAAAGTGTTGCATAATCGGGATGAGTTTTAGCTACCATTAATAAACCGGTCTCATCATCTATATACAAATTATCGGAATCTATAAAATTGGCGGGAAACGTTGGCGATGTTTTAATCGTTGACATCAAATAACCGTCTTTAGTTCCATCTTTGTAATCTTGTTTAACATCATTACTACTGTCTGTTTGAATGGATGGATTCTGATCATTTGCTAATGGCATAGCTGATGTTTTTGAATCATTTCCATTTAGAGCTTTAGTAGTTTTTGCAGCTGTATCCGTAACATCATTGCCAATATTTGTAGAACTAATATCATGGTCTTCTTGAGACTTTTCCTGTTTCCTTTCAAAACTTTTCAACTTGCGTTTAAGTTGAGTTATAATTCTTTGTACTTCCCACAATTGCTCTTCTCTTTTTTTAGATACAAAGCCAGCATTCATTTCCGAATGTATTTGATTCAGTAAACTTTCCTGTTTTGACAATTCCTTTTGTATTTCATCCGGAGTATCGGGTAGTTTAGGGCTAGATGATGTTAGAGGCGGTACATATCTGCAAAGATTTATTTGAAATTTTTTTTTATAATACCTACAATATGGTGCGATTTACTTAATAACAAAGTTCACAATTCGCGCAAAACGATGTTTTTTATTGTCTGATCCTGACATTTTGAAATATGTACAATTACTAAATGCTGTTGTTTTAATTTCTGTTTTTAGCATCTTGTTATCTCAACTTGTGGTTTATCTTATTTTAAAATAATTAACATTAAGTTAATGTAAACATTAAGTAGTTAGTATGAGAAGTACGATCAAACATTCATTTTGTAAAAAACAAAAAATGTTTATAAATTATTCGAATGTTTACAGAAAAATAAAATATTAACGAGAGCAAATAAAATAATTTAACCGGATGATGAGAGAGGTAATACTGATATATATCAGCACAATTATTAATGTTATGATTCAAACAAACTATATTCAACAGATATTGAGCAATTTTTTTTTTTTTTTGTGTTATAAATGTTAGTTTTTACTTTCAATGATAAGATAGGAAAATGAATTTGTATTCACTATGTAATAAAAACGTTGAACTCCTGAAACGTTTTAAACTATCAGATTACTTACTTGAATAAATCTACATCAGCAAAAAGTGTTGAACAATGGCACAAGAGTGTTACTAATAAACGATGTGACATTTGCATTGGTGGACTTAATAGCATGGCCAACGATTGAGCATTCATTTTGTTACTCTTTTCCTGTTGAATAACTGCATCGAAATGTTTGATAAGCCAAGATAAAAGAACTTTATTGCAACTTGGCAATTGCTTTAAAAGCTCTTCCAGTTCCTCTTGTTGTTTGGTAACTTGAGGATGTGAGGCAACTTCCTCGAATCTAGCTATCAAATCTGTAGTTAATATAGGTTCAGGCAATTCTCTAAAATTAATTACATAAACGTCTAAATTTTAAAGCAGTGTGCATTAGTATTGCATGTATTTGAACTTACTTAAGAAATAATTTTAATAAACCGCACGATGTTGATATGTCTAAAACATCTGTGTCTGGTTGACGTTCTCGATTATTATACAGTCGTTTGAAATGCAAAAGTCTGGTTTTCATAGGTTCCACACGATAGATTTGTTCACTTTTAAGTGCATTCTCCTGCAAATAGTCTATACAATCGCGTACAACTAGAGGCAGATCAATGCCATCATGACAGCGACTTCGTTCTGTGGCCAAAGTAACTGTTACACCAAAAACCGGCGAACATAATTCTAAAACTTCTTCGCAACTAATACAAGACTGCTGTTTGGCCTTGTCTTTTTTATCTTTGCGGTCTTTGTCTTTCTCTTTATCCTTAGACTTGTCCTTTTTATCTTTTTCCTTTTTATCTTTATCCTTCTTCTTGTGTTCTTTATCCTTTTCTTTGTCTTTGTCCTTATCCTTCTCGCTGTGTTTATCCCTGTCCGTTTTATCCTTATCTTTTAGTTTATCTTCATCTTTCACTTCCTTATCAAACTTTTCTTTATCTCGTGATTTTTCACGCTTATCTTTCGACTTGGAAGTGGTAAATTTAAAAGCTTTAGACTTTTTTGATTTCGATGGACTTCTAGAATAATAAAAATATTAGTAAGCGTGCACACTTATCGTGGTTGGCGAGTCATAGTCGTTTTTCGACATTTTTGTAATAGATTAAATATAAATTTTACTCTTTTCTTTAATCTAGGACAACAAATACTCCAACCACGATAATGTCCGTAGTTTGTAGTATTTTTTTCTAATTCTATAAGTTGTATACGTATATACAAATAATAACCATTATTACTAAAAGGTGTTATCGTTAGAGTAAAGAAACGAAAATTACGGTTACACTCCATTGTCGGAATCCGATAGGTACAAACATATAACGAATAATCTTTTTTTAATGACTCTCAAACTATAAAAATGTGTAAAAGAACAAAGGCTGTGAAAATGAAACGCTTAAACAAATTTGAGCTTTAAACCTATTAGTTAAATCGCCTTAGCCCTTTAAGCTGTATATAAAATTAAAGGTTCTTACAACAACCATATGGTTTGTATTTAGTCATATTGAGTATGCTACAAAATTCAATACTGAACTATACTATGCAGGTATGTAATCATAATTACAATTAGTAATGGTTAATCTGAACATCAAACTGACAAAATTGGTTGTACTCAGAGATTATGAAATATATTATTATATATTAAATATTATAAAATCGTATTAGAATTATGTTCTAAGGTATTCATATTAATTTTTGTTTTAACTTACTTGGCATCCAATTCATCTTCTTGCGAACTTTCGCCCTCTAAGGCTGCGTAACCTCTATCTTTACTTTTGTCCTTTTTGTCCTTACGTCTGCCAATCAATAAATCCTTTTTACTTACTTTATCATGATCGCCTTCGCTATCTGTTTGTTTTTATAATTTTTAAATTAAATAGGTAATAAAAATTGGTTCCATTTGCATACATATAAAGAACTTTCTGACACAAATAGGTACTTACAATCACTTTCATCTTTATTTTTCTTCGATTTTCCACCTTCAGTTCCCTCTGATGCATACAAACCTGGAAATTCTTTTTCCACATCTGGACTATCCAAATCCATATTCTTTTTTTATAAATTTATTAATATTTTTGTTGTTGCTTCTGATATATTATTTATTTTATCACCCAACTGTCGAGAGAATGTAAATAACAAATAAGTTCTTATTTATTTGCTCTTAATTAGAGGCTACCAGAGTTATTAAAAGCATTTCATATGGAAATTTATCCCAAAGGGGAAAGAAAAGATAATAAAATATATAATTTTATTGAAGTCTGGTAACTTTACTACTGTTTTGTTTATTATCGTCCAATAAAACTAAAATACTGAAGTGTTAAAAATGCCTTTCGTTATCAAAAGTTTACAAAAATCTCATTTAGCTCCTTTAACAAAGTGTGACACTCAAGACGTAATAACATTGTGCAAAGTTGCATTTGATTATTTGGCGAATGGGCCAGAACACCAACAGCCAGCTTATCAGGCTATAGCCCAAAAGTATAGTGGTACACTATTTAAAGCTGAAGAAGTTCAGTTGGCCGTGGAAGCCTTAATTTCTTTACTAATAGATGCCACTAAAGCTAAAGTCGATGATAATGATGTAAGAAAACCGTTATCTTTGGCTGGTTTCAAAGATGAAATAGTTGAAATCCTTGCTCAGTTTGTTACTAGCAAGCGAAATTTCATAGAGGGTTCTATAAAGACGGCAAATATAAGAGCCTATCGTCTGGTCAATATGGAATGGCGTTTAGAAGTTAGACTAGCCTCGAGAGCAGTTATGAAGCAAACTCAGTTATTAGTTACAATGAAATTGTATTTGCATACGGAACCGAAAAATGAAAATCGAGATTTATTGGAATATGAAAATGCAGTACAAAATGTTTCCGTGGATATACATGAAGATGAAAGGAGAAATCGTAAAGATTTGCTGGTTCAAACCGATCTGAGTTCGTTGACATATATGATACACACTTTGGAGGATGCCCTAATGGAATCACGTTCACGTCGTATACGTAATATTGTTGATGCCATACATTAGTTATTATTTTTTACAAATATCTAAGTATAAATGTGTATTTTTATTTTTATAATCTAAACTATACAAAGGAAAAAAAACTTGTACATAATAAATTAAATTAATTTAACAAGCTATTCATTATTTGTTAACATTTCTTTAGCAGCTGCTTTTAACATTTCCTTTTTCTTTTGACGATCAGCTTTTTTCTCTTCTGTTGTCTTCTTTAGACCCTTAACGCGTCTCGTCTGAATCTTACCAATATTCTGTTTGCCTAAATGTACACGACCATGGGTATTACCAAGCTCGTCATGACTGATATTCTTCTTTTTGGTAACCTTAAGCTCTTTAGGTTGTTTACGCGCCTGTTTGTACAAATCTTCTGATGCAATTTTGGTACGTCTAATTGAAAAATCAGCTGAAGGTCCAATTTCCACCAATTCAATACGAGGTGTTTTCTGTCCAGATTTCTTTAACAATATCTTATAAGATCTCATTAATATGTTCATGTCTTCAGTGCAAGTAAAACTTATGACATGCTCAATACCCTGTAGGCGTATGGCTTCCACTTTATCTTTTTGGAAAGTATCAATAAGCAAATTTCTTAGACGTCGAAGTTCCTCAGTTTGAGACCATTTGGGGCCGTTGAAAACCAAACATGGTTTGACGCAAGTGCCAATCTTTTCCGTTTTGAATTCAGACATTGCTTGATATTGCTTTATGCCCAATTCCACCATATCTAATATCTCATTTTCAAATATGCGACCTAATATTAAATTATTAGGTCTTTTTTTCGATGTTGAACCAAACGCAAACATGGCACAGTCGTTTTTTTGTGTTAAGCTACAAAGCAACCGATTGTATTACAACATAGTTTCATTCAAGTGATTCCTATAGTATACTCACAATTCCAAGGATGAAGGATCATCAAAGGGAGTAATGTCATTATTGCGATTAAGAACCTTTATTAAAGGTTTCTTTAATTGTTGTATATCTTTCATACATGATTTCACATCACCGCCACATTTACGGCCGTCCAAAAACAACATAGACCGTGGCCCTTCCACTAGTTGAGGCTCTCTAGCCAATAGTACTTTCTTTCCCTTACGAGTTTTTGGTTTCCTTAAGTATGTACATATATATTAATTTTGACTGAACAAATTTTGTCAAATTTGTTATTTAGATCTTACCTGATTCTTAATAAAGACATTTTTGTTTAAAATATTTTCTATTTATAAAATAGCACAAAATCTTTCTAACTTTTACGCACGTGTTGTTCTTTTCACAGAGAAAATGTTTTCTTTTTAAGAACTGTCAAGTATTGTTTACTATTGATTTAAAGAGTTGCCAGTTTTCAGTTTTGTTTAAAAGTTGTGGGAAATTCAAAGTGCATAAAAATGTTAAAACTTAAATCATGTTCTATACTATCAAAAAAAATTATTTAAATGTAGAAAATACCGAATAATTAGCTATTCCTTATCAGTTTTTATTTTTGTTGTTATTTAAATTTAAATTTCTGTTAAAGATTTTAAAAGCACTCTAGTTCTTAGACTTGGCAACCATAGTCTTGTCTTGACAACTTTAAAGAAAAGCCATAACGTGTGTTAAAAATAAATAAATTGACTATTTTATAAACAATTTTAATAATGGGAAAAACTTCGAAAGATAAACGGGATATCTATTATCGTTTAGCCAAGGAAGAAGGATGGCGTGCTCGTAGTGCTTTTAAACTCTTACAAATAGACGAAAAATTCAATATATTAAAAGGTATGTTGGTCTCAAAACATTGATTTTTATCCAACATACTGAATGAAATAATAACACAGGTGTTACTCGGGCCGTGGACTTGTGTGCAGCGCCCGGTAGTTGGTCCCAGGTATTGTCAAAACGTTTGTACGACAATCGTACTGATAATGAAGAGGTAAAAATTATTGCAGTCGATCTACAAGCTATGGCTCCTTTAAATGGAGTCATCCAGATACAAGGCGATATTACAAAACTGAGTACAGCACAATCGATAATAGATCATTTCGGTGGTGAAGAACAAAAAGCCCAATTAGTTATTTGTGATGGTGCACCAGATGTTACCGGTCTGCATGATATTGATGAATACATCCAGAGTCAATTATTACTGGCTGCTCTTAGTATAACTACGCACGTTTTAATGCCGGGTGGAAATTTTGTTGCTAAAATTTTTAGAGGAAAGGATACTAGCCTTCTGTATTCCCAATTAAGAATCTTTTTTGAAAAAGTCTCCATTGCCAAACCGGCTAGCTCGCGTAATTCCAGTATAGAAGCCTTTGTGGTGTGTCAAAACTATAAATGTCCAGAAGGTTATGTACCACAAATGATCAATCCCATGGTCGATGATGTTCAAGTTATACAAAACGCTACAGATTCTAAAGTTAACAAAGAGTTAATCCCATTTGTAGTGTGTGGCGATTTAAGGGGTTTTGACTCGGATATGTCGTACAGTCTTAATGTAAGTGAATTTTTTTACATTATATTAAAGGGTGATCGAAGATATTAAACTTTTTTAGTCAGGTTGTTTTAAAAATGGGTTTAACAGCTAAATGTATGGAATGGTTTTCATAAGAACAAATGAAGCTTGAAATCAAGTGAAATACAAGCTTACAAAATTGTTAGAAAATTTTAAATCAACTTAGCCTAAGCGGGTAATTGTATGAAACGAATATTGTATTGTAATTGGTTGTCCCTAGAAGAAGAATGCTTCTATTAAGGGCCAATGTCGTTCACATGAAACTTCGAACTACTTTTTTGTTTGACTTGTACGAATTACCCTGTTCACATGGCTTATTTTGATAGTTCTTTTTCGTTGTTTTTATTAAATAGTGTAAACCAATTCTCTGATTTTTGTCAATAATAGATCACCCAACCTTTAACTATGTTTATTTAATTTAAACATGTTTAAACTTTGCAGCTAAATGAAGATTCTGAATACACTTATCGAGAAGTGGTACAAAAGCCCATATCGCCAGCTTATAAGGAAATATTAGATAAGTTAAAAAATTGTTCCATTAAGCATTCTGCTATTACAATTCAACATCAACAAAATACTGACGAAGAGAAAAATAAAATCCAACCAACCGTATATTACTAGAAAAAGGAAGTAATTTTTTTAATACATAATAATTTTGTTTTTAATTCAAATGAAAGACAAAAATACAGTAATCAAAAATAAATCAATCAATGGTTAACAACATATTTTTTTTTAAGAGAATTTTGGCTTGTTCCTGCCGGTTTCATACCATATTTATAGATTTTATTTATACTTTCTGGAAAATCGGGCAATAAATTATTGAAATTTTCTACATGCTGGATATGTTGTTCGGTCCAGATACCATCGCCCGTAAAATGAAATTCGCTCTCAATCAAATATAGCGCTAGTGTAAGTATCTCATTTTTTGTAAGATTTGCAGGGCTTGTTTTTATTTGTAATTCTTCAAAAAATTCTGGCGTATACATTAGTTGTAGTTTTTCATCTATACGCTTGCTAAAAAAAAGAGTAAACGAGAAAGACGTTATTTTGCAATTTAAGTAAATTTAAGGAAAATAAAACATACATGGGATATAACAGCAAGTGTATGTTTCTATAAATATCATTTTGTGTAAATTCTTTACTTAATAAAAACTCATAGCATTGCTTGACTTGCAGTGCAGGTATATGGCACCAATTTGGATGTCTGGACAACATGCTACGTACATCATGTTCGGTTTTCTTCATGATGTTTGCCAAATAGACAACGATATCCCGCCCTTTGGTGCGGTCGGAGCCATCACGAGCGAATCTAAAATTCTTTACTTTATTTCATTATTTTTAAAAAGCAACTATTAATTTCCTTACTTTGCAAAAGCTTCTGAACCACATGACAATATATGCAAAGACGCACAACGCACTTTTAGTTGATTTAAATAGTCTAACCTTAGTCTGGCTTTATTTTGATAGTGAACCAACCTTAGAACTCTGGGGTTTGTATTCAACACTTGAAACTCTTCTATTTCATTTAAATCTTTTAAACGTTCTAACACCGTATCTGGTCCTAAGGTTAAAACTTCTAAACATCTAAGTATTGCATCTTCACCGATGCCAAAAGATTTTACATGCTGCAGTGTGGCTAATAGAGAGTCACAAGATGACATCATAATTTTTGGTCTTTTGTACAGAATTTCCTTTATGTCACGTCCATCTATAGTTGGTATTTCTTTTATTATTCTTCGTACATTATCTGCATCTCCGTACAGCATAAAAGCATTTTTACTTATGCGCTCTTTGGGAAATTTTAATTCTTCCAAAACGACTTTAACCATTTTTTGAATTGAATAAAAACTTTTATGCCTTATACGTCCATAAATCTTCCACAGTCTCTCAATTTCACCAACAGACAAATCCAAGCGCTGTTGCAAATAATGATTTAGAATATGTTGGCGTATAAGTTTCAATTCTAAACTCTCATTACAAACGTTATTCGTAGAAATTTCTATTTTTATATCGGTAAAGTTATTCCGTAAACGTTCAACTACATTAAGATGATAGGGTATATAACCAAGTGATTTTAAAATGGCCACACTCTTATTCATAGCTGCCACGTATTTGGAGAGCAACGATATGGTTACAATCTCAATTCCGCATTCCTTTAGAACACTATAACGATTCTCTAAAGTCAGTCCATTGGTATACAGTATCATGGGCTTTGATAATATATCATTTATGCCAAAATTAAATTTCTTTAAAGCATTCAAAGTATTTAGAACGTCTTTACTCTTAAGGCTCTTCAGTTCCGGATGTTTATCTAGTATCGCATGCCACTTCCAATAATTTGAACCTAAAATACAGACATATTATTAAGAAAAAAAAAGAACACCATGCATATTGTTCTTTATATACTTTACCTATATTTTTGGCAAAGAAACTGGCTCCCAATTCTTGTGGAAAGACTACTTCATCATCACTGGGATTGTTCTTGGATGCTGAAGTCATTTTCGAAAGTTGCGCAGCATAACACCTTGTTGGCTGTGTTGCAAATAATTGGCGCGCAAAATATTGCAGTTGTTTGGGATACTGACGGAACATTATTCAATAATTTAATTATTACATGTCATTATTACCAATTATTACTATTTGTACAAAAAATTCCTGCAAAATAAGGAAAAACGTAATTAAATAATATGGAGAAAATCACTCTTTATTGTAAACACATACACGCAGCAGAGGGTTTTTATAATAACAGATGTGTGCAGAGTTACCAATGTACTATTTTATATTTAAGAAAAGGTAATAGAAAAATATACGCAAACTGGTGGCGGTTTTAAGTGGTGTAGGCATTTTCATATCAGCCATATGATGGCACAATTCTCGATTTGTATTTCGTCTCATTGCCTTGGTAACATCTAAAATGTTTGGTTATACCCAAAGTATTGGGGCTTTGCAACAAATTATCTTTGACAATACATATACAATACATACATTTATGCACGTTCTGATAATGCGGCTTGATATCGTATAATTAGTGTTCTGGAGTTCGCAAGAAATTTTGCGATTTTAACTTGCATTCACATACTGTAGTAATCTTGTGAATTTTACTGAAACTGAACTTAATAATAACAATAAAACTTTGCACAAATTAACATCGTTTTCTTTTATATTTTATAAAATTAATTTTTGCAATCAGTTACATTTTAAAATACACTCATATGTATGTATTAGAGAGATGGTTTTTTTTAACCGATTTTCAAATAATTCGAAAAGTAGCACTTTAAAAAACGGTTTTCGGATACTAATAATTCAAATAACTGGTCAACCGGTTCTTTTACTTAAATAATATTGTTCTTAAGTCTTTAGCGTATAGCTTGCCCATGTCGTTTTAAAAATAAGCAGAAGCTAACGGGGAGCTTAAAATTAAAGTGGCAATGAATACTAACAATAATTCTAACAAATCTCATAAAGACTATACCAAAACGTGTGCTGAGGCCATATAAAACAAAGTTTATTACACAAAGTACTAAAAGTTGCTTAAGTTTCGAACAGCTATTCAAGGAGCTAATTTCGTTTTTGTTGTATTACTTGGTAGAGATGGAGTTAAATATTTGTTATTATAGTTATAATTTAGGTGCCTAAGATACCAAAAATTAAATATTTTACTTTGAATAAATCTATTAGTAATATACGAGTCCTTAATTGCCTCGACAAGAAAATTTGTTTAGATTTCGAGGAGCATTGTATGTAAATTTATGCAATAGTGTGGGTGTGTCACTGTGGTATGTTGGGTAAAAACTCACCTTCCAACAAAGCAGTCGTTGGTTCAATCCCAGGCCACAAGGTCTGACAGTTTTCAACAGCGATATCACCTCACAACATGACTATCGACTGGATATGCGTATTTAAGCTCTGAAAAACTTCACTAACTAATATATCTGCCGTTCGGAACCGGCGTTTGTGGGTTTATTGGCTTTCAATGAGTTTAGGTGATCATTCTTCATATATAAAAATCAATGTTTATTTACAGAAGATGAGAAAAGGTTATTGTTGTTCAAGAGTGCATATATTTTTCGATCTACCTTGGTTTTCACGTTCTTTGTGAGATGTTCCAGGTTCTCATATATACAAATATAATTAAAATTATACAAATAGTTAAACGATGAGCATATTTGCAATAAAAAATGTACAAACGTGTAAAAAT
Source organism: Wohlfahrtia magnifica (assembly GCA_023159175.1). Taxonomy (NCBI): domain Eukaryota; kingdom Metazoa; phylum Arthropoda; class Insecta; order Diptera; family Sarcophagidae; genus Wohlfahrtia; species Wohlfahrtia magnifica. The sequence goes on from JAKWBJ010000228.1 coordinate 8,450,383, forward strand.
TATACTTATTTAAATTAACCGGTTATTCGTATTAAATTAACCGGTTTGTTCGGTATTTGAAAAATGAAGATTTTGAAAAAATCGTATTCGACAAAACCAATAATCCGGTTAAAACCAGTGGAATAATAACCGCCCGATCTCCCTAGTATGTACATACCTATGTATCTACATGACCGCTTAACAATTTATTTGATTATTACAAACTTAAAAAATTGCTCTAAACCTTTTTCCGCAAAAAAAAAATGAATAAAACACAATCATGTTTACTTTTTTTTTACTAAAATATCAAAATTTATATAAACATTATTATCCTTTTAGGACTTTACAATTGCATTATTCACTGTTACACCATTTACCAGCTTAAGAAATATTAGTTTATAAAATAGAAAATATAAAAACTTCCAAAATATATCAGAATGGAAAAATAATACACAAGTTATACATATGAAAGATATTATTTAATTCTGCGTAGTAGCATAAGGTGGAACCCAACCACCAAAAGCACGTTCTAGTTCCTCAGCAACGGCCAAGCATAAACGATCATTCATATGATTTGCCACAACCTGAATACCCATAGGCAAACCATTTGAATCTAAGCCCAAGGGTACTTGTGTCACCGGCACTTGCAAAACGTTGAATATTGAGAAATAACTGAAATCCATGAACTTAACGAGTGGATAATAATGGAACGGTGCTGTACGAGGAGAGCTATGGAAAAATAGAACACCATTATCACCTAAAAGCTCTTTCAAAGCATCTTTACATTTTGTAGTAGCTTTTTGTATTAAATGTTCTTTTTCTTTGGGTAATAAAGAGTCGATCAACGAGTATATAGCAGCCATGGTATAATCACTCTTACCGATTAATTTCTTAAAGAGTTCTACAAATGGGTTTAGGTCAATACCATTGCCTAAAAGTTTATTGAAATCAGCAGGTTCCTGAGTCATCCAATAGCGCCACATTTTACTGGTCATTTCCAGTTTGGGTAATTTAGCTAGTTTGACTTCTTGGCCGGTTTGGTTTATAAAATGTCTGCGCACTTTGTACATAATCTCTTGAATTTCACTATTGACAGGATTGCATTGTTTCATATTGTTAGAGGGTATATAGAAATAACGTAGCTTTTTTAAATCTACACTTTCGGAGAGTTTTAAAGTATCGGCGATTTTTGGTCCAGTTAAAACCTTAAAAATAGGCATTAAATCTGAGGCATAACGGGTCATAGGTCCTGCTGCAACCATTGTGTTATCTTCTTTTCCCGTACGGAAAGTACAACCGCGCATGTTTACCATATTTGTTGACGGTTTATGACCATAAATGCCACAATTAAAGGCTGGTATACGTATAGAACCACCTATATCGGTGCCCAAGCCAAAAGCTGTACAACACGAACTAATTAGAGCAGCTTCTCCACCAGAAGAGCCGCCTACGGAACGTCTTAAATCGTAGGGATTATTGGTTTGGCCAGTTAACATGTTGCGCGATTCTATCCATTTGTTGACTTCAGGTACATTGCTGGTGGCTATAATTATAGCCCCGCTCTCTTTCATCAAACGTACACATTCGGCATCTTCTAGGGCCCTAGTATCTTTGCGAACTATTAAGCCCAAAGTGTGTAACTTACCAGCCACAGCAGTGCTGTCTTTTGTGGTAAACGGCACACCTAAAAATGGTTTCTTCTCCAAATCCTCTTTGCTTATTTCATTGCTATCAAGTTTACGATCTATTGCCTGGGCCTCTTCTAAAGCTTCCAAAAATGGACCATCCACAATAGCATTTATTTGAGGGTTTACAGACTTAATACGATCACAATAGGCCTTAACTACGTCAAAAGCAGTTAATTCACGTTTTTTTATTAGTGAAGCCAATTCTACTGCACTCTTTGAAACTATGGATTCTTGCTTTTTATTATCTGGTGGACTACATCTCTGATGAGCTCCTAAATACCAGCCCAAAACAAATTCCAGTAAATTGTCTATTACGATATGAACCAATACCAATAGAGCGTCTAAGAATTTCCTCCAACAGCTTGCCATTCTATCCAATATTTTCAACCTTAAATTGCCTGCCGACGTCACTTTAAAACTGGTTAATTATGCAGATCTTGCATAAGTGGTATTACTATACGTTGTCTGTTGTATACGTAGATTCTCTTTTTTAATTTACAAATTCATATGAAACATGTATGAAACTGCACTTCTTTTGTCGATTGATTTGATTTAACAGGTAAATAATAAAACAAGAAAAATAAACAAAAGATGCAAAAAATGAGGAAATAAATTGGTTTCGTTCATAAAGCCCAAAAAAAACAACAATGTTTTTTGGAATATGGCAAGACCTAACTCGCAAAGAGGAAAAATTTCAAAAAATTGAGTATTAAGAGAAGTATAAAATTACTTTCTCTTTCTACATACATACATACATACCAGTATTGTCAACTAACTATTTTAAGACAGATTTAAGTGGAAACGCTGATTTTGAAATTATTATAGGTACCTAACATATATGTCAAATAGTTTTATTTTGTTAATACAATATATTAACGCTAAGCCGCTGAATTTTTCCATTTCATGGTCTGTAGCCACACATTTTATGTCGGATGCATTAACAGATCAAATTAAATGCTTCTTCAGATGACAGAAGCAATGAGTTGAGGAATTTAATCTGTCAAACGTTAAATAATGTTTATATAATATTGTCACCCTCGCTATTATTGGAAAACTTTTTAAATAATCCCTTGAGGTAAATCCCTGAAGGTAAATAACACGCGTCCGGCGTTTAGTACTTTAAGTCTTTAAATGCTTTAAGCCCGGCAAGTTACACAATACGCTGTAGAGTTACTTGAGCCAGCTCACTGCTTTATTTTTGTATATGTTGTTCTTTATGTAAAAATGGTGAGGGAAATATATTCAATTCAAGTTTTTATTGCCTTCAGTGAATTAATTTAACACATCACAAAAATGCAAGTCAGCTTTTCAACTGCCAACGCCTGTAAAAGTTGAAAGTAGTCCAACTTTTGCGCGTTACAGCCGTTGCACACTTTGTTTATAACTTGCTTTATGAAAATATGCTATTTCAACTTTTTTGACAGAAGCTTACAACGCACAACGTTCATAACGCGGGTTATGTACTTCTACCTTTATGCTAGATACACACTTTGGAACGTGTTTACTCAACACTTTTATCATTCATGTTGCATATCTTGATATACATAGAATGCATCCAGTAAATATCAAAATATTTTGATATTTTTAACACCTAGAACGCAACACGAAATTAAACCATAAAAACCTGCCTGTTTCATAAACTTGTTCCAAAGCATGTACCTAGCATTATAGCTAAATAATTCTTTTCTCTCGTTCAATTAACAATAAACCCCAGAAAATTCCTAAAAAAGCGCTTTAATATATATATTTGTCTTACAATCAATAGTTTCATTTTAAAGGTAGTCAACACATATTTATTTGAGTATATTTCATTTGTTTTCTCACTTTCTCGGTTACTATATGCATGTGTTGTGTTGTCTTGTCAGTTTGTTCCGCCGCTGCTATTACAGTAAAAAATAGGTTTGCAAAACAGAAATAAAAAACTAAAAATAATAACGCCAATAAATAGTAAGATATTATTCTAATGTTTACTTATAAATTGCAATATTAAAATTTACAATAAAAGAATTGTATATACTAAAAATCTAACCTTGTGTGATTGTAACCGGTGAGAAAAATCAATTTACAAAATACAAAAAAAGAAAGTCGTACATAGTTGTCTACCTTTGAATAATTTTTTTGTTCTAAGAAAATAGCACACAAATGTGTAATGTGTTATTGATTAAAAAAAACTGTTAAATTATACATAAAACTTTTAACCTTTAATAGATTGTGTTTTAGAAGTAAATAAACAACAATAAACAAATTATAGTTTTATGTTTAGCGGGTGCAATTTAAAAATCCGTTATGCATGCATTAAATATGTACTTAAAAATGTTTTGTTTATATTATTATTGTTGAGTTTATTAAACGTAACATGAGAGTGTATATGTAATGTGTTGTTAAGTTCGAAAGAAAAGAAAAAAGTTGACGGTTAATTCCGAGATTATGATATACGCTACACCACATTATTTTTGAAGTGAAAAATGCCACCGTAACTGATTATATTCATATCGGTTAACTCATTAACGACCAATATTTCAAGAAACGAGTTTTAAAAGCTACTGAACTTTAAAGGTGGCATTGGGATAATATGAAGTAAAAGTTCAATTTGACGTGACTTTACATAACCGTAATAATAGTCGAAATCCGTTTTCTTTTCTGCTAAAAATTTGGTATCAAACTTACCATCCTTGGTGACTGGTTTTTTATAATGAGAAACCCTTATATAAGATAAAATGTACTTTTATTTTTTCTGACAGTGAAGTTCCACAAAAATAGGTGAAATGTAACGTCATGCCAGATCATTTTTTTGGCTATATCTTCAAATCCTCTGATTCGATTGTGGATTTACTTTCCCTATCTTCCATAATGGACCTCATTCGGTCCTATTTTCAATTGTTCTCATTTTACTGATAATTGATTATTTGTATTGGAGGTACCCGAAATCATAGACTGATTCATGTAAAAACAATAGGGCTTGTTCTCAGACTGAAAAATCACACCAAGTTTGCTTTCAATACAAAAATATATTCTATAAGGTTCAAGCATAGATTCTTAATCGATCGTAATAAGTTCGTCTACAATAATGACGTTAAATTTAAAGTAATGGAATTTTTATCGCTGATAGGTCACTAATGGTTACGTATTCATAAAACATACATACATGGTGGTGTAGGTTGTGATATTGGTCGATAATGATGTAAGTAACTCCCTTACTTATTATTGCTTAGTTAAAATACTTTATCAAATAAAATCTTTATTTACTAAATAATAATAACAAAAGCACTGCTTTGTATCTATTCTGCTATACCTTATACAGGTACACGAAATGGTATGATTCGTTTTGTATTCTATTGTGTTCAATACTGAGCAAATATTTTTGTAATACTATGTAATCATATATTTACTTTAATAGGTAAATAAATAAATACCAGAATTTAATTTACACTTATTTTTTTGTCATAATCAAAATCATCAAAGAAAAGTAGATATTTACTTAATGAAACTAATATTTAAATTTAAAAAATGTCCAGCATCTAGCAATTTTAATCGTTTAATAAACACTTAACATTTTATGTAAATGTCTGACCTATTATTCATATTGAAAAAACATGAATTCAATTTAACATTTCACTTAAATAAACTAGTTTACATAAAATCATTATTTTGTTCAATATTTAATGGCTAAGAGTAAAAAAAGATACATTGGAAGTAAAAAACTGAACTGGTTCAAAGTTTGAAAATGAAAGCAAAATAAGTTTCCACTAATTTGGGATTGTTTTGTAAACCGAAATCGAGTGAAATTAAAATCGATTGAAACATCAAATTCCCATAATTTTCTATTCGGACATTATTAATATTTTCTTTATTAACTCACTTAATTACCTTTAAAATAACTTCTTTGATTATAAAAACTCTTAAATAATTGTCACAATTAAGTTTTGTCTTTAAAAATTTACTCTCTTTCTACTTGATTCGCAGGGAGAGGATGAGAGCAAGGAAGGGATACGACACCTCGATAGTGTAGACTTAAATTGCAACTGGAGTGTGTCTATTTTATAGTAGTGGCTTCGTGGACATTGGCAATGCCTTATATTTGTTAGTGATAATAAGCATGTTTATATAATCAGTTTACATCATATATATATATATATGAATACTAGACAATTAAAACTCTTCCAACTTTCACTTACAATGTCTGTAGCATTGGACACATCCAATCTTTATTTATAATGTCTGTAGTATTAGACCAATCAAACCTTCACTTACAATGTCTGTAGTATTGGACCCATCCAACCTTCACTTGCAATGTCTGTATCGTCTGACACATCCAACCTTCGCTTACAATGTCTGTTCTATCGGGTCCAACTGACAGCCTAGGTCAACGCTGTGTAAATGTAAATAGAAATTGTATACAGGCATTGGATGGGACCTACTTACATTGTATGTGGTCTCGGATCGAAGATGTATGTGGTAAAAATTTTGCTGGGTATTTTTCACAAAATTAAATAAAACATTTGCTGGATATTACTTTTCATATGCACACCTTATAGAAGATGACATCTATCTATTATAGAAGATGACATCTATCTATTATAGAAGATGACATCATCCTTAAGATAAAAAATGAATTTCGTAAAAAATGTAATCCATTTTTCCAAATTTCCTAAGACACAAATGTGGTATTTACAGACCATTAACTCTAGTAAACCTTTAGAATTTTATAATGCTCTAAAAAGATTAATATTTTTAAATAGCAATTATTATAAGCTGCTTTGAAAGGTTTTTATTGTTATTGCACTGGAAAATATAAATTTTTGGTTATCACGTTGCTATTGCATTTTTTCGAAATAGTCATTACTAATTTTCTATATTTTGCTGCATCACGCGATGATTTAAAACATAATTAGTCAAACCTTCTAGGTGGTCTGATAAGAAACTAGAAAATCAATCTATCTATACACATGTATGTATGTATATTCAAAACACACTGTTTATATTTTTTGATTTACAGCACATAGGTTGTTATTTTGGAAATAATTAACTAATTATTTTTCTATTATAAATTTCTTAGTTTATTATCACACAATAAAAGATAAACTTTATTGTGCGATTAAAAAGAAAATGGCCAAAAGAGAGTATAATTATATAAATGATTTTGAAAACATTTTGGCACCAGAAAATCAGCCAAATATGTGTAAAGAATATAATCCACTGGTGGCGCAGAAACTAGAAAAATACCTATCTCCTTCTGATCTTAAGAAACATGTTTTAAAAAGTGAAAAATTACAACAACTTATCGATTACTATGCCCAGAGACAAAATGTTACGCGAACAGAAATTGAGCAGCAAGTTCGTGATATATTGGATGAAATCGGCTTAGATCGTAATATGGCCATAATACGTTGGTGTGGAATTGCTATAACAGCTATTGGTAAACGCATTTGTAAAGGCATCTATGTTAATAAATCCAGTATGGATAATGTTAAACAGGGTTTGGGAAAACATCCAGTTTTATATTTACCCAGTCATCGTAGTTATATGGATTTTATATTAATGTCTTATATATGTTTCCATTATGATATCGAAATACCTGGTATTGCAGCTGGAATGGGTATGTTTTTGTGCGTCATACTATATATAAAAAATATAAATTTAATGTTTTTTTGTTTTGTTAATCACAGATTTTCATTCCATGTTTGCTATGGGTACAATGTTACGAAAAACTGGTGCTTTTTTTATGCGACGCTCATTCTCTAATGATGAGTTATATTGGGATGTTTTTCGGGAATATATGTATGCCCTGGTGGCAGTGTACCATATTGGTGTTGAATTTTTCATTGAAGGCACACGCAGCCGCAATTTTAAAGCTTTAGTTCCGAAAATCGGCTTACTTTCCATGGCACTATTGCCGTATTTTACTGGAGAAGTATCGGACATAACAATAGTACCTGTAAGTGTATCTTATGAACGTGTCTTAGAAGAGCAGCTATTTGTTTATGAACTACTGGGAGTTCCTAAACCCAAAGAATCTACTAAAGGTTTTTTTAAGGCTTTGAAAATAATTGATGAACGTTTTGGTAAAATGTATTTAGATTTTGGAGAACCAATATCAGTTAAAGATTTTATGGGGGAATCGCGTCATTCGGATCGTATGAAGCGAGCAGTTATTGGTGCTCATTTACAAAAACTAAATAAGAAGGAGATCGATTTAGTTAAGAAACTAGCTACAGAGGTATGTTACTTGTGTTATTATTGAATCCTTATGTAGTAGTATAATATATTTTAAATATTAAAGATTATTTACCAACAACAACGGCGTATTGTAATAACAACCTTTAATTTAGTGTGTTTATATTACACAAGCCAATATTATAATAAATTATCAGTAAACATGGATGAACTATCGCAAGGTGTACTCTTGCTCAAAGAAATGTTTGAAGAATTGGGTGCTTATGTGGCCACCGATGAGAATTGTACTAAATTTGAAATAATGGAAACTGTAGAAATTCATTCAAATGTTTTGCACTTTAAACAAGGGCGTATTGAGTTGACCCAGGTACCCGCAGAGCAGCTAGCACAAGAAATTGATGTTAAACGTTTGAAAGCACATAGTTTATCACCTCTCACCATGGCAATAGCAGTACCTAGTATGACATTGCAACTATATATTAATCCGTGTTTATTTTGGTTAGCTCGCCCAGGCTATTTAATAATGGCTGCTTTAAAATTAGAAAAGGAACAGAAAATTAATCCATCCCATACATATGACGATTTGATAACGAAACTTTATCAAATGGTTAATGATTTAGATAATATTTTTAAACATGAATTTATAATAGAATCCAATCGGGAAAAAGAGGTACGTGTTTTGCTTATTATTTGCCTATTATAATTTTGAATGTGTGTGCTTTATATTTTATTAGGAATTTGGAAGAAATTTAAAAATTTTACAAGATCATGAAGTTTTCAATATATCCTTGGACAACTATACAATAAAAGTTAATTATAATAACCTTACATATGCCATTTTATCAGCGATAGCTCCTTTTATATGTGTTTATTACCAACTTGCCGTTACATTAAATAAAACAGTTAGTATTTACACACATATACAAATATTATGTATATTATTATTCACTTGTTTATTTTCCTTTTAATTTAGTTACCCGCCGACAGTTTAGAAGAAGTACCCCTAAAAACATTCCTTAAAACCATGCAACAACGCATCGAATCAATATTAACAACTAGTACTAGTCATTTATTACATGTTCATCCCTATTGTTTAGCATTGGATAATTTAAATATAGCAATACATGCACTAGCACAAGGCTTATATTTAGAGCGAAATCGTGAAACAGGTAACTTAAGTTTAAATTCTACAAAACGTTCTTCTCTGATCGATTTGGAAAAGCTATTACAACAATATTGTAATTTAATGCCTTTTAAACAATACTATCATACCAACAATGTTACATCTAAGTTATAACTACATTCATTGAATGCTATGGAATTGTATCCAAATGCATTAAAGAAACAAAACTTAAAAAATAAATTTCATTCATTGCTCACATACACACGAATTCTAGGAACATTAATAGTCATTGTTGTGGTAAGACCCATAATACATTTGTTTTTAAGATATTTAAATTTATAATTAGGCTATACAATGGTATTTTGTTTGTTTGTTTTTTAAGGTATTTTAGCAACATTTTGCCATAATAATTTTAAGAGTTTAGATTTTATATACATATGTAATTTTCTAAGTTATTTGGTACGAGTAAATAATTGACATTCATTAAGTTTTGTTTTTTTTTTTTTTTATTAAAAGAAATAAGTTCTTTAAGACTCTATTCTTATACTATTCGTATTAGCACATACATATAATATAAAATTAGTGTTTAAAATAAATAGGAATATTGTTAAAGTAAGGCCATGTATTCAATTTTAAAACACGCATATTTAAAATCTGTATATTTTAAAATTCTAAAATTAATGTGTGTGTTCCAAATAATAATAGAGCATGCGTATTTAACTTATCTTTTTATTTAATTTACTTTTCTGGTAAAATTATTTTCAAGAAAGAAATAAGACAGAATTTTAAGTTTGTTTTATGTCAAAAAGATTTTGTGATATATTCTAATGTTTTTACCAAAATTAATAAAACAGAAAAAAAATAATTTAAAAGATTTTAATACATACTTGCCTTGCCATTAGCTTATTTAAACTACAGTTAATTCTTATTTATTTTAAACCAAGTTTATATTGCAAAATATATAGAAAAAAGCACAGAAAATAATGTAACTTTATTGGCATTTATGTATGTCATTTTAGTAATAAACTTTATAAATTATTTACTACTCACTATAATAAATTTTATTAAATTTATATATAATTTATATTTATAATCAACTGCAACTAAATATTAAAGCGTTACTAATATTCCTTAAAAATTGTACTTAATTTATTGTTGACAAAATTGTTTTTTAAACTGCTGCAAAACACTTTCTTTTATGACGATGTCCATAAGTAAATTTTGTGAATTTTTACTATCAGCTTTCGTATTTACAACGGCGGCATTTTTATACAGCCAAGACATTTCAATACCACCATTTGGAACACGTATGGTAAGTTTTTTCCTATTAGTTCTTTTGAGAATCTGATCTTCAATTACAACTAATAACTCAGCTAAACCTTCGTTTCTCTTAGCCGATACTACTAAGCCTGAAAAATTATTGTGCACTTCTGTCTTTACTAAATCTATTTTGTTACCCACACTGATAATGGGTGGTAAATCCACTTTACTATTCCTTTCTAAACATATATTATGTGTTAAAGTTTTTAAAGTTGTTTCAACATGTTGTTTTTGTGCTTCATAACAGCTATGCGATAGGTCTTGCACATGCAAAATAACATCAGCTAACATAGCATCTTCTAGCGTGGCTACAAAGCATTCTATTAGACCAGTAGGTAAATCAGACATAAAACCAACAGTATCCATATAAATGACCTCAAGATTGCATGGTAATCTACCAGCGTGAGCTGTAACATCAAGTGTAGCAAATAGGTGATCCCTAGGTTGTATTGTTTCTTCTTGTGTTAAAGCCTTAATTATAGAAGTTTTGCCAGCATTTGTGTAACCCACAACAGCTACAATGGGATAATTATGTTGTTTACGTTTGTTGCGTAAAAGTTTTCTACAATTAAAGAGATTGAAAGAAAAGCACCTTCAGTTTTTAGAAATCTTACCTGTGACCTCTGATACGCTCCAATTCCAACTTTAACTTTTTTTCCCTTGTTTTCAAAATTTCCCTTTGTGTGTCAGTCAACGAATAACCTAATTTCGTTGACTTCGTTGTGTTAGCTTCTTTGGCCTGAGACCAAATGTATGGAATTTCTGCCATTGCAACTTGCAAACGAGCTTCTGCGCTGGTAGCATGCAGACGTAAAATTTGTATAACCACAGAATAGCGATCCATTACCGGTAAATTGAAAGTAGATTCTAATAAAGCCTTTTGGGGAAAGCTTAATGAGCCTTTACTAACAAAGATACAAGTCAGTGGCTGCTGATCATGACTTTTAGCCTGTCTTAATTCTTGTACTAAATTTCGTATTTCTTCCAATTTGCCTTTGCCGAAAATCGCTCTGCGGTCTAAAGTCTCAAGAGGTACTTTAATTGCTAGAGCAACGTTCCAATTTGTTATTGAATGTATTAGAGTTTTTGCTTCCTCAAGTTGATCATCAGGAGTAATGTCAGAGGAACGCTTTGGAGCCCATTTAATATAAGGTTGAATAACAAGAACATTCTGAGGTTGCGGAGATTTACGAGATACATTCATAGCACCATTCGCCACCAAGTCATACTCACTAGAAAAAAATATAGCTAAACTGAAATTAATCTATCGAGTATAACAAGTCTGTTTTTCAAATTTTCGAAACACATCGAGAATGCGATTATTAGCAAATTAATAATTTTTTTAAATACAGTTTACTGCTGTTCTTTATGTAGCGATGCTTACTCAAAAAGATATGTAAGTAAAAAAAAAAAAAACGATGCCAGATAGCTACCATATGATTATTTTCACACTGGGCCATCATCCAACAGGTGGCTAATTCCAATCCAATTCAGAATCCTTAGAACATAAGTAAATTCCAGAAAAGCAATGTTAATGTTATAAAACAAAATATGTACATAGTACATACATATTTAAAGTTTCTTTAGTAATATTCGTTTTTCTCGTCCCAAAATTTGTTAGCTTTGGCTTGAGAATTCTTACTTTTTTTTTGTTATTCTAATTAAATTTTTAAACTAGTGTAGTAACTAGTGTAGTACAAACCATCTTGCTAAGATTTACTTATGACATTTAAGTCTACTTACCTATCTTCTAAATTAAGTGTCTGTGAAAAATCTTCTGCGTCCTCTTCCGCCTTTTCCAATTTTTCTTTGGCCTCATATTGATATTTACGATTTTTTAAACCTTTAACACCTTTGTGTGGGGTATGTTTCAGCCTTTGTTGTTGTTTCAATATACAGAAAGCTGACGCAGGAATATGTCTTTCATAATGTTGGTGGGTACAATTTTTATTGAAGTTCAGTAATCTGGCAGTAAATATTGCTGTTCTTTTTGTTACTATATTACTTAACATATTCCTTAAGTTAATTTTTTTTAATGTACGAGTATATTAAAATTCTGCCTCTTTAATTATAGTATGTTTATCCTCTGCTGCCATCCATGCGGCCTGACACGATTTTGTTCGCGTACTTGTCACCTGGTAAGCGATTATTGTAGCAGCTACAGTGGACGTTAATAAATTATATTGTAAGGGATATCTAATTTTAGTTTGTATAATTTTCTGTGTAAAGTACAAACCAGAGAAACCTTAAAGGTAATAAAAAGAAAAAATTATGCAATTTGATAATTTACAAACCAAAAGTGACAAACAGACTGATTGATTCAACACCACATCAGTATATGCACGTACATACCTAAACAAAACGATGCCAAGCCGGTAAATAAAGCTCTTGTCATACAATCCATGTAACCATCAAATCCTGGATGTTTTTCTCTTTGTTGATCCTTTAAACGTTTGATATCATTCATAATTTTTGGTTTTTATTCTGGCAAAATAATGACTGTGAATCACACGTCTGATCGATAGCATATGAAGTATTTACACTCTTTCAGACATCTGATGTTAGAAGTGACATCTGTATGTAATTAAAAGAAAAATACATTTTTTAACCCTTCAATGGCTATAACGAATGCAAAAAAAGCACCACAAGTTCATCTTAAGAATAATATAAGTAAAAATTATAAATAAAATGAAACGTGCAAAACTCTCAAATTATCCGGCGAAGTACTGCTCTACCTGTATAAACTTCCACATTTAATGATTTTTATTGTTAGCAAGTGAATCATTCAAAGGTTAAATATACCATATAATTTATAAAAACATTTTCCAGCCCTTTAAAATTGTTGCTTTCGTCATTTTTTATATCTGGCAACATTTTCTTCTATTGTTTTCTTTTGTGAAAAATATTTGTGGTCAAACATCGTGAAAGTTATTAGAAAGGATTTTTGATAAAAGACTTTTGAAGAATGACTGAATCATCACACATGGAAGCTCCACCTTCGGTGCGACTAACTAACGATGATTTTCGTAAACTTTTGGCGACACCAAGAGCACCGCCGTCAGGTTCGTCAAGCTCTTTGGCAACAGCTACATTTGCTACACCCGGTGCTCCAGCTTCTGCAGAGAAAAAGAAGACTCCCAATGCTGCAGTTGGAAATAGCAGCGAACGTGGTGATTTGAGACGTAAAAAGAAAAATTTTTACGCAGCTTTGAAGAAACAAGAGGACAATAAGTTACAAGAACTGTCTGAAAAGTACAGGGATCGTGCGCGGGAAAGAAGAGATGGAGCGAATCCGGATTATCAAAATGTAAGCACACCTGGACATAGTAGTACGAATGCTTATCGTGCTGTTGCGCCCGATATGAAATCGGGCATAGATGCGGCCGAAAGGAGAAGACGTATTATACAAGAATCGAAATTTTTGGGTGGTGATATGGAACATACGCATTTGGTAAAAGGTTTGGATTATGCTTTGTTGCAAAAGGTGCGTTCCGAGTTAACAGTTAAGGAGCAGGAAGAACGTGAATTGGCAGCAGCAGCTGCAGCATCAGAAAAAATGGCTGAAGCTCAAGCGGCCGCTGAAAGATTAGAACAAGAACGTAGAGAAGCAGAAGACAATATGGCAATTAAAGGTCCAATGGCGCGTAATATATTTAATTTAATACAGACCAGGCGCTCCAAAGAAATACAACGTATTGAGCTTTTTGCACCTGGTAGAATGGCTTATGTTATCGATTTGGAAGACGAAGCTGGAGAGACAGATATACCAACAACATTAATACGTTCGAAATACGAGGTTCCTTTGAATAGGGAAGATGCGGCTACCTTGACGACCAATGATATCGTAATAAATAAATTATCTCAGATATTGTCTTATCTTAGAGCCGGTGGACGTAATAAAAAAAATAAGAAACGTGATAAGGATAAGCCTTTGTTCCATGAAAAAGATATTGATCAATTGCATTCTTTATCATCATCAGCAAAATCTTTGCCAAAGCAACCAGTTGGTGATTCTATCTATGATGACATAGGTGACTATCAACCTACAACTAAAAGTGATAGCAAATCTAAATCTGATAAATATAGCCATGCATCAGTGTCGAAACCTGAAAATTCATATTTTGGTGATTCTAATAAACAATCGGATGAAACGGAACCCATTATTACCACAATACCTCCTCCTCCAAAAATTAATAAATCTATAGTATCTCGTTTTTCAAATGAACCTGAAGGTTACGCTGAATGTTACCCAGGCTTAGAAGAAATGAATGATGCTATCGATGATTCTGATGATGAAGTTGACTACACAAAAATGGACTTGGGTAATAAAAAAGGTCCTATTGGTCGTTGGGATTTTGATACGCAGGAAGAATATTCCGATTATATGAGCACTAAGGAAGCGCTACCAAAAGCCGCTTTCCAGTATGGTGTAAAAATGCAAGATGGTCGTAAAACGCGTAAGAATAAAACAGAAAAAAGTGAAAAGGCCGAATTGGATAGAGAATGGCAAAAAATTCAGGTACTAAATAAATAAAGTATTTTATTTGATCTTTTTTATAATTTCACATATTTTTTTAGGGCATTATACAAAAGCGTAAATCAAAAACTTCTTCAGATGAACCCGATTATAAACAAGCAAAATACTAAATTATTATCTGTTATAATACTAATGTTATAATTAAGATTATTATAGTGATTAACTACATCAAAATTTATTAAAACTTCCTCTATTCAATCTAATCATTCTTTCTTAGGACCAAAATGAGTAAATTCATTTTGTTATTTTTTTATCTAATAACAAAAATTACAATCTTACATTTAAAAAGAAAAAATCATTTTTTAAATGTCGGGTCCGCCATCTAACATTGTTTTTTTTTTTTTCAACTAGTGCTAGTTTCGTGAATTGTAACACTTAGCTCACGTCTGATTTGACAGATAATTAGTTTTATCCTTCTGCTGAACGAATATAGTTGTGTATACGCTTGAACAACGCTGGGACATATTGCAACATTACTCATTTTGATCTTGGAGGGTATGTAAACAAGCAAAATTGTCGCATTTGGTCACTGTTTGGTGCGGATTTTGGTTCAGAGGCATAATTGGGCCATTTTTCTTCGAAAATGAGCAAGGAGTGGCCGTTACAGTCAATGGCGATCGTTATCGGACCATGTTGAACGAATTTTTGTTCACAAAAATTGAAGAGGAGGATATTAGCAACATTTGGTTTCAACAGGACGGCGCTACGTGCCACACTCGATGTTTTGCGCCCTGTTTTTGAAGATCGCATTATCAGCCGTAGAGCTGATGTCGTTTGGCCACCTCGGAGCTGCGATTTGATACCGTTGGACTATTATATGTGGGGTGCGTTAAAGATAAGTGTTACGCCAACAAGCCAGAGGCAATTGACGCTTTAAAGGACAATATTCGTGAAGCCATTGGTGAAATACAGCTGCACACAATCGATAATGTGCTTAAAAATTGGACCGATCGTGTAGGCTACTGCATGGCCATCCGAGACAGCCATTTCAATGAAATTGTTTTCCATTATTAACCGGAAGGATTGTACGTTCAAATAAAAAAGAAATTTCAAAAAATATTCAGTAAAAAAAATAGCTTTTTGTAGTTAACAATATATTTGCTAATTTTCAACACATATATTTAAAAAATAAATATTATTGTGTGTGAAGTTAAGCTTGTCTAGATGGTCATTACGCTGGTGCTCCACCAGCTCCTTAAGAGACTGCAAACCAAAACTATGGATAATGTAAAAAAAATATTTTTCGTTTAAGAAAATCATATATTGATATGTGCATTCATATTTATATAAACTCTATCTGTTTATTAATCTTTCTTAAGATTAAGTTCAAATATACTGTTTTTGTAAACCGAATCGTTTTGAAAAACAAAATATTTTTGAAAACCGATTAAATGGCTCTTAGTGTTCTGCAAATCATAAGTTTTTTTCAATTCAATTACCTGGGCAGTATAGTAACCTCGGACGGAGGAATAACTGCCCACATCGACAATAGAATACGGTAGGCAAGAGTTACCTGCGGAATGTTGGAACGCATCTGAAAGTGTAACAGCTTAAGAACTACAACTAAAGTCATTTTAACGCTAGCATCAAGTCGATTATGCTGGCACATGACTAATTTGATAAAGCACAAGCTGCCAACATTTGTAAATCGATGTCTCAGACGTATCTTGAAGGTTTGGTGACTAAGAACTACATCCAATCAGAGGTTATGTAATATTACGTGGCAAACGAGCGCTGAGATCGAAATAAAAAAATTGTGTAGTATCAGGGGAAGACTGACCTCATGACTGTCATGTCCTTAAGTTATTTCCCAGCAAATCTTATCAGATTATCTATTGGACTAATTTGGTTTTCAAATTATAATAAATTTTCTACCGCTTCTTTTAATGATGACAGAATCTGCCTATAAGCTCTTTCCTATTCCTATAGCTTTAGTTCTATTGACCACCAGCTTATTGGTTCCATAAACTATGTTAATTTCACTCTGCTCATTTTAATTTATTACCGAACTTTATAAAAAAATAAAAAAATTGCTAGAGATTTTGTTTTATTTATTTTTACATTTATTTTGTTATTACCTCATATTTTTTCAAATAATTATTTTTCTTAATATATTTAAATAATGTATGTAGTATGCCTTTGAATTTCTTACTTGTATATATGTTACAGTGGTGTTGTTGTAAAAAGATTTAAAATTTATAAAATTTTAAATATGACACTAAAGAGACTTCGTAGTTGCTACATATTTGAATTGATGCATATAAAACTTAGACAAATATATACATACATGCATACTTATGTATATCGTAAACATATATATATATATATATATATATATATATATATATATATATATATATATATATATATATATATATATATATATATATATATATATATATATATATATATATATATATATATATATATATATAAATCGTTTTTACTTAGTTTCACATAAGTTTTATTATTTTCTGTTTTATTTTATTTTTGAGTTGTTAAAACTGAGCCTAAAAGTTAAAGCTATTTAAGATCATAAAAGGGGAATGCTTTTTCGGGAAGTTTACTTTTTGATATTTATTGGATTATACGCTATAGATTTATTGCCTTAGTTTTTTTTTTTTGCTTTTAAACTTATAGTAAAGATGAAAAAATAAATAAAAAAAACAAATGAAATATAAAATATGTTTAATCTTTGGTTACTATTTATCTTCAACTTGTGTGGTGAATTAACGTTTGTGTTAAATTTTAATCTTAATAGTAATTTAATTAATAAAAGATTTTAGTCATTCCAATTACTTGCTGAACCAGCAGCTGATGAAATGGGTGTCGTTGAAGCGGAGAAATTACTACTGGCGCCACCGGATGAATGTGGAGTTTGAGGTATTTTACGCTTTTCAACCAATTTTATATCTTTAACACACAAGTCGTGCTTGGATTTGGCAGCAAATTTAATTACAGCTTGTGTGGATACTTGTGGTACATGTCTTAAATCTAACCAGACTAATTGATCACACTTGGCCAAATGATCTAAAGATAACTCGGATACTAAACGACAACCACTTAGATTTAATTCAACCAAATTTGCTATAGCTGTAGGTGATGTGCCGATTTGAGCTACTCCAGCATCGGTGATACGTTGACAAGACGATACATCTAGATGAATTAGATGCGGCAATGATTGTGTTATGTATCGCAGAGCAACATCTGAAATATCTGTTCCAGCAATTCTTAGAGTTTTTAAATCTCTTAATCTAGTTTTGGAGTCGGTAAGACCAGGCCGGGAGTCTTTTGGCGGGGACAGGATATCGCGTATGGCTGCATCATTAAGACCACGCACAAAACTTAAATCTAGAATTTGTAAAGGTGGACAAAGGCAGGTGTGTAAAGCTAAAACGGCTTGAATAGGACAATTTTGTAAGGAGAGATTCTTAAGGGCCGGTAGACGGGCAATAACCCATGCAAGTTGTCTTTTTGCAATTTGAGTCCAATCTAAAATTAAATGTTCAGGTTGTCGTCTTACAATGGCGGTTAAAAGCGATGCGGACAACTTCATTTCTGCACAATTCATGGTTTTCCACAAGTCGGGATCAACTGCAACATTCGACCACACTTTGCAAACTGAGCAACAGGTTACCAATGTTTCTTGCGGTAAATAGCGGAAGATTATTTTCAAAAGTGTAGCGTCTAAAGCTAAATTCGGAATGGAATGATTACTACCATTACCGCTACCATAACCTGTATTTCCTCCAGGTCTAACTACATAAGAAGGTTTCTTTAATACTCTAGATGAAGAGTTTAGCATTTGTTGTGCTAGTTGAGATCGTATTGAGTTCTTCTTACGAGAATTTTGACCACCTGTTCCTCCATTGTTGCTGCCGCCTCCGTTTCCACCACCAGTTCCAGTCATATTACAGTCAATAGAAGCATTTGCATCTATACTATCCTGCATACTGCTACACATACTTAAGCCATCGTCACTTTTTCGCCGTTTTACTTTATCAACTGCTGTTGGCGATATTACTGGAGAGGGTGTATCATAATTTCTTTCGGTTTTCACATCTAAAGGTAAATGCCGTTTAATGCCATGCTTCCAATTGTTAGCATTAGCAGTGCCGGTTTCCATCTCAGATTCACTGGTAAATACAAATTCATTGTATTGTGAGATATTTGTGGTTAAGTGACTGTCTAAGTGTTCACCGGTGTTAGAAATGTTGATCCCTCCCACAGACACTCGACGCACTTCCGACGATTTTTGACGTGCTCGAAAATGACGGGGCTGAAAACAAAATATCCGGTAAGTTAAAAATATAAAATAGTAGATTATAAAAATGTAATCTATTCGTTAAAATATGCGTTTATGACAACTTACCTTGTAATCATTATTTTTTCCTGATTTGCAACAACTTGGACATTCCCAGCTATTAGGTAAATCTTCATTTACAATACCCTTGGCTTCCGCTGCGTATTCGGTACCGTCTAACGAGGAGAGAGCACAATCAGGATGAGCAATTTCATAACAAACAGAACATTCCATTAACGATGATGGCCCATCAATAGAAGCCAACTGTTTTGTTTGTGGTGAAACAGGAGTCTGGCGCCATCCGTCCAAGTGACAGAAAACACATTGTGCTGTTACCGGTAGCATCGGTGATAAGCATTGGCGCATCATACAAGTTTGTTTGGCCCGACCTGGTCCACCAAACTTAACCATATCTAAACAAAAACTACATTCTCCACAATCGGATCTCTGACAGGCAGCACAATTTTTGCATCGAGTACGTCGCCTACGTGGCTGCCCCAATCCTGTAACATTCGGTGATATCTTAGAGGATTCGCCAGGAGAATGACAGTTGTCAGTCGAACTATTGTGAATATGAGATGTTTGTATAGGTGGAAGAATTTGCGCATTTTGTGTTGCTGAATTGTAGCTAGAACACGATGCAATAACGCTAACTGTATTATTATTGTTGTTGTTGTTGTTATTGGCAGCGGCAGCTACAGCATTTGCCAGATGCATTTTCTTTGGAGGTCTATACTTAATATTATCTGTAGGCGATACAAATGTGGGCTGCTGTTGCTGTTGTTGCGGTTGCGTTGTTTGCACATTACCGTTTTCTATAGGTTCTTTTTTTATTGCAATACCATTATCCGTGGCAACTGTAGTAGTGCCGCTAAATGATAAATGAGTGGTGGGTGTAGTATTCAAAGAGTCAGCTGCTTGCTGCTGTTCTCTGTTTAATTGCTGTTGCTCTCTAATAATTTCAGCGTTTTTTCTGGCAATTTCCTGTTTAATTTCTTGCTTAACACGTGCACGATCATACTCCTGAAAAATTGGATGCATTAAACCAGGTGGTTTAAGGACAGATTCACCTGTTATTGCCATTTCAGGTTTGTCTTTACAATGTCTTTCTACCAACGTCCGTACATCCTTTATTAATGCCACCGGATCTCTTACTAATTCGGGAACATTTTTCTTATTCGGTGGTAAATCATACAAGTACATGACAATTTCTTTGAGACCAAACAGTTCATAATGTGTTAGATGTATATGAGGTCTGGAAACCATTTCGCTCTCCTCAATCGAAGGTTCTCCCTCCAAATGTGAATGACCCAAAAGTACGTAGACATATCGTGCCAAAACATACCATAGCATTTCCGTAAAGAAAGGATAACGAAATTTTTGTGGTACTTTTGTGGCATCTTCAACTTGTGCTGTTTTTAATTGCTTAACTATTCCAAAGGAGTGCAAAAAATTTCCGCCAAATACCAAAGAATCTGTTGGTGTATATACGGCGTGTATCCAACCCGTAGGTATGAAAAACGTATTACCAGCCGTAAGATAAACTCGAGCACATTTTTCTACAGTCTCCCCGAAAAAAATATCCGCTTGTTTTCCAGATAGAACCCACTTTTCATAAAGTTGTAAATTTTTTTCTGTCGGTGGTATTAGCCAAAATACTTTACTCCCCTTTAGTATGTGGTACCATACTGAAGTACCACCAAAATCTATGTGAAAATCTGTGTAACAATTTTTAACCGACATAAGGCAGTATTTTTGTACTTTCGGATACATCATATTTCCCAAAAGATTTGTACCTTCTCTTTGAGCATCCTTGAGACTTTTTGGCCAGACTACATCTACCCAATCTATCTGCCTAACAATATCCGGACTTTGTACGTAGCTGTCTAGACGGGTATGAGAAAATTCTAAAGATATTACATTAAGTAAACGATCCTTTTGAGGATTATCATAATACTGTTGCCATTCTTTCATGGTCATTTGTAGATTCTTCTGTGTATTCACATCCATAACATCAAGAATGCGACGAGAACCAACACATAAACGTACATCATTCACTGTAAACTCATTAGGATCTGGCATACGTAAGCCCAAACCAGTTTTTTCGCGGAATAGTAATGGTATATTGAAACCATACTGTTGTAAGAAACTGAAAGTTGATAAAAAAAATCGCTTTTAATCAAAGATGTTCCCTTTCTCTCTCTTTCTCTATATATACTCGTACATATGTACATATATACATATATTTGAATAGTTTAACTTGTGCTTGTGTTATAAATACTTACGCGACATTCAAGTCACTGCCACGCATTTCGCGTACCATTCCAGTCTGTGCAAACTTGGCTGATTCTAATTTTTCAGCAACACTAAAACCTCGCGTACCCTCCAAATCATCATCACCCAGGGCCCATTCTTCCAAGTATTGTTTACGTTCTTTACGTTCACGCTAAAATTAAAAGAATATCGTTAAACAAACATAACATCAGTGTATGTACGCGTGTAAATATATATTAATCAGAGTAAACGCTAAAAAAAACTAAACCGGAAATAAATTATAAGCGGAAATTACAAACAAAATGTTTCAATTCAAACAATTCCTCCTATTAATACAACTGTTTCACTTCATGAAGTTGTAACAGATAAACAAAATCCCTTGCAGAAATAGTGTTGCCATTTTACTACTTTTAAATTGACATTAGAAAGACGGAAATATTGAAATACCCTGAAAAACAAATAAGGGTTAGGGGTCATTTGACCCAACTAATTTTAAATTCATTTAAGTAACGAATAATTTATTATTTGAATTTGAAAATTGTTTATTCGGTTTAAAAATATGACAATAATTAACTAAAAATAAATTTAAATGAAAATACGGCTTCTACAATGCGGTAGATACGTTCCAAAAAAGTCATGATAAATCATGTATTTTTCTTTTAGATAAAATTGGGGAATCACATAATTAAATTGCGTACACGCTCCCAAACAAAAGCCGATTCATTCACGATGGTGCACTGAGTAATAGCTTCTGTGTGTCAACTGCAGGCTGACAGGGATGTATATTCCCGCTCCTATTCAATACAGTTCTTGATGTTATCGTTCACAATGTTACAACAATCAACATAAGATGTGGACTTAACCAGCACTTGGAGAATTTGGAATACGGTGCACACACCTATCGACACATGTCTTCTAAACTTTATTCTCTGGAAAGAGAAGCTGAAAAGCCAACAACAACTCCAAATTCAGGATGGAAGAATTCAGTTGAGACATGAGTGACTTCTGCAACCTGGGCAGCATTTAAACAGTGTTGACTAAAGCGATGTGTATAAATCGACTGCTATCTCGAAATAGACTAAAATCACCACGAAAAACCTGGCTCAATTTGGTGACAAACGACCACTTACTAGCGATTTCGAACATATCGCCTGTTGGAACAAATACTCTGACGCAAATGGGCTTGCCTAGATCACCTACTCCGCGAACTTACAATATGGCATCGAGAGACATGCTATGGAATCCCCAAGGCCATTGTAGACCCGGTCGTAACACTCAGCTACGAACGGCCATTAAAGTATGCCAAAGAGCGAATAAACCTTGGAGCCAAATTAAAGCACTTGCAGCTGATCGGACTGGAGATGATTTATTAGTGCCCTATACTCTACTACATGAAATAGTAAATAATTATTATGAATAAAGACAATAATAAGGGAAAGCTATTAATGTTCCTAAAACTGAAAATAGCCATGAGACCAAGGTTTCGCAACAGTTAATGAGATAGACTGTATACCTGAAAGAGTTGAAGATATTAGTTGACAAAAAACGTAACCACTATTTTATCGAAACATTTTATGCGTATATTTCCTTTTATGTCAACATTTCTTTAAAAATTATTTATAAGTAAATAATGCTACCAAAAATTTTTTTTTAAATATTTCAATAATTTAATTAAAAACCATTAATAATTCCTTAAAATTCTAGTATTTAAGGATATTTGGCATTTCCTTTACACAAAAACGGAATGGTAACGAATCAGAGAGAATTTTAATTTTATCATGCAAATAATTCTGTGGGTGTTTTGCACAACAATTGTTGGTTAAATATCGACTGGCAAAGACCATGTTGCTTTTCTTTAATTTCTTCTTTTTACAAAGAGTACATGAGCTAAAATTTATACGAAGAAATTTTTTGAGCGCGTTAAAGAACAAACAAAAAATACAAAAAAAAACCTGCCACAATATATTGTATGCAACATTATCAACCCTCAAAAAATAAGTTCGAGTATATGTATATCGTTCATTTACTTTAATAGTGACATAACTCAAAAAACAAAATATAGTACATATTTCAGAAGAGCTGTTTTAATTTATAATTTCCCATTATTTAGCATTGATATAGGAATAAACACTTTGTTCCTACGCTCCCATATATAGTCATGTGAAAAATAAGAGGGACACTGCGGTTTTTATTTAAAAGCTTAAGAGAAAAATTTACTACAACTGAGAACGCTACAAAATTTGTTTGTTCAATAACGGTTCTTTACGTCGTCGAAATTCAAGCACAATTTATAAGATTTTCTTGGTAAATGTTTGAATATAAAAACAGAGATAGAATTTTAATTCTTTTGATATATGTATGTAAGTGCCCCTATTATTTTTCACATGACTATATATATGTATATAAGGGCCCTTTTACTTGAAATCTGTTCCCTTTTCAACAAATACTGATCGGAATTTTAAATTGTTATAGCCTTTGTACACTATTTTGTAGAATATTTCACTCTTTTCTTGTTCATGAGAAAAAAAATTCACGTGAAAATGTTCGCCGTTTATTAACGATAAGGGTGAATATAGAACGCTATATTCCGCCTATTTTAGACTACTTAATTAAAACGTCATGTCTTGGAGTTATGACACTATTGAAGTAAATGAGCGATATGGATATATTTTATTGCTCAATTTTCCATTTATTGCATATGGTTATTTAATTGTATACTATATACATAGCTGGCTGTTGCTATATTGTATAAAGCGTCATAATAGCTCCCTCTCCTAGTAACACGTAAACACATACATACAAACATAGATTCGTATAATAGAGTAAAGACAATGTCGTAACGCTATCGCGTCACGTAATAATAAATTCACCTTTTAGTCTTTTATGTATATGTATTTTCTCTAGTAGGAAAAACAAGGACACAAATTATAATGATGTTTGTTAATAAATATGCCTATAATATAGACACAATATATAAAAAAATTTATTTATATACATACATAAATATTCTAATGCAATAAAAATCTCTTTCTTACTTTTTGTCATATTATCGTTCATAAACCGTTAAAATATTACCATTAAATAGCTGACTGAAGTTCTCCCTGTAGACAACACATTTTTTGTGATATTTTTTGCATACTTTTCATCTCCTGCAGGGAATTTAATTTATTTTTAAAATACATTCATATATATAGATATGTATGTACTTGTATGTATGCTGTACTATACAAATTTGAGGTGAAAATATAAAAAATATATTATAAGGATCAGTTTAAAATCAATAATTACAAACAAAAAAGGTATTTCAATGTCAATATGTGTTTATAGTCGAATTGATCTTAACAGCTTTATTATTATTTAATTTTGTTCTAATAGAGTAGGAAGAGTGCTCGAATTGAATTCGTTCGTAAAGAACGATTCTTCTTAAGAGCCGAATTTTAGGAGAAGAATCAAAAACAAAAGAATTTAAAAATAAAATTCGGATTTGAGTAATTCTTTTTAGTAAATGTTGTTTGTGTGTTACGCATTAGTCGCTGCACACAAAATATACACACATATACTCATGCTAGGGAGATTGATTATTCGACTTTTTCAAAAACCGGTTCTCAAATAATTAGAAAATTTACAATTTTTAAAAACCGGGTTTCGGTTAAAAATTGGTCAAGTAATCGGCTAACCAGTTCTTTTACTGAAATAACATTTTTAATTCTTGTTGCATTAGTAAATAAAGTTGATAAATTTTTGTTCCATGTTGGAGCTTCCAGCAAGTAAGTATGCTAGAACAACGTTTAGGGGCTTAACGGACATTTCTTCCTCTCATCGTCCTATTATTTCAGTCAGTAATTTATTTTTTACAGCATAATTATAGGAGTTTTATTTGCCAACGGCTAGAGACTACTTGGTATATAATCAAGTTTGCTTTTTGGACAATAACAAAGACAATAAGACAAATTTAGGATGGTTAATAATTCCTGGTGTCGAAGAGTCACTCAATGTATCTAGACTTATACTTTCCATCGATTTCCGAATATTTTCATACTTTAGAGGACATCTGTATGCATGCAGTGTGCGCGACTGTGGTATGTTAGGTAAACACCAGCCTATCAATCAACAAGTTCTCGGTGGTTATGAGTACATACGCTGTGAAAAACTTCACTAACTAATACATCTGCCGTTCACAGCCGGCGTTTGTAGGTCCCTTTCAATGAGCCTAGTTGTTCATAATTCTCATTATAGATATGTATGTATAAAAAATTAACATTTATTTACAGAAAATCAGAAATAGTTATTGTTGCTCAAGTGTGCATATCTTCTGCGATCTACCATGGTTTTCATGTTCTTTGTGAGACGTTCAAGATTGTTATATACACAAAAATAATAACTAAATTTATACAAATAGTTCAACGATGAATAAATATGAAAGATGAATAAAATCATATAAAAACTATACATATTTAAATTAACCGGTTATTCGTGTTAATATTACCAGTTTATTCGACAAAACCAAAAAACCGGTTAAAACTGGTCGAATAATAACCGTTCGGTCTCCCTATAACATACGAATGCATGGTATTACGCATTTAATCTTACACTAACAACATGCTTTGAAATTGCTCTTCTTTGATTCTTTTTTGCTCATATTGAATTCGCTCGCAGTACAAAATTCGTGCTCACGAATTAAATAAAACTCGTAAGCACAAATTTTAAAAATTTGAGATTTATGCTCACGAGTCGAGCAAAAAATAATTTGAGCGAAAAATATTATTCGTGCTCACGAATTAAAAAATAAAACTCACGAGCACGAGTCATAAAACGAGCGAACTAAATAAAATTCTGCTCACAAGCCGAGTTTTTACGTACGATGATATTTTTATACAGATGCGAAATAAAGGAAGCTTAGGTTAGGTAGTGAAGGTGGTGCTCGTGCACCCACCTAGAGACCAGAAATAAAAGTTCATTGTGGAAGCCTTCCAGAAAAACAGAAAAAAGTAAACTAAAGGGTGGTTCAACCAAAACAAGAAAGAAAATATTGTCCAAATGCTCGTCACGGCTTCGGCGTCATAAATCTATCTATCGGTCCATATTTTCAACGGCTCAGAGACATAATTGAGGTTCAATCTCGTTAATGTGCCAAATTATCTCATCCTTTAGCTCCTGAATAGTTCTTAGCTTATTGAAGTACGCTCTTTCTTTTAAATATCCCCAAAGAAAGAAGTCCAACAGTGTTAAGCCACATGATCATGGGGACCAATCAACATCGCCACGAGACTAGACAACACGGCCATTGAATTTCTCGCGCCAATGAGCCATTCTTTCTTTGGCTGTGTGACAAGTGGCACCATCCTGGTAGAACATCATATCGTCCAGATCCATATCCTCAATTTTTCGCCACAAGAAGTCCATTATCATCTCGCGATAACTGCTTGACGGCTCTTCTGCCACACTATCGCGAACAATAGCAATGTTTTCCGCAGTACGAACTGGGCAAGCATGTACAAATGTTTCCATATTTCCTACAGAACCGGTTTACTGAAATTTGCGTACAATTCTCCTGAATGTGGACACATTTGGTCGATTATGCTAACCAAAAATATTAAAAAGTGCTACCTAAGAGAACAAAATAAAAAGCAAAAGAGCAAAAAGAAAAAGAAAAGTAAATCGTAGAAGAAGCAAAAGCAAATTTCCATAGCATCAGAGTCCCCTCATCAGCCAGCTGATGCCCGATATAAATCCCTCCAGGTTAGAGATCCTGGTAGACACAACCTCACTGAGGCCGTTAAAAAATCCCTGGTGCTAACACACTTCGGAGTATATGGCTAAGGCACAGGATGTCACACACTCTGCAGAACTAGGATATTTGGGTTCCACAGCCTAGTTCTTGTTTTCGGAGAAAGGAACTGCCAGAAAACCTATGAGTCCTAAGAGGCTCTCTACTGATTTAGAATCCGTGCCGTCCTCGAGAGCTCTAATCTAGGCTATAGCAGCCTGCCATCCCTCTTACAGACCAGTCCGCCAGATCTATACACTTCGTTGCGTCCTCTCCCGTCAGCTCTTCATTAGTCTCGTTCACCACTAGGCCACAGTTTACACTAAATAGAGTTTCCATCGAGAAGTGACGTAAGGTCCTTCCTGCATAATGCAACTAGCCTTGAGCTGTTGTAACGCCCAGTCAATGCTCTAATAATAGCCTGACTGTTCACATACATAAATGACCACCATTTCGCCAGCAGCGATATAACCACGGATCAATTCCGCGCTATAGACCGCAAAGACCTCAGCCTGGAAGACAATTAGGACGCCAAATTTTCGAATTATTTATTCCAAAACATTATAAAAAATTAATTATTACGAACGAAATGGCCATTACCCTATGCTCGATGTGGTTTAACAGACACAAAGTCTTTGGTGGCAATCGAACCCATTGTATTATTATATTTAAATAAAGACAATATTGTTTACAATATAGCACTAAGGGTGCCATAAAATACCTTAAATAATCGATTAATTGCCAAGTTTTTGATGAGTTTCCTTTAATAATTATAATTTATACATTAGAAGTTAAGACCACAACAAGATCGTTATGGTATCATCTGTATAATTATAAAGCAAGTGCACATACATAGTTGCTTGAGATTAAAGATGTGTTAAAATAGATATCGATAAATAAATATTGGTTGAGAAAAAAAGTTATACTATATTTTTGCACAAGCCTTTGATTTTATAAATTTAATTTTAATATTTAACTAATTACTGTTCAGAAAGAAATCGAAAAAAAAAAATATTTCATAAATAGTAACAGTTTTTTGCAATTGTGTTGTTTTTTTCTGACTGCTATAATATTCGCTTTGCTAAAATACCCTTTTTTCTTTTCATGAAACTGAAGAGATAATCACGGTCTGTGAGAACTGCTCCATATAGGGTATACAAAATTCGCCATAAACTTTTGTTTATAGTTTTTCCTAAATGGATTTTAAATGTAATACAACATTCATTTTTTCGTATCCTGGCTTTTTTTGCCCAATTGATTTTGTGTACATAATAAAATCGTAAAAAACAAACTTGTTTTGCGAGTTCTGAATAAAACGTATGTATGTATGTACGTAGGGACGAGTAAGTAGTATATGTATAATCATAACCATTGGCATCGGCAGAAGTAACAAAACTACTCAATTCATTTTACATTAGTTGATACATAAAAAAAGAAGAGGAGAAATAGGGACCTTGAGGAACATTATCGTGTTAAGAGTATATTAGGTAGAATTAAATGTGTGCGAGGTGGTTAAGTATGTACATTGTACATACATATGTAGTTGTAATTCAAAAAAGGGTCAAAAGCCCAAAGTTCTTTGATTATTTTTATACTTTTTAAATATTGTACACTCCATTTCAGCAGGATAGAACCATCTTATTTTTTAAACTACCATATTTTTGTAAATCGCAAATACGGAAACAATAAGTGAAACATTTTTTCAGACAAATAGCAGATATTTAAATGAAAAAAAATTCACAAATTTAACCCAAGCTTATTGTATGGGTACTATTTTCATCTTTCTAGTCAAGTACAAAATTTTTAGTTAATTTTTTGGTTCAACAATGGATTATCTAAAAATCACTAAATCTATAAAAAAAAAATCCAAAAGAAGGATAAACAAAAAATTAGGTGAACTGCTTCAAATTCAACTCACTTAATCGCTAATATGAAGCATTTAGCTGGAGAATGTGCAAGTAAATCAACTGAATACCGCTCGCTATGATAAAGTATTCAATTTATTAAAGATCATATGACATGAAAGTTTTTTTGCGGCTCTAAAATTGTTCCTATTTACTAGAGACCTGCATGAATGCGAATAAAAAGCAAAATTGTGCATTTATTTTCAAATGAATTAGTGTTATGATCTCATTCATCATTTGAAACGCATTAAAATTTGTATATATCTGTGATAAGCTCTTGATACTTCTGTACTCATTACTTTTTGGTTTTATTGAAATGTTGTGAAGAGAATTATGAGCACACTAAATAAAAATATCGGTGAATGACTCCCACTTCACAGTAAATCATTCATTGTGTTAATTTTTGTTTTCTTTTTTTTTAATTTTAACGTATTGTATTTTACATAGAGTAAAGCAGAATCGAGTTTGCTGATAAGAGGAAAAAGAGGAATAAAGTGAAGTAGAAACTTTTTCGCCCTCACAAGATTATTGTGCTCTACGGTTGTAAAAGTATAAGACACAAGCAACAACAACAAAGAAACGGAAAATGATTTCTTTTTTTAATCTATGTTTTTATAAGTGGATGCATGTTTTTAAGTGAATGAATCGTTTTGATTTGCTGTACCCATTTTACTTTTTACTGAAATGCTGTGTAATGGATAGCATACACGTTAAAGCGAATGTAACATTTTTGAATGACGTTTTTCTTTTTCTTATTAACATTCTTTACTTAGTGTATGCTGTGTAGTAAATAATATCACAGTGTTAAGTTGAATTCATTGTGGGTAAAAGAAATGAATGCAGAAATGCAGGTCTCTACCATGAAAATAAAAGTAATAGCCATCGCGGTCATCAAAGTTAAATTGTTTTTCATTCGAATAAACGACCATTTGCCAATCTTTAGCAATCAACTGTTTTTGACATTCCACATCATATGATCTTTTATAAATTGAAGACGTCGTATTCAGTTGAGGCTTTTTATTTAGTTTCCTTATTAATATTTCAAAAATATTCACTACACAACCATGATATTTTAGATAATAATAAATATTATTGCTTTTCTGTATAAAGTCTTATTTTCATTTCGTTCATACTTACTTCGAATAAAAAAATTATCCTAAAACTCCTTCTAGGCAAATATTTAAAACATTATCTAAAGTCCAAATCTTAAAGAAAAATTAATAATCAGTATACCTAAAAAGGGCAACTATAATAACGTCATAGCCGACATACCGAATAACAGAATTTTAATTTCTCAAAGGAGCACGCTGGTTTTAGGCCGAATTATTCACGTGTGGACCATATAATAACCCTCAGGATAATTAATAGAATTGATTCTTACATTTATAGATTTGCAACTACGCAAATGTAAAGGTTACTAAAGGTAACTAATCCAAGGCATTTACAATGATTTTTATCGTCGCATCTTACATGACGGTCTGGCCAGATAGAATGTGTCTTGCCCCCTCTATTGTTGAAGGATCTCGACTACACTGATGACATACATATATACTATGTATTTTAACTTATCATCAATTTAGCATGCAACACAAAATCAAACAAGTCCAGGAGTAAGCGAAAAAAAAGACTTGCACTCAATAGCTATAAAGTCAAATCAATGCGCATTAACAGCGGAAATACAACACCATTAATCCTGGATGACATATAACTGAAGAAGTGATCAATTTTAACTATATTGGACGAGGAGCGGACATTGCTAGGATTCTAATCAATAGGTTCCGTCTACTGAATGTAACCAATCAGAACCAGATGACATGTTTTCCAAAAGGTCAATTGGATTCAGGTGAGACTAGATCTGTTCATATATGAGACTCGACTTCATTCGGATGGCGTAGAACTTGCTGTTTGAACTTGGCTTTCGCACCTCTCCATATAGGAGACAATTGAATGGGATGATATTAGTGGACGATTGTGGTTAACTGAACAACATAAGCAGGAGCGGTCGCACGGATAATTGTGTGGAGGTGATCATATGGATCATCTTTCGTGGTCATAGTAGGACGCAAAATATAATTTAAACCGGATATCTGCCTACTAAATTTGGAGCGTTGAAATATGTCTGGAAATCATCACGCATTCAATGTAACATCAAAATACGCATATTTAACTAAAACGTAAAATCTGTTTTACTCTATGAATGTCAAATACATCTACTAAAGCCATTGACAGAATCCAAGCAATCGTAAACAGATGTCTTAAGAGAATCTTGCGAATATATTAGCCGAACATAATCTGTACAACGATGAATTAGGTCATACATTGAGAAAGTCAGTAGAAAATATTACCAAAGAATCCGTTGAAATTGAGCAGAGATACAACGATTCAAATATGGAGACAAGTTGAAGAGGAACTAAGAAATACGGATATGATGTGGAAGGAATTACAATTGTCAGTGTGAAGAAGGTATTAAAAAACTGTTGTTGTGACCCTATGTTTTACCTAGATATCATTTATGTTTTTCACAGTTTTTAAATAAAATACATACACTGGGCGTCAAGTCGACGCTTCTCATTCATAGTTTTAGTGCAAAAAATATCCATAAAATTTGTAAAAAATCACAAAATTTTTAATATACACTGTTCCTGCAGTGAATGTTAACGACGCGGTTTTTTCGTATAGGTTTACTTCAGATAATTTAACGGTGCTTTTAATAAAAAAACCTTGTGTTTCAAAGAATTAAAAGTCTGCGATTTTTTTTTTTTTTTTTTTTTTTTTTTTTTTGTAAGGAATAATGGACAATTGACGATTGGAAACGCATTATTTGGTCAGATGAGACGAAAATTAATCGATTTCAGTCAGATGGGAAAGAATATTACAGACACCACCCACATCAAAATCTCCAGCAACATCAAGTAATGCAAACCGTAAAAGGAAGGAACCGAAAGTTTAATGGTCTGGGGTTGCTTTACTTGGTGCAATGTTGATTGGTAAAAATGGAAGGTGTAATGCAAAAGGAAGACTACCTTAATATACTGCAGAACAACTTACCCGAATTTATAGAAAAAAAATGCCTATACTGAAGAAGAGATTTTGTTATACGAAACGAAACATACATTAAAAATTGACTACCAAATGTATTGTGTATTTATACTAAAAATATTTCTTCCACAAAACACTACAAATATATATATATTTTTTTTTACAAAAACAACGCACATTTGTTGATTTTTTTTTTTTTTTTTTTTTGTTTGGGGACAAATCCTAACAATTGACAGCAATTATATTTTTAACAAGATACACCTAATCCTTTCTTTTTACAGGGTGGACAAATTCTGAACGACACCGGATAAAAATTTATGTAAATACAAGATTATATATAAAATAACAAGCAGTTTACAATTGCCAAACAATGCTTTAAATAAAAAAAAAACGGTAAGCCGAAAATATAACACCACCTTATTAAATGCGGCTTGTTCTATTATAAAAAATATAATTAAAAGAGCGTCCATTTAACGTGTTTTTTAAAAAAGCACTTGAGAAAAAACAAATTTACTTTTAGATGGTTAAACGCACTAAGTCTGGCGCGAAAAGCGCTAAATTCGCAACACTGTTTACAACTAAAGGGAAGCGAATTTATTTAATGCAGAAGACAAAGTGGAATGGAACAGTGTTGCCAGGTTTAAGCGACGGTCACATAGCCACTATTTTACACACATTTTATTGAAACATCTTCTTTTACATTAGTCTTTCTTAAAAAATATTTAAAAACAAATACAGTAGAATCTCAAAAAATTTAACTCGCATAAAAGTAACAGCTCGGGTAAGTTTACTGAATTTCAATAACCAAAACTGAACATCTCGAAAGCTGTTGAAAGAAAAAAACATAAGTCTCGCCTGCTTCTTTAAACCACTTCGCACAATTACCATGTTTATATTAAGTTTTAAAGCTCAAGAATGGTCAAGAGTGATTGGGTTCTTTAAACCAGCTAGTTGAAATTAAATCTAAGTTTCTTAGTAATAGTGAAGTCTACAGGCTCAATTAGACGTGATAGTTGAAACGCAACCAACCAACTTATGAACAACAAAGAGTTTGATAAGTAGTGACATACTATAACGCCATAACCGATTAATTTAATTTTGACTGTTTCGACTGTAGTTACCGTTATTGATCAATATTAAGTCACGTTTATTGGAGCATTTAGTCATTAAAATTAGATACGTCTGCGCAAAATCTGCCCGAGGGTATTCCCGGCCAGGAGGGTTCAGCCTCGTTGATGGACATCGGAGTTGGGGTCTTTGCGCTCGGAGGTCAGAAGACTGTTCAATAGAGCCAAGGGCACACGTTCGGCTGAGGATTGGGATAGGTATAAAATCTGTTTCAATAAGTACAAGGGAAATATCAAGAGGGCTAAGAGGGATGATGTCAATGAGCTGCCCAGGTTCCGAAGAGTGTTTTCCAAGGGCAATGTCGTCTTTGGTAACATTCGAAGAGAGGACGATTCATGGGCTGAATCTGGCTCTGAGTCATTTGGTATTCTCCTGGAGACCCACTTCCCTAGTTGTAGGGAGGTGACGGTCGAGGAGCCGGGGCAGGCAGTTTTGGCCCCGGTTAAAGATGAGGAACGGGCATTGGTGACTGATATGGTGACATTGGATAAGGTAACTTGGGGTCCTATAAATCTCCGGGCCATATTGCGAAATGTCCCTATCTCTGCCATGAGGTTCCTGGTGGATATCCTTAGGGTCTGCCTTCTTGGTGGAATTGTTCCTATGGCATGGAGGAGGATGATCAGTCTGTCATCGTTTTTGCTGAAAACGATGAAGAGAGTGATCGATTTGCACTTGAATAGTAGGATAGATAGAAGGACCTTCAGTGGGGCTCAACATGCTTACCTCAGGTGTAGATCTTTTGAGACTGCTCTACACGTGGTCGTCGGCTACTTTGAGAAAGAAGGGTCTGCACTATAGGATTTTTACCATTGCTGCCTTTCTGGATATTGAGGGCACCTTCAACAATGTTGAGAGTGGGGCGATTAGGGTCACTGGTTGACCTTAGCGTCCATGATTTCCTTGTAAAGTGAATAATCAACGTACTTTGGGGTAGGATTGTCCGCTAGGAGCTTAGTGAGGTACGCCTCGAGAGACTAGTTCCTCGTGGTACTCCTGGAATCTTGTTGTGAATGGCGTCTTTAGGAAGTTTGATGAGGAAGGCAGGAAGTTGGTTTGCTATTGGATGATCTGGTGATTCTTCTGTAGGGGAGGTTTTTCACGACTGTTCGTGAGATCAT
Organism: Wohlfahrtia magnifica; assembly: GCA_023159175.1. NCBI lineage: Eukaryota > Metazoa > Arthropoda > Insecta > Diptera > Sarcophagidae > Wohlfahrtia > Wohlfahrtia magnifica. The sequence goes on from JAKWBJ010000228.1 coordinate 8,484,740, forward strand.
GCAGTCGGCGCTTGGCAAGCTATCTTCCTGGGCGTCCGCCATGGGACTTAGCATCAATCCCTCGAAGACTGGTTAGTTAGTTCTCTTTTCAAGGAAATATAAATTGGAAAAGTTTAAGGCTGCTAGGAGTTTTTTGAGGATTTTTGAAGGGGGCGTGGCCAAGGCTCTGGGTTATGGACACTGCCATTTTGGGTGGACTTGACCGGGGTGCGCATTCGGTGACCTGTGCTGGTTCTACGGACTATAAGGTCAGGGAATGCGACTTCGGCATATGCCCCGCGGCAATTTTTCCGGATAGAGAGTCTTGGCGTGGTGTTGATGGACTTTTTGGCGGCCACGCCATCTTTACAGATGGATCCAAGACCGAGGAGGGCACTAGCGCGGGAGTTTACATGGCAGACAGTGACATTAAACTGTCCTTTAGACTCCCGGATGTGTGCAGTGTTTTTCAGGCCGAGATCTTCGCTGTCCTCAGAGCAGCTGAGCGTTTTCGCGACTTGGCTGCTGTGGGGGATGGTGTGGTCTTTTACTTGGACAGTCAGGCGGCTATTAAGGCGCTGACTGGTCGCCATGTCAGCTCAAGGCTGGTTGCATTGTGCAGCAGGAGTACCCTTGCGTCGCTCCTGGATGATTGTTAAACTGTACTGGGTTCCGTGGCATGCTGGCGTAAGCGGTAACGAGATTGCAGATGAACTGGCAAGAGCGTGCGCGGCTTGTGGTGTAGAACAAGTAAATGCGTCTGTGAAACCACCGTTTGGTTTCTTTGGGGGCTTAATTGATAGCTGGGCCCGTCGTAGAGTGGAGGAGTCGTAGAGGAGCAGAGGAGACTGTAGGGTCTCCAGGCTGTTGTGGCCGCGACCTGACCGCTCTAGAACGGAATGGGTCCTCAATCTGAGGAGGGAATATCTCAGAATTCTGATAGACTTTGTGACTGAGCACTGCGCTCTGGGGGCAAGGATTGAAGGCGAGGATTGGGATTCGGTAAGCTGGCTCCCCTACTTTCTGCCAAGTATGCGGCGATACAGGGGAGCAAGAGACTGAGGAACACATCCTCGGTCACTGCCCGGTTCTTTATGGGCGCAGGATCAGGTTGACATTGCGTCGGCTAGAATATGCGACCGGAGGGCTTTCTATCAGGTCTCAGCTGGCTCCTTAGGTGATGCCTGGTCGTCTTTGGGCATCCGTCTCTTTCTGCATGCCACTTCTGACCCTTTTTATTCTCCTATTTCTTTCTCTGTCCTTCCTCTCTCTATTGTTTATAATTCTTCTCTGCGTTCCTTTTCTTATCTGTTGAAATGTTCTTTCCACAATGGTCTCTGGTTGGGGCACTTCGGAACCGCCTTTCTTACCTACCTACCTACTTACCTTGCGAAAAATCTATATTTTTATTTGTTTTTTTTTCAAATTTGAAAATTACTTTGTCGAAATTCTACTGTAATAGACCAAAAATATTTAGATTTTTAAATTAATTAAAAATAAAAATAATACTAACAGAACAAACATTTCTATTAAATAGTGGCCATGTCTTTTCACCAAATATTTTACAAATGTAACAGTAGCTTTACTCTTTGCAAAGACTGATTTTCACGTAGCTTCGAAATCTGCCGCTTAAACCAATTTATAAGAGTTTTAATAAAAAATAAAATAGGCATATTTATACAAGTTTACATTCAGCATTTTTAAAAGATAAAATAATAGCTTTCAATTTGTTGTAATTCCAATTAAAATTAATTAATGGGTATAGCAATATATCTATGGAAAATTAATGTAAAATACTTGGGACCTCAAAAATCAGCTCTCTACAACCAAAGTTCGTTATAACAGGTGTTTGTCATAACCTTGTTTGACTGTGTATAAAAACCAAATTCCCTAAATCATACAAAAATTCCGAATCTTCTGCCTTTAGAAGTCTGCACCTAAACCAAACACAAAATTTAAGTTTGTAATTACATAATAGTTTGTATGTATATTGCTTTTTATTGAATTAATATTTGTTAGACTTTAATTTTATCAAGCACATACAGTTTGTAGTCTTTTCAAAGCAGAAAAAAAGTGAAAATCATATTTTTATTTAAGAATTCCAATATTTTTTTATTTTTTTATTTTCTATACCCATTACAGTAACGTAGCCGGGACGTGTCAGCTGATACGATAACTAAATGGGATGAGTTCTATGTTTACACTTGTATGTCAACGCAAATTCTTTGTTTACAATTTTATGTCAGCTGATGTTGTGTGTGAAGTAAAAATGTTGAAAAATTCTGCTGAAAATAGAAACACCACGTCTACGTTACGTTCGTTACAAAACAACTAACCATTTGTATGTATTCTACATTATCGTATCAGCTGACACATCCCGTCTATGATACTTCTAGACTAATTGGGCCTTTAAGGACTTTGAGACATCATAACTTTTAAAATACACTCACACTTTACAACGCTAATAACAAAAAAGATCTTTGCTGTAAAATAAGTGTTTTCAAAAACAATAAATTATTGGAATTTCTCGGAATTTGGGTCTTCTATGAAAAAAAAAATTTTTAATGTTATCTTATATAAAAGACGTCATATATTATGTTTAGCAACACAAAATTAGACAAACTATCACTATCACTTTAAATTTTAAAATTACAAGATTCAAATAGACGAGACTTAACGTAACACCATAGTCATTACATAAGCACATTTATTACCATCGATTATTGTATATAATCATATACAACTGTATGAGTTTGTTTAATGAAAACACGTTTATCTAGCAATCAGTTGATTATAGTTATGGCAGTAAACCAATATGCAGTTGGTATCTACGATTAAGGTTCAATTAGACATGACTTAACGTAATGACATAGCCATAACAAAAGCACAGTAATTTTTGAATCGTTCCGTTTTTATTTGATAAAATTTTAATAAGCGATTAGTTGTTTATGGTTACGGCGATAAAAAGAAATTCAATTGATATATATGGTTATGGTTATGGCGTTATGGTATATCACCACTTATTTATAAGGTTGGTTGCTAATTACAGTTATGGCTATGACGGTACATTAAGTCACATCTAATTAAACAAACATGGTTGTTACTAATCAAGTACAGTGCTGCCTATAACGTTGGTTTCGAAAAGCTATTTACGATTATGGCTATAGCGTTATGTGAAGCCATATCGAATTGAATCTTAATCTTGTGCAGACTCATAATAAAACTGAAAAAAATTCCCAATTTAGGGATAAATCCGATATATTGGCATCACTGGCAATGGAAATGGAATGAAGTAAAAAAAGCAACAATCACAATAAAAGCGAAAAGAATTCGTCATGCGGCGTTATTTAAGATTGGCTGGTTGTTTCATTACGCCACAGAATGCGTTTGTGCCAGCACATGGTATGAAACAGCGCGGAATAGGAGAAAAATGTTTGTTCTTTTTTTACTTTAGGAGCAAACGAACTGAAGCTACATTGTGTGTAAATGTTACGCTGCACACAATAGTTATCAAGTGCGCTTACGCATTACATACATACATATGTATATGATTTTTCATTTTTTCACTACTTAAACGAATATTGTTATATTATTTACTTTCAATTAACATACAAATCATAACAAAAAATACTCTTCTCTATGATGATAAATTATAAAAGCAAAAAATATTTTTATACAATATGTAATAAAATTAGTACAAATTTTATTTTACACTACACACTGATTGAGATGAAGTTAAAAATAAAAATATATGTAAATAAGTACATATGTATATACATTATAGTAAAATGGAAAAAACTTACCAACTGGCGTCGCTGCGTTGCCTTTTGTTGTTTTCCTGGCGATTCCGTTGATTCGGACATCGCCACAGCTTAAAATTTACTTTTTTCCTTCTTTCTGCTTCTGTTACGTTTTAAGTACTTGTGTTATTATAGAGAGAAGTTTAACTTGTTTCTTGTTTTTTTTTTTTATTTTAACTCTATACACCTATATTTTAATATGTATGTAAGTTTGTATATATGTGTGTATGTTTCGTTTTATCAAAATCACAATGTATTGTTTTAAGTTTTTAATTCATAAAATATGTTTATGTGCCTGTTGTTACTCGATTGTTATCTATAGCCGTATTTTTGTTTTTAATTTGTGGCTATGATTGTAATGGATGTAAATTAAGAAAACTTTTATTTTATTATTGGTTTTCAATCTTTTTTCTTTTTTTTTAATTTTCCATATTATTTATTAATCATTTTAAAAAGGTGTAAAAACGTAGTTCCCACAAATATTGCACAGCAAATCACTGACTGATTTAATTTTTTAATTTTTTTTTTTTACAATTTCAATTATTAATTAATAGAAAAAATAGTGACGTTTAAAATATTATCGCAGGTCGGTTAATAAGTTGATTTTATTTTTTCTTTCTTTTTTGACTACAAATATAGTTACGGCCCGAATACAGAACAAAAAATATCGTTAGCGTAGATATAGCAGCACAGTGTTCCCAATACAATCCATATAACCAAATAGTACATACTCAACGAAGCGTCTAAATAAACTGAGTTGAATTGCCGTTGGTGTATAAAATGTGTTTTATCATCACTGTAATGCTCTGTTTCGTTTCTCAAAATGTTCCCCTTAAAAAACAAACACACACATATACGCAATAAAAGGTTTAGCAACAAGGAGGACTAAGGCTTTTTTCTATATCTATGATTCCCTAACAGTGTTGTCGTTTTTAGTGCCTTTAGTTGATAGATGTGTAATTTAATTTTTTGCTTCGTTATTATGTATTTGATCCATACCGTTAAAAATAGTGTATAGTAAGCTCGGGATAACATCAACTTTTAAAATCGTGGGTGATAATGTTTGTCGTTTATGAATGTGCAAATTTAAGATCAAAATATTCAGTCTGGCCAACAAAATCGAACGTTATCGTTTAAAACGCCAAACAGCTGATTTGCGACACACCAATACCATCCAGTCGAAAGAAAATAAATGTGAACTGTATGCCTTTTTGTCAGAATGTGTTTTCGCCCAAACATTCAGATAAACATACCCAATTCTATTTAGAAAAAGTCAGAGTCGTCGTTATGATGGAAAAAAAGATAACAGGTTTTTTATATTTCTGCCTGGAAATCAAGCATTAGGAATTTTCTTTGCCAAAACACAAATTTTTCGTTTAAGCGTTAATGAAGAAATTAATAATTCATACTGTCCTTAGTATATTATTAGAAAAAAGAACAAGAAATAGTTATAAATACCATTTTATAATGCTTGTTATTGGTTGTATGGGCAGATGTATCATAAATTTACAAACTCCGAGTCCTTTTTGTAATAAATAAAAATAAAAAAAAAACTAGAATGTATTACTGACTGTAATTTCTACCTACGAATTGGAAGTGAGTCGGTGAGAAAAAATAATAACATAGACAACATAGTCTTTCATAAATCGAGTCAGGTTATTGCCTCTAATATTCTTTGGATTGGTAGAGCATCCTTTCCTTCCACTCGAAAAAATAAAGCTCTTAACCAGAAGCCCATCGAAAAACATCCAACTGTCACTATAGGTCCATATAACATAGAGGTGCTCAGGAATATGAAATAATATCGAAGGATATGAAATAATATCGAACATTGACGTAACTGCTAAAATCAAGAGTAGAATTGTGCTGGCCAGTAGATGTTTAAGTGGCCTCTGAAATCTCGTTTTTGACCGAATATGCTGATCGAAACTTAAGCAACTTTCAATACTTTGTGTAATAACCTTTGTTTTTTATGGCCTCTACATACCGTTTTGGCAGCTACTCAAGGAGTTAATTTAGTTTTTGTTGTTGTGTTACATGGTAGAGAATGGAATTAATGTTTTGTTATTATAGTTATAATTTAAGTGCCTAAGATAATAAGAATGAAATGTTTTACTTTGAATAAATCTATTAACTAGTAATATAAGAGACCTTGATTACCTCGATAAGAAAAGTTGCTTAGGTTCCGTACAGTACTGTATGTACATATATTTAAAAATGCAATGATCAAGCGTCTATTATTTTTTATTAACTGTTGTCAAGAAAGTGAAATGCATATTTCAGTTATATTTAAAAAGCTTAGTTGTTTCAAAATTATTTTTTTTTTTTTTCTTCACCTTTCACCCATAAAGTTTACGCGAACTAAATACGTTTTATAAAATTCTTTGAAAACCAATTTTTTAGTAAAGATTATTTCAGTTTCGTTTCCCAAAATGTTCCACCCATTAATTTAACAACACTGTTTATTTTGTTTATTTCGTCGTTCTCGTCGTTGTCTAGTTGGCTACATACATATACTATATTCTATATTTGATATTATTTCACAGGTCAACGAGAATATGTTAGCTTCAGTTTAGTATGTTTGAAGCAATGGTGCAATGTGTATCTGCTGCTAATGGAAGAGAGGGAGGTAATAAAAGGGGCTCGCATGTGTATTAGTATGTTTGATAAATAAAACTGAAAACGAAATTTATTTAAACGACTATTATGACGATACTTTTATTTGCATTTGTTTTTTTTTCTTGGCACATTCTTTTAAGAATAACATGCTGCATATCATTATAATCGTTTTTAAACCGTTTTTCTCCAAGGAAAAACCTAAATGCTTGTTATTAGTTTTCACATAGAATTCAAATATGTCATGAAAACTAGTAAGAATTTTTACTTTAGTATAGTTTTTTTTTTCTTTTTTTGAATTGGTCAGTTTTATTTTTTATTTTTACTGTTTTACTAATAGGTATAATTGTTAGTCATATACACACACACCTTTGCTTACAATTTTAATTTTCTATATCCGATAAACACAATTTATGGATAATTATAATACAATATTAACCACCACTAAAATACTTTTAAAAAACAATATTATTCTGGAAAAGAAAAAAGTTTAAAATATTTTACATTTTTAATTAAAGTTTATTATTATTGTTGTATTTTTTGTTTTTGTTCTACACTTGTCCGTATGTAGGCATGGTATATATGTATGTACAACCAATATATAATATTCTTTTGTTTTTGTTGTAAGCCAACAAAAAACATTCACAGTCATTTACTCACTCTCTCACTGGTGCTAACTCACTCACAGTGATGATGTTGATGACGATGATGACGAGATTTTCATTTTTCTTTAAACCTCCTCACGTACATGTATGCATGTATATACATACATATGCGTATAATTACACTATATGTAAATTCACTTTATTTTTGTTATTTTTTATATAGACAAAAAGTGCTACCCTCTTTCCTCACACATAAAGCGGAGTAGCTTGGTTAGTTTGTCTTAAAGTACTAAAATTGATTTTCTATGAGATTTGAACAAAAGTAGCACTTAATTTGTAATAAATAAAATGTGTAATTTCTTTTTTTTTACCAAAAAATTATATTTCCAATGCATACGAATGTATAATAAAGATTTTCCGCTATTCAATCACACATACTTGTGGAAATGGTCTTTTAATTTTCTTGATTGACGGCGTTGAAAACCTTTTCTTTAAATGCGTGACTTTTTTTGCACAAAATATGAAAAATTTATTAATTTGCTCGTTATTATATTGATACGACAAATTTGAACCACAAGAAAATAAAATAAAATTCACTTTTATATTTACACCGTTTACACGTCCACACCTTTCAATGGCAATGCCATGAATGAAAATGAAATGGTTTTGAGTGTAAAAAGCCAGCACAAAATTTGAGTGATTTTTTTTAAACGTGAAACATTTTAAATGAGGAACAATTTGATATGAAACTTTGACAGTCTTAGAAAATGCAAAGCTGCCAGAGGCGTGAGATAGATAAGATTATCAAAAACATTTGAACAAATATTTAGACACTTGTATGATAAGAAGCTTTAAAAATATCCACTAAATTTTTTGACCTTTTTTTAGTAAAAGAGTGACTTAGTAATTTTGTAACAAATTCCTTCTCGAACGATAAAGAGAAAATTAAGATAAAGAAAAATTTTAAAAAATGTCACAGTTTTCAAAAAATATTCATTGAAATAAACCTGAACCTAATACTAAACCTATTGATACGGTATGTATACCAATTCCTAGCATAGCGGGTCAAATGACCCGTGTAAGCACTGAAAAATATATTTAAAGTATTTTAATATAAAAATTGTAAAGGTAAGGAATTCTGACAAAAAACTCAAGGCAGGTCATGGTAGATTTAGTGTTAAATATGTTCGCCATGGATTACTTTCTACATTATAGAAACTTATTTTGCTTAAGGTTTTTTGCAAAACGTTTATTCTGCCAGCATGGTATTGATATCTCAATCAATATTGTCCATACTGGTTGAATTACTAAACATATCAGAAAATTTATATTCATACTCATGAATGCAGTGTGAAAAAAAGGTCTGACAAAAATGCCTTTGTTATTATATTTTTCTTCCTTATTTCCCTAAATATATTTTGGATAAATAAAACAAATTGAACTTAAGCAAATTTTATTTTCAATCAATTGTTTATTTTGTCTTACATATTTTTTCGTTAATAATGTTAGCTTAAGCAATTAAGAAGCGGAATCAATAATGACACCCATTATCTTTTTTTGGAAGAATTAATATGAACCAAAAATTTTCTTCAATATGATTTGATTTCAAACAACATTAGGTTTCTTATTTGCTAAGAGGAGTACCACAAATTTGTTATGAAAACTATTGTTTATTTTTAAATAAAAAATTATATATATAAACTTAATCACTTTTAGCTGTTATACAAAATATCTTAGAAATTAACATGGCTTAATTATAAAAATTATTAGTATTACCATTCTTCTCAATCAAAAAAATCACATCATTATTCAATATTAGACTGTGTTAAGCAATATAAAAATCAATCACTTGAAACACAAGACTGCATATAGAAATTATTACGCATAAAAAATTATGTTACTGACATATTTGTTTTGAGACATTATGCAACCAAGACTTAAAATTACATGTATGTATGATTTTGTAATATGATAATGAACAATATAGTGTAGTATAGACACTACAAGTCTTCGTCCATACTATCTGCTTTGACGTTATTAAAATCCAAACAGCAGGTATTATTATTATCGATAAAATCATCTATATCATCTGGTTGTTCTGGTGGTAAATCTACGTCTGGTATTGTATAATCCTCAATAGATTCGCAGTTGCTGTCATTCGCATTTTTCTTATTCTTTTCATCGGCGCTCGTATTATTCTGCGTAATTATATGTAACAGAGGGGGTGGTGGTTGCCACAAAACCAGTGCTGTGCATGGTTTTTGTATACGATTCAATAATGCCTCGGGTAAATAAGAAACTTTTTTCTTTTGTTCGTCACAAAATTTCGTCAATTCTTCGCATATTGTAATACGATTGGCATTACGCAATTTTTCTTCTAGTTCTTTGGCAGTTACTTGATAGTCTTCATAGGTTAAATTGGAGAAACATTTACCACTTGTTGTAGGAAACTCACTATCGGTACCATATGCATTTCCGGTATTGTGCTGTATGTAATCGCTAGATATGTGTAAACCATTGAAATGGGCGGTAATTTTTTCTTCTGATATAAATTGCTTAACAGGTCTGAAAAAATAAAAATACAAATTTAGTTGTAATTTTGTTTTTAATCGAAAATACAGTTTTTCAAATAATTGCTTTCAAAGTAGCAAAAAATTAAAATTACAGTGAGTGTCAAATGAAAGTAAACACCTTTATTCTCAAAAATTTAGTTCATATTTCAGTCTTTTAAAATACAATGTATATAAACATATTATATTTGTTAAGACTGTATTTACGGCTCTACAAAATCTATAAAATATAACAACAAAATTCTTACAGCAACTAAGGTTATACAACAAAAGGAAAGAAACTTTATTCTATTTTTTACGCATCAAATTAAATACAAGCTACAAACTTATACGATAAGAAAGAATAGAGTAGAATTATCTGGGAAGTGATACTATAGAGTAGAACAAGAAACTGTTTTTGAAATTTTGAAAGTACCTCAAAAATCATGAGCTACGGGTAAAAACCAGTTTTTCGTATCTTCAAGCACTTATAAGTTAATAACTTAGCTAAATATTAACTGATTTTGTAATTTTTTATAAATTTTGTAGAGCCGTAAATAGTCTTAAAAAATATATGTTTATATTAATTGTTTTTAAAAGACCGAAATATGAACTAAATTTTTAAGAATGTGGGAGTTTACTTTCATTTGTCGCTCACAGTATAATTATTTATTACATTTTTTTGATTAAAAATTAACATTCATACTAAAATCATGTTGTTATTGGCCCCATTTCATCTTTTTATGATTTTTTAAAACTGAAATGACGATCCTTTAATTTTTTTTATGAAAATTACAATTTTCTCCGTATTTTGTTTGATAGCGCTGGCCACAGCTTTTATTGACATGATCTACAAAAATATAATGCTCCAAAAATTAGTGAAAACTTTGGAAGTGGCATTGACGTGATACGGAGTGCTTTTAATTAATTTGGAAGCTAAAGTTATGCTTTATAACGACAAAAATGAAATCAAAAATATACATACATTGAAATGCTGGAGGATTTTTTAGTTGACTATCTTGAGGAAAATATGGGAAATGAATATATATTTCAACAAGATAATGACAGTTTTTACGTCTCCAAAGCAACAAAGAACTTTTTCTTTGGCCAGCTACATAGATCCAATAGGGAAATGTTATTAAGAGCAGTTTATGCTAATAGTAAACAATACGACGGTTTCGGAGTTGAAAATTGTAATATATCAAGTTTGGCTGAATATTAATATATTTAATCTAAGGAACCTTAGAGAATCCAAGTCATATGGAATACTTATGTCTACAACTAATAAAGCTGGAATTAGATTTATTTTTTTCATGTTCAGTTGAAACAAAACAAATTTTTCAATCTTTTGGTTATTCTTATTATTCAGTTAGTTTATATTTTTGTTTTTACTTACAATGTGGCTGCCGCATTAAATTCCGATTTTCTTTTCTGATGTAAGAGTGCTCTTCGCATTTCATTGTTTTTGTATGGTGCATGAGCCGTAAATTCCATTACATTTCCGGTATGACCTGATTTAGTAATTTTCCAAGGCATTGATTCCATACTCCAATTGGCTGTTGGTGTTGGCATAATATGAGCTAAAGTTGTTGTCTGCTGTAGCATAGGACTGCTTAACGAAGGTAAAAATATTTGCTGTTGCTCTTGGAGTGGTACAGCATGCTCAACCGTGGCGAACTGCCTATATTAATTGCCCATTATTAATTCAAGGCTTAGAGATATTAATTACGTGATAACTTACGGTACATCCATTGTTTATTCAATAATAACTTTTAGTTTTAGTTCCGTAAATTATAATAATTTGTCTGAAAATTTTATTTATTCTCCTTCTTGTTTTTTCACAAGTTTGTTTTTTGACAATCTGTCATTTATGTTTTTCCATCTGCTGGAATGTGCTAGAAAACAAAATTGAATATGGCGATGTTGCCATATGATTGAATGAATATAAGAGTAAACGATTCGTCGATAAGACAGTTTATTAGAAACCATAAAGATGCAGGTACATAAAACGCGTTAGTCGTTTAGCGCGTTTGGTATTTTAATAAAGGTAGTAGTAAATAATACGCGTTAGTGCTCGCGTGAGCTCTAGACTTATGTCAAAAAAAGTTAAACTAGTGTATTTGCATAGAACGAGTTACATTAAAACATTTTGATGCGTTGGCTCCAGGAAGTTGGTTAACTTTCAGCTTTTTAACGCGTTGTGTTTTTTAACAGCTATCAGCTGACAATAGAAAAATAAACAAACGAGTATGAATCATTTTTAATGTACTAATAGGAAAACAATTTTTTATGTGCGCTAAAGCACGATAGTTGACGACGAATTAACGCGTGTTATGTACTTCTACCTTAAAGACGGCAAGTTACACACAACGTTTTAGAGGCGACACTTGAATCAACTAATTGCCTAATTTTATTTGGTTTATATTATTTTTTAAGAATAGAGAGGGAAATATATTTCATTCAAGTTTTTTTTTTTTGGTTTCATTAAATTAATTTCGTTCTTTACAACAATTTAACATATCACAAGAAATGCAAGCCAGCTTTTCAATTGTCAACTCCTCTAAAGGTTGACAGTTAGGCAACTTTTTCGCGTTAGAGGAGTTGCACAATTTGCTTATAACTTGTTTTATGGAAATACACTACTTCAACTTTTTTTGACAAAAGCCTGCAACGCACAACGTTTATAACGCGAGTTATGTAATTTTATCTTAATTTTTTTATTTTTAAAAATCAATTCGAATTTGAAAAATTGAAATAATTCTGAATATATTTATATTTAACAACAATTAGAGAACATTTTCGCCAAACTTGACTAAGTGCACACAAGAGTTTGTTGACCATTTTTTGGCAGCTGGATTGAATTTTTACGGATTTTAAATGACTATTTTTATATTTTGTGCAAGAACAAAGATAACATTATCTGATATTTCATTAACACAGTCGCGTTCGACTAAGCAAAAACAGAAAATTACAGCAATTATTTTTTACTTAAGCGGGTTTTTGAATAATAAAAAACAATTTCGTTCAAATGAGCTGAGCACTTTTTCTAATAAGCAGATAGTAACATATAGTAATAAAAGTAAAATAAATTTTGAATTTTTGTCTGTACTTTCTAATACAATAAATTTGTTTTTTAAACATTTCTCAAATTTGCATGTAGTGTGAATGAAATGAGCTAGTGCTCTATTTTATATCGTCGCCGGTGATAAAGTTGTTTTTCTTTTAGGTGTGCTTTGTTTAATATAATTTTTTTGTGACTTTACAAAGTCTTCTTAAGATATTTTAAGAATTTGAAGGCTAGATTCAATAAATTCTTATATAAATTAAATGTAAATAATCATATTTGCAAAAAGAGAAGAAAAAACATCAATATTATTCTAGAATTTGCTTTGTTGTTATAAAATGAATCCTTCACATGCACACAGTTTTAATCGATACAGAATCTGTAATTTGAAATTTCACTTCGCTGAATATAAAAGCAATGGCATATTTGAATTCGCACTTAAAACGGTTGTAAAACTCAAACAGAAAAGTTATAAAAAAAGCTATTAAAAATAAGTATTTTACATAGAAAAAAGTTAATTTTAAACAAAATAAAACGAAAGTATTAATTAATTAAAACTACAAATAATTATCTTAAAAGTGCAAAAAGAAAAAAAACAAAATGCGTTTCATTACAAAGTAAGTATTATGCACTATTTAATACTCAAGCAATTAAAGAATCTTATCATTTACATGTTTTTGTAAGAAAAACATGTTTATTAATAAAATGTGTAAAATATACTATAAAATACAATTTTCGTTAATGTTATGGCTCATCGGTCTTCGACGTTATTGATTTTGAATTGTTTTTTACGATTAGTAGCATTTAAATCAGCATCTGTATATATGTGCTATAACCGACGTCAATAGGATTTACGTTATATGCTTGTTTGTTGTTTCCGAGAGGCTTGTATTAATTAAGACCCCCTTGATAGTTAATTTTTCCTTATCACTTCTTTGCATTTTTTGACGTACGTATGCAGTTTTCGCAAATTGATGTAAATATTTCATCACCTTATTTAATTTCCCTTATTTAAACATGTGGAAGAATTTGTGAATTATTAAATAATATTGATAAACTTTTATAACCAGGCCAGACTCTTTCATTACAGATTTCAATTGTATTTGGAAGCGTTATTCATTAACAAAAAATAATACAAATAAATTGTAAACCCTCAGTGTAAACAAATGAAATGAAGATAATAACATTGGTTCATGTATTTTTTTTTTTTTTAATTTTATTAGGTTTTTACTTCACCGCATTTTTAAAACAAAAACAGTTCTACATTAAGTCTTATTTAAAAGTTAATTTTGGAATAATTTTAAATTAATTCAGGATTTTCTGGATATGAAAGAAATCGCCAAATCATTGATCTATACGATACTTATTATGAACTCTGGCTCGACATTTTTAAAATAAAATAATTACAATATTAACATTTTTTAAATACGGAATTTATCTGATAAACTCACCTAAATAACTAATTCTCTCTGTGTATCTTGGAGCATATGATCATACATGTATGTATATATTTAGCTTTTGTTTTTGCTTTTTTATACACCCATTTGCATTTGTATAAATGTATATACGTTTACATATATATACATATGTACATATATAAGCATATATATGGATAAATTAAATTTTTGTTCCACACACCAACTAAACACAACACGCTTTCAATATAAAACGTGAATTAAATTTGTTTTAACGTTGTAACAAAGAGCACGTTGTTCGTTATCTAGTGTGTGATAAAAAAGCAAATAATTTTAAAATTCTTTTTTTTTTTGTTTCTCATAAAGAAATAATTACTCAATTTTAAAAAAGGTAAACTTATTTTTAATAAATTTATTTACATAAAATTTATCAAATAGTGAATATAACTAAATAAAATAGTGGTAATTATTGTAAACAAACTTTTCAATTTATTTGTTATTGTTTACTTATATAAACTTTATTATCCACAGTTAATGAAAAATACGTTCCGTAGATTCAATATTGGATATCTTGTTGTTGTTTTTAGTTCTTATTTAAAAAGTGCATGACTGGTTGATTTACTTGCCTACCTACTCTTCAGGAGGAGAATAGTTTACCTTTTAGTATTAAATATAAAATAATAGTGCGTGTATCGTTTCGTTAAGCTACATACATACTTACATACATATATATCGGCAATTTTTCATAAACTCGGCATGTATTCAATGCGTTGCCTGCGCCGCCTTAAACTTCAGAATTATGGTTCGAGTTTAATTCAAGTGGAGCAACAGTCTTTTGTAAGGCAAAGTTATTTGAACAAGTGCAGGTTTGTAAAATAATGGTAAAAATCATTCAAGTAGTTGCTGTTCTTTATTTGTTAAGAATCCAACATGAGGCTTTTTAATTTTCGGTCTCTGACTCTTATTGTTTTCTATTCACAGTGTTGCCAAATGAATATTTGTTTTATATTTTTAACGCTTAAACGTAACATTTGGAAAGTACAGTGGGTTCTCTTTAATATAAACTGGACTGCCAGAATATTTGGGTGCTAAAAGAGGTCTGTCACAAAATTCAAATCCAATCGAAAGTGGTATTATATAATTCGCTTAAACAGAAAACAAAAATTTTATATAAAATTAAACTACTAATAATTTTGAAGAAATGTAACTATTTAACTTTTATAAACACCAAATAAGCGTATGATGGCATTTTAGTTACATTACACATCCAACTTAAACACAAGGGTGTTATAAACGTTGTGCGTTGCAGGCTTCTCTCAAAAAAGTTGAAATAGTGTATTTTCATAAAGCAAGTTACAAGCAAAGAGCAACGCTTCTAATGCGATAAAGTTGGCCATCTTTAAACTTTTAGAGGCTTTAACAGTTGAAAAGCTGACTTGCTTCTTGTGTTAAACTGTTGTAAAGAACTAAATTAATTTAATGAAGCAAAAAGACATGAATAAGATTTTTAGCATGTATTAAATTGTCTTAAAAAACTTAATTAATTCAATGAATTAAAAAAACATTAAATATAATTCCCTCTCTATTTTTCCATAAAAAATAATATAAGCAAACTAAAATTAAACAATTAGCTGATTCAAGCGTCATCTCTAAAGCGTGTTGTATAATTTGCTATTCTTAAAGCGCTGAAATTTACAAGTACCAAACGCGCTAAACGCTACTGGTAGTTATGTACAGTTAGTGTCATTAATATTCGGTTTTATTAAAGAGATATGTTTAACTGATTCGTCTTAAGCTAAATGTATATCTTTTTCAACATTTTTTTCTTTTCAGTAATAGTTTATTTAGACACTTGAAAGTTCACATTTGTATTTAGAAAAAAAGAATAACAATATAACAAACAAAAAAACTAAATTAATTCAGGTGGCATAAAATATTGCGCGTCAATAATATTCGGTTTTCTTTGAAAAGTAACAAATAATACATTAGAAAAATGGTTTTATATAAAATTCAGCATTTTGTTGGATAACCCTTTTGTTTTATAAGTGTACTTAGACGGTTTGACATGATTTTTACTATTTTAGCTGTATAAGCTGCAGGAATATGATACCATTCTTCTTGAAGTCGCAATTTCAAGTCTTCAATGGATGTTATTTTGTAGTTGCGGATTCGCCGGTCCAGCTCATCCCATAAACTCTCAATCGGATTGAGGTCTCGGGATTGTGCAGGTGGATGGATAACTTTAGGACAGTTATAGAGCAACCATTCTTGAATTAAACGCGACTTGTGCTTTGGGTCGTTATCTTGGTAGAATTTAGTAGAATCTAAAACGCCCAGCTTATTTGCAATTTCTTTCAAATTTTGACGGAGGATATTCAAATATGATTCCTTATTCATAATTCCACTGATAAAAACTAATTTTCCCGTCCCTTTAGCTCCCATACAACCCCACACCATAACATGTCCATTCCCATGTTTTACGGTTGGTTTTAAATTTTGTGGTTGTAGCTCCTCATTTGGCATCCGCCACACCATTACACGCCTATCGGATCCAAATACGTTATACTTGCTCTCGTCCGCAAATATAACGTCATCCCACCAAGTTTCAGGCTTCTTAATGTACTCCCTGGCAAAACTCAAACGGGATTTTCGGTTGCGTAAATTAACCAATGGCCATGAAAACCTTTTTTTCTTATGGTTCTTCGTATAGTAGATACAGATATTTTCTTTTTAAACTCATTGAGCACCTCTGTGACTAATTTGAGAGCACTTAAGCGTGGGTTAGATTTCATTTTTCGCACAATTGAACTTTCTTCCCGCTCGGTCAATTTTTTTGGCTGACCTGACCTGCCTGCTGTGTATTCTTCCTTCATTTTTGTGCCTTCTGACAATGTCCCCAACTGTATTTGGTTTCATATTCAGAATTTCAGCAATCTCTTTGTACTTTTTACCTTTTTCATAAAATAACAAGTTTCGCTGTTCTAAAGGAGTGATTTTTCCTTTGCGCCCCATTTGTATAATTTGCAGTGAAGTAGAATTTTGGACAGACAAGAAAGGAGGTGTTATGCACTTTTATTAAAACGTATCTCTATATTGCTGGAAAAGTAGCTGAATAACATGTTTTTTTTGCAAATAGCATATAAATAGGGGAAAAACCGAATATTAATGGCGCTTAGTAAACAGGGTTAACAAACTTTGATCGATTCATCACGGTTGAAGGGTTACCATAGAGCCATTTTTTCCATATATTTGAATACTCATACTGACAACATATATTTAAGCTTTTGCTATTCTTCTGATTACCTATCCATTTCGCTAATGCCAGGGTGTTATTATCGATAAACTTAAAAACCGAATATTAATGACACTAACTGTACCTTCATCTTAATGGCTGTATGTCTACCTATAAATTTAGATTTGCAAAATATATACCAGGATACCATACTTTTCTTTGTGTGTTTTTCTAACAATCCAAAAAAAGCTTTTCTATGAATTGGGTACCTCTTTAAATATTTTTTCTTTTTTCCGATTGATTTTAAGTATGCATACGAATTTATGAAATTTATTTGAACTAATATCTAGCGCTTTTTGTGTACAATTTACTTTTTATTTCTAAAAACTAGCAACACTACTTATTTAAAAATTTTGTTAATATCGTTGTCCTTTTCTAACAAAAATGCAGTATATTGTAAAATAAAAAAAGCTATTTTTTCAGTGATCAGTCAGTCTACTCTTAGAACTTGTTTCTTGTTGAAATCGCAAAATAATGACGTAACGAAATATAAAAGCTTAATTGACGCTTTTTTCACAAACGACATAAAGCTTTGAAATAATTTTACTTTGGGAAATATCTTTATTGCTTATTTGTCTTTTATTCGGTGTGGTCGGTTTTTTCCGTCTAATGTTTCCTTATCGTAATATAGTTATATTTTTAAGTGTGAAAAGTTGAAAAACGAAAATTAAAATATACATGCATAAATTGAAATAAAATATATAAACAAACAAAACAAAAAAAAAGTAGAAGAATTGCACATTTTTACCCAGTTGACTCATTTAATAATCGTATTATCGTCGCTCTGCGCCCGTTTTCCCCCACACGTTGCAGCAACATTAGTCAATGTATCATTGTATGCGTAAACTGCGGGGAAGAACCACATTTCGAATTTCAACGAATTCAAAAATACAATGATAAGCAGCAGCTACGAAATCAACTGAATTCATTTTGTAGTTGTGTTGTTTCACACACAATTTCAACAGGAGACTGTTTTGCGAAGTCTCATTGAGCTAACAAACGTTGTTAAGTAACGTTAATTACGCAGTAATCAAGAAACTATCATATAGAGAAAAATATTTCAAATCAAGACAGCAAGCAAAATCGACGCTTTAGAAATTAACAACCCTGTTTACAAACGTAATAGAGAAAGATAGAGAAAAAAAATCATGGAAAACATGATGCCATACTTGAACAACATACAGAACACAAATGACAAGGATTTTCTCGATATGGATACACTCGAACACATACGTAGCGTTAGTGAATGTTCTGTAGGTGGCACTAGTGGTTATAATAGTACAACATCTCCTGGGCCAGGAAATTCTCCAATTTCTACGGGCTATTCTCCAGTACAATCACCTGATTCAGCATTACAAACTGAATTTTCTAATTTGGCTATACCAAAACTCTCACCATATCAATATTCACCACAATATACACAATTACAGAACGTGTCATTATTAAACAGCAATCAGCAGCAATCTATTTTGCACCAACCACCAACAGATATGATAAACTCTTTGTCAAACTTTAACTTTGGAAACCCCTTAAATTGTCAGCAATTTTCCCAATCAACAGTAGTTGTAAACAAGGGTATTAAAGATGAATATGAAGCCACATTACATATTACCGAACAGCCAGTGGAAAAATTTCGTTTTCGATACAAATCTGAAATGCACGGAACACATGGATCCTTGAATGGTACTAAATCAAATCGTACTTCAAAGACCTTCCCAGAAGTAGAGCTTCGCAATTATAAAGGTCCAGCCATTATACGTTGTAGTCTTTTTCAGACGAATTTAGACAGTCCACATTCTCATCAGTTAGTTATACGTAAAGAAGACCACGATATATGTGATCCACATGAGCTAAAAGTTTCCCAAGAAGATGGCTATTTTGCAGAATTTAAAAACATGGGCATAATTCATACGGCCAAGAAATTTATTGTTGAAGAGTTATTAAAAAAGAAGCGCAAACGCTTGTATTTTGAATTAGGACGTGAACTGACACCGAAAGAAAAACAGGATCTGATGAAGCAGACAGAGAAAGAAGCAAAGGATATGAACTTAAATCAGGTAACAACATATTACGTGTGTAATTTGATATTATAATGGCTCAGATTCCTTGTCATTGATTTGTGTAGTAAGAAATTAATGGTGAGCAGTTTTATTAAAAATCATGAATATTGCATCCACTTTAACATAAAATTTGTTATATTGTTATATACAATATAATGGCATGAACTAATGTTTTCATAAAGTTGCACAAGAAAATGCTGAATTGATTCGTTTATATGGGCCGAGAAAATTTTGTACTTCTCTTCAAATGACTACGACTATTGTTTATATTTATTATAGCACATGAAGCATACAGATTGTAGATTTTTTTATTCAATTCGATTCGAAGCAAAAAAGATGTACATACATAGGTAGTTAGTTTTTAATACAAATTCATACAGAAACTATATGACCATAACAGGCTTTTTGCACAAAGTTAACCGACTAGGAGTTCTTCAGCCATTTTAATATCTTAATTCGTAAAAAGAGAAACGATTTCTTATTAAAAATACATCATAAAACTTGTAGGTGCGTTTATGTTTTGAAGCATTTCGCCATGAAGACAACAATACTTATACACCAATTGCTGCACCAGTATATTCTACTCCAATTAATAATCGTAAATCGGCACAAACTGGGGAATTGCGTATAACACGCCTTAGCATGGTAACAGGAAATGTAGCTGGCGGCGATGACCTGATACTGTTGGTGGAAAAAGTTAGCAAAAAAAATATTAAAGTTCGCTTTTTTGAAATGGTCGACGATGAGCAAGTGTGGGAAGCATTCGCTTCTTTTCGAGAATCAGATGTTCATCATCAATATGCTATTGTCTGTAGAACACCACCATACAAAGATAAGAATATCGACAAATCCGTAGAAGTGTATATAGAACTTGTAAGACCTTCGGATGATGAACGTAGCTTGCATGTATCTTTTCGCTACAAACCCAGTCCTGCGGTTATTTCTCGTAAACGTAGACGAACATGTTCATCAATGACGTCTAGCTCGTGCAGTAATTCAGGATCCTTAAGTTCTGGCGACATACCCAAAACTGTGCAAGATCAACAATCTCTGGGCCCAATATGCACTTCAGATGACATTAAAAAAATATTAAATGATCCCAACCTGCAGAAGTCAGCTGATATGTCTAATTTGTCAGAATTATTCGCCGCCTTGTCGGAGGATCCGAATACAAACTTTTTAGGCCATACAGAAATAGATGGTGCCAGTCAAAAGAGTGATTTAAAAAAATCGTTTCACTTTAAGAAATCGATGATAAGTAAAAAACAGATGGATCTGGAAGCACAGCAGCGACAAATCAATTCGTACTTACAGCGTATATTAAAAATATATAAAGACACAATTAAATCAACAACACCTAAAAATTCGGTTAAATTTGACAGTGCTGCTGAACAAATTAAAAAAATATTTCATGAACATGCTGAAAAAAACAGGGACTCGCTTATACATGAAATTGTCGCAACAGAAAACAAATTCGCAAGACTCATTTTTGAAAGTTTAGAATATTTTAAATTAAATGATCTGTCAAATAATCTTTTAAACAAATGCTCACAAACTGCATTGCATTATTGCAGTCTCTACAACCAACCAATGTATATAAGGTCTCTTCTGAATTTAGGATGTAACCCAGATATACAAGATAATGAGGGCAATACCGCGCTACATGTTGCTGTACGAGAAAGTCATTTGGAATGTTTAGAAAGTTTCATAAACTCGAAAATTACATTTGATTTAAAAATCAAAAACGATGATGGATTTACACCTTTACATTTAGCTATACGAAATAGCAACCTTAAAATTGTCGACAAATTGATAAAGTATGATGGAACCATTGTTTCAGAACCATATAGTAAGGATGGAAATAGTGCTTTACATATGGCCATCCAACAGCAGAATTTAAAATTAGTTAGTTTAGTATTGGACAATAACCCCCTAATACCAACCATATTATACGCCACTAATACAGCCGGTAATACACCATTGGACTTGGCTAAGTTATTAGTTACAAGTGATGATCAATCACAAAAAATTTTGAGTTTACTGCTCGACTACTACAAAAAACATTCCTTGTGCGAAAAACAATCAAAAATGGATGTCATAACAGGTGGTGACAAAAACGACAAATGTAATATTGTTATAAAAGAAGAAAACTCCTCATCATCTACGGAAGAAGATGAAGATAATTCTAGCAATTTAAGCAGCGCTGAGTTTATTGACCTTAAGAATGCAGCTTCATTAAATATTAAAGAAGAAGAAATTGATATAAAAGCTGAATGTCTAGATGATAACTCATTGACGGTAGACCAGTTAGAAACAGCTCTAAACGACAATAACTTATTTATGCAGTTATGTAGCCAACTTGATGAAAATGACAAATGGAAAAATTTAGGTACTGAAATAAAATGGTGTCCTTTTTATTTAGTAAACGCAGAAGGTTTTTTGAATTCATTAAAAA
Source organism: Wohlfahrtia magnifica (assembly GCA_023159175.1). Classification (NCBI taxonomy): domain Eukaryota; kingdom Metazoa; phylum Arthropoda; class Insecta; order Diptera; family Sarcophagidae; genus Wohlfahrtia; species Wohlfahrtia magnifica. The sequence goes on from JAKWBJ010000228.1 coordinate 8,506,575, forward strand.
GAAATTTAAAAAATATCGATTGTCAACGATTTTCTTCAGCGTTAGAAAGTATCGATAAAAATTTAATTAATTTAATACAAAATCTATAAAATACATTTTAAAATCGAATATGTAATTGAATTTTATTTGCATTATGTATGTGCTGCTTGTAAGTGTAATTTCTTAATTAAAGAAAAAAAAAAAAATAGAAAACTTATAAATTAAAGTTTGTGCTTTAAATAAAATTTGTATTCCTTTCTGAATAATGAAAAGTATATATGTTTTTTATATTCGTACATAGACTTAAGATTGACTATTTAAATTAAATATTAAGTGGATTATGTTACAAAGTATATCTTCATCATTTAATAAATACATATAACTACAGAAATCTTTTTTAATTTTCAACGAAATCGGGGATTTTTCTTATAAATCTTATCAGTTTTTTTTCTTGTATGACCCTATATGCATACATATTATATTAGTATCATCTTGTCAACATATTATTCTTTATAATTTTTGTATTTAATATAAATTGTTTGCATACATATTTATATGTACATATATACAGCTATTTTTTTTACTTCTGCATTTGCACACACTGTATTTTTTTCATTTGTATACATATGTACAATATACAAAAAAATATAGTCTTGAAATGGGGGAATTACCGTGGTTTTTCCCCTTTTAAGTAAAATGCAATTCTCTTAATTATGTGTCACTTAAAAATATTTAATAATCTTTATTCTCGTCTCATTTATTTAAAACCAACAAACGTAATAAAGGCTTCATAGTATACAAAGTTTTTGTAGTGCTGAAAGTCACAAAGCACATGAAGAACATATGTATATACATATAAGATTCTTTTGTAAATTACCCAGTATCTTGTAGTTTATTAACCTTAGCGGGCTACTATATTGGATACATTTGTGTATTAATTTTATTAATACTTGTAATTCTACTCACAAATACGGAAACAAATGAGGTTTTCTTTTTGGGAATCACACGAAAGCTACGTGTTTAAGTAGTAGTTGTATTGTTTTTGAGAAAAGTATTTCATATTAGTAGATGGGCATTTCCGGAAAGCTATCAACCACTGTGCAATATCTAATTAACATTACAATACACTTGAGCAATATTGCAAATGATAAGTAATCTAAAATGTATGAAATTTAATTTGATTTATGTGTATCAACATCAAATTGTAATTATTTAAAAATATTGTTTCTATTTTCGATATGAGCCTGCCTATGCATAAACAAATAGGTATTAGATGCAACATAGTTTCTTAGAACCTTCCAAGCAAATAACTTATACAGCCTGTTTCCAGATGACGAGCGTAGGAAAACGTTCGTCTAACAAGTTGAGTGACTTGTCTATTTATATTTCAAACACTAACAAAAATTGAGTGCTTTATTTGTGTTTTACATATAAACAGACAAGCCATTCAACTTGTTAGATGAACGTTTTCTTTCGCCTGTCATCTGGAAACAGGCTGTTAGTATGTACATACAGTAGTGGAACAAATAATAGGGGCGCAGTTTAACAGTTTCCTAAATTTGTATATTTTTTTTCGTTACTTCTCTTGGGAGCTAATGGCTTCCACAAAACATCTCCATCTAACACGGTTTTCAGCTGTGCCTCTTCCCATGTTAGGTTGTTCTGTCTCAGTTCTTGGATAATTGTGCGTCTCCAGGTGTTTTTTGGTCGACCACGATTTCTTGAGCCTTTAGGATTCCACTCGAGTGACATTCTAGTGGTACTTTCTGGATTTTTTCGGACGGTGTGACCGATCCATCTCCACTTTCTTTTCCTCATATGTTTCAGTATGGGTTCCTCATTAGTAATGCTTCACAGTTCTGTGTTATTTATGGTGTTAGGCCAGAATATTCTGCATATGATTCTGAGGCACTTGTTAATGAATACCTGGGGTGATGTTATTCGATACAAGCCAGGTTTCACTGCCATACAGCAGTACCGATTTAACACATGAGTTGAATATTCTGAGCTTAGTTCGTCTGGATATATGTGAGCTTCTCCATACTGACTGCAGTTGTCCAAATGCTGCTTTCGCTTTGCTGAGCCTGCTATCTACATCTGTTTCTGCACCACCGTTTGTAGTCATTGTACTTCCTAGATAGCAGAAGCTATCAACATACTCGACTGTCTGACCCTGCAGCATGATGTTTTCCGTGCTCATATTGTTTATTCTCATGGCCTTGGTTTTCTTGATGTTTATCTCAAGCCAAACACTATGAGCCAATCTTTCCAGGTCCTCCAGTTTCGACAGCATATTGGAAATCTTATGCGAGAGTAGACAAATGTCATCCGCATAGTCCAAGTCTTCGAGTTGGCGTGAAAGACTCCATGTGATCCCTCTTCTTTTCGAACAGACTTTGCTCATTATGTCATCCAGCACGATGGTAAATAACTGAGATGATAGTGGGCATCCTTGTTTAACTCCAGCAGCATTGGTGTGTTTCCGTTGTGAAGAAATGAAAGTTCTGCATCCTCATACATCGCTCTAAATATTCAAATTATCTTTTGGGGTACTCCTTCGGTTTTTAGTGCTTTTCATATAGCCGTTCGCCTGATGGTATCAAACGCTTTCTTGAAATCGACGAATAGTTAATATAGGGGGGTACGCCATTCTATGGACTGTTCAATGATTATTCGCAAAGTGTTGGCCTGATCTACGCAGCTTCTATTCGGTCTCAAGCCTCCCCTGTATTATAACTGCAAATATCTTATATATGGTGTCAAGTAGAGTAATTCCTCACCAATTACAATCTTTTAAGTCGCCACTTTTTGGTAACTTTACAATGATGCCGTTCTTCCACGTAGAAGGCAGCCTCTCCTCCTCCCATACTGATGTGATGTGAGGCCGTAGAAGTTCAGTTGTGGTTTGGATGTCAACCCGTAGAATTTCCGCTGGTAGTCCATCTTCGCCTGCCGCCTTATTATTTTTCAATTTGCCAATCGCCTCTTTTATCTCATTCAGATTGGGAGCCTTGATATCTTCCTATGAGTGACGTTGGTTTGTTGGTACACGTTTACGGATTGCCAAGGTTAATGCGTGCCTGGTTGCATTATTCTGGAGTTTTTGTAGGTAGAGCCGTTTTCGCCTTGTGTGCCTGATGGTGTCTCTTTGACATTTCAATTTAATCTTGATCTCACCAGTGATAAGCTCGTGGTCACTGCCGATGTCAGCTCCTCTCCTATTTCTGACATCCGATAAAGAGCTTCTCCATCTTCTACTCACGCATATGTGGTCTATCTGATTGCGCGCATTGCCGCTTGGAGATGGGCAGGTATACTTGTGTATTTCCTTATGAGGAAGATGTAGCCCCCTATGACTAGTTGAAATGTCTGGCACAATTCCATTAGTCGGTCTCCATTCTTATCCTTGATTCTGCAACCGTATGTTCCCATAGTGGACCGCATGTTGGTATTCTCGATACCCATCTTCGCGTTAAAGTCACTCATGAGTATGATGATATCACCGCTTCGAATTTCCGGAGCCGTGGATGTTCATTTGTATTTATTATACTCAAATAAAGTATGAATTGTAACTACAATATGTTTGTACATATGATTTTACATCCGACCCAAACAAATTATTCTTCGCTTCGTCAAGCCATAGCATGTTTTTCTAACTATTACGGTGCGGATGTTGTTTTTATTTGCTGGAAAAGGATACATTTCAAGGACTCTTATCCATAAGTTTAGCCTCCACAAATTTTTTTCTTAATGGCGACTTGGAGCAGGAGCAAGAAGTTAATTTTTCAGACTTTGAGGTACGAATTGAAAGTTTACCCAAACCGATAGTTGTTCACCGCTTTTTTCCCTTAGTCTCCGCAGTTTTCTTTCATTGGATTGCATTAAATACTTTAGTTTTGGATCTCTTCATGGTACGAACAATTTTCCATCAATAAAACTCAGTACATAAAATTGTATTGGAAAAAAGATAGTGTCCCTATTATTTGTTCCAACACTGTATATAGTTTATACTTTTGATCATTTTTAAGAAACTTTCTTTAAATTGTATCAAATAAGATGTGGTTGTATAATTCTGTAATTGTATTATTTTCTTACTAGTATGGCTCAAATTATTGATGGCAAAGCTATTGCTGCACAAATTCGCGCTGAACTTCGCAAAGAAGTTGAAATGTTTATAGCGCTGGGTAATCCAAACCCTCATTTAACAGCCATAATTGTTGGTGACAATCAGGCTAGCGAAACTTACGTACGAATGAAAATGAATGCAGCTAAAGATGTTGGAATATCAAGCGAAACTAAAAGATTACCCGCAACAGCAACAGAACAAGAGCTTTTAGATTTAATCGAAGAACTTAATAAAGACGACAAAGTTCATGGTATATTAGTACAGCTTCCAGTACCAGATCATATGAATGAACGTAAAATTTGCAATGCAGTTATATGCGAAAAGGATGTTGATGGTTTCAATGTATTTAATGTGGGTCGCATGTGTCTTGATATGAAATCAATGATACCGGCAACACCTTTAGGCGTTATTGAATTGTTAAAACGCACAGGTATCGAGACATTTGGTAAAAATGCCGTAGTTGTGGGACGTTCAAAAAATGTGGGTATGCCGATTGCTATGCTAATGCATGCCGATGGTCGTAACGAAACGAATGCAATGGATGCCACAGTGACTATATGTCATCGTTTTACACCACCCAAGGAGTTGGCCAAATATTGTTCCATGGCTGATATTATAATAACAGCAACTGGTGTTCCTGGACTTATCACAAAAGAAATGGTTAAGCCAGGCGCTTGTGTTATTGATGTCGGTATTACGCGCATAACCGATAATAATGGCAAAACAAAATTAGTAGGCGATGTTGATTATGATGGTAAGTGTTTTGTTATAAAAATAATGATAGTTAAAATAAAACTGATATTTTTCCTTTTTTTGTATTTTTAGAAGTTCGCCAAATAGCTGGTTACATAACCCCTGTACCTGGTGGTGTTGGTCCTATGACTGTGGCAATGCTAATGCACAATACTTTGACTGCTGCTAAAAACTTGACGGCTATTAATGTCAATAACAGTTTATTAATGCAAGTTTAGCTTAGATGGCTATAGTATTTATCTTTAATATCACTTTTTTATTTTATAATATTAACTAAATATAATGAAAATTTTCTCTAAATGTATTAAACTTCACAACTTAACATTTAACTTAGACATTAAAACTGATAAATAAAATAGTATATTATAATTTATAATCACGAATGGTATTCCTTTTTGTTGTTTTATTTTTTTGGTCTATGACAATAAAGGCTCAAAACTAATGTAATAGCAAAGTAATTGCGAAAGGTAAGCAAAATATAAATGCATTCCATAAAAATCAAACATATACACATATCGCCAAAAAAAATAGGTGTGCACTAAATAGCAAACAATTTTTATATACATATGTTTGTTAAGAGTTTAATTTATACTACATTTACATTTTTTAAATAGATTAATTTATTTTGCGATTTTAAAAGTTTTTAAAAAGAAATATGAAAAATACCAGTTAAATAAACTTAAAATAATGTAAATTCAAGAAAAGTCCAACTTTTGATGTGGACAAAAAATAGACGAATACAAAACAACTTAAAATTTAAACTCAAACTAAATGAAATTAATAATATCCCGTATAATTTCCATTGTTTTTAAGGATAGCTTCTATTCTTCGAGACATAGAAGTAGTACAATATTGCCTACCGGACGACCATTCAATAACGTTTTGTCCTATTGATGAAACCATGCATTCGCCGACGAAATTTTCATATCAGAGACATACTTCCCTCGACAAAGGATACCTTGACTTCCTCTAATAAATCTTTGTATTCAAATTTGTCTATTGTTTGCTCTATTCGATAAATTGGAATTACTCCATACCAGGAATGGTAACCGCGCACTATGATATTGCCACCTTCATGCTTGATGTTTGTTTTGTGTATCTATAAAAAAAAAATGGACTTTGGTTTCGTTTCTCCAAAGGATATTTCGCCACTTTTTTCTCCCTCTGATACATACCAATCTTGGCGAGCCAAAGCAAAATTTTTCCTCTTTAAATTATTTGTTCTAAGCGGAGAGACCGCGAATTATCTATCCTACCTAGTAGGCTTGCATTTTACAATCTTTTTCGCACCGTTCGTGATGACACTATATTTCCAATTTCTCTAGCAATCGCCTTAGATGACTTAAAGGAATGGCTAGAATAACTATGCATTTTTCTGCAGTTAGTGAAGTCTTTTTCTGTCTACCTTGTGTTTTAACGCAATTTTTGATAAAATAGTTGCTTAGTCAGCAAGGCATTGCTTTTGCTTTTTACTTTTGCTTATTACTTTTTAAAGTTTTCAGTAAGCATTCAGCAGCACAGTTATTTAATTTGAAGCTAAATACTGAAGCAAAGCTAAAATTTTAGTGCTGTTGCTAATTTAAAGCAAGCAATTTAAACCCTGATTAAATTCTTAAATTATGTCGCCTGTTTTTTTAAGGTTTATGCTCGATTTATATAAATAACATTTATACCTACTCTAACAACATAATCAATCAAAATTACGTTATATAATGAATTATAATGTTACATAATGTTAAAAGTAAAATTTTTTAATTTATTTCAAATAATCATTTATTTTTTTTCTATTATCCTAATGTTTGATGTCAAAAGATTGAAATGTGTAATTATCTATTGGTTTCATTTCACTAAATACAGCCTTATCAATGCGTGAGCTTGGACTACCTTTATTCTGAAGCCAGTGTTTCCTAAAGCAAAGAAAAAATAAATATTATTTTAGTATGTGTGAAAAAAATTCAGATCAGTTACCAACATTTCATTTAACTCTTTTTCAGTGCCTTGTAATTGTCCTTTAACTGTCCCGTCTGAAGTGTTCATACACCAGCCTCTTAAACCCAAACGCAAGGACTGTTTTTCCGTGTGTTTTCTAAAAAATACGCCTAAATCAAAAATGCTATTTTTAAAAAGGGTAAAAATTATGATTCTTCAATAACGGCCAGTCGAAGTTAATATTGCTGGCGGTGATGCAGTTAAATACTGTATTACTATAAAATAAAGTATCTTCAATTACTTGAAACTAAATAATATATGCAAAATTAATGTTTGTATTGCATATTATTGCAGATGCGAAATCATTTAAAAATCTATCCCATATTTGGTTAAATTAATTGTAAGTAATATGAAATAAATAGAACAAGATCATTACTGTTTATCTAAAGTAATGATTTTTGGTGATTGTTTCTCTGTCAAGCATAAGCAATCGGATTAGGGGCCTGTTCATAAATGCATCACTGGTGCTGTATCGCGTAGACAAATTTTTATCACAGAAAATAAAGAGATGCACAATTGACGCACACTAATTTGCGGCTGCATTATCTCTTATTTGCACAAACAAATTTAAGAGTAAAATAGTGAATTTAGGTCGTATTAAGGCACTAAATTTAAGCTTTAGCTTGGGATTTATTGGAAATTTATCATCATTTAAAATAATTTTTTCTGATGAAGCTCATTTTCATGTTGGTGGGTACGTTAATAAGCAAAAATGCCGTATTTAATGGCTCAGAAAACGCAAACGTGGTGTTACAGAAGCCAATGCACCCATTTCTAGTGAATGTTTGGTGCGGCTTCTGAAGAGGAGGTATCATTGGCTCATATTTTACATATATAGCAAACATGCACTATGATAACCGATTTTTTGTGCCCGCTCTTTATGGTATTCATTTGAACGATGTTTGGTTTCAACAGGATTTATTGCGTCAAACGTTTGATGATTTTTTGTGGGGCGCCGTTAAATACAAGTGTAATGCCGTCAAACTAGAGACAACTAAGCATTTGAAGGCCAACATTTATGATACCATTACCGAGATACGACCCCATACACTCGAAAATTGGTCTGATCGAATGTGGAACTGTGAGGCCATATGAATGAAATATTTCATTTCTAACCGGGACAATTGTACTTCACAAGAAAAGTATAAATTTGGCAAAATTTTTAACCGTTTTTGTTTTATTGCAATTTTAAACTGAAACTTTTAAATGGCCCAACCGATATATACTATAGTAGACTATGATAAATTATATATGTAATATGTAGTAGATAACATCATTTTTTCGTGCAGTCATTTTAATTATTTATCCCCATTTTACTTTATTCCACTTTAACATTGGACTACCTTTGTTTTATAAAATATTAAATACCTTGAACTATGCCAAATACTTCAAAATCTATTGCAAATATCCTTTTTCCAGCCATAATTTTAGCTTGTATTTGCACTTTGTTAATAAACCAAAAAAATAATTTTTGTTGTGGTATTACAATAGGTTTAAAATAAATAAATAAAAAGCAAGTGCTGTAAAACGCTTAAAAATAATTCTTAACATATAATACAACCTTGTTTTCTTATTCGCTGCTAGGTGAATGTATTCGTTAGTTTTTATAATGTTATACTAGTACGCGCAGTACAGTCGTATTTTTCCTTCGGCCAAGGCGCAGAAAATGTCCATTTATTAGAAATAATTATTTACAATAATTATAAAAGCCGCCATTTATATAGATAAAATTATAATAAAGAAAACGATTAACTAACAATAACGTGTTAAACAAAACAGTAGAATTGTGATGTGAGTAAAAACATTAAAAAAGAGTAATTTGGAAGAAAAAATTATTCACGTTGGAAAACGTTTATCGCCCATTTTTTCTACAATCGTGCATACTCGTTCTTCATAATCGTATACTATATGAAGAAGAAAAGAAACAGAAAAAAGGCAGCCATACCTAAAAGAAAAAATTCAAATAAAAAATTACGTGTGTTAAAAAAATCTAGGCAAATGTAAGACGTATGTTTTATTTTTAATAAAAGTGTAGCAAACTAAATTATTAAACAAAAATTAACCGAATAAATAGAAAACAAAAAAAAATCAAAACTATTAAAATTACTCTGTATATGATTTTAATAGACAAGACATGGTAATTACTTAAGAGTAAGAGGAAGCACGCAGTATTTCAGAATTGTTGAAAAAAGTAGTAATCGTTCGTTGTTATATGTACGTATTACATACACCTTATAAATACATATATATAGTACTTATTGTATATGTGATCATAGAAAAATGCTTGTGAAAGTGTGTGTGTGTGTGTGGATTGAAGAAGGGCGCGCGCGAGTGTATTTTTAAACTTTGAAACAAAAATATAAAAAAGATAATAAATAGTACTCAAAAACTAAATTTGAAATAAAAAGTAATAAAACGCATAGTTCAGTATTTAAAATATTAAGCCATATCTTTTCGTGTGGTGATATTAAGAGTCCTCAGAAATAATTGCACAATACGAATAATATATATATTTGGGCGCCCAAGGAAAGTGAAAATGAAGCTCAAGTATTACACACAATTTTAAAACAAAAGAATAAAGATTATGTATATAAATATATGCATGCACACTACTGCTACGGCAATTTAAAATTAGTTACTTGATGATACTACTTTTTTAAACAACATTGTGTGGTAAATAATTTATATTTTGGTATTGTTATTCGAATAAGTTTCTTTACAAAGTCTTAAATGAAATTAATATTTAAATTAATTATTTCTATGGTTTTTAATTATTTTTGAGATTATCGTTTAAATTTGAAGTGAAAAATATATATAATGCAGAAATATACTTATACATTCGTTAAATATTATAATTGTTTGCATCGCATGGTTGTATTTTGTACGGACTACTTGGTTTTTTTTTCTTTCTTTTGTTTTGATTAAATATTGTGTCGGCAAGCAACTAGTTGGGTTTATATTAAAAAAATTTAGATTTTGGAATAGTCAGGATTTTAAACAATATTATATTTGTTAATTTGTACTGGCATATTTAAATTTCCATAGGCTTGTACATAATTTCGTCAGCTGGCTTAACGCAAACCAGCAAGGACATGCTTAATAGACTAAAAAATGTTTTAATACTAAAGGGTTTTCCAAAGAGTGCTGTATATAGTATTTTTTCGTTAACTCTAAGCAATTTGTGTTTTCATATAAGTTAAACCGTCACACAACTTGTTTTTCGATTGTTTAGTCAGCACACTTAATATCGACACGTTCTTATTGGAACCATTCTTGAACTTTAACTTTTTACGAAAAAGTATTGAATAATTTCGTATGTTACAAATTACTTATATTTCATAAGGATTATCCTAATTTCATCACATATTCTATGTTGCTGGATGTAGGAAATCTTATAAGAAAATTATATTAATTATATAAATTATAAGAAAATTGAATAATTTCGTATGTTACAAAATACTTATATTTCATAAGGATTATCCTAATTTCATCACATAGTCTATGTTGCTGGATGTAGGAAATCTTATAAGAAAATTATATTAATTATATAAATTATAAGAAAATTGAATAATTTCGTATGTTACAAAATACTTATATTTCATAAGGATTATCCTAATTTCATCACATATTCTATGTTGCTGGATGTAGGAAATCTTATAAGAAAAACCTTAATTACTTTGTGGTAGGTATAGAATTATAAAAACAAAAATCCGTCTTGGACTAAACTAATCAACGCTATTTTCAATGAGCAGGAGCACTTATGAAACAAACACTGTTGCTTTTAACTTTAAGAGTAAACGACTTTGTTTTTTAACTAAATCTGTGACAAGTTGTAAGATTAATTCCTCTCAACGGTGGAAGCGCTAATGTCACGTGACAAGTTATTATTTCAAATCATTACCATTCGTATACTTAGTCAAGTGTCTATATTGTACTTCAATTTTGTTCCATTTATGTATGTACTTATAACGATGTTCTTGTACGATGTTCTAAACAATTTGATACCGTTTTATTTACAATGACTACAAATGATTTTATTTCATACTTTTCAGATTGGTTCAACAAATTCAATAAAGTGAAATATTTTCTTAATTTTAGATTAAGATTTACTGTATTTCTCAATTGATAGAAGTATTCCTTAATAGTTGTACTATGACGATATTTAAATAAAACGTATGTGTTGTATAGAAGAGCCTAGAAAAAGATGGAACTCTTGATTTAAATTCGATTGCTTTCAACAATATGGCGCCAGCTCTTACTGAGCCATTGAATCCAACTGAAAATCACACTAGTTCAGCGATAAAGACAACCACAACTCCATCGACACGATCCAGTAGAAAGCTTGATTCGGTCCATAATAAAACTGGAATAAACAATAACAATATTACTAGTACAATAACAAATAACGTTCTAAAATCAACACAATCGATACGAGAAAAACGAAATCATAGTACTAGCCTTGCTATTAATCAAATACCAACTTCTTCAAAACGCACTACTCGATCCAAAGATATTCAGCGCCGTAACTCGGCCATTAGGTCACCATCTTTAACAAAATCTATTCCAAAAACGACGGTTTGTATTCAAGAAACTGACAACACAGCTATTAATAATACCATTAAAAACAATATCATACAGTTAACAAAGAATGAGCAAATGGGCTTAAGCACAGCCCTTTTAAGTAATAAAAATAACATTAATAGCAAAAATTTGGATAAGGCTGTCGAGAATACAAAAGATACATCGACTGCGCAATTGTTGGCAGATTTAACAAACGAAGCTATAACAGCTGAAATTTGTCTGCGCAATCAATTGAAAGACGTAAATTTAGTAAAGACATCTGGAGATCCTTCATCGCCTATTACTCAACAGGATTCGTTTGTTGATACTGATATTGTCGTTTTTAAAGACGCATCTACTGCATTAGTTGCTGCGTCCAACATAAATAATAAAAATACTGCGCACATGGAGGCGCAGTTAAATGAATCATCAAAGTCAACAATAGTTCAAAATAATATAACAAATGAAGAAGATATATCAAGAAGTGCAACATTAGATGAATTGCCTTCTCATAAAGATGATATAAATAGTAACGGTAAACAACTTGTAGAGGAAGAAATAACCCAAAAAGTTCAGCACGACGATGATGATAATAACCAAAGGGAGCACCAAAAAAATCGGGTTACATCATGTGATGCAATTGAAACAGAAATTCCGTTACGCGAAAGTTCTGTTGGTTCCCCAAAATCTGCAGAGGATGAGTTTGAAACAAAGAAAAAAGATTCAGCACCTACAAAGCTTGAAATATTGTCTGTACAGGAACTACCACCCGTTAGCACAGATTCAACGATGACTGCATCGGAAGTAGAAGATAACTTAGAAGGTAAACATAATCTTTCTTATAAAAATAAAAAACTTGTTATATAACAAAGTGTTTTTACCATGTTTAAATAAATATACTTTTTAGAACGTCTGAGTCAACTAGATGGTACAGCAATTGATTCGCCACCGCCTAATCATGAAATCGATACTATTGAAAAAAATAGTCAAAGTACTTTAGCTGGTGCTACACCACCTCGCACACCAACTCATCAAACTTTGTCCCAAGATTTACAGGAGCTACAACAACAATTGCAACATAGTCCACCTACATCCGTTGTTGAACAAGTTCAGCAATCTAACCACCAATTTCACCAGCATCAGCAACAGCAGCAAACTAATTGTTTTTCCGCTTCCCAGAGTGCATCAACATCCATTAACACTTTGGGTACACCGAGCACTATGACTCAGTCATATATAAAAGATTCGGATGCCGGTGGTGCTGCTGAATTGGAAGATCAGGACATTGAGGAAGTTTTTAAGGTTTTAAAAGGCTTTGAAGGAGGCACTACTTCAGATCTTAATGTTTGTGATTTAAATGTGTTATTCAACGAAGTCTATATGAAAATCAATGAAACAGAATTAAGTGGTAGTGCAGGAAGCGCTGTAGGCGTAGTTGCTAGTGGCATTTCTACAAATACTCAAAATAACGTAACTGTAACAAATCCCTCCATACAGCTGGTAAAACCAACTGAAATGGAAGAAGGCCAGATAGAAATTGAAAAACGACAATTGCAAATGCAAAGAAAAATAGACTTTCTAATGAGACGTTTAAGAAAGCTACAGGCTCGTTATATGTGTAAGCACACGAGCGAGGAAATAGCTGGTCTTTTCGAATGGAGTGCACGGCAAGCAAACAAAGGTCACACAAATACAACGACGCTGCTTAACAGTGTTAGTGTTGATGGTGATGCACTAGCACAGGATCCAAGTAAATGCTTTTTGAAAGTTATAGCCGCAAGACCACCGGCGTCAGATTGGAAAGATGTTCACGAATCATTTTTACCAGCAAATCAGGTATCTACATTGTTGCGTAAAATCGAACTAGTAGCCAACGCACAGCAGTTGTGTACTACCACTTCCTCAAGTTTAGTTAATATTACACATAAGAAAACTAAAAAAGCATTAATGGAAGCACAGGCAGCAGCTGTGGCGGCAGCAGCAGCAGCATCTTCAACACCTAATATGTCGTTATATAACGAAGGTAAAGCTGAAGAAGTAGTTGTTTCAACTTTAGAAGAAAATATTACAGATGAATTGTCACAAGTGGCAGGTTTGTTACAAAGTGAAATGTTTGAGGTACAAAAAGCTGTTGACTCAGATGCTACAGAATCAAGTTCAGGAGGTGAATCGGCTGACGAAATGGTAACCTACAATAATACACAACAACAAACGCTGCCTATGTGAGTATTTAAAACTATGATATTCTTTTTTAATATAAATTTTACAATTTGTTTCTTATTTTTAGAACAAAACGTGCTGCATGGCGTTATTCACGTGATCGCGCTGCAATTGCATCTCGATGGTCGTGGCTACTCTCTCAAATATCCGACTTGGAAATTAAAATTCGTCAACATAGCGAGTTACATCAAGAAATTGTGCGTACAAAAGGTTTAGTGACGTGTGGCGGTAGTCAGGCAGAAAATGAATACAGAGCTAGTGTAAGTAGTATATCAGTAGAGCAAGGAAACACCGATGAGGGGAGTTCATGTCGAACTCGAGGCTATGTACCTTCACTCTTTCGTAAGAGAAAACTTATACAGACTACCAATATACATACAATATCAAAAAAAGCGGCTCGACCAAGGTAAAGTCGAATAATTATATAATTTGCTTATATAAAAATAAGATCTTTTTTTTAATAGTACTATAAAATGTGGTTGTCAATCGCCATTGAACCCATGCGCTTTGTGCACAGGTCGATTGGACCCAACAGCACCCCGTGATCTACCTGATACCATGATGATGACTGATCGAATAGCACTGCTAGATTCTGGTTATCATCCCGTTTTAAGTTTTAGAGAAAGTATGTTTATATGCGACTACTTCTTTAATTTATGCTTTATTTATATTATTATTTTAATTTAGATGTTAATAATGCCTTGCATTTTGAGGCTATTGCAAAACAGCCCGAATGGCAGCAACGTGTTATGCGTTGTCAAGCTAAACACATTGCCAAAAACGTCTGGAGAGCCGAACGTGAAGCAGTTGCAGCTGCTGCCGGTGGGCATCATTCATCTTTATCGAAAAAATATAGTGAAGCTCCTCCGACAAAGAGGCGTTATATCAAAAAGAAGGATAGACTTAATGCTGAAGACAAAAGTGCAGGAGGAAAAAGCATACATTCATTAACGGGGAATAATCAGCAACAAGACAATGCTGCAGTAACATCATCATCTTTAACATCCGTTACCAACCAGATCATAAATACATCATCTATAACCACGGCATCATTTCATGATGTAGGAGGAAATGGTACAGCAACTTTGTCTACTACTACGTCCACAACGCCACTTGTGGCCAACAGTAAATTATTGTAAACATGAAAAATTCGATAATTGATATTAACATAAAACAAAAACAATTTTTGCATCTTTTTTTGTTTTTTTTTTTTCTTTTCATTTCTCTTCTCTCTCTGTATTCGTTGAACTGTTGTATCGATTCATCTAAATTGGTTCTATATCATACTTTACGTTTGATTATAATTTGCCTTGAACCTTACAATCACTTATAATAAAATTTTTGGAAATTCATCACCCTCATATTAATACCACCTTTTGATTGATGCGACTACAATATGGCGCCGTTTGCTAAAAAATCTGTTTACTTAAACCATTCAATAGAGGGAATGGCAAAGAATGCAAAGAAGCCATACTGCCTAGTGGTGGGGAACGGGACTATAAAGGAGCCTGTGAACTCTCTGCAACAAACCTGTATGACCAACATGAGCTTAGCAGCAACAACTGCGTTATCAACAACGACAATAGCGAACAACAACAACATGTTCATACACCAAACGAGCGATTGTCTCCAGACAAATTCCGATCTATACAATCCCAACCAAACACCTTCATCATTGATCTCCAACACCAACAGCAATCACCACAGCAAAAGTAATAAGCATCGTAAGCTTTCATCATCAACAACCTCAAATTCTCACCATTATAGCCACCATCTTAATAATAATAACAGTAGTAGTAGTAGTACTCAATATAACGGAGATTTAAGTTATATGCTCGCTCATGAAAATTGGGGAGGAACAAGCAGCGGCGAAACTTTCCACATTCGTAGTCGTACATCATCACCAATACACGGCAGCAGCGGCAATGTATATCCGAAATATGAAAGGTAAGTATATATTACATGAATTTGAATTTTTAGTATTTTTCAAATATCAAAAATTTTACAAGAAAATTCTACATGTTTTAGCAAGAATTGATAATTATTAAACTATATCTTGTTAAAATGTCATGTTCGTATGTATGTATCTACGTATGTGTAAGCATATTAAAATCACACAAATATACGAGGGCAGTCTATATATATCCTCTCAAGCAAGACTTCTTCAGACCATTAAAATTGGTATTTGTTTTATTGATGACCTCTTCGTTTAGCTCAAAGCTCTTAATATGTTCAAATCTGGTTAAACCTGGAAAGTGTTCTGAATGGGTTAAAAGTTCGTAGCTCATAAGTGTGCTTTCAGGGATTGTTTCATGGAACAGTGGTTATTTCTTTGCCGTTTTTGTTTTAATTGAATGTTAAGTAAAAAAACTTGGAATAATCTTATTGGCCCACAAGCAAACCTTAACATATTTTGTATATATTGTTTTTTCAGAGTTTTACAAAAAAAAAAAAATGCTGATGTTTTTCTTTTTTTTTAAATTTATTCTGATATTTTTAATTTTCTTTTAATTTTTGCTCTATTGTAGATCACTGGATCGTAAAAATCGTTCTTCATATGATATAGATAATATTGTGATACCATATAGTGTTGCTGCTGCAACACGTGTTGAAATTTTACCGTATAAAGAAATTCCAACCCCCAAGTAAGTTGAAATACAAAAAATTGATAACTCCGACTATAATATTTTTGATTTTAATGTCATCAGGTGGCGTGTAATTGAAAATGAGAGCGATGAAATAAATAAATTGAAAATATCGTCTAATACGGTAACGACTAATGAAACATCAAAATCAGAACCAATAACAAATGGTCACGTATGCAACAGTAATGGGAATATGGATGCGATAAAAAGTGATCAGGCTGAAAATGAAGAAAAAGCTAAAGAAAACCGAATTGATATTTTCGAGTCTAAATTAATTGAAAATAATGCCTCAAATAACATCGTAGGAACAGCTTTAAGAAATCTAAGTGTTCCTTTTATATCGGATAACAACGATACGTTAAGCAAAACTAATCGTGATACAATGGAACATGAAGAAATACATAAGGGTAATGTTAAAGAAGTTAATGATGGCAACTTAGAAGAACCAAATTCAAAAAAAAATAAATTTGAACCAAGTATGATAGTTAATTTAAAGAAAGATGAAAATGATACAGAATTGCAAAAAGAAAATGCAGAGAATGAATTAACAACACTGCAATACAGTTCAAAAGAGAGTGTTGAAGAAGATGAAGATATATCGGACGATGCTATGTTCTTAAGACATGAAAGAGCTTTAACTGAGGAACGGCGTAAGTTTCAAACCTATTTGAAATTTCCTTGGAGTACGCGTTCCAGAGCAAATCGGCGTATCGACAGCCGAGCTGAATCTAGTGGGGCAAATACACCAGATCCAAGCTCACCAGCACCACAAACGCCTAGCATATGTGGTGGAGATCAAGAGGTATGTTGAAAAATGAATACTTCTTAATTTAATATTAAAATTTATTTTATTAATAGAGTATACCATCGCCCATAAATCCAGCTACTCCATTAAATCCTTTAGACACAATTTCTGAAGCTGGAGATAATTCAAGTAAGGCACTTGTTTAATACTATTTAGGAACAGAAATTATTTTTATTTTATTATTTTTAGCATCGTTTTTAGGTGTTGGTCCTTTACCTAGCCTTAGTAGTAAACGTTATGAACGGAGACGCACAACTTCAACAAAAAAAGATCAAAATTTAGAAAGGCGAAGTTCTACGCCTGACACTAAAGAGGTAAGTAAAATAAAAGAAAAGACACTCAAAAATATCGTGTTGGTCAGTTCATCTACTCTTTCAATGAGCAATATATTCATGAAGCCGAATAACTAACAAGTATAGTTAATATGGTTTATCAGTCATATTAGGAAAATTATATTCATTTCAAATTTAGTTAAGAACATTTTTGGAAACAATTTCTGTTTTTACTTTACACGCACCATAACTAAATGCTACAAAATTTTTTTTAGCTAATACCTCCTTATGAACCACTCACATTCCCTTTGACTGATGAACAATTTGAAGAACTTTTACGTGCTATGCCAAATGAACACGGTGACGACTGCAAACGTTTTGATGAGTGCTATCTTCCCGTTGGCGTCGGCAGCGTAGGCTTAGGAGGTATTCTAACTTCAAAATATACGCGAAACGCTAGTAGTAGTAACTCGAAACGTACCTCAAGAACATCAACGTTATGTGGGGAAACTAGTGGCGGTAATCGACGGGTAAAAAGTTTAAATAAAAATCTAAGACCAATCTCTGCGGACGATGTCGTTGTGACGTCAAATGTAAATGGCGATATGCTATTATACGATGACGAATATGATGACGATTATCCAAAACATTATTTAGCACCAAATGATGACCATCTTACAGCTGATAGTATCGGTAATGGTAATGAAGAAGATGACATATATGGGGATCAATATAGTGCCTATGTTGGCCGACAACGACGTAAACATCGAGATAGTGAAGGTGAATCATCGGATGAAGAACCCTTTCAAGATGATGATCCAAACGATCCCGAATGGCGAGGAGAAACCGAAGATCGTTTACGTAAAAAAGTGTAAAAATAAACAATTCATGAAAAAGCCATTTGAAATTCTTTTTTATTAGTTTACTTTTTCTAAATGATTATAATTTAATATTTAAGGCTTATGTGTTTTAAAGGTTAGAATTTGTTTTTATGTAAAAAAAGGAATAAAAACAATAAGCTTCGTTAAATACATATAAACCATTTCATAAATATGTATCATAATAATAATTTAGTATGTATTTAAATTTTGTTGTGTTATTTCAAAATAACAAATTAATTTTAATATAACGCCTATCAGTAATATTTCACATCAACAGCACTTTTCAAAAAATAAATATAACTTGAAGTCAATAAAGCAAATCCACTTATATTCAAAAGAAAATGCAAAATAAATTAAATTCAAAATTTGGATTTATTTACATTTTTACTTTTAAATACAAATAAATGGCATTTTTGTTAAACGAATAAACATTGTATCGATTGAATTTTATAAAAAGAAAAGAAAAAACAAATATATATGTAAAAACCATATTAAGACATTTTTTTCTGTAAGATTTGCTAGAGCCCTAAACATAAAATAAATCAATTAGTCACTCTTTAGGCTACCTTACAATATAAAAAAAGAAAAAAAATGTAAATAGTTTTCTATTAAGTAGTATAAACACTTCATTAATATTTAACCTTATAATTTTTGTTTTAAAATTCGTAAAAAAACCATTGAAATGTTTAGTTTTCTCTGTTTAATTCATAACGTAATAATGTAAGAATATGTGTTAATATTAAAACTGAAAAATAATATATACATACATTAAACGTAAGTGTCAACGCATTTCAACCTAAAATAATGCGTTCTAAATATTTCAAGCTTTAAGCAAAGAAATTAATTACGAAATATCGTTACAATAACATAATGACATTTATTTCTTTAAAGCTCAATTTATAATTGAATAAAATTATTATGCTAAGTTTATCTAACATAAACAGTTCAGTTTAGTTCAGTTCATCGCTTCTTCCTACTTTCAGTTTAATTTTGCATAAATACATATATACATAAATGATACAACAAAATGGTTACATAGTTTTGTATCATTTGTTTTTAATTTTAATTACCGTCATTACAAATTTATATTTTAATTAATATCTCTCCCTATTACTCTCTCTATCGTAAGTAATATTGTAACATAAATGTTATCTAAAAAAATGAAAAAATACAACTTATTAATCTATAGTGATTTAGATATAAATAATATATATAAATATAATATAATATTGTCTATTATTATTAATATAAATTTGGTTTATTACACACAATAATTATATGCAATTTATAATTGCGTTAAAATAAAACATAAATGAGAAAAAATAAAATATATATTTATGAAAAAAAAGTTAGTGATTAATAATAGCATAAATGTGCAAAACTTTTGTTATGAATTAGTTGGTGGGTGGTATTGCCGTTGTAACCACCATTGTAGTTGTTATCCATATTTAGTGAAAATATGTCGTTATTCTCTACATATTTTGAAACGCAAGTAGAAACATTCGTTTCGTTTTCATTAACTAGCTAGTGACAAACAGAACTTGCAAATTCTACTGTCATCGTTAGACGCAGCAGTAGGAATGAATTCATTATGAAATGTAATGGAGTCCGTTACAGGAAAAATTGACAATCCTGACAGTAAGAGCCGAATAATACAATCCTTTAAGGAAAACGAATTTAGATGAATCGTCTTGCGTTGGAAACTGGTATCCAACATTGAAGTATCATTTTAATTTTAGTAAAAAAAATGAAGTATCATAATTTAAAAAAAAGACGACATAAAAATATTTTTATTCAGTTTATTACAAATAGGTTCCGGTTAAAAAGGACAAATTGTGTCGGTCAAGTGACCCAATCCCAATCTTACTAAAATTAACAATCACATTTTTCAGTAAACTGTTGTCAATGGTTGATATCTGCTAGGTAATGTTGGCTTCAAGCTCTTGTGGAATTATTGCATTACATTTTCGACTTCAAAAAACCCCACAAAAAGAATCTAAAGGTATCAAATCGCACGATCTTGGTGGCAAATTTACGCCTCTTCTACGAGAAATAATGCGATTTTTGAACTTTTCTTTCAAGGATCTATTGTTTCTCTTGCTGTGTGAGGGAGCCTGCCGAGCCAGTAGGGGGGTCACTTGACCGACATAATTTTTCATTTTTAAAAGGAGGCTATTTGTAATAAACTGAAATAAAAATATTTTTTAATATCGCAAAAAAGGCTTTTTTTCAACTAGGAAATAGTGTTAGCGTAGTAAGACTACACGAAAAATTTAAAAAAGTAATTTTTGCCCACCTTGTATGTATGTACTTACGAATATATTCATACACATAAATCCAAATTAAATTATAATTTTGTGTGATTTTTAAGTACAAATAGATAAATATTTTAATAAAAGAAAATTTAATAAACAATGATTTTAGTTCAAAACATGGTACAATTCTGCTTAAAAATTTTCAAATCTTTAGTATATGCAAATGTGAATAACGCCAGATTTAATCGGGTTTACTGTATAAGTAAAATCGTACTAAAATTACAAAAATGATACAATATAGCAGTACCATTAACAACAAAAGCGTATACAATATTGTTAAATTCGAAACAAACCAATCAACGCTGTGACATTAAACTGGAAGTTGTATAAATTGGTATATTTTCCTCTGACGAACTTAAACGTTGTGGTGTTAAAACGATTCCAGGACCGTCGCGTCCCTCGTTTTTAGCTCGTGTAAAACTTCTTGATATCAATGCAACAATAAGAAATATTCCAAAACATATTAAGCAATAAATCGCTATAGTGGCAAATACCTGTAAAAAAATAATTAAAACGACCTTTGTATTCATGCTTGAAAGCATCTTTACGAGTATTTCCTCACGTAAAACTTACTATCAAAAGGGCTTTACACAGACCATTTGCCCAATTGGGTAAATTGTAAAATGACCACCATTTTCTTTTGTGACCGTGATGAGATTTTTTCACAAGATTTTCACTGAAACGCTCCATATATTCATGGTCAATGTTATCTGTAGACACATCCTCTTTGGACTGGTACATAAGCAAAGTAATTTTATATGTATATAAAAAAAGCCACAAATTAAAAAATATATAAAAAAAGACAACAATTTCAGGCCTCGACGATATTCGAACTTACGATCTTCCATTTTTTAGAGAGGCGCTTTAACCAACTTAAGGTCGGGTATTTTAAATCCGTGGTACTTTATACGTCGTCTTTATCAGCGACGCGTAAAGTACGACGGATTCTGTGTGTCTCGTCCTTAAGTTGCCAACGGTTTTAATTAATGTGCACATGTATGTATTTCAAAACTACTTGAAGGCTACTTACGTACCTCTAAGTATTCATCATTTTCCCATACATTATTATCGTATTTTTCAGCATTTGTATTATATAAACCATCATCGGTTAAAATTATTCTAGTGTTTATACAGTCATTTGTAATTATATCATAAATCTATAATAAATATAAATTCTCAATAATATAAATACATATACATATGTAAATAAGTCCCACCTGATAGGATTGATTACATTTAGGCACTTCTTCACATCTTTGAGATAATTTATTATAGAAATTACGTCGGCCAAAGTAACGTTCTTGACAGTCAACAGGTGTACAGTTTTTAAAATAGTCTTTATCCCAATTTTTACAATCAACAAAATTCCTTTCTGCAATAATTTGAAACAGAATAAAAGTTAAAAATAACATTGATTTCGGCAAGTGATTGTCCAACATGAGCCTATTTTTAGCTATGTCTGTGTGACAAAATAACAATATATTTATTTTAAATACATATAGATACATAGTATAGTATAACTTACTTTTTCTTAATGTATGAGCACCGGGGTCTAGGTATTCAAATCTGGTATCGAATTTAATAAATTCTCTGATATAACGTTCTTTATTATCTATTGCTTTTGAGATGATTATAATTGGACATATACCCACGCGATTAAATAAACTCTAAAAGTAAGAAAAAGAAGCCAGAAACAGTTTTATCAAGGAATGTTAGCAAGTATTAATTGACATGTACGTATAAACTGGGAACCGGGTATAAACTTACCACGGTTGGCCATATAACTGAAACTGTTTCAATAGAATTAGGCTCTATAAAGCCAAAGTTACCACCTATCACTTGACCCATCTATGAGACAAAACATTATTAATTTTTCTCATTGCAAATGACCAACATTTTTCTTAAACGTATACCTTTTCCAAAATTATTTCCGATGAAATGTTAAGGCAACAAAAACCATCTGGTTCTATACGAAACTCTAATTGTTTTCCAGTTTCATTACAGATATTTTTAACCGTAATATCTAAATAAATGTTTTATATATTCAAAATATGATACCATGATACTTTTAACAGCAACCTTACCAAATATTAAGCCAATATCTTTTGGTTTTGGCAATCTTGTTGTAATTTTAAGAAGTGAAAGATGTCCTTCAATATTGTTTAATAAAATTAAAAAGATTAGAATCGAAAATAAAATTCTACAAATAAAGAAAGAGAAGCAGAAAATAAATAATATCGTTAAATGATATATAAAATAGATGTGTTACAAGAGTTAAAAGCGATATCGTTATCAACATCTTTTAACGACAAAACAGCGACATCAATGTTACAGAAAGTTTTAACCGCTGTTTTTGAATTCCCACAAACTGTTATAAATGGAATGCCACAGAATATATATACTAGAATTTGTTAGACCGATAGCGAGAACTTTAGAAGTGGTGGAAAATATATGGTTTCAACAGGATGGTGTCACTTGTCACAGTGCAAAAGAAACAATAGGTCCTTTGAAAGAAAAGTTCGAAAATGCCATTATTTCTTGTAGAGGAGGAGTAAATTGGCAACCAAGGCAGTGCGATTTGACACCTTTCAATTCTTTTTGTGAGGTTTTTTGAAGTCGAAAATGTAATGCAATAATCCCACAACAGTTTAAGAGCTCGAAACCAAATTTATCGAGCAGATATCAACCACTGACAACAGTTTAAAAACGTGAGAGATACTTTTGGTAAAAGATTGCAAACCTGCCGAGCCAGCAGCAGGGTAACTTGACCGACATCACTTTTAATTTTTAACCGTAACCGATTTGTAATAAACTAAAATAAAAATATTTTTAATGTCTGAAAAAGTCTTTTTTATTCAAATCAAAATGATAGTTAAATTTTGGACACCCTCTATTTGAACAAAAAATAATGTTCCAAAATGCATCAAAACAAAATATAAACAAATGAATACTATTTCAAAATGTATCTTCCAATATTAGAAACGCAGTAAAAAAACAATGGCGTCATTGTTTTTTTTAATATGGATGCATTGCATATGAATATGATGCATATGATGCTATTGCATCATCCACAATGTCAAAATATACGAAGTATGAAGTTGGTTTGTTTCGCAACGTTGCAACATTATGAAACATATATATATTGTAGTAAAACTATATACAAACTTTGTATTCCTACATTTTGGAAATCAGTCAAAATTATTAAAAAAAAAAAACAATTTTCGACTACACACATGTTTTTTCTTCGTCACTCCTCTAAGAAGCATATTGGCTTTCTACAAAGCAACCATTGCTTTGTTTTTTTTTTTCAGTTTCTTTAATCAATTTGATCTTTCAAGCTAAGCAGATGATGATTAATCCATTGTAGCTTCCTCCATATAATTTTGCGTAGTGGTAATAATAATTAAATTTTTTTTCGTCATGTCCTCTGCTGGGGCTCGAACAGCAGTAATTCGTGCGCTCTAACCACTACTCCACGCCATACATAAGACCTACAAACGTGTTATGTACGAATACAAACTTTGTATAACTACCCTCAGTAGCCAGTGTTAATTTTAATTTGTATTTTCTTGCGGATTTACTTTTCAGAATAATAAATAACGGCCCACAATCTTCTGTTTGGAGCACAATATTTACAAAATTATAAGCTCAAAACTTTTACCAACACTGGCTTCCTTTTTTTCGTTTACGAACACTGCAGCTCTGTGGGGTATTGTTTTGCCCGGGGGTTACACGTCCAAGATTTTCATGAAATTGAAAACAATTTTTTTGTTTGAAATGTGTTTGTCGAGAAAACAACTACAAACTGTTCATACCAATTATTTTTAGCTGTTTTCTTGCATGAAAATTAAAACACTTGATTGAAAGCAAAATTGAAAATCAAGTTCGTATAAATTTTTCGACATGTGTGTGTATTAAAAATTAAGAGGCAAAAATTGTAAGTGTAACCCTCGGTTTAAGCGTCTACCAACACTGTTTCATAATCTTGCCCGGGGGTTACACGTGAAAACATAGTTAACTATCAAAAAGGTTCAACTATTCAATACTAAGGATGCTGCTATAAGCTGCATTCAATTGTTGGGTAAGATACTGAGTTCGTGTTATATCCCAGTATTTGAATTAAAGCTCTGGGCCAACCTCGAAAGCCCTTTTTTACTCACTGATAGTTGGCTGCTGTCTGTATCGAAATTTTAAAGCCAAGTTATATTAGGTCACCTATTTAAGAGTACTTTAAAAATATGTACTCTTACATTTACACGCAATGGATAACCTTTAAAAGATTTAAAATTTATCCGTTAGAAATTTTAATGCCAAATGGCGTTTCAAGTTGTAATGCAAAAAAAACAAAAGTAGCCAGCTGTCTTACAAAGAATAATAAAAATATTTAGAGTTGCCATTCTTTCTATAAAGGAAAAAATTGTTAATCGTCATATTGCTAAATTTAGATTAGAAAGATGTCGAATCTGGCAGCTATGCTCAAAACAGCTTTACTATATGATAAGAGCTTTGTTTTTGACATATCACATATGTACGCAGATGTATACACACACATAGAAACATTGTTTTGGTTAAATCTGTCTTTTTATTGTTGAATTTTTCTTTTTTAAGTTATAACAAAAAACGTTTATAATTTTTAAGATTATTTCTGTTTTTCATTTGCAACCCCAATAAGGTAGTAAATACTATACTATAACTAGAAATGGAAGAGAATTTGGAATTTCGTGATTTTAATTTAATAAAAATATTTAAATTTGATGACGAAAAGATGTCTACTGTAACTTCAAGGGAGCAGGTGTGTTCTGTTCATTATTTGTTCCTTTAATTATTAATGTTTCGAATAAAAATCACTTTAAAAACACATTAGCAAAAAACTGAGAGCTCAGTTGAAAAATACTTCGATCGTTTTCAACAAATGCAACTACTGGATAAACATTTAACGCGTTATTATCGGCAAGAGCATCAAAGGTTTTTGGAAAATATGCTACATCGTTTGCCCGGCAATTATGATTGTTTAGACAGCAGTAGGCCCTGGTGTATTTATTGGATTTTACAAGCAGCCCATGTATTAAATTTTACCTTTTCCCCAGAAACCTTAGAGCAAGTAGTACAATTTTTAGAAAAGTAAGTAAATCAGTCAAGTCAAGAAGAACACTCTATCACAATACTTATAACTCTAATGGTTCTCAAACAAAGATGTCGTCACCCGGAAGGCGGTTTTGCTGGTGGTCCTGGTCAATATGCCCATTTGGCTCCTACCTATGCAGCTGTCAACAGTTTGGCCATGATTGGCACACCCAGTGCTTTTAGAACCATAGATAGGGATTCTTTGGAACGTTTTCTTTTTGCTGTTAGAGAACCGGATGGCTCCTTTAGACTTCATGTAGATGGTGAATGCGACGTGCGCGGTGCTTATTGTGCTGTCTCAGTGGCCAAACTAACTAATATGCCAGAGCCAACGCTAAAGAAACTATTTGATAAGACTGGAGATTGGATAGCCAGCTGTCAAACCTATGAAGGTGGTTTTGGTGGTGCACCTGATCTTGAGGCTCATGGTGGCTATACATTTTGTGGCATAGCTGCTTTAGCCTTGTTAAATGAGGGCGATAAATGTGATCAGGAACATTTGTTGGTAAGCATACATTTGAATTCTATCTTAAAAGCGGAATATTTTGTCACTTTTTTTTGTGTAATAGAAATGGACTTTACAGCGACAAATGGCATATGAGGGCGGTTTTCAGGGGCGCACTAATAAATTAGTTGATGGTTGTTACTCTTTTTGGGTAGGTGCCACTATACCAATTACCCAAGCTATAATGGCCAACGATGGCAAACCCATTTCCAAAGCTTTATTTGACGTCGGTGCCCTGCAAGAATATATTTTATTATGTTGTCAAAAACCTAATGGCGGTCTTATTGACAAGCCTGGAAAGTATGTAACCTCTGCAAGCATATACATATTAAATTTATCATTTAATGGTTGTTTAATTTCCTTAAGGCCTCAAGATCTTTACCACACCTGCTATACCCTAAGTGGTGTAGCTATAGCTCAACATTCGGAATCAGCTTTAAATCCTGCCATTTTGGGAGATCCAATTAATGAACTAATGCCCACCCATCCTCTATTTAATGTTTCACCCGAAGCCGTCGCTCATACCACACACTTTTACGAACAATTAAACAAATTACGTTCCTGTACACAATTTAATAATAATTCAGCTCAACCAGATGATGAGAGTTTTCAAAGTCCCGTCGAGTAGTCTGCCTAATCAAAAGTTTATGGTTAAAACTTAAAAAAAAAACAACTAGATTTTGCTATTTTAAAAGGAACCAGAAAATTGTATAAAAAAATATTTTTACCTGCATTTTATATACTGCATACTTTTGGGCAGTTTCAAACTCGTCTATCTCAAGCGAAATGTGTATAAAATATTCTTTTTCTAATTGTTAATTAAAACAGAGTATGAATGAAGAAGCCTTTCTATATAACAATAACGAACTGATATTTCTTGTAAATGTTAAATTGATATAAATGTTATTTTCTTAAAAAAACTCAAATCAAATTGACTTAAAATTATTACACAAACAAAATAAAAAATTAAATTCAAATTTTTTTTTTTTGGAAAAGTACAGTGCACACCATGGTGAAATTACATAAGGTGAGGTAGTTTGTCCGGCTGATAGTTTTTTTTTTTTTTTTTTGTTCACCATGGTTCACATGCTGTCAAAACATTATCATACACGGCAGAGACTTGCTAAAAAGAACGATGTAAGGATATAGTTAAACTGCGACAAACATGCTTCAAAACGCATTAAAAATAACATATTTATAAATATGTCTAAATATTTGTGTTCATAATTGAAAAACGTCCAAAAAACTAAATATTTGTAAATTAAAATTATTTCTAGTTTACAAGTATTAACCATGATATATTAACTATATACAATTTTTGTTTACTTTTTTATATGGGAATTTTTGACATCCACTATACAATGTACAAAAAATATTGCCTGTTGTTTCTGTACAAAAATTAGTTGTACAGACAACCTTCACCTTATTTAATTTCACCATGGTGCGCACGATATTACGTTTGTATGTTAAGAGTTATTATTTAACCATACTAAACAGGAATATAATTTACGGAAATTTGTGAAATTTAATCCAACTACCTCAAAATTACAAAGTTAAAATGGGATTATTTTAAACACAATAAGGCATAATTATGGGCGTAGATTACAAAAAACATTTCTAAAAGCCCGAAATAAAAGACTGTTTGAAGTTGATTTAAAAATTTTATTTCAAGGCAAACAAAAATTTAAATCAGTACCAAATAATTTTGTACTGCTCTTTGATTATTTGAAATTCACAAAAATTCGATTTACAAAGAAAGCATTATGAGATATTGTTCTAAGATTTAAGTTAAAATTAAGGTGCTATTGGTAAATGCATCACTGCCCTGCATCATGACATTAGGTGTTCTAAAACAACTTAAGTATACTATGTATATTATTCTAAAATAAAGGCAGTGGTGCCGCAAATTTATAATATTGTATCATTTTATTTTATGCCGTAAAAGTTTGATGTCGAAATCCAGCGTAATGATGCACTTACGAACCGGCCCAAAATCCTGTTACTAAAATAAACTCGTAAATTTTTTTAGCAAAGAAATTTACTTTATTAAATATGAAATATGCAAAATATAAATATATACCTCTACTATACATATATCGTTCCTATTAAGTCTAGCGTTTTTTGACTTTACCCGTCTTAACGGTGCGTAAAGAACTATCCTTGTTCGAATTTTTCTTTTGGGATTTCTTCTTAGTCTTACCGATCTTTTCATACTTGGAAAAGTCAACAACATCATCATCATTCTCATCGTTGCCATACTTTGCGGCTAATTGATCGAAAAATGAATTAAAATTATCCTCTCGTGATCTTTGTCTACTCATTATTGCCTGTTCTAGACTACTGCTACCAGCAGCTTTTCCTTCTTTCTTTTTATTTTTCTCTAATAATTTAGCTTTAATTTTTTCAGCTTGTTTAGACTCGTAAGCATACTTTTTGTGCCGCTTCTTGCGTTTCGATGCCGATTCCTCCGTAAATTGTTTATATTCCGGCACCTCTCCAGCGGCAATCATATCCCTTACAACCTCTTGTATTCTGGGTTCATCTTCCACCTTCATAAATGGTACCGAATTGATCATAACATTTATACATCCCTTGCCAGCAAGATAGGCCTTTTTTATATCGGCCTTTTCCAATTCTGAGCCTACATAAGACTTCTCGTAGTTGTTTATGTCTTCTTCGGTCACGGGCTTGAATAGACGACGCCACAAATCTAACCAATTTTTAAGTTTTCCTTCCAAATTTTCATCATCATCATCAATAATACCCTGTTCATCATATAGTGCTCTCTTATCTTTGTCGCTTAATGTTTGATAGAGCTTCGAGAGCAATTTAAATTTTTCAGTTGCCGCTTCTTTTTGTGTTTCAGGTACACGGTCTGGGTGTACCAGCAAGGAAAGTTTATAATAAGATTTCTTTAACTCCTTTTCATCAGCTGTCTTTTCCACATTAAATACTTTATAGACATTACGTGTTTCGAAATATTTTTCACACAATTCCAATGTAGACACCATTTTCAGTTTTTTATTTCAGCCACTCACATTTAATCGTAAACAAGGAATGATGAAAATGTTATTCTGTGACAAAAATGCTCACAGCGATGGCGCCAAGTCTAACAGCTGTTATAAAAATAGTTTGTAAGAGACAGTGTTATATTTTTAGAAATTAATGCTACCAGATGTTAAATAAGCAGTATATACAAAATAAATAAATAACAATTATTATTTAAAGCAGGGATGAGCAACACGCGGCCCGTGGGCTACTTGCGACCCATTTAACATGTCATTGCGGCCCGCCAAGCACTTTTAAAATTTGGTTTATTTTATTTACTTTCTCCCATCAATATTTCCCAGCTTAAATGGTAAAAGATTTTTGCAAGAATTTTTATTATTCTTGTTTAAATTTGCATTTCCGTTTAAAATTTTTTTGAATTTTTATTTATTTGTCTCTTTTTAGCTTTCCGCATAAATGAATATTCATATTAAAATATAAAATTAAGAAATTAAAAAAGATTATGAACAAGAAATTAAAACAAATATCAAGTACATGGACATGTTTACTCTTTTATGTTCTCTACCTGCATTATTTAACTGCTGTCGCAGAAATAGCATTTCCTGAAAAATTAAAAATTATTTCAAACACCAGTTTATCAAGATTCTCCATAGCAAGGAGAATTGAATACTTGTCTGAGAACATAGCAACAACGCTTTCTGAACGCATTGCAAAATTCGAATACTGTTCTTTGGCACTTGATGAGAGTTCCGATATTAGCGATACAGCACAGCTGGCTATATTTATACGTGGTGTTGACTCCAATTTTAATATTACCGAAGAATTGTGTTCACCGATTCCTATGCAAGGAACTACAACCGGCAAAGACTTGTACGATAAACTAAAGTCTGTGTTGGAAAATTTTTCAATTTTATTAGAAAAGATTATGGGTGTATCAACAGATGGAGCACGAGCAATGTCAAGTATGGAGGTTGAAGTATCAGGAAGGCTGTTTCAAGACATTAAGA
Source organism: Wohlfahrtia magnifica (assembly GCA_023159175.1). Taxonomy (NCBI): domain Eukaryota; kingdom Metazoa; phylum Arthropoda; class Insecta; order Diptera; family Sarcophagidae; genus Wohlfahrtia; species Wohlfahrtia magnifica. The sequence goes on from JAKWBJ010000228.1 coordinate 8,536,765, forward strand.
AGGCCACAGGAAAGAAAATATTCATTAACCACTGCGTAATTCACCACGAAAAGATTGAGTATGCCAAATGTCACATTACCAATAATTAAATTAATTAATTTTAATAAGTCGCGAGCGTTAAATCATCGCCAGTTTAAAGAATTCCTAAAGGATTTAGAAACTGAATATGGCGATGTGGTTTTTAATACCGAAGTACGTTGGCTTAGTAGAGGTGCAATGCTTAAAAGAGTATACAACTTAAAAAGCGAAATACAATTGTTCTTGGATATGAAGGGATATGACTTCCCTCATTTTGGCAATAAAGAATGGATGTGCGACTTTAGGTTTCTTATCGATATGACCCAGTATCTCAGTGATCTTAATATTGAACTTCAAGGCAAAGGGCTGTTTATTCATAACTTGTATGATAAAATTCAAGGATTTGAGTGCAAATTAAAATTGTGGAAACAGCAACTTTTGCAGAATAATATATCTCACTTTTCATATTTAGAAAAAGAAAACGTTACCACTTCTCAAAAATACGCACTATATAAACATTTTAATAAACGAATTTCAATTACGATTCCAAATGTTCAAAACTGAGAAGACAGCGATTCCACTAAAAATGTTTTCCTCACCATTTAATATCGTTGTGGATACAGTTCCCAAAGAGTTTCAAATGGAAGTGATTGAGATGCAGAATAATATCGATTTAAAAAATGTATTTCTTTTAGTAAACATCGAAAACTTTTATAAATCATATGTGAGCCCTGAGAAATTTCCGCTTTTGACGAAAAATGCAAAGCAAATGATGTCTCTATTTGGAAGTACGTATGTTTGCGAACAATTATTTTCAACCATGAAATTCATCAAAAACGACTACTGATCAAGACTAAGTGATGCACGATTAGAAAGCTGCGTACGTGTAGCCATCTCATCAATTCCAGCTGATATCGATTAGCTTGTATCGAAAAAACAGTGCCAAATTTCTCACTAAAAATACTTGCTTTTTTACATTAAAATCTGTGTGTAAATTCTTTATTTAATTTTTTATATTAATGTTTATTATAAATAACATTTTGTTAATTATTAAAAAGTGTTACTTTATGCAAGGCCCTCCAAAAAATTTAAAAATTTAAGTTATCCCGCTGATTAAATAGGTTGCTCACCCCTGATTTAAAGAATGAAATTAAAAAAAATTTTTTTTGCTAAGCTCATTTTCAATACTAAAAATTGTTTAGTAATACCTAGGCGAATTGAATTCGCCTGCAATGGTACACTGTGCTGCCAACATATTCGTATCATCTAAAAGGTGCTACCAAGCATCGTAGTCAACGGAGTGGCATCGTTGTTACGCATCTTGACATTTTTATGTAAACAAAAGCCAAAAGCAGAAACACTACGCTAAAAATTAACAATACGTTTTGATTAAATTTAATGCTTTAAATATTAAAACATGTCTTTAAGAGATTTGGTCAAATGCCGTTTATGTTTGGTTGAAACTGATATCAGCAAGACATATGAACTGTTTAAGAGTAATGACGATGTTATGTTTAAAATTGAGAATGATCAGAATGATGAATTTAGTAACTTGAAATTGTATGAAAAAGTAGAATATTGCTGTGGCGTTAGGGTAAGTTAAGCTCAAAGCATAGGATATGTATAAAATTTATTTTATTAAATTTACAGCTACACAACAAAAAGCAAATGCCCACACGTATATGCGGCAAATGCTTTAACACAGTGCACATGTGGTTTAATTTCCGCCAAATGTGTTACAATTCCCAAGTGTTTTTAACCACACAACATCAAGAGGTAGCGGATATTGATCATGAGCTCGAAGATTTACAAACTATACGTTCTAATCTAAAAATTCAGAAAACAGACGATTTAATAGAATGCATAGCTCCTAGCAATCAATCAATTATAGATTTTGAGACCGATGAGTATGTAGAATCACATTTCAATGATGGCGACGATTACGTGGTGGAAGAAGATGAGAAGAAGGAATCTATCATAAAAAATTATGAAACAGATCGTGAATATATCAAAGTAGAAGATGTGGACGAAATTTATGTGGATGATGGTGATCTGCTGGAATCTTTAACAGCCGATGATTTAAATGAAGCTATGTCTTATCTAAATGCAGATGATGATCAACAACTAGAGGAATTTATTGAACACTGTGCCACCAAAAATTTGTCTATAAAACAATTAAATGCCAAGGCAATGACAAGATACAAACCAAAGGTGAATAGAAGACCTTTCTTAAATAAAACTGAAAAAGAACAGAAAAAAGCTGTTCGATTACCGAAACCATCAACATTTATGTGTAATATCTGTGGCAATGTTTATGGCAAGAAACCCTTGTTCCAGCACCATATGCGAATGCATTCCGATGTCAAGCCCTACCAATGCGAGTAAGTTCAATAGTTGGCGTAATTTTAGGATGTAGTTTAGGTTTAATTTAATCTTTCTTTGCAGGATTTGTAATAAATCATATCGCATTATGAGTGATTTAAGAAATCATATGTATCGGCATACTGGTGAAAAACCTTTTAAATGTAAATATTGTGACAGACATTTCATGGATCGCAGTTCCAGACACAGGCATGAAAGGTATTTATTAAACTTACAAAATAAGCAAAATTATTAATTTCTTTTATTTTCAATAGAATCCACACAAACTCTCGTCCTTATAGATGTAATATATGCAATAAGAGCTTTTCTTATTCAGCTATATTGAAAAATCACTTAAAACTACATTCAGGTGAAAAGGACTATGTGTAAGCAAATTTAAACAAAAACAAAACCCCACATTAATTATATTTTATCTGTTGATTTATATTTCTAGCTGTTCAATTTGTAATAAATCATTTACTTTGGCTCATCAGCTGAAAGCACATATGCTTACGATATCACATAAACAGAAAGAAGCTGCCTATGAGGCCTCTGGCTATAAAATTCTCTACGAGACCACCGCTCCTGACGTTTAAACCTCTACACAAAAATGAAAAATGTGTTGAATTTCTTTAGCAATAAAGTGTTTCTTAGACTGTATATAAATCCCTTAAAAATAAAATTAAAGAAAACAAAATTTCAATTTAAATTTAAAAATTTTCTAATACTGTTTATGACAATAATCAATTGTTCAATTGAGCCAATTGTATAACGGCCTTATGTAGGGAAGTGGCAATGTGGGCTTTAAGTTGATGGGATAATTTAAAAGACTTCGCACAGGGTTCGCATCTAAAAATAATTTAAAACAAAATATCAATTTGTTTTTTTGTAAAATATTTCAACTATTTACCTATAAAATCTCTCGCCAGTATGAATTTTCATATGTTTTTTGAGGGTAGCAGACAAAGAGAATGATTTTCCACAATCATTACATTGATAAGGCTTTTCATTGGTATGAATTCTGTTGAAATTAAAAAAAATAAATAATAAAATAGTAGTCGAAATGTATTGCACTTAAAGGAATAAATACCTTTCGTGCCTTAAATGTGAACTTCGATCACTAAAACGTCGGCCACAGTATTGACATTCAAATGGTTTTTCACCCGTATGTATACGCATATGAGCTTGGAGATTACATGCTGTTATGAAACGTTTTAAACATAATCTACAAAGAAAAGCGAAGCAAATGAACAATATGGAAGCTTTTGAAATCACAATAATACTTACTCGCATTCATGATTTTTTTCCTGGCGATGTACTTTCATATGGGCATTCATTAGTTGGCGATTACCGAAATGATTGCCACATATGTCACAGACATATATTTGGGGCATATTTTCATTATTACCAGTCGACGTTGTGCTAGTTGCAGTTGCTGATCGTGTCTTACGATTTGGCAATATAACCTTTGTACGTTTTTTATCTGTTTGAGTCATTTCACCTGCTAATTTTATGTTCATTGTCACAACATCAGGTTTTCTTGCAATTATATTACTATCCGAGTCTTCTATTAAATATTCATCTACTACATACTCAGTTGCGAGTTCATTAGTTTCATCTGAGATATTGGAGTTTTGTTCTTGAAGTTCTATAAAATCTTCTTTGGTTTCTACAGTCGAACTTACTTGAGCTTGACTGTCCTCCGTCTCAGATTCTATATGTAGCAAATGCTGTTCAGCCTCTTCTTCTTCCGGCATAAACTCTATGTTATCTTCAGGACCTTGGGAATCTTCATGCATTTCAGTTTCTAAGTCTTTTGCTTCAGTTTCATTTTCTTCTTTTATGCCTTTTAGTAGGTAATATAGTTCATCACTATCATGCTTAAAATTGTGTTTGTCGTTTGCTTCTTCAGTTTCATCAGAGTATTCTGTAGTTTCATCAGGACATAACTTGCCATAGTTTTTCTGTACTTCAAAATCTTGCATTCCTGTTATTTCTTTTTGAGCTTGCTGGCCTAGTTTGTTTGTATCATCAATGTGCTGTTCTGTGTCATCCAAAATTTCGTCCATATCAACTATATGATTTAAGTCATTTTCAACTTCCTCCTCCTCATCATCTCCATGAGCTATTAAATCATCAGCATTCTTTAAGTTGATTTCTATTTCCATTTGTGGCTTTTTAGGAGAATGTTCTTCCTGAGAGGATTGTGACATTTTATGTTTACGTCTGCAAAGATGTTCTACTTCTTCTTCTGATTTGACACTAATATCGTTTTCTTTTTGATCCGTTTCTGTTTTTTTCTCATTGCCATTCTTAATTTCTTCATTTATTAAAGTTTCATCCAAAAAATCTATCGAATTGTGTCTTTCAGGCTTGAATAAACTGCTAGCTGATTTTGTTCGTTGTAGTATAGATTGTAAGTAAACATCTGAGTTTTTACAAGTTTTACGGAAATTAGCTGCATGCTTAACCATAAGAAAACATTTTTTACAAATTTTTTCCGGTAAACCATCGTTTGGTTTCATCTAAAATATAAAATTTGTTTAACTCTACAATATATTTCAAATAAAACAATGGGCTATTGTAATAAAGACGGATCGATGCTGAAAAGTATGAAATATGTCGTTGTTTCTATAATCTAGTGGTATCAATCAATGACAGCTTCGACTCATGGATTGACTTAAATTTGTGCGTTAATGTGAGTGAATAAACAAACGTAAGAGTTCCACATATAACGTAAAATAAACGAAATTCGTTTTAACACCACATTAAGTCGATTTCGACCCGTCCTTATTGAGAAACCCCACTTATGTACTGACCATAACGCCGGAACATTCATAAATTTGTTTGACCAACTGTTTGTCATAATTGAAAATGTGTCGCAATTGCTCTTGATCGCCGCTTGCCGTCTGGAGTTGGTTTTTTGTATCCTCTAATAAACACACTCTACATATATTCCAGGTAATATTTATTTCCATTTTAACAAATAGTTAGGAATTTTATTTCAATTTGTATTTAAGTTTATATATTTATAAATTAAAGCACGTAAAGACAATATATCTATTTCTGACCTGTGTGACGAATGAGAATTAAAAGAGAAAAATGAAAACAATGTAAAACATAACAGTGGTCTGTTAACACGTGAGCTACAACAGGGAGGTTTTCTTTGGGTTTAACTACAACCCTATCTGCGTTTCGATTACGTCTCTGCATTCAGTTACGTTTCGATCAAAAATTGGTTAAAAAAAAAAACGGAATCGGAAGATAGAGAAGAAGACAATAATGTCCTCAAAAGCATAGGAATGTATGATATAGAACCAGAAAAATAACCAAATTTTAATAAAACCATAAAAAGTAATGCATACACTAAGAGTGCTGGCAAAGTATTTAGTACTGACACCGAGTATTTTTATTTTTAGGTACTCAGTAGAGAGTGGTTGATTTGTATGTGAGAAGCAATACCGAAAGGATGTCCTATAGTGGGGCTCAACATGCCATCTTGAGAGGTAGGTTTGTGGAGACTGCACTACACGTGGTCGTTGGCCACATTGAGAGCGGTTTGCACTACGAGATTTATACCCTTGCAGCCTTCTTGGATATTGAAGGTGCCTTCAATAATGTTGAAATTGGGGCGATTAGGAAAACACTGGTTGATTTTGGCGTCCATGATTTCCTGGTTGAGTGGATAATTAAAGTATTTAGAGGAAGGATTGTTCGCTCGGAACTTGGTGAGGTACACCTTGATAGACTAGTGTCTTGCGAAATTCCTCAATTAGGGGTACTTTCGCTTTCACTTTGGAATCTTGTTTTAAATGGCATCCTCAGGCGGATTGAGGAGGAAAGTGGTTTGTTATGCGGACGATCTGATGATTCTCGTATAGGGGAGATGTATTAGAGAAGTTTGAACTACCTAGGTTAAATGGCATTATGTTAAGACTGTTTCATGAAGTCTAATTCTTAGAAGTTTTCTTGAGGATAAATAAGGGCTTTAATGCTTACTATTCGTTTAGAAGTGCAATTGTTAAGATATGGACTGATGGTGAAGTGAATCTATGACTCCACAGTTATACATGTCCTATGGCTGTATCGTATGGTGGAGAGCTTTGAAAAATGCCAGTCGGTGGAGGCTTCGGGGTAATGTGCACAGATGTGTTGCTTTGGATATATCTGGTGCCTTCAGAAGTATTCCAGCGCTGGATATTATACTTGGCTTAACCTTCCTAGAGGTTGAGTTGAAAACGAGCTTTGCTAGGAGCTTCTTTAAGATTATGGAAGGAAGCCTGGCTTAAGCTCTGGTTTTTGGTTATTCCGCCATTTTAGGGAGCTGGAATGGGGTACGCATCCGGTGACCAACGCTGGTTCTACAGACCACAAGGTTAGGGAATGTGACTTTAACAAGTGCCCTTCGACAGTTTTTCCGGACAGGATGTTTAGACTTTTGAATGGCCATGCTATCCTTACATATGGATCAAAAACCGAGGATGGCATGGGTGCAGGTGTCTACCTTGTAGATAGTAACATCAAGCTGTCCTTTGGACTCCCGGGTAAGTGCAGCGTTTTTCCGGTTGAGCGTTTTCGCGGCTTGTTTGCTGAGGGAGATGGCATGGTTTTTAATATTTCACAACTCTGTGAAGTAAAAAAGTGTAAGCATAGTAAAATTAAATATGTAATTTTTGTGTAACACTTTTACTAAACATTCACATTTTCAAAAATTGATACGAACTTGATTATCATTTTTGCTTTCGACCGAGTGTTTCAATTTTGAGTGTGAGTACATTGTGAGTATATTAAAAATTGAAAAGCAAAAATTGAACATGTAACTCCTGGGTAAACAATAAAACATACACTATTTATATTTAATTTCGGACTCCTGTACGGTTTTGTGTTGCGTTGTCATCTGGTGACTCTTCAAATGATGTGGCAGCTTAAATGACTTTCCACAGGGTTCACATCTAAAAAAAATAATTTAAACATCGTTTATTTTATATTTATTTAATGAGTACAACTGCACGATAAAATCTTGAAATTCTAGTAAATTTGGTATAGTAAGTTAAAGGCACTAACAAAATATTTAAATTGAAATTCATATTTACCTATACGAGCGCTCTCCAGTATGAATCTTCATATGACTTTGTAAAGTTGTAGCCAAAGCAAATGATTTACCACAATTAATGCATTGAAATGGTTTCTCGTTTGTATGAATTCTAAAGGTGTAATTTAAAAGGAAAATCTAAATATAATTTTAAATTTTACTTTTTTCGTCAATACTTACCTCTCATGTCTCAAATTTGAACTACGATCGCTAAATCTTCTGCCACAGTATTGACATTCAAAAGGTTTTTCTCCAGTATGTATACGCATGTGAGCCTGAAGATTACAGGCTGTGTAAAAGCTTTTAGAGCACAATCTAATATCCAAAAAACGATTTTTACAAATTAATAGATAAAATAACTGAAATAAGAAACACTTACTCGCATTGATGATTCCTTTCTTGGCGGTGTTTCTTCATATGCAAATGGAAAGTACAACGATTGTCGAATTGATTACCACATATTTTACAAACATACACTTGTAATTCGTAGCGTCTGTTATCACTTATATTATACTTTATATTATGTTTGCCTAATGTGACGGTTGAGGTTCTGACAGTTATGTTTTGTAAGCCTCTTATTTTTCTGCTCTCAGTTGGTACTTTATTAGAATTTGCTACAATTGTGTTCTGTAAGCTATAGTCTTTACTCAAATATTCTTCCGCTATATAGTGTTTTGATTCCGTGTAGTCATAACTGTCGTTAGACAAATTTGAATTTTCATCAAGTACTTCGAAATCATCGTTGGTCTCTACCGTTGAACTAACTTGTTCCTGATTATCATCTATGTTCAATACAGATTCCTCTATAACATTATTTTCTTCAATGTCGAAGTATTTAAAGTTATCTTCTGGCGTTATACTTCCGTCTTCCTCCATTTTGTTTATATCATCTTCTGAGATACTACGATCCTTAGATGAAAGAATACTGTGTTCTTTCTTTATTTCTTTAGTAACATAATACAGTTCTTTAATGTTTTCTTCTAACTGCTCGATATCTGTTTTATATATATTATCATTCTTTTGTATTTTTGCATCTGTAGCAAGATGATTTATTTTATCCCCTATATTTTTATTAACTTCAATTATTTCATCTTCTTTGCCTTCTGTATGCTCTATAAAAACTTCATAATGTTGTAAGTCGTTTTTATTCATTTCTTTAGTTATGGAAGTTTCATTAATCCCCTTTGAAGTTGACGTCTCTACATTAAACTCATTTATGATGTCTGAACTGATATATTTAGCGCTTGTATCTGGGGACTGTTCTACACACTGCCCAACAATCAAGTCGTCACTTTCATTTAATGTTTCCAATTCAACAACCTCTGCGCCTTCACCGGAGTATTCAGTGGGGAGTCTCCCATCAGATTTAAACAAAGTTGAAGCTGATTTAGTACGTTGCAATATGGTTTGTAAGTAAGTATCTGAAGAACGACATGTTATACGAAATTTGATGGCGTTATTTACCATCGCCAAACATTTTTGGCAAATTTTATCAGGTAAACTATCGTTTGGTTTCATCTAAAAATTGAATTAAAATAAAAGATGTAATTCTTATTAATTTCATGCGTTAGTCTAGATTTCTGGTTAACTTAATCACATAACAAAACCATTTATAAAACTCTTAAATCTCCGGATAATGCCATTTTTTATGCAATTAGAAGTATCCGTCTACTAACCAATTGACATTGGTCACTATTAAAGAAATGACATTATTAGATTTCAGAGGCTGATATCTTCTACACAATTTACAATTATGGTTCATCTAATATTAAAACGGTCTAAATTGCTAGTTACCCAGTAGAATATATACATTTGTGTCCAAGAATATAGTATTTCTACTCACTGTTATACCGGCACAATCGTAAATATGTTGAGCCAACTTATTACCCTCGTTGAATATATTACTCATTTGTCCTGTTGTAACAGATTTGTTTTCTTCTTGCAGACATACACGACAAATGTTCCATTTTATACTTATTTCCATGTTATTGTTTTAATATAAAAAAACTGTAATTAATTCGCAAGCAAAAAACCTTCAATCTGTTGTTACAATTGATAAGCAAAGAATGTAAATAAAAAGACAATAAAGGCAAAATATAATGTGAAAACAAAACAAATGTTACAATAGAGCTGCTTTTTGTCGTAGCAATGTTAAGTAACTCTTCTGTTATTTAAAAGTAATCGGTATTTAAAACGAACGGTCCTTGTAAAGTGAATTTCCAAGTTGGCTTCAAATCATACAAGACAACAACATTCTCACCGCATCAATTGCACAGTGTACATCAATTGTCAAAAACAGTTTGTTTTCAAAAAGTTTCTGATGTAATATTTTGTAAAGTGTAGTTTTCTGAGAATTTCGGGCGTTTGTGTGTCTTGTTGATCCATAATAAAAAAGTGCAGGTACCACAAATATTTTACACATGAAAATTAAAAAAACTATAATGTCATTTAAAATTTTTCCTATTTTCAAAAAATTTGTTGAGCTATATCTTTTAAGCTGAATTATTTTCTGAAATGATTTATAACATTTCTAATTCGTATTTATATAGCCTATTGATCCCTCTTACCAAAGTTCTGGCACAGCAAATATTTTAGATATAAAAACTTTCGAGAAGTTTGCTGGGCTATATTTCCTAAAATATGCTTTTTCCGAAATGATTTGTACGGCCTATTGATGCCTGTTACCAGAAATGCGGCAAATAAAATAGTTTATAAAATAAATAAATATGAATTTTCCTACTTTTAAAAAGTTTGTAAGTCTATATCTCCAAAACTAGTTTTTTTTTTCAAAATGGTTTATATAATTTCTGATACGTAATTATCAAGAAAGTTTCGCACAAAACATACTTTTATTTTTAGAAGGGTCTGTTTGTCAATTTTTCCCCAAAATCTTGGAGAGCTGTAGTTTACTTATTTCATAAAAGCTATTTATGATCAAAAAAAAAATTGATTAAAGAAGTGTCTCTTCCATACTCATCTATTACATTATAACATTATTCACTGAATGCCTCAAATTATAAGTATTTTTCTCATTTATTACTATTAATACTTACGATCAAAGAAATTTGTTTTTGCTAAAACCATGTTTCCTTATCGCCTATACCATTTCAAGAAATTGTGGGATAAAGTTCCCACACTAATTATTCATGCTTTACCATTTTGTAAGAGGTTGGCAATGCGGAATATACGAATATGTTTACAAAATAGCGATTTTCACTTACATATTAGCCACACTATTGACAAATACAACAAAAATATAAACAAAGCTGTGTGAATTCCATAATTTTACCAGTGTACAATTTAACAACGGGATCACTTGGGACTAGTTTTATCGGAGAAGTGGTTGAATTGTGAAATTAATGGCAATGGATGAGATAGAAATTAAAAAATATGTAAGTACAAAAGTATTTTTACCTAATATAACGATAACAAAGAGAATATATATCCCGGCACGGCACTTTGCATTTGCTTTGTCTTTTTAAATATCCTAATAAAATGTATTCAGTGCGTATTTTTCCTATTAAAATAGAAAATGGTATGCTATGAAAGGTTTTTTTTTTATTAGTTTATTCGATTTATTGTGAAATTGTTCCACCACAAATTATTTTAGCAGTTCTCAATGCAATTGACAAGTTATGGTGTTGCAGTGAGGGCTTCGGTGATATTCTGAGTAATGGTTTAATTTTCCAGGATCTAAAGGTTTTTACTGTGCAAGAATAAATCTTGTTTACCAGGTTAGATGTACGAAATTAAGTACAGGCTGTTCTAATATTGGCACCAGTAGATTGATACTTCATTAAAGTGTGCAAAATGTTTGCTTGGATATGTGTTATCTATCTTCAGAAGGCGATAAAAAGATTGGTCTTATTGATGGATGGTTTGTACTTCCCTTACTTATGATATAGCATAAAGGAAGTTAATTCTTTTTAACACTTTAAATTAAATCATTAAGCACTAAAATTAGTTACTACATGAAAGACATAATTAAATGTATTTTGCTTTAAATCTGTGAACAAAGAACTTAAGGGGTGTTTTTATATGCAACATGTTGACATGTGGATGTTAAATACAAAGTAAATACCTTAAGAATTCAATCTCCCAATCACAGAACAGTGTAAATTTAGAAATTTGCATAGGTATGGAGTTTTTGCCGAAAGCATTGTAAGAAGTCTTGCGTCTCAGAGCTGGGAATGATATTTTTCGGCTGGTGTAAAAGTGAACCAATGCAATTGAGTTAGATCGGTATATTCTGAATAAAAGAACCGAATAAAGTAATGATTATTACTTTTTTAAGAGGAGACAAAATATTGAATCAATAAAATCGTTTTGTAAAACAAACAGAAAAATTGGAGAACATTACACGAATTTTACTTACGTTGGCTTACTTTTACAAAAAGGTGTATATACAATATATGTATACAAAAACAATATCTTTGCTTGCAAACCTAATTCTATATATGTATATAGTACACATACATAACTAATGCACTTAATATTGTTGATTTAATTAATTTTTTGAATTGTTTTTAAATAATTTATATTGGAACACACAACAGATGAATCCCATAACATTTGAGGCGGAGATGTTTGTAAATAGCTTGGAGACCTTATCCAAGACTTATAATAACATTGATGCAGTGTTATTGAGTTCTTTGGAAAAAGTTATGAATGCTATAGAAAAATTTTTGGATACAAATCAAAACGAAGAAATATTGGCCACTGAAACAACAAAGCTAGTGGCATGTGATGATATTAAACACGTTAAACGAATCTTCCATTGTTCACTATGCAAAACCGACTTAGGTAAATCTGTGGAAAAAGCTACTTTACATTTGATAGACACGTGCACACCTCATGGCTTTGGAGGCGCTGCTATCAGTCTACCAACAAGTGAAACAACGTTAGCAGCCAACGCAAACACTGAAAGTAAGAACAAAGATAAATCAATTTTTGAAGAGCGTAAAGATAGAAAGAAAAATTTACGCGAGAAGCGTATAAGCCAGGCTGTAAAACTAACAAAAAGTATGTAAACCATTCCAACATATTATAAATAAATTTTATTTTGCATTTGAAACTAAAAATTTTTTCACTTATAGAAACCCGTTCTCTACTAACCACCGACTTTGAACAGTTTTTTGCCGACCATGTTAAAATTGGCAATAAACTTAAGTGTCTACCAGACTATGAAATGATAGAAAATGATTTAATACCGATTATAACGCCCTTATTTCCCAACGAAAGTGTTAAGATTTATAAATTTGGTTCCCGCTTGGCAGGTATTGGCACTCGTGAATCTGATTTGGATTTATTCATAGATATCGGTGGCGTTTTTAATAATTTTCAAAATCGTGCTGATCCTGAAACTTTGGATAAACTATATAAAGTAGGCCGAGCTTTAAATAATAGTCGTAAATGGAAGAGTTTAGTAATGATTGATAGGGCTCGTGTTCCAATATTGCGAATTTTACACGCCACTACTACAATTGAATGTGATATAAATTTGTCAAATAGTTTGGGAGTTGTAAATACACAATTTCTTGAGTTAATCTTTACATTGCAACCAATAGGTACGTGTAGTTAATATTTGCTTTTTAAACTCGTTTGCAATTATTTCTAATTGATTATCACATCGTTTGGTGTTTATTTCTTTTTTAGCTCGTTTAATGTGCATATTCATGAAAAAGTGGTTGAGTCGCACTAATCTTAACTATGAGCTCAGCACATATTCAATAATTTTGATGGTTATATTTTACTTACAAAGCGAAAAAGTATTGCCATCAGTAGAAAGGTTCCAACAAGGAGTTAATAAAGCTAACGCTTTAGCTGTTGGTCGTAAGTATGAAACAAATTTTAATTTATATTTCTAAAAAAAATTTAATTTAAATTTCTAAAAAAAAAAATAATGAGCAATTGGATACAGAAAAAGTTATCACGCATGTCACAGAATTAATGCCGATCAAAAGTGTTATCGATTCCGTAATAGTTCCTACAGAAAACGTAAAACGAAATTTTTTTTCAGAATAAACCACTTTTAAAATTTCAAGTGGTTTAATTTTTTATAATTATTGTGTTTTGATTTTTATTTACAAGCCAACATTTTTTTAATCTTACCTCTCGTGTAAAATAATATAACACATATGCCAAAAAATTGGTATAAATATAACACATATGAAGAAAAATTGGTATAAATAACACATTTTCATCACTTTCTCCGCAAAGTCTACTTTATTTTTTTTCTAATAAACAAAATTGTTCGGAATTTGTAGAACAAAAAACAAAATCGATCTGAAATGCAAATACGGAATCAAAACCATTTCGATTGGAATGTGTGACATAACTAATTTTGCGTATTTTTCATAAATTACTTAAATGACAACAGGTGATTAACTTTAAATTAATAATAAATTCCTTGGATCACAACTATGACTGAAAAGGGTATTGATTAGATACCTCATATGTTATATAGGATTGACTCTCAAAATCAATTAATACAAAGTTAATATACTGCGTTCTTTAGATTGTGTAACGTTGCGGAGTTTAAAATTGTACACAAAAAATTACAAAACTTAATTATTTTTTTTAGCTTGGCTATGTGCTTATGAAACTTTAAGTTTAAATGAACTTAATATACCATTTGAAGAATTAACACAGAAGAATCTGCTGAAGTTTATTAGAGGATTTTTCCAATTTTATATATCTTTCAAATATGACATTAATGTTATATGTCCTTATTTGGGTGAATCTGTCAAGAGATCGGAAATTAATAGTCATATGCCAGAAAGGTTTGTTATTTAATTACTTATTTTTGCTATAAATTAAAATTTTAAATTTTTTCCTTTTTAAGATATCTAAATTATATTGAAGATTCAGCCGATTATGCTTTAGAAATGGATAATTCTATAGTTGTTCAGGATTTTATACAACTAAACCATAATGTGACAAAAGCGTTATCTCTGTTTTACCTTCAAGTTTTTACAACATATATGATAAAATCTTTGGAAATTATCAAAGATAACTTTGTATTTTAAGAATATAAATACGATTATTTTTTTATTACCAATAACAAGACATTTTTGCTATTGAAACGAGCACTTTTGGATGTTGCTATATATTTAATTAAAGCTTGAACACAATAATAAATTTTAATAAAACATTTTTATCAATATGCTGCAGTTTTAATCATAAACAAGGAAGATATATTAAGATTTATGAAATCATAATATCTGCTTTACAAATTAAAATTTTAATTTGGTAAGACTTAAAAAATTAATAGTTTTCCAAAAATTAAATCCGTATAATTTATTTTCTATTTTTATATTGAAACAAAGAAATTAATCTTTTTATTTACTATAAAAAAATGAAGTCAAGATGGTCAGCGAAGGTAGGATGGACCGCAAGAAGCCTAAAGACTTGACGGTGCTCAAGGCTTCGGTACGAGCTTCCGCCAAGCCCGAAGCAAAGACTTGCGGTGGCGGGAAGGCCGTTGCAATGACATCGTTGTATTCGCCACAGTGCGAATGTCAAGAGGGTCAGATTCGGTGATGAACAGCGGCAAGTATTAAAGAAGCCGAAGAAATTCGACAGCCTGGATTCTGTCAATTATGTTGCTGACATTGACAGGAGCGATCCGGATGGGAGGATCACTCCTGAGCTCTGGCAGCAGATTGAAAGAAGGCTGTTGGAAGAAATCGCCAATCATGGAAAAGGCAGTTAGGATGAGATGTTCTTTTTTGACGCAGACTGGTCCAGAGGCCTCAAAATTGTGAACTGCGGTGACAGGAAGACAGTTGACTTCCTGCGCCCGTTATCTTGGTGGAATCCATACTCACAATACTGGCAAATCAGAATGCTACCCTGGACACAAACTAGTGGAAGATGGTTTGTAAGGGTAACGGGGCATGGACTTCAGGTTCGCTATTGACAAAGCGTCCCTGGAGTTCATTGAAAAAGCCGAGGGTAAGGTGAATTTCGGTTTGGTAGCGTCAAGCTTAGGTATGCCAAAAATGGCAAGGCAAGGAGACTGCTGGTGGTGCAGATAAACCTGCACTACTGTGAAGCAGCCTCAACCGAACTCTCCTTACTCCTTGGCCATGGGAAGGTAGACGTGGCTCTCATCCAAGAACCATGGATTGTTGGCAATAAGGTTCGCGGATTAAGTCACGGGCTACAAGCTGCATGTGTCTAGCACGTTGGTTAAGGTAAGGACTTGCATTCTAGCTAGGAATGACATATTTAACCCTCTTAAATTCTTTCAGCAATGGCGATCTGACGGCTGTTGAGGGTGGAGGTATGGACGGTGCCAGGTTTCTTTTGGCTTCCGTTTATCTGCCCTACGAAGCGACGGATCCGCCAGGCGTTGTAGTGGCAGCACTGGTTGTGTCTGCCAGTGTCGATGGAGTCCCCATGTTGCTAGGCTGTGACGCCAACACTCATCACTGCCAAGTGAGAGAGTCCGTGTTTAATTTTATTACTGATCAGGGACTTCTTATTAGTAATAGAGGCAATGTGGCTATCTTTAGCAATAGGATTAGGGAGAGGAGGTCATAGACGTGACACTCGCAAATAGGGATGACCTCGAAGAGGGTTGATGAGGGTTTTTCCTTTTCGGGTCATAGCCTAATTCGCTTCAGCCTGGTTCGTGCAGGGTCTAGGAGGGTATCTTTTAGGAATCCTAGGAGGATCGATTGGCGGTTTTTTAGCGATGGCGTGGAGACTGGTCTGGGAGATCTGTTTCTGGAGCCTGTCGACTGCTCGATTGTTGGGGAAGCGGTTGATGGGTATACTGAGTGCTGTTTTCCCGAGCAAGAGGACTTAACCTTGCTGGTGGACAGTGCAGCTGGCATCTTTGCACTCGGAGGTGAGAAGACTGTTCAACAGGGCCAAGAGCACACGTTCGGCTGAGGATTAGTATAGGTAATAGAATCTGTTTCAATAAGTACAAGGGGAATATCAAGAGGGCAAAGAGGCAGCCTTGGACGAGTTTCTGTGAGTCCATTGATTCTGTCAATGAGCTGGGTCCAGGTTCCGAAGAGTGTTATCCAAGGGCACTGCTGTCTTTGGTAACATTTGAAGGGAGGACGGTTCATGGGCTGAATCTGGCTCTGAGTCACTTGGTATTCTCCTGGACGCCCACTTCTTCTGGCCCGGATAGATTCTTTTCGGCCATGTTGCAGAACGTTACCATCTCTGCCCCGAGGTTCCTTGTGGGATGCCTTTAGGGTTTGCCTCCTTGGTGGAATTGTGTCTATGGGATGTAGGAGGGCGAGAGTGGTTTTCACACCGAAGGTCGGGAGATCTTGCCATTCCATGCCAGGTGATTTTAGGCCGATCAGTCTGTCGTCGTTTTTGCTGAAAGAGCTGGAGAGTGATAGATTTGCACTTGAGTAGCAGGATAGATAGGAGGACCTTCAGTGGGGCTCAACATGCCTCGTGAGACTGCTCTACACGAGGTCGCCGGATACATTGAGAATGTTAAGAGTGGGGCGATTAGGGAGTCGCTGTTTAACCTTGGCGTCCATGATTTCCTTGTTGAGTGGATAATCAACGTACTTAGATGTAGGATTGTCCGCTCGGAGCTTGGTGAGGTACGCCTCGAGAGACTGGTGTCTCATGGTACCACTCAAGGAGGTGTACTTTCGCCGCTACTCTGGAATGTTGTGAATGGCATAGGTGGTTTGTTATGCGGATGATTTGGAGATTCTCGTGTCGGTGGGTTCTCCCGACTGTTGGTGATATCATGCGGTCAGCGCTTGTCAAACTATCTCTCTGGGCGCCCGTCAGAGGTTTTAGCATCAACCCCTCGAAGACTGAGCTAGTTCTCTTTTCCAGGAAATATAAACTAAGCTAAAACTGTCTGAGGGGGCCAAGTTTTTAGGAGTTTTTTTTTAATAGGAAACTTAATTGGAGGGAAAATACCATTTTGAGGATGAATAAAGGCTTTAATGCCTACTATACGGTTAGAAGTGTCTTTGGTAGAATATAGGGTTTTCGTCCGGCAATGGTAAAGTGGATCTATGACTCCACAGTCATACCTGTACTCACTTATTGGCTGTATCGTATGGTGGAGAGCCTTGGAAAATGCCAGTGGGAGGAGGATTCTAAATAAGGTGCATAGGTGTGTCGCTATAGGCATATCTGGTGCCTTCAGAAGTACTCCTCAGGTAGCGCTGGACATTATCCTGGGCTTGATCTCCCTTGAGGTGGAGTGAAGAGATGGGCTGCTAGGAGTTTCTTGAGGATTTTTGAAGGAGGCTTGGCCAAGGCTCTGTGTTATGGACACTGCCATTTTGGGGGGACTTGACTGGGGAGCGCATTTGATGACTGTGACCTGTGCTGCTTCTACGGACTATAAGGTCTGGGAATGCAACTTGAGTATGTGCCCTGCGGCAGTTTTTCCGGGTAGAAAGTCTTGGTGGGATGTTGATAGATTTTTGCAGGGGTCTATTTTGCGGACAGTGACATTAAACTGTCCTTCAGACTCCCGAATGAGTGCAGCGTTTTTCAGGCTGAGATTTTCGCTGTCCTCAGAGCAGCTGAGCGTTTTCATTACTTAGCTGTTGTGGGGATGGTGTGGTCTTTTACTTGGACAGTGAGGCAGCTCAAAGCTAGTTACATTGGGCAGGAGTACCCTCACGTCGCTCCTGGATGTGTGCAGTGTTAAACTGTGCTGGGTTCCGGGGCATGCTGGCGTAAGGGGAAACGAGATTGCAGATGAACTGGCAAGGCGCGACTTGGGGTGTAGAACAGGTGGATGCGTCTGTGAAACCACCGCTTGGTTTTTTGGAGGCTTGAACTATAGCTGGGCCCGTCGTAGAGTAGAGAAGTTGTGGAGAGGCAGAGGAAACTGTAGAGTCTCCAGGCTGCGGTGGCCGCGGCCTGACCGCTCTAGGACTGAATGGGTCCTCAATCTGAGTAGGGAATTTCTTAGGATTCTGATAAGTTTTGTGACTGGGCACTGCGCTCTGAGGGCGAGGACTGGGATTTGAGAAGCAGGCTCCCCTATTTTCTGCCGAGTTTGCAGCGATATGCGACCTTGAGGGCTTTCTATCAGGTCTAAGCTGGCTTCATAGGTGATGCCTGGTCCTTTTTGGCATCCGTGTCTCTTTCTGGACATTCCTTCCGACCCTTTTTTTTCTTATATTTCTTTCTCTGTCCTTCTTCGCTCTTTTCCTTTTACTCTTTCTCTTCATTCCTTTTCTTTCCACAATGGGCCACTGTAGTCTCTGGGTGGGGTATTTTGGTACCGCCTTTCATACCTACCTAACTACCTACTATAAAAAAGTACTTAACAAGTTTGTGAAACCGATGTTTTTTTCAAATATTGTTCGCCAAACTTTTTTTGTTTTGTTTTGTTCTCTCATGAAGCCAATTTTTGGTTGAATGGTTATGTAAATAAGCAGAAGTGTCGCATTTGAAATGAGGATAATCCACATGCTTTTGTCGAAACACCATTATATTCACAAAAAATTACTGTGCCAAATGGGCTGGCGGAGTCATTGGTCCATATGTCTTCAAAAACGATGACAATCAGACTGTTACTGTCAATAGTGAACGGTATAGGGACATGATTAGAAATTTTTCGTACCTCAATTAGCTGGCATTGAACTTGCTGATGGAGCTAGATACATACGTGCCACACAGCGCGTGTTACAATTGATTTATTCAAAGAGACTTTTGATGAAAAGTGATTATATGTTGTGGTCCAATTAATTGGCCACAGAGATCGTTTAATTTAACTCCATTGGATTATTTTCTTTGGGGTTATGTAGTCACTTGTCTACGTCGATAAACCAAAGACAATTTAACCCCTTGAAATCAACATTCTTCAAAGAGTTATTGGCGAAAGACGCCCAAATATACTGAGAAATTTTTTTAAAATTTATTGTTCCAGATAGCGCCTTGTAAGAACCAGCTGTGGCAGCACATGACAGAAATCATATTTAAACAGTGTCATAAAATTTTCTGTCCAACGAAGCCATTCATTGATATTGGAAATATATTTCTGTTTTATGTTTTTAACTTGTATATCTGAAAAAAACCCGATATAAGTAATAGTTCATATATACAGGCCTGTCACCGAATTCAGTTCCGATGGAAAGTGGAATTAATTCCGTAATTAGCTTCTGCTAAAAGCGTAAAACGAAACTTTTCTAAATAAAAGCATATTTAAAATTAAACATCAGTAAAACGTGCTTGCAACAGAATAATAGGATGGATATATTCCACACACAACTCACGAAACCATCGAAGTATTGAAACACCATGTGTTATGCTAACAACCAAACAGTTGAAGGGCAACATAACTAATACCATTAATAACAGTTGAACTTTTATTAATTAAAACTAAACTGACAGAACGAGCACTACATTAAATATCCAGACATGATGATGTTTTTTATAAAAAAAACCCTTTAGAATAAAACTAAAATATTAAGTTTTTATTTTATTTTTTATTTTGTATATGTACCGTATCTTAACTTTTTTGTTTTGTCTTCATACAATATAATTAATTTTAAATTAAAATAGTTATACATAAATATGTATGTATGTATACTTTTGTAATTGTATTTTATTAATTATTTATTTACAATTAGTGCAAAATATTTTTTAATTCATTTGTAATATTAGTTTTTTAGTTTAGCATTAGTATATAGGTTAGAGTTTTCACTAATCTTTTTTTATATGTTAATTAATAATATTTATAATAATTTTGTTTTAAGTTTTTTTTTTTTTGGTATTTATTTTTGCATTTTATGCATTATATAGGAAACTTCTACATATAGTTTTTTTAATATTTGTTTACAACGAAAGAAAAACTAAAAAAATATTTTAAATAATTAAATAATAACACTCTAAATAATACCAGCCCTTTTATTTAGAATGTTTATTTAAGTGTGTTGAATTAAAATTAAGATTATTATAAATATTTGTATAATTGATTGATGTCTCTTATATTATATTTAAACTATTAAATCGTTCCTGTCTGAGAAGCCAAGTATACATAAATACACAAAAATTTCGTTAAAATGTTTGTACTGACATTTTGTGTTCCGTTATTTAGTTGTTGGTGGATAATATATCATCTGAAAGCATATAAATTAAATAAAAAATTAATTAATAAAAATTAAAGCAATCGTTCATTTCACAAAGCTTGTTCACTAAAATATGGTTTAAACAAGGAACTTCAATTAAATTTGGTATATACAATACATACAACACAACAGAGATATGCAATGAGGACACTGCGGCTCACGGGATCTATTGTGCTCCTTCCGGTCTATAGTTTGTGCAGCAGATCTGCTGCCTTCCTAATGATTAACAGCAGATTTGAAACCATAATAGTGTATATGTCTCCTAGTGAAACCCTATGTCTCGCTAAACATTTCAATCTAAATCTATCACCCACATTCATACAATACTAACATCCACATCTGTGACCGCCATCCTCTTCAGATGCAGTCTGGCATGCCATACTTGAGAACCTCAGAGCGACGCACATATTGTGAACTGATCGCCACCCTAGAGTGGTGAAGTTTTTAAGCATTCCAGTGTTCCAAGAGTCTGGCAATTTAACTATTCTTGATTAGATTGAGAATGGCAGTAACTGCTGCTGCACAGTAAGTTTCCGGATATAAGGTGTCACGGAACCTTTCTCAGCCAGTGTATCCGCTGCTTCATTACGCTAAGTTCTTAGCGTTTTTAGCTTACATTTCTACTCACACAAAAATCTATAGTTATCACAATAAATTAAATTTATATTCGCCGTTGTTGTTTACGACGTTTTCCCACCTATGGACCAAATTGGCTAGTTTCCAAGATGCTCTCCATTGCCATGGATTGACAGAGAGCGGATAAGATGGTAACTAGTACAAAATGTGACCCGGCATTGTTGTGAAGGAGTATGGTCAGCCGAATAGCCTTTTACACGTGATGTAGCTGGCCAATGTAGAGCTTCTTTTTGACCGTGGTATCCTATTCGATCATTTATCAGTGCACCATGCCCTCTCAATCCCACCGAAAGCAAATCGCGAGTTTGGCGCATCTTTTTTTGCTTCGTGTTTATGTATAGGCACATTTCTAATCACCCGTGACGATTTGGTACAATAAGTGCTGTTTGATGGTGAGTGAGATGTTGAGAAGAAATTTGAGGGCGATTTTCTTTGCTGTTCTTGTTAAGCTAGTAAGACACACAGGCCCAGAATTTTTTTTGGAAAATCCCATTGAATTATTGAGAATCGTATTATAATCGCAGTTCAATTTTTTCAACAATTTATGACTTATTCGGCGTCCGTCCTACTTCAAAAGTGCTTTGAGTGTGCTACGAACTTATTATCTAACCAATATACATATTATTTGTGGACCTTAACAGTTGCCTAAAAGAGTTACTGACATTTACACTTTAGTTAGAAAAATAATTTTTTCTAAAAAATTCCATGGCGGCTTTAAATATTTTGAGTTTAAAATATTAAAAAATTCAATTCAGTCACCATGTGACTGCTGACTGTGAAAAAGGTTAAGTGCCTCTTAAAAAGAAATTTCTTTGGGCAAAATAAAAAAATTGTATATGCATGTGTTTAAAGTACATATGCATGTAGTTACGAAGTTAACACTTACCTGCTGTAAACGGACGTTTTCCTCTCATGCCAACAAATCCGTTAGGTGTACGTTTACCATAGTATAGACTCATAGTTGACGACGACGATGGTAATCTGTTGGTATTAATGGCATTAAATGTATTCAAAGCATCAAATGAATTTTTCTTTCCTCTAACAGCTACAAATTTATTATTAAAATCGACAAATCGCTGACGTTTACTTCCACCAATTGGTAATGACTTTTTCCAAAAAACAAAAAAATAACGCTAAAATATTATTTAGTATTTAAATTTAATTTCTTATTATACATATGTATGTGTATGTACATATAGACGTAAGAATGTATAGATACTGTTCTAAGATACGAGTATGAACTGCTATGTATTTATGCACGTAAGTATGTTGTATAGAATCGAGTATTTCCAGAAACAGAGCTAAAACTATAATTTTCGGTCTTTTCAAGTTCCTAGTTGATTGACTTTATTTAAAATTATTCTCTCTAATTGTGCAGAAGCTTATTAGTACTTTAATATATTTTGGGAACAAATAAATCCTTTAAAAATAATCTTGGAGATTGCCCAAATCAATTGGTTACTTTGAATTTTTCCTAAAGTTTGATAAATACGTATACAATGTCTATGAGTAAGATGATAATTTAAAATTTGGATAACATCGAAAGCAAGATGAACGCTATGTTTTAATTACTTAAGAAATTTGTTTTCCAGTCTGGTAACGATGGACTAAGTAATCAGTAAAGTAGTATTCATCTTTGATCAGAAATTGAAAAATACCCACCATTTCAAGTGCGTATTAAATTTTTAAACAAGCCTTTTAACAACTGATTTTAAAGTTTCCACAAATCGGAGTAGTAAAAAATTAATGCACATTTCATATACCACTAAGACCAGTAAGCTCAAATTTCAACACTAAAACTCAAGTAGATAATATTTATCATCTTAAAATAGAAGTAAATATAATTGTATGGTGACCATACTAACTATAAGAGAAATTCGTTTTTGTGGTTACTAAGAAGACCCTATCAGACACTAACCGCATCACATAATGTCGAATCCGTGTGGTCACTTGTGAAGATATAATTCAAAATGCAGATCAGAAGGTACTAGGTCCAAGGCCACGACGATTAAAGGCCTAGATGAGCGTCGAAACAAGGAACATCATCGAGATGTTCAGAAGTAAAACATCAATAGGAAACAAACAGAACAAGGCACGAAAAATTAAAAGCCTCACAATCATATAAGCATGTAGAGAGTTATGAGCAGCTCGTAGAAAAAGCAGAATTTGCAGCTGAAAACAAAGAGTTAAAAATTCTGTACGACTTCATTAGAGAAATTGCTGAAGGAAAACATCACCAGTCCCGGCCTTTTAAGATGGGTGGGCCAAAAATAACGGCAATAGATGACCGAATCCTGTTCAAGAAGTATTTTTCGTAGTTTTGCAACAACCACAAATAGACGAAATTACGAAAGCTTGAAGAGAACTAAGAAATAACAATTCTTTTGGTTGGCGGTGGCAACATATCGGCTGATTTGCTAAAGGCCTGTCCAGTTCATTTATTACATCCACTCTTCTTAAAAATATAGGAGACTCTTCCCTAAAATGTATGATGTTGTTACAAATCCCGCCAGAGGTGCTCACTACGATTCTACTTAATCATGTAAACGATAAACTGGAGTCCAGCAAACTGTTTTTTTCCCAACAGCTCTTTTGTTGACTCCAAATACACATTCAGATTTAAAATCGGTCAGTCGAATGGAAAACAGCTTTACAACTCTTATTTATTGACTACAGTACAGAATTTGACAGCATAGACAGATGCTGTATTTGGATTACGTTAGGGGGAAATATCAATTGGCATAGTACGACGGCTTTAGCTGCAGGGTTCTCTACAATGGTAAACTATTCATTTAATGTTTAACAATATCTCTGACGTACGTCAAGATTGCCTTATGCTGCCCTTATTATTTCTGATACTTTCAAAATCACTTAGAATATCTGGTATATGCCTATTGCATAAGTATAATATCATCAAGACACTGCGATATGCAGAGTAAAATGACAATTAATGACATTAATTCCACGAAGACGAAAGGTACAAAAAAAAATTCTTTCGATCCTAACAGTAATTTGAAAGTCAGTGACGACACAATTAAGAATGTCAATTCTTTCACTCTGTAATTTTAACACCAGCGTTATTCGTTTCCAGTGATATTCTGAGTAGCCAATAGAGAAAAATATACAAATATTATGATATTTTTTCAACAAGGTGAAAAGAATAGTGAAGAAAAAAAAAAAAAAATCTCATACAGTCAGGAGCAATTTTCAAGACTTCTCAAGATCTTTTCCATTGCTCAAGCTCACCGGCAAGAGACGATTAGACAGTTTTAATTACAGTCATTTAATAGCACGATATTTATTAAACATTCAATGAAAAGAGATGGATCGAAGGCCACGCTTATTTCGCTTAAGTGTCCGAACTACTGACACCGAATTACAGTTGCATATAAGGAATTTAATAAAAATTGTTTTGTTTTTTAATTTAAATAAAGAAATATTGAAACTTAAAATTATGAGAGATTTAAAGTTTAAATTCAATCACTATTATTATGGTCGGCGAGTCGTTATGGTTTTTCGACTTTTTTGTAATAGATTAGTTGCCTGTTTTTTTTAAATCTAGCACAAAAATTACAAAATAAAACAACGAATACGCCAACAATGATAAGGGCAATTGTATAGAAGTAATATACAATATTTACCTCTGCACCTGACGGCGATCTTTTAAACGTTTGATGTGAAACATCTTTTTTACCTCTTACACCGACAAAAGCATTGCTACCCAAACCACGTTTCGCTAATGTTTCCATTGATGATTCGATTTCATCAAAAGATGGTCGTTTGCCTCGTACTCCAGTAAAACCTGTTGGTGCTCTTTTCGCCATTTCATTTTGTAGGTCATTTTTTGTGCCAGCCATACGTTCAAGAAATTCTTGTATAATCGCTTCGCGTATATGTTCTTCTTCTAGCTTTTGTAGAAAATCTTGCCAACGATTATTATCGCTATTGCTACTGCCACCATTTATGGTGGCAAACTTTTTTCCACGTACACCATAAAATGCAGTGGGAGTCTTCTTATAACGTCTAACATTTGCCTTAACATACTCATCCCAATTAATGTCATCGTCGCTGCTCTCCAAATGATTCCAGGGGAGTGAATATGCAATATCATTGTCGTTTTCGCTAATAATATCCTCGTTCTCATCGTAAAGTTTTTTGCCACGCATACCAACAAACCCGCCAGGTGCTCTCTTCACCATTGTTATAGGATCATAGGAATGTCTGCATATACATACATTAATTAATACATAATTATTTATAATTTGACATAAAATCTCAAAATCAAAATGTATTATACAAACCCAAAAATTGATTCAGTTTTTGTTAAATCATCGCTTAAACTATTCTCTTTTAGAATCTCATCGTTGGCATCCATCCCCAAATTATTGATATTTTTCGGATCTACTGTAACTGTTCCCTGTTTGGAGCGGTCCTTTAAAAAGAAATACAAAAATGTCTCAAATAATTCATCTTTTTCTTAATTTCATTAAACATACTTAAAAAAAAATATACAATTTATGTCTCTTGTGGAATTTATAACAACAACCTGAAATTATTTCTCAAAAGCCGACCACGTCCCACGCTACAGAAGATATCTGTATTATTCGGAGATACATTTTCTGGCTACAGTTTTTATTTATGAACGAAATGTATATACTATAGGGTGAAATGATGCATACTATACTGAAATGCGAATTTTGTGAATTTTTAATTCATCCATTTCGAAATGTTGCGCATCGTGTGTATATAACTTTTGAAAATAAATGCACAACTTTTGGAAATGATGTACATCATACATGCATCAATCTTGTAATGATGCGCATCATGAATGCATCACTATTGGCTCATCCAAGAATTTTCCTAAAAATTCCTTTTCCTGGGTGGTATAGGCATGCCGTGTACTGACTGGCATAATGCCAGTCAACTCCTTTTATATTAATGAAATAGTGTTAGTGGACGTCACTTAACGTAACGTCATAACCGCAATCGTATAAGTGAAGTGAAGCAAGGTGGCAAAACGCCAGCTAACTGACTGCCTTTTATATTAATGAAACAGTGTTGATGGACGTCAGTTAACGGTGGTAAAACGTCGGTCAACTGGCCGCATTTTATATTAATGAAACAGTGTTGACGGATGTAACTTAAGAGGTGTATCTTTTCTTTAGCCATTGTTTATTTTCGTAACAATATTAGAATCACAGTTTTAGAAGAATCAAATGTATAGTTGATTGATTATACAAACAGTAAATATTTGTTCTATATATAGTTTGATATCTGTGGCTTGGTGCTAAACACAGGGTTGGTAAAAACTCGGGTTTAAAAAAAACCAACCCTCCGGGTTTTATTGGGTTTTTTGGATTTTATAAATGCTTCAAAATTTCGTTCAAGTCGACAATATTTTTTGTTTGTTTATACAACCACGTTGTTTCAGTTTTATAATGCGATTTTGCATTCTTGGTGGGATTAAGGCATCATTGTGTACTATAAGCTGTTAAAACTGGGTGATCGAAGCAGACTGCAATTACTTCGTTTGAGTCGTGCTTTATGAGAAAAACGGCCGGAATATAAAGACAAACATGATTAAGTTATTCTATTGCATAATAACATCCGACCTCATTTCGCAAAAGTTTCAAAACAATTATTAGAAAGGAACAAATGGTGCATCCACCGTATTCACTGAACATTGTTGCTCTGTCGGCTATTGCGACGGATACAATATAATCACATTTCTTTATACAGGCATTCTTTACATGACATTTCGTTATAACGACCTGTTTATATTATGGAATACATTCGCTTTAAGCGCAATGTACACCGTTCTACGGTTAAAAAACGTGGATTCTCCATTTTTTTTAAGTGTAAGGGAAGCAAACGCAACACATATATTTATCTTGTTTAAAGACATTTCGATTTACGGCTTACATTTTCAGAAACTATCTAGGGCGTATAAGGAGACATGAGTTTATCTTTTAACATGTCACCGCATAATTTCCTTTGAAGAAATGCAAAATCGGCTTCAAAGTTGGAGCACCTTAAAAGACGAGGAGTTTCTCTGAGACGGGATTTGGAAATTGGCTCAAAAGTGGAGAAGAAATGTAAGCAGATATTTGATAAATTTTTCATTTTATTACCTGCTTGAGGTCAAAAACGGAACAAATAAATTTGTTGTCCAAATACGAAAATTACACCTATTTTTGTTGTAAATAAACTACGAAAACCTTTAAATAAAAAAACCCACCTGGGTTTTTTAAAATATAATATTCAATAAATTGGGTGACCCAGTGAGTTGCCAAACCTGGCCAAAAAGGCCATGTCAAAATATTTACTTTTGAGAAAATTGTAATTAAAGTTTTTATTTTATATATGATTTCATAGTAAAATTGACTATCAAAACCCTTATAAAGCTGTTCTGGGTTGAATTAGATACTGGCTGACTTAACAAAATAAAAGAAAATAAGAAAAGGGACCTAATGCAATGACTAACTGAAAACAGCAAAATATCGACATTGGCATTTTTAGCACAAAGTCGGAGATATAGAGGTTTATTGGTTCAAAAATTTATTTCTTCTTGTTCTTGCTCTGATGATTTTTTGACTTTTTGTAACTTTCATTGCATTGTAAATTAATGGGCTACTGTCAAGTTTTGGACAAGCTACGTATATTAGTTTCTCAGAAGAGTATCGGAATAGTGTTTGACGATGCTTAAACTCAATGAATTGCAATTACATTTTGTAACCGTAGACGAAATCTAAGTCTATTTCATAACACATTAGAGAACATTGATTATATTGGAAAGCTTAAGAAGAGTCTAGTGAATATAATTCAGAGTTTTTGAATAGATTCATTCATATTAAGCGAAAACGAAGAAACAGGTCTAGTTTTATTAAGAGAATCCAGGGGTATACGCAAGTGTTGTCTCTATTGGCAAAAACCAATGAATGGGACTTCTTTCCAAATTTAGACATTTTATAATACAAACGTTTATTTTATTGGTCTTGAGTAAACTTATTATTTGGAGGGAATAAGAAAGGCTAGAAAAATGGAGACTATACTTAAAAAAATCTGAAAAGTTGAACTGCTGAACTGTATTAAATAATTTTAGAGTTAACTTATAATTATTATTTACCATGACATAATTATGTTCTTCTATGTTATTATCAATGGGCTGCTGTTCTTGTTGCTGCAGCATGTTTCCATTGCCATCATCTAGTGACATAGTCGTGGCATTCACACTATTCACTTTCATTAATAATAATACAAACATCAGACATATTGATAAATATATAACCAGCAATTGTTTTTGCTGAGTCTTTGCCATTTATTTGATTGGATCTGCCGCTTGAGGTGCTATACGTTAAATCCCAGTTAATTTTATCTAATAAATGTGAGCGAGCGTATGTAAGGATGTATGTGTACTTGATATGTTTGCCGTATTTTGAGCCTATAATCCCAAGCGATATTTAACTGGTAGCTGCCACACTAATCGCTGTAATTCTAAAAAGAGATTGAAAATAAAAAAGCAGACAGATACAGATATATTAGCTTTGTTTGTGTAAATGTGTATTTGCAAAAAATAAATACATACATACATACATACATACATATGTATATACAAATGTAAAAAACTATTTTTTAATTATATTGATTTTAATTGCATTTTTATTTCGACTTAAAATAAAATTGTAATGCAGCTGTAATAACATAAGATTTTATTTAAACATAAAATACATTGTTTTATTGTGCAAATATTATTTTTAAGGATTTTTCTAAAACTTTGTTGGGAATTGCTCTTAAAACTTTTACGAAATGGGACAAGTCGACAAAAACAACATACTGTATTTTAAAGTGGCCATTAAACGAAGGGAAATAATTAAGGTGGAAAAATAATATATAATTTAAGGTTATATTTAAAAACTAAGAAATCACTGTCCAGAATGATTCACATATTGTATCTTAAAAAGTAGAGATAATTTTTTTAGGAAAAATTTCACTTTTTTTGTTGCCGAGTGTAGTTCCTGTCTTGATGTCGTAAATAACACTTAACAATAAAAAAAATCGTAAATATTTAGAAGAGCTTTCCTATAGTTAAATACCATAATACAATATAATACAAAGCGTCTGCCAATGCTTCGGACAAGTCACATCCTATTTGCAATTTATAGCTACATTGTCTGGCTGTCTCAATCCCTTGTGTGCAGTTGTGATATGGTCAGTAAGACACCCGCCTACCAACCAAGACGTCCTCGGTTTAATTTAGGGTTGCCAGATGTCCTTAATTTTGCTTGATTTATAAGAATTTTACAGCTTGTCAAGCAAGAATCAAGAAAAATTATAGCTTGTCAAGTTTTTTTAAAGAACATTTTTTCAATTTTTCCTCACACAAAGTTCTGTAAAAATCTATTTAACACTTTAGTGAACTAATAATATAATGCGTTTTAAGTGAATTTGTTTCCCAATTTAGTCTGTTTAAATAATTTATAATAAATTTTTTACAATAGGTATTAGAAAAAAGTTCGTTTACAAATGTGATCAAAAATGAAACATTGAAACGAGTTTTACTAAACCAAATATGTACCGTTTGGGGTAAATTTATTTTTCCATTAGTGTAGAACTTCTGAGCGAAAAACTGATCCAATTACGTTTTGTAGGACTCAACGGAATTTAAGTTTACATCATTTAGGGAGTTCTGCAGAGATTAAAACAAATGTTAATCTGAATGTACAAGGCCTGGGTTACATGGTGGATACACTAAAACTTTCCAGCTAAGCTCTCGAAGTTACTGCCGGGTTATCAAAAATGTGTATTGTCTGACATTGTCTTGATTGAACACAACACCTTTTCTGTTGATCAATTCTGACCGTTTTAATCGAATAGCTTGCTTTAATCTTATTAATTGTTGACAGCAGAGATCACAATTAATCGTTTGACCAGGTTGTAGAAGCTGGCAATGATCAATTCACTTTCAATCCCACCAGCAAACGGGTTCCCATCTTTTTAATATGGCTGTTAATGACTGAGTAATTTATACTAAAACGGACTTCATCCTTCTACTATGGCTGCTTATAGCTGCTTAATTTATACTAAAACTACTATGGCTGCTTAATTTGTATTAACATGGGCTCCCATCTTTTAACTACCGCTGCTTAATTTGTATCAACAAGGTTTCCCATCTTTAACCTGTGGCTGCTTAATTTATTACAAAATGGACCCCCTCGCGTATTTATCATCAACGTTTGAAAGTCCCAAATTTCTATCAATTTTTCAATCAATGCTTACTCATAGTCCATAAAGCTCAAGAAGACATATTTTTTGGCGTCGCGGAAATTTTGAACAAGAGCCTGTATGTAAAGCAAAGTTTCTCGAGTGCCCAAATTGAGTTCAGTCCATATGTTCTTCTCATAATTTATACAATTTTTGAAATATTACTCTTTACAATGTTTAAAAATCAGATTCTTCAGAGATGTTAGCCTGTAGTCTTCATATGTTTTGCTAAGTTTAATAATTTTTAAATTCAATATTCTCAAGTGCAATTCAAAGCCAATTCATTCTTATTATTTTCTACTTCTTTCTTCACATTGAAAGAAAAAATACCAGAAAAATCCTTTAAACCTGTTGAATTGTCGAAATTTTAATTTTAAATTTTAACTGCATTGTACTGCTTTCAAACACACTCAAACAACATTTACTAAAAAGAATTGCTCGTTTTGAACTCGTTTTGATGCTTTTCGACTCGGTTTGCGTTTCGAATTTTATTACTAAATTCTTTTTATTTTGATTTTTCTAGCGTGTCGTATTTCAAATTCTTTTAAAATTCGGCTCTCAGAAAGAATCGTTCTTTACGAATGAACTCAATTCGAGCACTTGTCCTACTCTGCTAAATAGTTGTATTCCAAGACTTGTTTGATCGATTTGTTATTAACTGCTAACTTACATCTTCATCAGATTCTTTTGATATGACTAAGACATTCGGTTTTTTCCACAGAGATTTTCATGTTGAACGATCCTACTATTTTTTAAATCGGTATACGAGTCTTTACAAGTTAACTTCAGATCCGGCTACAAGAACTGCATCATCTGCCTAACTTATAATATGAAATTCTCTAGTACACTTTGCTAAAAGAAAAATTGCCGATCTAAAAATTTCATGACTTTCATTTAAAAATTTGTATGAGTAATTACGAATCGACGTAAAAAATTCAAAATTTCTTCTGATATAGCCTTACTATTAGGTGGTCTTAATAAGGCTAATTAATTCATTAATTTAATGCACTGAAATTTTAGGTAAAACTTTAATTAGAAGAATTTATTATTAATTCGACTTTTGTCGATTTTTTACATATTTCTTGTTGATTAGATTCTGCATGAGTATACGAAAATAATATCACTAGAACCTTAAGTTTTCTTGTTCTTAATTCAATTTTATTGTTATCAAATGTAAGAGATTTTCAAAATGTCTCTAACATTTGCGAAACACTCCTTTTCAGTGTTTTAAATAATTTTATTTGCCGCTGCCATAAAAACTCATTTACTCATTCACTCATACAAAACTTGTTGTACTGCGTAGGACTTCCGAAACGAAATGGTTTTATTCTCAACGTTAAGTCATGGTAATTGTTACTTTTCAGTAACTTGGTGTTTGTAAGTAAATTTTGAAATACGAAATGTTTAAATGAAAATACTGTTGCTATATCCTGGAATTTTATGTCCTGTTACTTATTACATGATTAAATCATAATGATATGCACACTAGGTTCACACAGTACATAAGTATACAAATGTATGTGTGTGTGTACAAAACTAAAGCCATGTAAAGCTCAATTAACTTTTAAAAGCTAAACTTAAAACAAAGAGACAGACTCATATATGCACACGTATACATTAACACTTACAACACATGCATAAATATTTCAAAATGCTAATTGTGCCCAATAGACAAACACCTGTAGGCAAAAGGGATACTGTTGATACTTGTTTAACATGTTGTTGTTGTTTGTTATTGTCCTTGTTATTGTTGTCAAATAAGTGTGATATATTAACACACTCGCACATATAGACACTAAAGCATAAAACGAAATTTAAATGCTGACATATTTTCTAAGCAAACACTTACATACATATAGATAAATTCACATACACATAAGCTCATCTATTCAGGCACACATATTATGATATTTTTAAATATTTATATGAGCCGTTATTTTCTAGAAAAAAGTTTTTCTGCGTACGTGTGTGAGAGCAATGATAATCAACACTTTAAAGCATATTATTAGGCGCATGTAAAATCTTTCTTTAGATAATGTTGCGTGAGTATTTATTTATGACTATAAGCACTTAATAATGGACTCATAAATGTAGTGGAACGTTTTGTTCTCCTTACGTTTGTTTTCTTAATATATGTACGTACGTGACGTATGTGATTTGCATGTGAAACATTCAAAGCCTTCATTTATGATTTTTAACTTTTACGTATAATATTATTGTGCTTGTTTGCATGTCTCCTGAGATTTTTAAATATTAACGCATACAAACATAAAAAAGTAAAACAAAACAAAAAAGAAAATGAAAAAGAACCTCAATCGAATCGAAAAAGAAATCAAAAATTTAAATTAATAGAAAAAGTTTTTAGCAAAAACAGCAACACAAACGTACGTATGTATGTATAAATAACTTTATGAAATAAATTACGTGGTATGTATCGTCATTCTTATATCCAGAAGCGGCTAAGTAAGAGAAGTTATTTTTAAAATTCTTGTAAAGCTAAGCAAATGTAAATAAAGATTTAGTATTCAAACCGTTATGATTTATGTGCACCTTGGACATATGAAAAATTTCATACAATACGGGTCTTGTTAAAAAGGTGACTATTTTAAGCCTTTCGGTATTTTTATGCTATATGGCATAACGACTTTTTGAATGTTTCTAGAGTTATCATTAAATTTTTTTGTTGATGTAATATTGTAGAAATCACATTTTTAAAGAAGGTCTTTACTATTATTTACATTTAATTTTATACATTATTAATATATTTTCAAATTATAAAAATAAAAATAGTGTGAGCGTTAAAGAAACTGTACAACCTTATTCTGCAGAATTAAGTTTTTATTTCAGCTTTTTAAAATACGGAAAATTTAAACGTTTTATATTTTTTGGGAGTATTTTTAATGTTTTACAAAATCCATAAAAAACAACAAAATTTTTACAACAACTAAAGTTATACGGGAAAAACAAAATTTACTCTATTTTTCACGCGTCAAAAAAAGAATGTAATAGAAATACCTGAGAAGTGATAATATTTTTTTTAAAGGTGCAATCGAGTACAGACATTGCAATTGCAGCCGAATTACTACGGCCTCATAGAACATATTGCGAGACGAACAGGCAGGCTTCCGGCCAAATAGAAGCTGTGTAGACCAGGCCAACAATCTACGCTTCATAATAGAATAGTCTCTAGAATGGCGTACCCCTCTATGCCTACTCTTCGTCGACTTCAAGAAAGCCTTCGATAAAATCAAAAAGACTGCCATATGAAAAGCATTGGGAAGAATAAAGTACCACAGAAAATAATCCGAATAATACGAGCAATGGGCGAATATGTAGAACTCTCGGAAGAATAAGGTCTCCAACATGCAGTCAAAATTTGAAGACCTGAAAAGACTGACTCGTTATGTTGGACTTGAGATAAATATCAAGAAAACCAAAGCTATGAGAATTAACAATATCACAGAAAACATAATACTACAGGGCCTAACAATTTAGTATATGGATAGCTTCTGTTATCTGGGAAGTACAATGGCAACAAACGGCGATGCAGAATCAGACGTGAACAACAGGCTTAACAAAGCAAGGTCAGCATTCGGACGGTCACAATCAATATAGAGAAGCTCATACATATCCCGTCAAACCAAGCTCATAATGTTCAACGCATATGTAAAGTCAATTCTGTTGTATGGCAGTGAAACCTGGCTAACCTAAGCCTGTGTCTAACACCATCACACAACTACTAAAGCAAAGAAAGTGGAAATGAATTGGTCATACCCTAAGGAAAAACCCCACACCTGGCGACGCACAATTATCCAAGAACTAAGGCAAAACAATCTTACATGGGAAGAGGCAAAGACAACAGCAGCAAGTCGTGTAAGATGGAAATGCTTTGTGGAAGCCCTATGTTTCCAAGAGGAGTAATGAAAAAAAAAACTAAATCGAGTACAACATATACATAAGTAATAAATATTAAGTTACAAAAAAAAAAAAACAGCTGCACTTATAAGCTAATAACTTGGCTTAGGTAAATGTTAACTGATTTTACAAATTTTGGATTATTTTGAAATAAGAGGAAAAGATCCATTTACGGGTGTGTGCATTACTTAAGTTATCTTAAGGAATCTGTGCATATTTATCAAGCAAACACATTTTTTGTTTAATTCATTTCAAATTTTCCAAGTTTAGATATGTTATATGTTTACATATACATACATATATGCTTAATTATGTATAAAACGATACTTCAGTATGTACCGACAGACTAAATTTTTGTGAAAAGTGTTTACTGGTCGGGTAAATACTGGTATTTGTGGTCGGGTTTTTTCAGTTAGAAGAAGTGATAAGGTAATGCTTCTTATTGACCACACGGTAATCAAAGAAAATCAAGCAGTTCCAGAACAAATTTTTCTGAAACATTGTTAATGACTTAGAAATCTGAAAAACTAGAATGGTGTCTGCTAATCGATATTCTGAAATTATGAGCAAACTTATCTAATAATGATTTGTTGATTCTCCCACATTAATCTTAATACTTCATCAGTTCTTAATGTGCTAGAATGTCAAAAAAAAGCTTTGCTATTGTTACTTTCTCGACTGAAAGAGCTTGTACCATATA
The DNA here is from genome assembly GCA_023159175.1 of Wohlfahrtia magnifica. NCBI lineage: Eukaryota > Metazoa > Arthropoda > Insecta > Diptera > Sarcophagidae > Wohlfahrtia > Wohlfahrtia magnifica. Next base: position 8,571,839 of record JAKWBJ010000228.1, read on the forward strand.
AAGTGGACTGCATTCCACTTTCAACATATCAAGTATTTTAAAGCACTTAATTTTCGTACTTTCATGAAGGCTGTAGCAAACTAAAAAATACTACAAAATTAATACTTTGAACTTATGTGTAGATCGTATATATCTAAATCATATATCGAGAGTTGCCTTTATCCATTAAAGAGCTCAATAGGAAGTTATTTGTCTTTGCAAACATTGTATTAACGTACGAACGTAAATAACGGTTTAAGGATTTGCAATAATTTGTTTAGAAGCTCAAAGTGAGGTATAAGATTAGTTCTTTTGCTTTTAGACTTGGTTTCGAATTGTTAGAAACATGAGATTAGTTTGGCATTATAAGATTGGATTAAATCGTTAATCCATTGGTCTAATCCTCGCTTACGTGAAAGAACAAATTAACGTATTGTTGTAAAATGAAAAAAACAAATCCAAAACACGTTTATTTAGCTATCAGCTGTTCATAGTTATGATAGCAAATCAAAATTCAATTGATAACTACGGTAACGGTTATGTCATAGTTAAGTCGCGTCGAATGGAACCTTAACTTTCAAATGTCTATATCAATTTCATTTAAAATTGAGGTATTCCATAACTCTTCGTTTGTATTTTGTTGATGCCACAGATATCTTGTGTTCTCAATGGCACCTTAGATTATATTAAAGCATAGCAAATAATCGAAACTCCGGTAATTGAGACGAGCAAACTCTGTTCTTAAATAAACCATTTATATTTTATGAATATTTAAATATTTTGACGCCCCCATTTAAAATCTTAAAATACTTACGCTTATTTGAGTATATGTATTTGCTTCTGAAATAGGCCTTCAAATAAAACAGAAAATAAGAACAGATGAATTTATGATTACAATTACGCATATGTTATTTCTTAAGTGTTAAGCGAAAAAATCACAGAAGAAACAAAAAAAAAAAAAAAAAAATAATAAAAATAAACAAAAATAAACATCATTTCCTGTTCTTTGGATTAAGAAGATAATGATTACTTTTATTTTATTTTTGTATTTTTATTTTGATGAAAAGAGAGAAGTTGTATGTGAATGTAACCCTCGTATTTGCATTTTTATCCAACCCAAGGAAAAACAGTAAAAGTGAATTTAATAAATGAATGGGAGATTGTGAATAAAAATGGTCACAGACCTACTCGTAGATGGGTAAATACATATGTATGTAAAAAATATGCAGACACCACAGCCTATGTTTGGCTTTGTAAATTTTTTCGTAGTATAGCTTTAGGCTTAAAAACTTTATGTTAAATTTACTCTGTTATTTCCATCACATTGTATTTTTTTAAAATATTAGTTCTTTTGGCTACTACGGCTATTCAGTCTATTCGGAAAGGGTTTTTTGTCCAGTCATAGTTCTACATTGTTTGTATTTGTGGCGGTCAACAAAATTTAAAGCCAATAAAGACAACTGTAAAAAAATTCTTAAAAAAATGTTTAATGCTTATGCACATTATTAATCAATTCAATTTATAGAACAATAACCGAAAAACTATTATAATATAACTTTATAGTAAAAGTATTTTAGTATTTAAATCAGTGGTGTCCAAAATGTAGTTGTTAGTGAGAACATGAAAATTACTCGCTGGGGATTAAGTTGAATGGTTAATTAGCATTATTAGTATCTCAATGAATTTATTTTTATTAAAATAAAATATAAATAATTTATTAACAAAAAAATCTTAATATTTTGTGAAAAATTTTCATTGACGACCAGAGTTGCCACGAAAAAAATATCAATTCAACCAAAATGTCTTCAAAAATCTACTGAAACCGACTAAAACCTACCAAATTTTAAAAACCAAAACACATATTTTCGAGTTGAATAAAAATTTTTACTCACATCTTTACATGTCTTGATATGCTGTGAACTTCAAAATAAAGATCACAACCTCATTGTCCACATTTTACTTATCATTTCAGTCTTTCAAAATACGATAAATTTAAATACTTTGTTTTTTTAATTGTTGCTTAAATAACAGCATTTTCTGCCATTTCTTTATTATAACGGATTTTAGCATATTCTTGTTGTAGGTAGTCTTTGTCTGAATTTAACCCTCAAATGTATAAGTAAAAAACACGTGCTTTTCTAATTTGAGCTTCGTTGCAGTATTGCTGTACAATAAAACAAAATGGATCATAAAAATCATTATTTAGCAAATCTGTGGAGTGAAAGGATCATTACATTTGAGAGAAAATACAAAATATCTAAAGGCGTTAAAAACCGGTCTGTGCATTAGAGGATTAATGAAAAAATTCACCCAAAAGTGCTCGATTGGGGTTAATTTGGGTACTAGGAAGGATGCTACTGTTGCTTAGAAGTGCGAAAGAGGAATCATTCTTTCACATTGATGGTCAAATTGTGTATCAAACTGGGACTGAAACCGAATCCGTTGTTTATAAAATCTTTGAACCCGAATCCATTGCAGCCATGTGCGAAGTGGTTAATGGGCTTATGTGCGGAAGTGGTTAATAGAAAAAATATTGAAAAAAAACAACAATTTACCTAGTATTTTTAACGACAAAGTAAATAGAGCACAATCTTCACACAAACTAGAGTAAGTAGGGAAATATCCAAAAATTTACAAGTGGAAAGCGTAGAGAGCTTTATAAATTCTTCGAGTTTAAATGTCACCAGTATGGTATATATAGAGTTAATTATAAAATTAAACCAAAATTACTTTGATAAACAAATAAAATCCATACTTGTAAAACATTAGTAGTTGTTTACATTTTGAACCCAACACGAACTCTCAACCTCTACTTTTTATTTTGATTAACTTAAACCCGAACCCATTTTTCCAGGGTTTCAGTCCTTGGTTTCAAACATGTTTAGAAAATTTATTTCATTCATGGTTCTTTCTATGAAAATTACCAAGAACTCCTTCAGGCTTAACTGTGTAAATTTTGTTTATAAAGCTCTTCGTTTTAGGATTTCCATATAACGGGTCCGCCATCTAAAGTTTTTTTTTTCAACTAGTGCTTATTTCGTGAATGGTAACACTTAGCTCATGTCTGATTTGACAGATAATTACTTTTATCCTTCCGCTGAACGAATATGGTTGTGTATACGCTTTTTTCGCTTCGCTAAGTGGGCCTGCGATCGACTTACAGAAGATGTCGATTTTGCCAAGAAAATCATCTTTTCAGATGAAGCTCATTTTGATCTTGGCGGGTATGTAAACAACCAAATTGTCGCATTTGGGGCAGAGAAAACCCGCACGCATACATTGAAAAGCCGATAAACCCAAGAATGAGTCACTGTTTGATGCGGATTTTGATCCAGAGGCATAATTCGAAAATGAGCAAGGAGTAGCCGTTACAGTCAATGGCGATCGTTATCGGGCCATGTTGAACGAATTTTTGTTCACAAAAATTGGAGAGGAGGATATTCTTCTTGGCGGCCAACTGACATCACTATTTCGGCTAATTAAATAGAAATCAAAGTTTGACGCAATAAATCGGTTGTGCCATGAAATGTACGGCGACCTGCACCATAACTTTGAAACCAAACATCTTTCACATCAATACCATGAAGAGCGAGCACAAAAACATCGGTTATCATGGGGCGATAGGTGTCGACATTGACCGTAACGGTTGCGAAATATCAAATGGGCCAATGATGCCTCCGCTCTACAAGCCTCACCAAACAGTCACTCGTAATGGGTGCATTGGCTTCTGTAAGATCACGTTTGGGTTTTCTGAGCCTCAACTACGAAAATTTTTCTTATTAACGTACTCACCAAGACAAAAATGAACTTTATCCTGGTTTCAACAGGACGGCGCTACGTGCCACACAGCCGAAGCTACAACGATGTTTTGCGCCCTGTTTTCAAAAAAAAAAAAAAAAATTATTTGTCGGACCCTATATTTATAAGTATTTTCTTCTAAAATATCAAGTTTGGTTTCATCGCTAAGTAGGTCATTATTTCAGAAATAAACATCTTTTTTTATTTTTACATAATCATGATGTCTCTTCATTTATTGACTGTATACAAGACTTCTTTATGCGAAAGCTAGCACTTTTGCAAGTAGTTATTGACTTATTGTATTCGCTCTAATGCTAGTATCTGATGCAGAAAATATTTCTGATACATTAACATTACTCTTTGATGGAATTTTCTTTACATTACACACAATAGTTTAAGCATTATTTTAAATTTTTGGCCACCCTTGCAAAAATTTTCAATATATATATTTTTTTAATTTTATAAAGTTTTAAGTACAGTTTAAAGCAAACATACAATGTTTAATATTATCTTATTTTAAAAGATTAAAATTAAAACTTAATTGTAGAAATTAAATTATATTACTATATATAACATATATTACCAAATATATTAAGGGAATAAAAGATACAAGTTTATTCATCTACAGCTATATTGTTCGATTCAAAGCAATCCATCGACTGCAACACACTTATGCCAGCGCTTGATCCAATCCTCGAAGCATTTTTTATATTCGGTTTTCGGTATGTCCGTCAGTACTTTCTACGATTTTTCCATTATTTCCTCTCTGCTGCTGAAACGTGTTCCACGTAATGGTTTTTTAACTCGATTGAAGTTACAGGGAGCCAATTCAGGCGAATTTGGTGGCTGTTAGATGGTATTTATTGCATTTTTGTCAAAATATTTCGAATAATGATGGCACTGTGCGACGGCGCGTTATTATATGCAAAAACCATGATTTTACTGCCCGCAATTCTGGTCTCTTTCGGCGAATTGCTACACGCAAACGTCTCATAAAGCCCAAATAAAACTCTTTGTTTACTGTCTGGCCTTCTGATGCACTACACCGTTGTAATCCATAAAAACCGTATGCATTGACTTCTTTTTTGACTGAAAACGACGTGTTTTTTTGGCCTCGGCTTATTTGGTGAAGCCAAAATTTATTTATCCTGATGTCTGGATTGCTTGTCGTACTAATACCCACACGTTTCGTCTCCAGTGATGATCCTTTTGATGAATGTGGGAACGGATTCAGCGTCGCAAATCATGTTTCTTGCAACCTCAACACGGTCTCTTTTTTGCATGAAATTGAGGTCTTTTAGCGCCAACTTGGATTCTACACGACGGAAATCCAAATCATTAACCAAAATCTTTTGGATGGATCCATAGGCATTGACCAACATTTCTTTTACTTTATCATCACTTTTATATCACTTTTGAACCGCTCGTTTTCTATAGAGAATCGTTGCTGAAACACTTTTCCAACATTTCAAATATTAGCGCAGCATTAAATCCGTTTTTTATGCAACATTACAAATTTAAATCCATTTCTAAAATTGTAAAAAAATTGCCAACACACATAGAGATAGATGTATTTTTTTCTATGTAGCTTTTGGAAATGTCAAGCTATGACACTAAGATTTAGCGGAAATATCAACAACAGATTAAAAAAAAAATCTAATTATTCTATGAAGTTGAGAAAATATGTACAAGCCAACACTAATTTCCTAATATTATTTCTATATTATTAAATTTTTTTCTAGAAAATAATGTTGCACTTTCTTGATCTTTCTTTGCCTGTGCTCGTTTTTAAAAAAATTTTATACAAAGAAAGGAAGCCGTGTTTATCTCTAAATATGTTGCCATTAAAAATATCTGATATGTCTTAATTTTTGATGACTTGTAATGGCAAAGAACAAACAAAGTGCAACATTTTTTGCAAGAAAAGAAAATATTTGTATATAATCGTATGAACCGTGGAATATTTAGGCGAAATATAAACCTAACTTTTTATTCACTTATATCGGGTGGGTCATCTATAAGTTTAAATTTGAACCAGCGGTTATTTTGAATCTGGCAATACTTATGTCGTTCTAAACTGTCACAAAATCAATATATTATCTCCACTGAACGAAATGAATCGGTTTACGCTTGAGCAACATTGCGATTTGTTGGAAATTTATTTCAAAAACAAAGACAATTGGCCGGAAATTGCAAAAAAATCAAAAAAAAAAAAAATTCAAAAATCATCTTTTCGGTAGAAGCTCATTTTTGTCTTGGCTTATTAAGCAAAATTGCCGTCTTTAGGGCTCAGAAAAACAAAACGTGGTCTTACAGAAGCCAATGCACCCATTACGAGAGACTGTTTGGTGCGGTTTGTGGAGCGGAGGCACCATTGGCCCATATTTCTTTGAAAATGTGGACGGTGCAACCATTACGGTCAATGGAGACACCTGTGGTACCATGATGGTATTGATGCGAACGATGTTTGGTCTCAACAGAATGGTGCAACTTGCCACACATCTCATGCCACAATCGATTTATTATTTATAGGATAGAGTACAACTCTCCTGAATGTGTCGGTACTTCAAAGTCTATTTTGGGCCTTCTCGACAGCGTACAACAGAGGTCGAAGGTGCTTATTAATTATGGTAGGATAGCCAACTCTACCATTATATCTTATATTTCACAGCTCATGGATTAAAAAAAAAAAACAAATAATCCATATTTACTACAGTTTCTCGGATTCCTAAGCTAAACCTAAAAGACGAAAGAAACATTGTCGTTCTGCAACTTAAAAATAAAAAATGAATCATAGCAATAAGTTGTTCAGCGCTAGTTTAGTATGTAACACAGTTTTCTATATTTTTTCTGTGAAACTTTCTGGGTATGTGTGTGTTGTCATCATTTAGCTTTTTATGAAATTATAGACACCTGCAACACTACTTACTATTCTACAAATAGAATTTTCTTTACCAGAAAATTTTGCATTACATACATAGATAAATATTTAAATTGATTTATTACTTTTAGCAAGAAGAACAAGAGCTGATAAGCACTTGAAGACGAAGATGCAAAACAAGAAAGAACAAAAACCATGTTTTTAACACCATTAGATGTCAGCCAACAAGCACAAGCCAATTTAAATTGTAACACAACAGCAACAGACAATTCAATTCGATTTAATTGAATTGAATCGACAAACAACAGGTTCGATATAAAAAAAAAACTAAAAAAAAAATATATAAGAATTAAAATGCTTTATTAAAATTAAGTGCAAATAATAAAAATTGGAACAGATAAATAGTAAATATGTATGTAATATATATATATACATATATATATATATATATATATATATATATGTACATATGTATATGCGTAACTGTTATGTTGTTAAAAATTGTATTTTTCTTGTGTCTACAGCAATTAGAGGCCGGCGGTTATACAGTATTATTAAAGGGGAAAGCTACACTAGGTGACAATTGAAAGTATAAATTTGTAACTAATATTATCATGGTATACCATTGACCAACCTGCCTGAAGATTCTCAAGGTATCCTTGTTCAAAAAATAATGACGTTAGTTCTACTATTTAAATAGATTTTAATGTTCAGAGCTAGTGATATCTATTTTATCAATAGGGTTTAAATCTAATAGCTGAGACAGACCATTCCCATATTTGTTTATTAATTTGTTCAAAAAATGACTGCAATGCATAATATTAGGGAGATCGGATAGTTATTATTCGACCGGTTTTAACCGGTTTTTTTTCGTTTTATCGAATACGGTTTTTCAAAATCTTCATTTTTTGGAATACCGAATATACTGGTAAATTTAACACGAATAACTGGTTAGCTTAAATAAGTATAAGTTAATTTAAATAAGTATAACGTTTGTATATTTTGTTATCGAAAATATGCTCATCGTTTAACTATTTGTATAAATTTAATTATTTTTGTTTATATGACAACCTTAACCGTTTCACAAAGAATGTGAAAACCAAGGTAGATCGAAAAAGATATCCACTCTTGAGCAAAAATAACCTTTTCTCATCTTCTGTAAAAAAAATATTGATTTTTATATATGGAGAATGATCAACTAGACTCATTGAAAGCCCACAAACCAACAAACGCCGGTTTCGAACCACAGATATATTAGTTAGTGATGTTTTTCATAGCGGAAATACAGTCGCTTGTAATGTTGTGAGGTGATATCGCTGTTGAAAATCGTCAGATGATGTGGCCTGGGGTTGAACCGACGACTTTTTGGTTGAAAGGTGGGTTTTTACCTAACACACCACAGTGACACACGCACTATTAAACAAGTGGTGCATAAATTTACATACAGTGCTGTTCGAAATCTAAGGAAACTTTCTTGTCGAGGCAATTCAGGACTCGTATATTACTGATAGATTTATTCAAAGCAAAACATTTAATTTTTGTTATCTTAGGCACCTAAATTATAACTATAATAACAAAACTTTAATTCCATTTTCTACCAAGTAACACCACAAAAACGAAATTAGCTCCTTGAGTAGCCGTTCGAAACTTAAACATTTTTCAGTACTTTGTGTAATAAACTTTGTTTTTTATGGACTCCGCACAACGTATTGGCATAGTTTTTATGAGATTTGTTAGAATTATTGTTAGTATTGATTGCCCCTTTAATTTTAAGCTCTCCATCAGCTTCTGCTATTTTTAAAACGACGTGGTCCTGCTCTGAGCTTAAAGAATCAGGAACAATTTTATTTATATAAAAGAACCGGTTAACCGGTTATTTGAATTTATATTTACCGAAAACCGGTTTTTAAGTTCTACTTTTCGAATTATTCAAAAACCGGTTTTTAAAAAAAGTCGAATTACTATTAACCAACTTGCCTAATGGCTCTCAAGGTATCCTTGCTTATAAAAATAATAAAAATAAATTTGTAAATAAATTTGTAACTCTAACACCCATTTTTACTGTTACAAATTTGTTTTTCTTTGTTTTTGTCTTTTCTTAGTACGAGTAAAATCGGTATAAATTAATAAATAATATTAAAATTCGAATAATACTGCCCAATACTGTATGTTTTTAATAACGACAAAGAGTATATGGTGAAACTTCATTCGAACATGTCATTTGGTCATATATGTACAAAAGTATCGTCGGTTTATTAGCAAAATTAATTTTTGACATTACTATCTTTTAAAACTTTTCATTTTTAAGGTATTCATAGTATTATTTAATTTTATCGCTACGGAACTTTTTTGTTGCAGAATTATTGAAAAGTCGCATGGCAATATTTTAACCATCAAGTTTCGCGGACAATGAAACAAATTATAGTCAAATGGAAGTAAGTTCGCGTGCTTTCCAACAAAGTGCAGTGCATTTTTGGAGGCCCATTAAAAATGCTTGTGGCCTAGCATTGTCATAGTGATGTAGAAAACCTTTTGACATTGAAATATCCTTAATAGAATCGAGAGAATCACTGGTTCTCCGATTTGATAGATTTCTTTGAAATACACGAAAGCTCCGAGACAAACTAGAAATTAAATTGGATTGGTAAATCTACAAGTTTTTAATGAAGAATTATTTAAACAACTTGCTCAATATTAACGATACTGAAAGAGTCACTACTCTTATACAGAAATATGCATTAGAAAATAAGCAAACACGTTAAAAAAAATAAAAACAAGCTCTGTAAGAAAACTCAATGTTCACTTGATAAAACTATTCTGAACAATGTCACTAAAGAATTCAAAAGATTAATAGAAAAACATAAAAATATCAACTTATATATCAAACTGTTGGACCTTTTACTGGTCTGGTGTGTGCAGTGCCAATGCACCGACTTTTCTACCTTATCTTCGATATTAAAATGGATTGCTCACTATGGAAAGGTACTGGCAAATTAAAATACAGTAAAGTCGCGATAACGTGAACTAATTTTTAGCAAGACAGTTCACGTTTTCGAGTTTGTTCACGTTAATAAATGCTTAAATTTGGAAAACTTAACACCTTTATTCAGCATCAGAAATTATATTTTAATAAAAAATGTTAAATACGTATTACAATACTAACAAATATTTATTGATTTTTAATATCAAATTGAGGTATTAGATAAATTTCGGTTTCTAATTGTTGGAGAATAGCTTCATAATGCTATATCTCTGGTAATATTAATTGCACCAGGGAGCACTAAAAGGTGCCATTTGCTGCCTTACTTTGTTAGAAGACATTGTTAAAAACTCGTTATTCCGTCAAAAGTTATCTACATTTAAAAATGTGTGAAAATTAGGAAATTTAACGTCATTTTCGACTTTTCTATTATAGAAAAGGTAGAAATACGTCATAGGCTACTGAAAAAATTTGTAAAGTTTATGGTGACGTGTTTTAACTAGAAAAACAGCAGCAAAATAGTTTGCACGTTTTTAAAATTTTTGTTTGTTATTTGTCATCCATTCTGACTTAGAGAATTTATAAATTATGTCAAATGGCCACGTGAAATATGCTATAATAATTGTTATTTACACCTGATTTTGCTTTTGAATGAAACAAGCGGTTGATTTAAAAAACCATATTTTCTTGCCAAACCTCTGACGTTATAACCATTGCTGCATTTTCGAATAGTATGTCTAAAGATAAATTTATAAACATTTCTGAGACGTGCATCCTTTCGAGTGTTCTCATTTGTACGAGTTGACTGTAGCTATTGCAGCATAGTATATATGTCACCAAGTTTAAATTTAAAAATGCAATAAAACAAAAACTGTTTGAAATTTTGTCAAACTTATTTTGTTGTTGTGAAGTGCAATTGTTCCGGCTAGATATTAGTTTTATATCATTCATATGTCTGCCGCGGCTGGCCTCACAGTACCCCATTCGATCTGACCAATTTTCAATAATTTTTTCGTGTATATGGGATCGTATCTCGGCAATGGCATCGCGAATGTTGGTCTTCAAATTCTCAACTCTCTCAATCAATCTGGTTTGTCGGCATAACACTTGTCTTTTACGGCGCCACACAGAAAATAAATCAACGGTGTCAATTCGCAGCTTCTTGTCGGCTAACTGACATGACCATTTCGGCTTATTGAACGTCTATCAAACGTTTAAGCAATAAATCGTTTGGGGCAAGTTGCACCATCCTGTTGAAAACATCAATACCATGAAGAGCGAACACAAAAAAATCGCTTATAATGGTGCGATATGTGTCTTCATTGACTGTAATGGTGGCGAAAAATGAAGTAATGAAGCCACAGCAAACAGTCACTCGTAATGGGAGCATCGGCTACTGTAAGATCACGTTTGGATTTTCTGTGGCCCAAATACGGTAATTTTGATGGTAAATTTTCAGTAAATCCCACCGTTGCTCAAGCGTAAATCGATTCATTTCCTTCAGTGGAGATAATGTACTGAATTTTGTGACAGAATAGAATGATTCGAAATAGCCGCTGGTTTAAATTTAAACCGATAGATGGCCCACTCATTAGTTAAAAACGACGAATCCCTTCATATTTTTAAAATATTTGAAATCAGAAAGGAAATAAGTTCAGAAAAATAATCCAGGATATGATCTTATTGTCGCTTGCCTGCTAGATCTTTGAAAAGTGTCAGAAATTATTATGATCTTAAAGCCATGAAAAAGCCCAAGCGATGCACGTTCATATCGTCCAATATCACTGCTCCCTGTCTTGAGTAAATTATTTGATAAACTTTTTATTAAATACAATTTACTCAAAGACTACGACTAGCCAACAATGACCAGCTGAAAATTAAATTTGAACAACATCTGAAATCTATTACAATAGATCGCGCATTAATTTTGGTGCAGAACCTATTGGTTGAAGCGATACTGAAGATCATGTGATTTGAAGTTGTTTAATCATCATATGGTCTCTTAGAAGAAGCGTGATTTTAGGATCAGTGTGCTGAATTAGTTTATTTTACATGTGCTTCGGATTTGAATTTTACCTTCGATCAATCCAGTTTAAAGTCTCTGAGAATCTATGCATTACTTGTATGCCATGGAATTTTAATTTTGTAGTAATTCGTTTTTAACCTTTGTATGACTAAAAGCACACTATTCTTCGCACATTCCACGTTTTGGATGCCATAAGTCCAGACAGTTCTCGTGATTTGTTGGTAGATTATAAGTTTGTTTGAATTGAAAGAGTTGGTTTTCTACTGTATTTTATTTCAAGTTCATTCTTTTTCTTTTTAAAATGCTTCGTCCAATGTGATTTGGCATGAAGAGTCATTCCAAGATATTTTGCAGAATTTGGATTTTTTGTTATTCTATGTAAACTGAGCTGTATTTGTAGTTTCTATTTGTAAAATTTATATGTGTAGATTGTAATCCTTCATTTTCTACAAAAATCCACCATTTCATTCAATTTGCAAGGCTGAATCCGATTCCACATTTATCAAAAGGATCACTACTGGAGACGACACGTGTATTTATGAGTACGACACGCAATCCAGACATCAGGCAAGTAAATTGCGTTCACCAAATGAGCTGAGACCAAAAAACCACGTCTTTTTTAGTCAAAAATGAAGGCAATGCTCACGGTTTTTATGGATTACAATGGTGTAGTGCATCATGAAATTTTGCCAGAAGGACAAACAGTAAACAAAGAGTATTATTTGGGCGTTATGAGACGTTTGCGTAAAGCAATTCACCAAAAAAGACCAGAATTATGGGCAGAAAACTCGTGGATTTTGCACCATAATAACGAAATTTTTTGACGAATAATGTAACAAATACCATCCAATAGCCAACGAAATCAACCGATTTGGTGCCCTGTGACTTCTTTCTGTTCAATCGAAGTAAAAAACCATTACGGGGAAGCAGCCGAAAGGAAATAATGGAAGCACTGATGGACATACCGAAAACCGAACATAAAAAATGGTTCGAGGATTGGATGAAGCGCTGGAATAAGTGTGTTGCAGTCGATGGTGATAACTTTGAAAGGGACAGTACGGATTTAGATGAATAAACTTGTATTTTTAGTTTTCTGAATACATTCCGTGAACTTTTTGGTCAAGGTGGTATTTCTTTGTTTTTGAATGCAATTACAATCGTGTAAGTATCTGGTGTATTTCTTCAGTAGTTGAATGCATTTTCTGGAAACCGAACTGATGATTTGATGTTAAGCTTTGATCACTAAAATACTGTTTAAATACAAAAACGCACACTCACACAACGGTATGCTCCCATCTTTCTACTTAAAAAAGTTGTGAAGAAACGTTATATACAAAACATTAATATTAGTCATACGAAAAATAACTTGCAGAACCGTTATACACATATCATTTGGCCGAACTTTGTATGGGAACAAGTGAAATCGTACTCTCGTAAACATACTACTGATCACAATCAAAGCCTATAATCGCCTCTTACAATCTTAGAACACATGTGTTATTTCCCACTTTTTATGATATCCGAAAAAAACCCATTTCTTCTAAGTTAACCCATTAATAGCTAAACCAAAACTACAGGGTAAAATCAAACTAAAAAATTTCAACTAATGTTAGGTACCTGCATTTACGAGTAATTTTGAATAAAATCAGCAATGATGATTTATAAGCTCTAATTTAAGTTAATTTAAATGCTTAACATGTAAAATTTTCATCTGGAAAAGTTGTTATGACTTTTTGAAAAAAATGCTCTAATTTTGCGCGAAAAAAATTTTTTTCGCCACAAAGTTATGAATAACTCCGAAACTGTTGAAAATACAAAAAAAAAAATGTTATTCAGGTTATTTATGGGATATATTATTCCTAAACATTTGCTGGTACTTGCATTAAAATCGGTCAAGTCGTTTTCAAGTTATGATGAAATATATTGACTTAATTACCATATTTTGGGCGAAAAATTTGCCACGTCCATAAAAAAAATTTGAGCCCAATAAAAAAACTGAAAATGGATTTGAATTCAGCGCATTAAAATCATTATATTCCATATAGTTTTGTTTAAATGCTTTTTTTCTGTAGACCAGTGTTATTAGTAATGCAAAAAAAGCAAAGAAGAAAAAATTATAAAAAAATAATTAAATATTTAATATTTTATTTAATAACTACACTTTTCACTACTAAAAGAAAATATAAAGTTTTATGAAATATTTCCAAGAAATTTTTGTAATTTGCTAAAAATTAGGTGTTCCGAAATTGGCACGACAGCTTAAAATAGGTTAAGCTGAAAAACTAAAACAATAAACTAATCAATTTTTATAGACATGTAATGTAACATGTGTTTGCAAAGTCATTGTTTTTATTTTTGTGTGTGTGTAGAAATTACAGTTACAATCAAATTGTTCTATTGCCGGTTAGATTGCTAATGATTTTAATATTTTCTCATAAAATAGCTTATTATTCACAAACATTTTCCATACGTGAGTTCTAAGTATGGTAATTAGACTTAAAGCAGATACTATTCTTATTGATTCTCTCTATTTCTCTGTATGCATTTATCTTTGTTGAGTACACTCACTTAAGTGTTTAACAGATACTTAAAAGTATTATTTGATTAATTGCTTTCTTACATACATAATTTGTTTCACTCAAAGGCTTATTCGATAAATTGCTAATTTTCATTGATTTTTGAGGGCAATTTTAAGCTAAACAATTTACTTATTAGATTAAAAGGATTAAATAGGATTAAAATATTTGTTTTTAAATTTTGAAGAAAAATTTCTTATCAGCTTTGTTAATTATGGACGAATATCCACCAAATTAGTTACAGTTGTTAAGAGATATACAAACTTATTTTAGCTAAGGCTGAAGATTATAAAACCTTTCATTAAAAATATTCTTCATTTTATAGAACTAAACTTTTTGCCATTTTTTGACATAACACATGGGCCGAAAAGTTCCGGGTCTAAAAACACGTTTTTTTGTTCCAAATTAACTTTATTCATCAACATAATCCCCATCAAGAGCAATCATTCCAGCGTCGCTCTAACATTTCAATACCATTTTTGTAGAAAGACTTATCTTTTGCCTCAAAATAGGCCTCAGTTTCAGCGATAACATCTTCATTCGTTCTAAAATTCTTACCGACAAGCATTTTTCTGAGGTCTGCGAACTGCCTGTAGCCGCTGGGAGCCAAATATAGTGAATACGGTGGATGTGGAGGCAATTCGTAGTTCCATTTATGTAATTATGACATTGTTTCAAAATCAACACGTCCTTGTTTTTGGTTAACAGTGAGCTTTCTCATAGTCAAATGCTCATCAATATAAGGCTAAGACGTTCTTTTTAATTTCTTTACAATGTCAGCCAACTCATACAACTTTACTTTTCGATCATTCAAAATGATTTTGTCGAGTTTGTATGTTGTCTGGTGTCTCGCCTCATTTGTACTGAGTTCTGCATCATCGGTGTCTCTACGACCACGTTAAAAGTCAGCAAAACAACGTTTTCTTGTTGTTTCCAATGAAGAGGAGTCCTCATAACACTTTTCAAGCCATTGCTTTGCTTGAACTGTATTTTCTGCTATCAAGAAGCAATGTGGAATTAAAACACGAAATTGTTTTTGATCCATTGTTTTGATAATAACAAAACTAACGTCACTCCTAACACAATAACTCACAAACTAATTTATAAAATTTCATTAAATTTTAACAGCTATCTTTTGCAGGTTAGCAGTAACAGAAAAAGAGGTGAATGCAATAAATATCGTGCCATCTGTGTGTTAGGCCCGGAACTTTCAAGCCCATATGTTATGCATGTACGTATGACACAAGCTTCCAACTTATGTACATACTATATATCAAAAATGATAAAAAAATTACTTATCATTAAAATGTGTTTAATTTTATCATATCATATAAAAACACTCTTTTAAAGTTCACATTTACCGAATTTTAACGCTTATAACGATTTTGATATTTAAGGTTGTCAATTTAGCGTTTTTATTTTAATAAAATTAAAACATGTTTGGACTAAATATGTGAATAAGTAAAATAAATTGCAGTTGGTCAAGCCCAAACCTTTTTGCTAATGATCAATAAATAGGCAATATTCTCTCTTATCTTTGGTAGGATATTAGTGACAAGACAAGTATACTTGTCCTACTTTCAATATGTCATTATAAACAAGTTTTGTTTGTGCCAATGACAATTATAATCGTCATTCAAATAATAGAACTTTGGTGAGCGATACCACTAAATTCATAAATGGCAATGTAAATAGCTTTAAATAACCTGAGCTTGGGAAAGAGGGGCTCAAATGTTTACCGAATTCAGTACAAAGGTAGAAAAATCTTCGTTTGAGAATTTTTATCTACTGTGGTAATATTTTTTTTAAAAACTTGTTTGATTCCTAATACAATTGTATTACGACAATTTTGTGACAATCAGTTTAAATAGAATTGTATTATCCTATTTCGATCTTGTCAAGTATTCTTTGTCTTGTATTAACATATATTTGGGTACGGCTATCAAAGCTAAGGTTAACAATAAAAATTAAAAATTTGGCACAATTTTCAAAGTAAATAGCCACTTGTTTGTGAAAGATGTGCTCTAAAAGCGATTAATCGAGTGATCTAGTGTAAATAATTTGATAGCCTCGTTAAAAAAATGGGTCATTGATTAATACCATTATTGTAATATTAAGATCTTTGTTTCTAAAACGTTAATTCATAGGTTTTCATTTTTGAAATAAAATAAGCGTTGTATGTTATTGAATAGATATATTTGACAATTAGCATCACTTTCTAGAAGTTATTTTTTTAATGCAAGTTTCTCGCTGGTGGCTAAAAATTAAAATGCACAACCGACATCTACATGTAAGAATAAACAACAAAAATACATAATTGTGATAATAGTACAATAAGTACATTCACTTAATCTCATCATTGTATTTTTATTTTTTTTTTATCAACCAAAAGGCCGCCACGGTAACGTTTGCAATACCTTAGAATTCTCATGAAATTTTCTGCGACCAATTCGCACGTTTGCAGTTCTATGTTTTCGAAAACTTTACGAAGTTCATTTGTGAGGTTTTGAATCTATTGACCCCAAAGAAAAAAGTCTTAGAGTGTTAAATCACAAGATCTCGACAGTCAACTGAGATCGCCTCTTCGAGAAATCAAGCGGTCAGGATTTCATGCAAAAGAGCGATGTTGTCGTTACTTAGCGTTCTCCTGTCCAAAAAAAAAGTCATCTACATCAATATCTTCCAATTAATCATCGTTCGATATCAAAATCCATTCACCATAACAGTTACTCCAGCCTCATTTTTGATAATGGCAGTCCAAAAACCGAACCAAACCGTCACACGTTGAGAATGAGAATTTTTATAGTCTTTTTAACAATAATTCTTGAGTTTTTCGAGTTCCAAGTGCGACAATTCTGTTTGTTAGCCTAGCCTCTGAGTGAAAATAAGCATTGTCTTTTAACATAATTTTTTGATGAAATTCCAGATCAGTTAGATACATATCAAGAGCTCAATCAGCAAGATATTCCACTAGATCAATTAGAAGAAGTGAGAGTATAGGAAAATCAATTGCAAGTTATATATTAAACCTACTAAAAACTGAATATGGTGTGCAACATTTGATAAAAATAAAATATGCACATAAGAGTGGGATTATACATACATATATAATTCCAGCGACATCCCAAGTGGAATAATGGCGACTTCACTCAAACAATTAACTGCACCCGGTTTTATTTTTAGGCTGATTGAAAGGGACCTATAGTTTTTCATAACCAATAGCTAGCTATTTTATGAGGTGATGACGTTGTTGAAAATTATCTGGGATTAAATCGAGGTAGGCGGGTGCCTTAACTACAGGATTGGTTTTAATATTTAAAGGTTTGCATAGTTTATTTACATCAAAAATAATATAATTTACGTATTAGGAAAAAACACTAATGTGGTTCGTTTTTTAGCTCAAAAAAGATAATAACAAATTTATCAAGTCACTGCCTAGATCTTTTCCCACCTCTGAGTCAATTTCAGAATCCCTTCTCAGAAAAACTTCTCATCTTTTAAGACCTCAAACTTTGAAATCGATTTTATATTTCTTCAAAGGAAATGATTCAGTGAAATGCTAAAAAATAAACTCATACCTTTTTATGCGGCCTAGATATGTTCCGAAAATATAGGCCGTAATTCGAAATGACGTAAAATGAGATAAACTTGTGTTGCGTTTGCTTCCCTCACACTTTTTGTTAAAACGGTGAATCCATGGTTTTTTAACCGTAAAACGAGGTGATTTGCTCCGTAAAGTGAATATGTTCCATGATTCAAACAGGCCATTATAGTGAAATGCTATATAAAAAAGCATAAGTGTATTGTAACAATCGAAACCGCCAATAGTCAAACGGGGCAATGTTCGGAGAAAATGGCGGATGTGGTATTTGATCGTTTTTAACAATTATTTTAAAACTTTTGTAACGTGAGGCCAATCGTTGTCATGCCAAAAAATCATCTAATCATGTCTGTCTTTATATTCCGGCAATTTTTCTTATAACACATGGTTCAAACGAAGTAATTGCAGTCTGCTCCGATTACTGAGTTTTAGCAGCTAATAGTACATAATGCCGGCGTGATCCCACCAAGAGTGCAAAATTGCATTATAAATAGTAAAATAACGTAATTGTAGTAACAAAAAATGTATCGTATTAACAACAAATATTGTCGACTTGAACTAAATTTGGAAGCAGTTAAAAAACTGAATAAAACCCGGTGGATTGGGTTTTTTTTTTTAAAAAGCCTAGATTTTTGCCAACCATACTTAACTATCATACCACAGTGGTATAGTGAGATTATGAAGAACAATAATAAAATTAGATAGATTTTAGACAGATTTTCTATGACAATGGATGAGTGGACAAATCTCAAAAGTAGGAGATATCTGAACGTATAAGATATTTATAGTATTTAAGTGTTTACTTCGTCTTTAAATAAATTTCTTCATGTTTATAAATAAAAAGATCATTAGCTACCTAAAAACAGATAACAGATTTTTTTATCATTTCCATAGACCGTGATCCTGGGAAATTAAAGAGAATTTCCTGCTTTCACGGGAAATGCAAGATTCCGAAGAAAGCGAAAAAGCGATTCTGGATATACTACTCGTATGTAACTATGTAATAACTATAATTTTATATATTTTATTTAATATATCCATAGTATTCAAGAATTTACAGTATTTTTGACTGGGTTAGCTCAAGACACCTCTCATTCTTGTTGTTTTGTTTTTGTTTTTATTTTATTTTTTCTTTGTATTATTAATATGAGAATGGTATGTTTGAAATTAAAGACGTGTTGGTTCAATTAAAAAACATGCTCAGTTTTATGTGCACTCTGTAAAACGCCGAATATATAAAAATATTTTTATTCTTAATAACAGTTGCGATCGAACTGAGGGATCGTTCGTATGGTGTGCTTTTTCAAAAGAACGTTTAAAATTTAAAATTTCTTATTTTCGATGAAGTGAATGAAGTGAAGTTGTAACGTGATATACCTATACGATCAATAGTTTTAAAACAAAATAAGCCAAAGATATACATAAAAAAGAAGGTAGAAAGATGATAATGATGGAAAGAACCTTTTTAAATTTTGTTTTTTAATTTGAGTGACATACCTGTACATCAAATATTGAGTCGTTTTTTTTGTTTTTTTTTTATTAAAATTACAAGTACTTTCATCGTTTTCACTTGATTGATGATATTGAAAAAAAGCTATTATTTGATTGAAAACAATAGAAGTTTTAATAAATAACACAATATTTAAGAGAGCAATTAAAAGAAACGAAATTATTTATTTTATTTCTAGTTAAACAATTTTTGCGGAATTAGACATTTCAAAAAAATCTATAGTTTTTTTTTAAATATGATTATTTGTTCATTAAAAAAGAATAAAAAGTGTTGCGATTTAATTAAAATGTGTAATAATTACTTAATGGACCTTAAAAGCTTTCCCAGAACAGTTAACACCAAAAAATATCAGGCCAAATCATCTATAACCAAAGCTCTTGTTAATGCTTTAAAAGGAATAAGATTATAGAGATTATTAAGGAACAATTAATTCACGGAATTTATAGTTAACTGTCAAAAAATACTCGTAAATTATAAACGTCAATTAGAATTCATCTATTTAATCAACTACTCAGTTTTATAGATTTTATTTGCTTAACTCAATTATTACGAGTTGGGAAATATAACCAGAATCCTTTAAAAAGTAAAACTTACAAATATTGTATTGTGAATAAAATTAAAACGGAATACTACCTTAATCAAAAAGTTCCCGGAATAACCCTCAAGTGGCGGTCCGATTTGAGTTTTTTTTTTGTTAAGTTGATACGTCTGTTGTTGAGTACATCTATTTCTATGTGTGTTGGCGATTTTATACAATTTTGACCGAGTTGAGATCGCAAAATACTTGATTTTCGAGGCTGAAACCGACCCCACATTCATCAAAAGGATCATTACTGGAGACGACACGTGGGCTTATGAGTATGACACGCAATCCAGACATCAGGCAAGTGAATGGTGTTCACCGAATAAGCCGAGACCAAAAAATCACTTCGTTTTCAGTCAAAAAAGAAGGCAATGTTCACGGTTTTCATGGATTACAACAGACTACAAACTCTTTCGTAGATAGAAGTTGTCACACAAAAATGTATTAAAATTTCTATAGAAAATAGAGTCAATTAAAGACGACCGAGTTCGATCAAAACAAAACTAGCTTTCTCTAATCTCAATCTTAAAAGATGAATAATATTAGGTATTGTATAAATACCCTGCGTATTTTAGTGGAACAGATAAATGAATGGCGATATTCTGTCCATTTGCCTTTCATTGATGTTCGAACGGCCTTTGATAGTATCACAATGCTGGGATACCGAACAAACTAATAACTCTGATGAAAGTCCATTAGGACGGCTTTAAATCTACTAAAGAGTTGTGGAGTTCGTAAGGGCTGCATCTTCTCACCAATATAATTTTTAATGGTCTTAGATGACATCCTCAGGAAACTGTGGATGGGTGAACCAGCTTGAAGAACTCGATTATGATGACAACATTTGTCTGCTGTCGGTTCAGTATAGTGACATGCAGCAGAAATTCAATGACCTGGTAGAGAAGGCAGAGAAACATGGTCTGAGAATTATTGTTGATAAGTCAAAGACCATCTGCATCGGATAAAAAATTCCATAAATTTTTACATTAAAAAATAGTTCCACTCTTTTTCGTACCTTAGCGGTGTTATTACTTAGTACGGTGGACGCTAGAATAACCAAGGCTACAATGACTTTTTCGCAACTTGTGAAAATCTGGCGGTCAAGCGTTTTCTCAACAAATACGAAATTACGAATATTTCAATCAAATCTGATCTCTATGTGGCTTTATGGTTGTGAGGAGACGTGGTTGGCTACATATGCTATTTTGCAGAAACTTCAAACGTTTGACAATCGAAGCCTTCAACGCATTTTGAAAATCTTCTGGGCAAACGTCATCAGTTATACCGACTTGCTTCTTTGGTGTAAAATGCGCACAGTGTCCTTTATGATAGCAAATCGCAATTAGGGTTGGATTGGTCATACCCTCAGAAAACCGCAACATGTGATCTGCAGGATCATTCTTGACTGAATTCCACAAGGTTTGGGAAAAATGGAAGCCTGAAGGTAACATTACGGAGGTGGTTATGAGGGAAGTGGAACTTTGGACACTCGGAATGAGATTATTAAGAGGTTGGCGCGGAACTCCTCAAGGAGTTAAAGTAATAAATGATGATTATGATATATTAATATGAAAAAAAGCATGTCTTTAATCATGCTATAAACTTATTTTAACTAAGCTTAATCTTAGCGCGTTTTCTTTTCTGAAAAAAAAAATGTTGCATTTCTTTAATTCTTTGCCATAAAAAGGCGTCAAAAATGAAGAATTATCAATGATTTTCAAAGGCAACATTTTTAGAGATTTTTTACCTAACATACCACAGTGGCACACACTATTAAATACGTGGTGCATACATTTGTGTTTCTACAGATGTCCTCTGCTGTGTAAAAATATTTAGAAATCGATGGAAAGGATAAGTTTAGATATATTATGTGTCTTTAAATAGTAAGCTGAAAAGGCTCGTCGACACCAGGAATTATTAACCACCTAAAATATGTCTATAAGATTGACGCTATTGTGCAGCAAGAAACACTTGATTCTACACCGAGTAATCTCTATGCTGCAAAAATGAATCACTGACTAAAATAGTAATATGTTGCGTTGTCGAGGATTAAATGTCCGTTAAGGCCATATTTTATTCCAGCAAACGTACTTGCTAGAAACTACAACATGAGACACAAATTTATCAACTTTATTTGCAAATGGAACAAAAATGGAAAATATTTTATTTTAATAAAAGAACCGGTTAACCGGTTATTTGATAAATTTTTAACCGAAAAGCAGTCTTTATAAAATTGTATTTTTTTCGAATTATTCGAAAACCGGTTTTTGAAAAAAGTCGAATAATCGATCTCCCTAATGGTCACATTGGGAGACATCCACCATTATGGTTTCAGATCTGCTGGTATTCATTAGAAGGCAGCAGATCTGCTGAATAAACTATAGACCAGAAGGAGCAAAGGATCGCAGTGTCCTGCAATAGTGCCTGGTCAGAATGATGATAATGATGATAAGAATAAAAAGTGTTATCGTTACTATTTTTAAAATACAAATTCTTTTTTTTTGTTTTTAAACTACCAATTTATTTTCAATTGTTAAAGTATGCCATAAAACAAAACAAACAAAAAAAAACACAAAAGAAAGTCGGTCGTCTGTTAATTCCCTATTGAATACCCAATTAATTTATGTGTTTTTTATTTATTTATTTATTTTTTATTTAATTGACTGACAGTTATCTTACAATTCTGAGCAAAATTTAAAGAATTTTTTTATATACAAAAAGTATATATAACGAAATAATTTTGGTTTAATTATCACACTGTTTTTTATTTTATTTATTTATTTTTTTTGTTTTAGTTATAAAGTCGTGGTATCAAAGAAGTGAACAAAAAAAAAAACATAATTTACATAAAAACAAATTTTACTTTTTAGTTTTAAAAAATTTTTAACAACAAATCAATGCAATTTAAAATAGATTTGATTTTCTTTATTTGAATCTTAAATAAAATGAAATTGTAGATAAAGTCCGTGCTTTTTAATTTAAGGCTTTCATTATAAGAATATATTAATTCTCATAACATTCCATGGAGGAATATGGGGACTTCTCTCAGTTAATAAGCTGCA
Source organism: Wohlfahrtia magnifica (assembly GCA_023159175.1). Lineage (NCBI taxonomy): Eukaryota > Metazoa > Arthropoda > Insecta > Diptera > Sarcophagidae > Wohlfahrtia > Wohlfahrtia magnifica. The sequence continues at coordinate 8,594,835 of JAKWBJ010000228.1, forward strand.
CCCGATTATACTTTTAAACTCATTGAAAGGGACCTACAGTTTAACGCCGGTTCCGAACGGCAAATGCATTTAGAGAAGTTTTCATTAGTAGTAATACTCATAACCGGTTACTAGTATAATGTTATGTTACGCTGTCGAAAAACTTTTTTTCTTCTTTTTATGTTGGTCTGGGCCTGGTATTGAACCGACGACCTTCTGGTTGGTAGGCGGGTGTCTTATCTACCATACCACAGCGGCCCACTCATTATAAGAATAAAAGATATTAAAAAATTTTTAAACTTTAATGTAAAATTAAATTCTAAAAATATATAAATATGCTAAAATTTACTTTGCAAATAAGAAGTCTTCACAATGTGATATATATACATAAAAACTATGCAAAATTTTGAAGAGAATAATTTTGATTTATGAACTGATTTCGCAAATATTAGGATTCTTCTTTGGGCCTAAACTGCCAATTTGAAATTGTCATTAAATTGTCTTATATATCTTATAGATTTTTATAACTTATATTGTAAGTATAATTCTCGAAGTGTTGTCTAGAACACTGAAAAAAATCAGCTGAAAAGGACAAGATCCACTCTTTCAATAAAGACTTGATGATTGCACTGGTCTACAAAAAACAAAAAATTTTCTGGCCTTTAAATAAAACTATATGGAATATAATGATTTTGATGCGCTGAATTCAAATCCATTTTCAGCTTTTTTCCATTGGCCTCAAATTTTTTTTATGGGTGTGACAAATTTTTCGCCTAAAATATTGTAGTTATGTTAATATATTTCATCATAACTTGATATATTTCATTAATATATTTCATCATAACAACTGTCCGATGTGTTTGAAAGTTTTACCTAGGCCGCCCAATATTGAGTTTACTTCTTAGAGTGTAAAGAGTCGCCATGTTGTTTTTTGGGCGTTCTCTTCCTCTGCCGCTTGTGACTAACACATAAGGTCATAATTGCATATTTGATCAGGAGGTTTACGAAGTGCGTGGCCAATCCAACGAAATATTCTCCTGTATATTTTCATATTTATGTCACCAAAACCGGACCTCTTCCTATGATGTGAGGCCGGAAAACTTTTGAGAATTCTCTGCAGTTTATACCATATTTCCTCCGAGAAAAATTAAGTTTCGCAACTATACAGTATACAGAAGAACACAAGACCTGTATATGTGTATTTTACTATAACTTGCACAGTGTTGGAAACCCACTGGGTAACACCCACACGGGCTTTATTGTGTATTATATTTAAAAAACCCGGGTAGGTTTTTTAGTTTGTTTGCAACAAATATAAGTATAAATTACGCATTGGGAATACAAATTTATTCGGAGCTTTTTTTAAGCTTAAAAGAGATAATTAATTAAGAAATTTTATAAAAATGAACATAAATAATGAAATGAAATCATTGCTTACATCTTTTTCCCACATCTGAGCCAGTTTCCGAATAACGTTTCAGAAAAACTTCTCGTCTTTTGTGGCGATAGAAAATTGAGACCGAATTTATATTTCTTTAAAAGATATAATTCGCTAACATGTTAAAAGATATTGTATGCGACGAAACAGCCAATAGTCAGGGTGCGGTAGTTGTTCGTTTCTGACTATCGTTTGGCAACTTTTGCAACAAGAGGCCGAGCGTTGTCATGCTAAATAATAACTTAACCATGTCTGTCTTTGTATTAAGCCGTTTTTCTTATAAAACACAGTTCAAAAAAAAAAAAAAAAATAATAATAATTACAGTCTGTTTAGAAGCCATTGTACGAAACGCCGCTTTGCATTATAAATGCTAAAACAATGTAATTTTACTAAGAAAAAAAAAATAAAAAATTGCCTAATTGAACGAAATTAGGAAGCAATTATAAAACCCAATAAAACTCAAAAAAACAGTGACATTGTCAGTAGTGCTACTGACCAGGTGTACCTGAGCCAATGTAATCATCTATTGACATTCAACATGAGGTTATTATTGAAAATCTTTTGCGATAATAAGGAGACATTTGAACCAAAGATTCACTAGTCCATTTTAGTCATCAATGTCATCAGAAATACACCATAACTGTTGTTTCTAACATATCTTTACTCGCTTATAAAATAAAAGTTGTCGACATTTTAACTAGTGCAGTCATCGCTAGAAAAAGAGTATTGACACATTAAATATGTGGGAAAATTATTATTTTTTTTTTTTTGAAATTTAATACTTTTTCTACAATTATGCTTAATTTTCAAAGCGGAAATATTGTGGGAAATTATCTTTTGAAATTGAATAGCTTGTGTGAGAGCACCCACTTAACCCATTAATTGCCAAACCGAAACTACAAGCAAAAATTTGAAAATATCTTTGTTTTAATATTATTTATAATGCAAAAAAGCAAAGAAATCAAAAAATTATGAAAAAAAAAATTATAATTTTTTTAAAATAGTTTAATAATTTTAGGAAGAAAAATAATTTATTATTTTGTTCAATATTATATTTAATAACTACACTTTTCATTACTAAAAAACATAATGTTTTATCAACTATTCCCAATAAATTTGTATAATTTGCCAAAAACTACGTGTTCCCAAATTGGCATGGTTGCTTAGAATGGGTTAAGTACATAGGGATATGAACATATATATGTATGTTTGTAAGTAACTGCAAAGCGAACGTTTTTTTTAATTAATATATTATTTTTTGTTTATATTTATTTAAAACAAAACAATCAGCTATGAAAAGTTTCTAATACAGGGTGAGCAAATTTGAGGTAAATTGGCTGTCAATAAATCAAATGTCAAGCATTGAGCTGTCAAACTTTGACATTTATTTGGTAAAAAATTGGACAATTTTAACTTTGTGAAAATTTATTTTAAAATGGTGAAAATTTTACTGTATACTGTTGCTAACAATAGATAAAAAAAATCGTTAGTAGTAGCCGTAGCGATGCAAACATAACCGCTGTAGAGCAAAGTGTAGAGAATGAGCCTGGAACATTGACTCCTCGATGTTCGCAACAATTGGGCATCACTAGAGAAACTTTGGGCAACATTTTGCATAAAGATCTTCATCTTCACGCTTATAAAGCTCAACTGGTTCAAGAATTAAAGCCAGCCGACCTTTGTTTGCGTCGAACGCTTGTGAATTGGCTGTTTGAAAAACTGAACGAAAACAACGCTTTTGTCAACAAAATCATCTTTAGTGATAAGACCCCTTTTTCAATTAGGCGGTTATGTAAACAAACAATGTCGCATATGGGGCTAACAAAATCCACAAACAGTCCTCGAAAACCTTCGGCCTGTATTTTTTTCGAAAATGAGCAAAGAAACGCGTCACCGTGAATTCTTTGCACTACCAAACCACGATAACCAATTTTTTGTGGCCATAATTGGCTAATACTGACATAAATGATCTTTGGTTTCAGCAGGATGGCGTCACAAGCCACCACACAGCCAGCCAAACAATTCAGTTATTGCATGAGAAATTTCCCGGTCGCATAATATCTCGATTTGGCGATCTCAATTGGCCGCTGGGTTATTTTCTCTGGGGCAATTTGAAAGACTGGGTTTACGTTAACAAATCACAAACAACTGATACTCTGAAAGATGAATGACGGCGCTGCATTGACGAAATAAACGAAGCTTTGTTGCAAAATGTGGTTAAAAATTTTGTGAAAAGAGCGGACGTCTGCCGACGTGGACATTTCCCCGATATCATAATTCATTATTAATTCCCATATTTCTGTTTTATATTGGTATGAATAAAACTGAATTTGTCGAAAAAAAATGTGTTATAAGCCAATTTACTTCCTAATCTCAAATTAACAGTACCCATGACATGGTCAATATTATTTTTTCATATTAGGCAATTAAGAATTTTATCAAAAGATCTTACGTCAAAATGTATGTTCTAAAATAATAATAATTATACTGTTTAAAGCTAGAACCAATATTCGAGGGCTTATTGAACCCATTGATTTTGCATTGAGTCATTATTAATCAGGCTACCGTTTGTCCTCCTTCTAAAGTGCTTCGAGGCGCCATTCGTCTAATTTAAATGATTTTCGGCTGTGGTGCATAAGCTGACCATGAGTTGAGAGGACTTTGGTACGATAGCGTACACATGATAGCATAACGGAACCTACTTTTTGGACACAAGTAAGCTATGCGCGGACAGCGACAAATTGAACCTAACCTAAGCAGAGAGCAAAGTTTATCCTCTATTGAGCAATAGTGAGTTTTAGTGTAACGGAGCAGAAGCAGGAATACATTCTTTACAATTTATCGTTAGATAGAATATTTGGGGTGTATGTGTGTGTGTGTGTGAGCTTGAAAAAAGATTCATTTTATGATAATCGGATTAGCGAAGTAAATCGGGTGTCGTTAGTATGATAAAAATACATTTATCAGCAGAATTTATCTACAAAATATTATATTAGATCATGAACTTGACTTTCCTTCTGTTTATTATTATTTTTTTTTTTTGTATAAACAAATATTTGTTTTTTTCTCTTTATTTAAAATATGTGTCATCAGATAAACGCTCAATTTAAAACTGACTGATATGTGTGCAACAAGCAATTCTTAAGAATAATTTAATTTGCATTACAGTGTGCTTACAAAGAACAAGAAAATGTATTACAAGTGGTCTCTAAAAATAAATTTCTTTAAATTAAATACAACAACAGTAAAAAATTTATTAAATGATAAACAAAAAGATTATTATTTATAATAGTGCAACAATTGTTAATAGAAATGATAAAGAAATTCTTGTCCGAACATTTAAACGCGTTCAACAAATCAAAAATTCTTCCTGTATTTCCGTTTCCGTATTCATTTTTTTAAATGTGCTCTTGCACTGGGTTTATTTAATAATGTTTGGTACACGAGTATAAATGTAACCCGAATGTGAATAACTGTTTAGTTATAGATAAATATTGGAACAGGCTATAACATTATTTAACCCAGATTTGTGTGTGTCTGTGTTCTTTTTCTTATTGTATCTACACAGGAAAAAGATGCATTTAAATAATAACTTCCATGGGTTATTCGCCGCTGTATTTATATTCGTGGTATTATTTTGTCAGGAGGCAGAGTGTAAGCGCACATTTGAAGTGGATTGGGCAAATAATCAATTTCTCAAAGATGGTCAACCTTTCCGTTTTATAGCCGGTTCATTTCATTATTTCCGTGCTCATCCGGATACATGGCAACGTAAATTACGCACAATGCGTGCAGGTGGATTAAATGCTGTGGCGACGTAAGTGTATATTATAAGCAGACCGTTAAAAGTATTATCTCTTAATTGTGAAAAAATATTTTTATATTCTAAAGCTATGTAGAATGGTCTTTACACAATCCTAAAGAAGGCGTTTATGTTTGGGATGGTATTGCCAATTTGGAACGTTTTATTAAATATGCTATCGATGAAGACTTGCTGGTTATACTCAGACCAGGTCCATATATTTGTGCTGAACGTGATTTTGTAAGTGAAATTGTTTTTATTTTTTATTTGGTATTTAATTGAATTTTCATTCAGGGTGGCTTTCCTTATTGGCTTTTAACCAAATATCCGGGTATTCAATTGCGTACAGCTGATATAAGTAAGTAAATATTATAAAATCTTTAATAATAACTAAATGTGAAGAATTACTTTTTCAAAATTATATTTTGTTTTGTTTGTTTTTTTTTTTGTATCATATAAATTTTGACTTTTTCGAATTTAACCCAATATATGACAAAAATGCTATATGACATTTAAATGACTCCATTTTAAAGCGTGGTTCAACCAAAACGCATGATGTTAATTGTACATAAAACAAAAAGTTTTCAGAGAATTATCTTAATATTTTTTATTATAATAGAAGGATCTATGACAATTATGTGTGAAACAAAATATCTGTCAAATCCTCGCCACGGCTTCGGTGGTATACCTCTATCGACTCAGAGACATAATCGATGTTCAATATCGTTAATGTGCCAAATTATCTCATTTTCTGGCCACTAGAAGTCCATTATCATCTAGTTGTAGCGAACACCATTCACCAGTCGAGGTTGACGGCTCCTCTGCCACATTATTGCGAACAACAGCAATGTTTTAAGCAGGACGAACTAGTCGAGCATGCACAGGTGTTTCCACATTTCCTATAGACCCAATTTGCTAAAATTTGCCCACAATTCTGCCGAATGTCACGAATTGATTTGAACGCCCATTTTCGTAAAAGTCTTCAACAATATTAACGCGCTGCTCAATTGTGTACCTGTCGATGGTTGAATTTGTCAAACACTGAAAGAAAGAAATGTCAAATTAAGTTTTGCAAAATTTTTGACGTTCAAGTATGACTCAAAATTAACATTGTGCATTACAGTTGGACCACCCCTTATAATTCAAATCATATGCCTAAAAACTCAGTCACTAAAATGCTGTAGAGATAATTATAAAAATATAAATCCAGTTGCCTTTCGAAATGTTTATAAATTCTTCAAATATAATAACTATGTTATCTAGATTAAATTGGCATTAAGTTTTAATTAGACGTAGCCGTAGCTCTAGTCTTACTATCATCGATTAGTGGTGACATAACCGTAAACAGCTAAATTTAAAAATACAGATGGTTATGGCAGAAAATCAAAATTCTGTTGATATCTACTGTTGCGGTTATGGTTATGGCGTTCTGGTATGTCACCATTAAGTTAATAATTACTGTATAAAACAAGTATAATTGGGAAGCTTTCCTAATTAAATTCGGCTCCTTAGTTCCAAACATACAATGAGAGACTTATTTTGGCCAAGACCAACACACATAGAGATAGATGTACTCTTGGCTACATAGCTTTTGCAAATGTCAAGCTATGTCGCTAAGATTAAGCGGGAATATCAACAACAGATGTCCCAACTTAACAAAAAAAAAAAAACTGAAATCGGAACGATGGGACCACCACACGGGGGTTATTTCGAAAACTTTTTTATCAAGGTAGTATTACATATTTATTAAAAACAAAATTTTTTCGCGTTACCATTAAGTTATTTATTTTCGACTTCATTTGATTTACTCGTATAAATGAAGAAATCAAAATTCATAAAAAATTTGTATGAATTGACGAATAAAATTTTGATTAAATTATTGCTATTGTATACCCCCGTAGAGGATGCTAAATGTACGATGCATGCATACTTTTGTTAGGGAATAAATTCATTAAAATTAAGCGGCACGTCACAATAAATCGAAATTGAATGCCAAGTTCATGATCACATTTTAGTGATGTACAAACAATGGCAGTGACTTTCAATTTAAATTTCATTTATCGCTGACAATTCTTCTTTAAAATGTTTGAATGCAATGTTAGGTGCAATGCACTAAAACTAATTTCTGTTAGATTTTTTCTCCCACACTCAAAAAAAAAAAAAAAATTAAAGTATTTACATACAATACAATTGCAAATTATATTCTAATTGTTACGAGCAGTGTGACTTAGACCTTAGGCTCGTTTTACAGTAACAGACTACTCTACCCATTAGCCGATAGTCTACTCTAAATATAAAGTAACAATAAATGAAGCATAATATATAAAAGAATTACTTTGCTTTCCACAGATTACTTATTTGAAGTACGTCTATGGTATTCCCAATTAATGGCCAAAATAACACCATATTTATATGGCAATGGTGGTCCTATTATTATGGTACAAGTCGAAAACGAATATGGTTCGTTTTATGCCTGCGACAAGAAATATCGTGCATGGTTGCGCGATGAAACACTAGCTCATGTTAAAGACAATGCGGTACTGTTTACGAACGATGGTCCCAGTGTTTTGCACTGTGGTCATATTGATGGTGTTTTAGCGACTATGGATTTTGGCGCTACGAGTAATGTAACAACTTATTGGAATAAATTAAGACGTATACAACCCAAGGGACCGCTAGTCAATGCTGAATACTATCCGGGCTGGTTAACACACTGGGGTGAAAAATTTGCTAAAGTACCTGTAGATCCTCTCAAGAAGACTTTGATGTAAGTAAAAACAAAAACGCTAAACATGTTTCCGTTTTAGATGAAATTAATTTATTTATTTTCGACTTTTTAGCGACATGTTGGCAGATGGTGCCAGTATTAATTTCTATATGTATTATGGTGGTACTAATTTTGGTTTTACCGCTGGTGCGAATGATATGGGCCCAGGTCGTTATCAACCTGATATTACTTCATATGATTATGATGCTCCCATGACTGAGGCTGGAGATCCTACATCTAAATATTTTGCTTTAAGAGATGTTATCGCTCGTTATTTGCCACTGCCAAATATACCGGTGCCAGAACCTTTGCCTAAAAAGAAATATGGTACCATAAAACTGCAACAATGCTGTACTCTACTCTCATCAGAGGCCCGTCGCAGACTATCGACTGGTGTAGTAACAGCTGATAAACCAAAAACTTTTGAAGCTCTTAATCAATATTCTGGTCTCATACTTTACGAGACATATTTGCCTGCAACAAAACATGATCCTGCCATTTTACGTGTACCCGGTCTACATGATCGTGCCTATGTCTATGTTGATAATGAATTTTTCGGTATTTTATCGCGTGAAATACCCGTCTATGATTTACCCATATCCATTAGTGCTGGCAAAAAACTTCAAATGTTTGTCGAAAATCAAGGACGTATAAATTATGGACCCGTTACCGATTTCAAAGGCATAACCTCAGATGTAACATTTGACAATAAGATTTTGAAAAATTGGAATATGACTAAATTTCCTTTGGAATCTTATGAAGATATAGAGCTTCTTATAGAAAAAGAAGGTTCAAAACTAAATGAAATTGATTCGGTGAAAATGTTACAAAATGGTCCAACTATTTTCTATGGCACATTTCATATAAGAGACTTAAAACCGTATGATACATATGTCGACACAAGTGGTTGGAACAAAGGTTTACTCTTTATTAATGGTGAGAACTTAGGTCGTTATTGGCCAGTGGTGGGTCCACAAATAACTTTGTACGTACCAGCTGAAGTACTTAAAGTGGGCTTAAATAATATTGTACTTATTGAATATCAACGAGCCTCCTCGTCAAGTGAAATTACTTTTACGGATCAACCAAATTTCGGTGGTATTAAGAAATGAAAGGAATTTATTTCAAACTTTTTTAAGTTTAAATTTTTTTTTATACATATATAACTCACTCGTACACGAAAACAAAAATACGTTTAGGGCATTTTTTACTATTTAAACATAAATAAAAACCAATAAAAATAAATAATATGAGAGCTTGTTGAACTTATATAGTCGCATATAAGTCTGGGAAAGTTTAAATTGTTATGCAAGTTGAGTTATCGATAAACACTGCAAAAGTAAGTATTCAAAAAAGTAAATAAATAAGTAAGTCTGGCGTGGTGTAGTGATTAGAGCGTAAGCATACAACTCAAACAGCCCAGGTTCGATACCCAGCGGAGAACATGACAAAAATTGCAATTGCGGTTTCGAGTGCTTAATAAGAAGCCTTCAAATTTTTCTTCAGATAACTCCATCTTAAAAAAAATAGAGAAGAAGCCACCCTAACCTTTCAGGTTTTACCTCTGGCGATGATGACAAACATCAGACAAATGAACAGGAGAAAACGCCACCTAATAGGAAAAAAATTACAATGCTAAGTAAGGATTACCACTTAGCAAGGATCTTCACCACTACACAATCACATGGATGCGAGCTACAGTAGAGAGATTAATTATCTACTGAGCTTGAAAAACAAAATCAACTTGATTAATGAAACTCAGACAAATGATCAGGAGAAAATAGTACCTACTAGGAAAATAATTATAATGCTAAGCCATGATCACCACTTAGCAAGGATCTTCACCACTACACAATCACATGGAGGCGAGCTACAGTAGATTAATTATCCACTGAGCTTTGAAAAACAAAATCAACTTGATTAATGAAACTGAAACAAAGCAATGAATGCTAACATGCTTCCTAGAGAAGTGACGGTGAAAAAAAACCAATTAATATTCCATATTAAAAGTCTCAAACCACATAGAAGCTAGGTTTTATGAATATAGATAGCGCCTTAATAATCACTTAGTTACTTTGATGTGGATTATATCTGCAAGAATGTAATTGCAAAATTTTAGAATCCATAATTTTTACTTTTTACCAAAACAGTATCGCGGTTACCTCATAGAATTCTATTCGTATCACTTATTACGTACTCATCATTACATTGAGATTTTTAAACGGATTTGGGGGAGTTTCTTAATTTAGCAAAGTCTGCATTTATCCGATGATAATTTCCAAATAACATTGCATTAATTTCGAAAACAGCCAATGATGAGGTAGTGCACTTAATAATTAATATTAATGATGATCAATGGGCATTGACGTATCACTGAGACAATTCAGAACTTTACATCATTGTGCGGCTTTTTCTTTATAAATATAAGTTTATTACAAGTCCTCTATTATTTCCACTTTTCGCTTTACGTCTTTTCTAGGTTGCTGTTCTACTACAACTGTATACGATCTTATGCATAAGCATTCAGCACATATTCGTTCATTGCATGCCTTCTTCGCTGGCCATCAGTTTCCTTAGTTTAACTTTTTAAAATTGAAAAGCGCCTTAAGCCAATATTCTTAAAAAACAGCATTAATGTTACGTTTCACTGTCAAAGCAAAGGCCATTATTACCTTGTTATGTATTTTATTCCCGTATTAAATAATTATTTGAAAAAATTCCTTTTCATCTTCCTAGGCGGAATGATAGTAAAATATTAAAGCATGTGAGAATACTTTAAAATTGTAATTCATGTTGTTTTTTATTTCTAATGACATTTTAGAAATTAAGATAAAAATGTATGCGCCCACCTGACATATAGGAGTACAACTAGCCTAGGGCCGTTTACACTGTTATTATAAAACAAAACAATAAGATTGTGAATTATTTAGGTATGAGTGAGTATGCGACGTAATTTAAAAAAAATACACGGAAGAATATGTAATTTGCTTAGCCGAATGAGTGATGAACTACGCAAAAATTTTATTCTGAAGTTAAGCCTTATCAAGCCTTGAAGGTTTAAGAAATCAAAGGCTTTGCAGAATCAGTAATAATGATGGAAGAAATTAAAGAATCAGAATCAGTAATAATTATATATGTTTAAAGTTATTTAAAAAAAAGTTATTTCTTAAGGTTAGTAATTGAAATAACTTTTAATTTTCCTCCATAACGATTTTAAAAAACTTTAATTTATTAAGCAGAGGGTTTGTTTAACGTTACAAATGGCTTAAAGGTTATATACTTACAGATTATTCAATGTAGCGCCGTAGCTAGGTAAACAGAATAACAGTTTATTTTTATACTCTTCACTAGCATGGATGGTATATAACACATTCGTATAATATTCCTTGACGTACTTTTAACCTTCTATACAGCATATCTTTTCAAATCGAATGTTATTTGCCCGTGCGGCCTTATATTGGCCCTTATCGCGGTTGGCGTATTTGTTGTCGTATTTCGACATTTTTGCCCTAAATTACAGAAAACAAGCACAATTTGTCTTTAAACTATTACAAAAATGTCGATAAACGACTACGACTACGACTACGAAGTTCACTTTATTAGATTGTGCAGGCCAATAAGTTCAATTTATCAGATTGAGACTGCGAATAAAGCCAATAATCCTATTTAATAAGAGAAGAAGTGTCACTTTTAGAGTCACCACAGAGTTCCTCAGCAATAAAATAAAAAATAACTGGCCACTCCCCCAAAGTACGTGTGCAGATATCTCAGCATATTTCATGCAGATTCCAAACCAATTATTCCCAGTGTTTATGGTATCTAAGACATAACGCCCTCGCACTTATTGAGCAACAATCGCCTTCTGAATCTATCTGTATCATAACGAAGGTTCCTCTCCAAAATCGAGCAAATTCGCCCTCAGCCCAGGAGTCAATTACCCCCTTGTGTATCTCACAGGGATATCAATAATGGCACAGGCTCACATTAAAAACCTTGAATTCCTCTTTCAGCCCTTTCGTTTACAAGATGGCCCAACATAGAGCCGTACGTCCAGAAGTTTATATATGTTATCTTTTTTATCCAACTTGAGATAACATCTTAGAAGTTATGGTAATGAAATTTTGCGCAAGCAACTTTTTTGGTTTAAGACTCTCGATTCACGAATAATCGCTCCATCTACAACTTTTTTATTTAAACAGAACTGGCTATGCACAACAAAATAGAGAGTTTTATTAATCGATGCCTTCGACAAATACTTTATATTTTCTGGCCGGTCCTACTGAGGCACTATGTTATTCATACAACAAATAGCTTAAAAGTGTCACATTGATGCTTGGGCTATAAGTATTGGTGAGGATCGATCTGAATCGATGGTAATGTCCTTAATTATGTTATGTCGTTGTTATTACATTTTTTTGTTTTTATTTTTTTTTAAGAAAAAAAAAAAACGAAGAACATATATTACGTTTTATACAGATCTTAACATTGTTATACATTAAATTGCCAATTGCAATAATTGTTGTGAAATTACTGTATAAACAACTCTTATACGAATAAATGTTTTTTAGTACATATGTATTTGTCTGCTTTTTGCACAGATAATGTTTCTTTCCAAAATTCTACTTACTTAAGCCAATATAACAAACTTCTTACTCCAACTTCGTCAAATTTTATTCATCGTTTTTTAAATGATCTTTAATGTAAAAAAAATAATAATTTAAAATCTATCGATATTTTTATTTATTTGATTTATTTTTGCGTTACAAATATGTACATATTTTTGGGTATAAAACCTTAATATTATTTTTTTTTATTTTTATTATTTTCTTTGATATATTATATCTTTCGATTGTTATTCTTAAATTGATAAATAAATTGAATTTATTAGTAACAATGAAATAAATTCAAAGGTAAAAATGCATTAATTTATTATCTTTAGGCCAACAAAAAATGTTGTCATAAAAAAGGAGGAATAAAGTTATAGGCACACACACATATACAGTGGTGGCCAAAACAAATGCAACTGTGACTCTCTAAGTTTAAACTGATCTGTAATTTAAGAATTTGTTCTCAATAACAAGGTCAGAAAACCAATGGAGGGCAGTTCTATTTAAGACCAACCTACAAAATCGTGTGATTATGTCAAATAAAAATCTGACACATTTCTATCCCACATAAGAAAATCGAAACAAAATGTGTGATTAGATGCCAAACTATCAAACAAAAAAGAACATATGCTTCACCAAAACCATATGCTTCACCAAAAGCAGCTCCGATCGCACAGAAAATACAATTTTTTTTTTAATTTTCAAAAGATTATCAGATTTTCAAAAAATCTGTCACACAAATACACTTTTTGTCCACACCATCATCTGAACACACATAAAATTTTTGATATATCGAACAACTAAATCTTATAGCCAGCCATGGCCTCTAATGACGAATTCAAATTTAATATCACCGGCAGTGATCGCGTGTGTTATGTAAGCGGCTTCAGGCGCGATACTGCAAAAAGACGGTGAACATGGAGGAGGCAACGTAATGATATGGGGTTGTTTTTTGCGCCTTGAATTGGTCCATTGCACAGAATTAGTGGAGTAATGGATTGATTTATCTATAGAGACATCTTGGAAAGAGTAATGCTTCCACATGCAGAGGATAATATGCCGCTGCAAAAGTTTTTCAGCTGAAGAACAACCCCAAGCTCTTTTCAAGAGTTAACGAGTGGATTTTTCTGTTATGGTTTTACAGTGTAAATTTGTTCAGTGTAAAAAAGATTCGTGACAAGTGACAATGATGGTTATGGTTTTACAGTGTAAATTTGTTCAGTGTTTAAAAGATTCGTGACAAGTGTCAATGATAAACATGTTCAGTAAGGTTTGCCATTTCGACAATAACAAGCGAACAACGCTTGCATATCATTGAATTTTATTATCAAAATTCGTGCTGCTTGAGAAATGTGTTTTCTATCGAAAAATTATCTTCAGCGGCGTAGTTTATTTTTATCTCAAAGCGTACATTAAAAAAAATGGAAGAATTGGACTTAGTTGACATGTGGTTTCAATAAGACGGTGCCACATGCCCTACTGCATGCGTTACTATGAACCAATTAAGAAGCGACTTTTGAAAGCAATTAACTTTACAGCAGTCCATTGGCCGCCAAGACCATGCAATTTGACCCCACTAGACATTTTTTGTGGGGATACGTAAAGTCTCTCGTGTACAGGAACAATCCAAGCTCAAATCAAGCCATGAAAGACAGACATTACAGCTGGAATTGGTGACCGAAATGCTAGAAAATGTACCACCTACGGAGTATTCGCGGGCAAAAATATCATGAAATAATCTTTAAAAATTAAATGATTCATTCACTTTTACAAATTATTAAAGATTTTTTAATTTTACAAAAAGTTTAAAAGTTGCATATAATGAATCTTATCTCTGATATACACCTTATTTTTTTAATAATAATAATGCCCTGCTCGTCATCCAAGGATTACGAGCTGCCTCTATACTGGGCACAGGCTGTCTATAAGCTGTTTCCATATTTGTCGATGTGAAACACGTTCTCTTAGTTCCTCAATGTCATCATATATTCTGCTAAGATTGTGTGCTGTGGAATTGATACAGGACTTTCTTACTCGTTTTCTACTTTCCTGTGGGCTGTATACTAAGCCGGGTTAGCAAAAACCCGGGGTTTTTTTAAAAAAGCCCAGTTCACCGGGTTTTACTGAGTTTTTGATGCTTCCTAATTTCGTTAAATTTGACAATATATTTTATTTGTTAGTAAAATTACATTGTTTTAATATTTACAAAACAATTTTTCACTTTGGGTCGGATCGAGGCGACATTGTGTACTATAGGCTGCTAAAGCAGACTGTAACTACTTCGTTTGAGCCGTGAAAGAGAAAAACGGCTGGAATACAAATACAGACATGATTAAGTTATTGTTTGCATAACAACTCTCGGCCTCACGTCGCAAAAGTTGCCAAACGATTGTCAGAAACGATCAATGCCGCCATATTCTCCGAACATTGGTTGATCTGACTGTTTCGACAGATACAATATCTTTTAGCATATCACTTCTTTTAAAGATATATAAAATCAAGTTCAAATTTGAATCGCCACAAAACAGACTCAGAGGTGGGGAAAAGATGTAAGCAGTGATTTCATAAATTTTTATTTCGGTAAATGTGTTAATTCATTATCTTTTTAAGCTAAAACACGTGCCGAATTCACTCCCAAAACGAAAATATTATGATAAATAATAAATATAATATAAAGAGTCCGCCAAATATTTTTTTTTTTTTGAAAATGCTTTAAAAGAAAACTACTGAATACTTTCTCAAACTTCTTTTTTTATTTGAAAGTACAATCCTTCCGGTTAATAATGGAAAATAATTTCATTCAAATGGCTGCACGATCGGTCCAATTTTTAAGCACATTATCGATTGTGTGCAGCTGTATTTCACCAATGGCTTCACGAATATTGTCCTTTAAAGCGCCATTTGTCTCTGGCTTGTTGGCGTAACACTTATCTTTGCCGGCACCCCAAAATAATAATCCAACGGTGTCAAACCGCAGCTCCGTGGTGGCCAAACGACATCAGCTCTGAGGCTGATAATGCGATCTTTAAAAACAGGGCGCAAAACATCGAGTGTAGCTTCGGCTGTGTGGCACGTAGCGCCGTCCTGTTGAAACCAAATGTTGCTAATAACCTCCTCTTCAATTTTTGTGAACAAAAATTCGTTCAACATGGCCCGATAACGATCGCCATTGACTGTAACGGCCACTCCTTGCTCATTTCTGAAGAAAAATGGCCCAATTTTGCCTCTGGACCAAAATCCGCACCATACAGTGACTCGTCTTGGGTGTATCGGCTTTTCAATGTATGCGTGCGGGTTTTCTGTGCCACAAATGCGACAATTTTGCTTTTTTATATACCCGCCAAGATCAAAATTAGCTTCATCTGAAAATACGATTTTTTTTTTTTGGCAAAATCGGAATCTTCTGTAAGTCTATCGCAGACCAAGATTCCCAGCGTTGCTCGAATACACAACCATATACGCTCAGCGGAAGGATAAAACTAATTATCTGTCAAATCAGACATGCGCTAAGTGTTACCATTCACGAAATAAGCACTAGTTGAAAAAAAACGTTAGATGGCAGACCCTTTAAATAAATATAATACCCAATAAAACCCGGGTGGGCTTAATTGGGTTACCCAGTGGGTTGCCAACACTGATACTAAGGGAGAATAACATATTTCATCAGTTGCTATCCGTTAGTGTGTTAACAATCCAACTGAACTTTCTTCTACGAATTTCGAATTTTATATCTCAACTATAATTGCTCGTTGGAGATGCAGAATTCTGTGAAGACAGCTGTGTATGAACACTTGCAATATCGTTTTACGGTTTCCATCACGACCCAAATTTCACACAAGTACAGAAGCACTGATGAAACGCAGGTCCTAAAAGTATGTATTTTCATTTTGGCGCTGTAGTTATTAATGTTTTATATTTTATGCAATTGGGTAAATACAACAAAAGCTTTTCTTACTCTACTCTCTATATCCTTCATGGTGATACTGATTTTAGAGACATAGCTCCCAAGTTAGTGGAAATTATAAACTCTTTTAATATGTGTGTTTAGAAGTTTCAATTGTTCCATTGATATGGTGTTAATTCTCATTTCCCTCGTTTTCGGAGAGTTAAGTGTGAGACCCACTTTGTTGGGTTCAATCACAAGGTCATTAAGTTTGTTCTGTATATCATTATCGATGAGAAACTTTGCTGTTATCGTCTGCGTAACCTAGTGATTCGAGCCTTACATTTGCGTAGGAATGCCTTTAAACTGCATCAATTACTAGCAGAAATAAGTCTATCAATAAAAGGCATCCTTGCCGAGCTCCTGATATCGGTTTAGAGGGTGACGACATTAACTTTCATGAATTCAATACAATTTCTTTAAAGTTGCAACCTTTACTGTGATTAAAATATTAACATGAGCACACAAAACTAAAGCAAAGTTTATGAATTAAGAAAAAATACTTCTGATTTGTTTAGTCTCGTTAACAGTAGCTGTCAGTGTTTAATTCGTATGCGTAATCATCATCAGCAAAAATTCTATACCTACCAACAATATACGGTAAAAAAAAAATAATAAAAATAGATTTTGACAAAACCACAAACAGCAGCAACAATAAGAGCAAATTAATCAAAAGCAATTAACATTTGCTTTCTTTGAAATATTTAAAATCTTAATGTTTTGAAATGAGTTTTTTTAGTTTCCATTTTAAAGTTTGATAATAAGCATGTGTGCGTTTATGGACGAACAGACGTACGTGTGCATGTGTATGTACTTGTTTAATTTAAAAGGTTTAAAACCTAAACTCACGTTTAAATCATTAAACTTTTTAGCAAACACCTTAACATTGTACCCTCTGCTAGGCTGAGTCCTTAATTATTTTCGGTCTTCATCATCATTGGATTCATTTGCCTTTGACTGTTGTCTTTTGTTGGAGTACAATGTAATAATACTCGTATACCATATTTAAACATTTTAATCATATGGGATTAATTTACTGACTTTAAACGCAAATTTCGTGTATATGATTTAACAATTAAAGAAAAGTAAAAGAAAATGAATATACTAAAACAAAATAAAAAATAGAAGGAAAAAAAACAAAATGAACCAGACATCGTCTTTGTTATTAGACCAAAAAAGCCTCGTTTATTTTTTATGTTTTAACAAAAAAATTACACTTAATGCATATTTTGTGCTACACAAACCTACAAGATATTTATATAATATATAATTTTAAGGTTCATTAGTCTAACATAGATTTCCTATTTAAAGATAAGTGCTTTAGATTTGACACATGACTACATAAGAGTGAAAAATACATCCTTACAAGCTAAATTTATCACAAAAAGATTTTATATACCACACCGTAAAAGGCAAAGACAGGAAACTACTTTCATATCCAAATTCATTCAAATATGTCAACTTGTACTTTTGCCAAATTGTACTTTTATGGTTCAAATTCCAAAAAAATCGGTTCATAGTACAATACTAAAGCCGAGTTAACAACAAAATTATATGAGACAACGTTTGCTTTATCTTTACCACAGTACGAAATTTACGGAAAATGATATTTTGGCATTCTTGATGAAATGTCAAGAATTGAGCTGTCACTTATTTAGTAAAAAAAATAGAAAACTAACTATGGAACGCTACACTCTTGAACAAAGAATTAATTGTGAAAATTTACTATCAAATTGATGAAAATTTTAGTGTATTACTTCGTAAAATTCGAGCAGCTTTTCCTCGTAATCAGGCTCCTTCTGAGACCGCTGTACGTAATTTAATTGCTAAATTCGAGGTTCACGGTACTGTTGTTGACAATAGATCCAAATAAAACGCTCGTAGTGGCCGTAGAGGTTAGGCGACATCAACGGCCCGTATTTTTTCGAAAATTAACAAGGAAACGTAGTCACCGTGAATTCTTTGCGCTACCAAACCATGATAACCAATTTTTTGTGGCCACAATTGGCTAATGTTGACATCAGTGACCTTTGGTTTCAGCAGGACGGCGTCACAAGCCACGCAGCCAGCCAAACAATTCTGTTATTGCATGAGAAATTTTCCGGTCGCGTAATTTCTCGATTTGGCGACGGCAATTGGCCGCCTCGTTCTTGTCATTTAACGCTGCTGGATTATTTTCTCTGGGTCTATTTGAAAGACCGGGTTTACGTGAATATACCACAAACAACCGACACTCCGAAAGATGAAATTCGGCGCTGCATTGACGAGATAAGCGAAGCTTTGTTGTAAAATGTGGTTCAAAATTTTGTGCTAAGAGCAGACGTATGTCGACATGCTAAAAATGGATATTTGCCCGACATCATATTCCTTATTAATTCCCATATTTCTATTTTATATTGGTATGAATAAAACTGAATTTGACAAAAAAAAAAAAATTTTTTTTGTTTTTAAGCCAATTTACTTCCTAACCTCGAATTTACCAACCCTTTATATGTATGTACAGTGGTGCAAACTGGTTTAGCACATTACCCATGTGTATATTTTAATCATTTCTTTGCCCTAATATATCACACGTGATCCAAGTAATATGTAACATTGGTTTACTTCTGTTATGTTCGTTTCAATTCAATAATTTTGTGTCAAAATAGAGCAAAACCCAAAAAAATGACTGGAAATTACTTTCAGCAAAAAAAGACAAAACTTGTTATTCTATTTAAAACTCGTAGTACTTGGTAGTATAACCTTTTTTCTTAATAACATCTTCACATCCTCTTGGCATACTGTCTATTAGTCTCAGGCAACGTTCCTCTGTTATTGCTCACCATTTCTTTCAGATTTCTGTTCATAAATCACTAATATTATAAGGTTTAACGTGTTGCTCTGCCTCATTCAATGGGTCCACTACAGGACTGAATTCTCATTATTGAGCTGACCAATTTAAAATATCGTTTCTATTTGGCTCTAAGTAACACTTTGCCGTACGTAAAATATGTTTCGGACAAATATAATGGATGAAACACCATCTAAGTGTCATATTTTCCTTTGCAAATAAAGTCATTGCGTTCAAAAGTATTTCCTTTTAAGCGTACTAATCCATTTGCGACCCAAACTATCATATTTCCGCCACCATACTTTACTGTCATTGATTTGCATCTGGGATTGTGTTGCATGATTGAAGAACGCCATATATGACATTTTCTGTCAGATTCAAACCGAAAAAAATTTGGATTCCTCATTCCAGAGGACATTTGTCCAAAAGAGTGGTTGCTTTACTGTATGCACAAGCAAAATGAAATTCGACACTTCTAGTTCTTTTTTGATACGTGTGCCCGAACAATGCATCCAAGCAATTCTTTTGTATTTTTCTTCTTTTTATTGCTTGCGATGAGATGTTAATACCATATTTTGTTGAAAACTCTCTTTGAATTTGAGTTGAGAATTTAAAGCGACCTGCAACTGAGGCTTTTTAATTAAAGGAGTACTTTTCACGAATTATTTTTCTGGGCCTATCGCGATGAGTAATACACCATCCTTTTGTAGCAATTTAACAAGGAATCAATGCACAAACAATGGTTCCTTTAGATCTTATGTGATGAACAACTTCATGCTATGCCTTTGTGCACCGTTTATCTTGACCCATTTCTATTTATTGTTTTATGGTTTTTATTAAAACTTTCATTCATAAAAATTTAAAACTCAAGATTTTACACAAAAATTGGTGAAGAATATTCAAATTCATTAAATGTGCTAATTTGGTTTACACTGTAGATTATATATATATATTTTATATATATATATATATACATATATATATATATATATATATATATATGTATATATATATATATATATATATATATATATATATATATAATATATATATTAATAAATTAAATACAAAAATTGAAACCGCCAAAGAAAATAAAAATAAGTTACGGTACATACTAGCACATCATAGACAACACATGTAGGTAAATACTTCACTCAATTTGTATATCTAGAAAGAAATATAGATGTCCATCACTCTATGTTGAGGCGACCGATTAGTCTTGTGGCTCCATTTTCACAAAAGTCGGTAGAGTAATACAGGCTTATCAAAAACTTAACTGAGTACAAATTCTGTTGTCTGATAAAAAACTGTTTGACTTTAAAAGATTTTTGCTTAAAAATTCTTATTACAGCTAAAATCAAAAATAGAATAATTAGATATTAATTTGTGTTGGTAATATTTTACTTTCATTCAATGCATTCAACAAAACAAATAACACGATGCGACAAAAAGTTTAAATACTTGAGAAATGATACTACACTTTTGATACCCGCTATCGAGTGCAACAAGAATCTGTTTTATTAATTTTTGAAAAACCTCTAAAATCTTCAGTTAATGGTAAAAAATCGGTTTTTCATACCTTCATGGACCTTTAAGCTAATAATGAGCAGTTTATGCACAGTAATTGAAATAGAAACCGTACTTCATAATGCCCGTTCGCATGCCACCATTTAACTTCTAACATATGAAGTCAATGCAGCGAGCGGCCATTGTTTTGCTTATTGTCTTTATTTCGTTTATTTTTTGTATTTGACAGCATACTACAGGGAGCTCAATTTAATAAATTTTAAATGTTAAATCTATTATAAAAACATTTTGATTAAAAGCTAATAAATATGCCAAACTCTTTGGATCTAAAATGTGCAAAAGCTGGAGATGACACTGATTTTGAAGTAATTCACAGGGTAATAGAAATATGATTACCTACAATTTAAGTAATTCTCTCTAAAAATGTTGTATAGAAATTTATGTGATTGAATTCATAATCTGAAATTGTATTGTGAATGAGAGAGTGAATGACGTTCGAAAGTAGCATAAGAAACTATGTTTAGTTATGAGTTTTATGGTTTAGAAATCGGTTGGAAATTGACGTAGTTTTTAATTGTCTATTAAAGCAATTCGCAAAAAAATTATATGTAAACTTTAAATAAAAATACAATTTTAAAGTAAAAAAAAGGCAAATTTGCTAACAACTGCATTTTTTCAGAAGTTTCTCCACTAAAAATAGTAAAATAGTAAAATTTCAACATTAGGGAGTTCGTTTACACTACCGAACAGCCATTTGGTTGTCTATAGACCGTGACTCTTTCTGAGTAATTTATGGCCTCTAAATAAGAAAATATTCTGCGTTTTTAAGCTTTTTTTAAGCTTTTTTTAAGCTACAGCAAAAGTCATATAAACTTTTCATCTAAAAGGAAAACTTACCAAATACACACTCACGGAAAAAAGCAGTAGAAAGATACCTAAATTGATACCATTTGGTACTGAAATTGAGTTAAGTTCATTGGTGCTTACTTCGTTAATGGTTGGTATTAATATTTTAAGAACAACTCGGTATAGTCTTATTACCAATCGTTCTTGTTTTAATAACACACTGTTCTTATTTTGATTTGACCGTGACCGTATTACTTAGCTACCGATTGTTCTTATTCTGATAACGTTCTTAATTTGATACTATATGATTTATGATTTGATAACAGATCGTTCCTAATTTATTAACTTATGGTATTTTTGTACAATTTGTTCACGATTTTACTACCGATTGTTCATGATTTATTAACTTCTGGTGTTTTTGTATCGTTTGTTATTATTCTGATTACGCATTAAGCTTGATTTATAACCGAAAGTTAAAAAAATATTGTTCAGGCTTTGTTCTCAATAATTTCAGAACTCCTTTTTTTTCTCTGTGTACTGTTCAAAAAATAATTTTATTCATACAAAGGTATTAAGGTATAAATTTACGCTACTAATTTTGTCTGAAGTGGTTGCTGCAATAATAGTCAAAGACCACATATACATCGCATTTCCCTTGATAAAGTGTCTCCATTACCTTCAAATCACGGTGTAAAGAAAAAACTTAACGTGCTAGAAGAAAACTAACTACATGTTTGAAATCAGCATGCCTATTTGACCTTCAACATCTAAAAAATCGAACTCAGTAAATACATATTGCGTTACAAATTGTTCCCCAGTGTTATTATAGGTTCGCGTGTTTCGGCATGATATTATATAGAGTAACCCTTTCCGCGTTGAAGGGAGCCTTTGTATTAAATACCTATAAAATGTATTACTCATAAGAAAAATGTAAAGAAATGCATCAAAATTATTGATTTGTATTGACTACCAAGTCATATAGACCAGGTTCAAAAACAGCATTTCTAACCGTTCTCTAGATATACCAATTTCAATACTTACTTTGAATTGGAGGTGCCACACCAACTTATTCAATTTCACCCGTATTTCGACAGATGATGTGAATTGATAGGAAGCTATTTAGACTAAATTCAGAACCTTCCACTATTACCGTTCCAAAGATATACAAAAATGAGTATTTAATTTATATGTGAGCTGCCACTCCACTTATCCAATTCCGTCCACTTTTAGACTGATATATGTATTGACCACAAAGTTATTTTGGCCAAATTTTGAAACTCTTACTATTACCGTTTTAAAGATATAGACATATAAATAAAAATTTTATTTATATGGGCGTGCTATCGCCCAGTTGAATCAAAAGCAGCAGTGAAAGTACACATTTTCGACGCATGTATTGCTTTGTAAATCGATTTAGTGGTTCTCGAGTTATAAAATGACGAACATAGGACAATTTATTTTTATATATGTATGTATATAGATATATATATAGATTTACTTATGTATTTAGAGAAACTAATGAAAAATATAAGATTTTTACAATATTTCGTAGGGTGCAGCCGTAGAAACGTACATAAATTCAATCTATCATATTCATAAAAATATTTTCGATTTATAAGAACTTTATAAAACATAATTTATATGAAAATTTATTTTATAAACCCCGGGATGTTACAGGAATTATGTTATGTATGACTCTTTGTATATCATTGGTATTATTTTGCATATTGTTGAATATCTGCCATTTGTTTAATTGTAAGCGCTAACAATTTAAAATTTTATACAATTTTTGTTTAAATCTATCTAAACTTTTATTTCAATCACTTTTTTTACCATAAAATATACATTATTAAAATAAATTATTTAAATATTATATATTTTTTGTTAATTCTTAATTATTTTAAGTATGTATAAAGCATTGACCAAATATGTTATAATTTATCATAATTAATATTCATTACAAATAATGGTTGGGAAGAAAAGGAAGAATTTATTTTTTTAACTTAATCCTATGAGAAGCATTTTATTAAAAATTTAATTTCACATTAAAATCAACCTGAAAATGATTATACAAAATATGTACATATGTAGCAAATAGTAATTATCATAATTTATGGAGAAAAAAACATTAAGCCTACCTTTTAAATAATTAATTATTTTTATATAATTAAAAAACTATATTTTCGTTATGCAGTTTGTAATTTTAATTCACACAGTTTTTTATTTTTTCGTCTAAATGTTTACATATAATTATTTTCAGTCATAATTTAAATCATTTAAAATACTGACAATTTCATAAAAAGAAAAAACTATTCTTTCCGTGCAATTTTCACTTTTTATAATATTTTTTATTTACATATGTATTTATTTTTAACAAGACACTTGAAAACGTTTCCTTTTAAATGTGGTTTATTTTTTAAGCACTGCTATATGTTAACACGCCAAAATGTATGCAACAACTGACATGAAGATCAAGTGAAACATGTTTTTAAATAAGCAACGGATAACACTCACACATGCATGCTATCACTTCTCTATAAATTCAATGAAGCAACAATTGGCTTGTGCAAATAAAAAAAAAACAAAAACAAAAACAAAAACAAAATAGCAAAACACAACGAAAGTAAACTTAAAATATACATATGTATGTGTATGTGTTGAGCCTAAAAGTATGCACAGTTTATTGCATTAAAACAACAGTTCCACACCATGATGAAGTAAATGTAAATGTGTGGTAGTATGTGATTATTTAAAAAACTCACAAACACATCCGCACGCACACATGCACATTTGCTCATAGAAATTCTAAGAGAGTCAGAAAGAGAATGTTTTTCTATGATGTTATCAACAAAGAGATACGGCATTTATACATTGGGTGGGTGTATGATTTTCTTGCTTTAGCATGTCTAATTGAAATACCGTTATGGACATGCGTAATGGTTTTTATTTACAATTCAAAAATGACAACAACACAGTAAACATAACAATGGAGCACAACAAAAAGTATCAATGATAAGTGTTTATTATAGTATAAAAGGAAAAAGCACCAACAACAATAACAACAGTAACAATATGTTACTAACAAGAAGTTGTAGAGAATTAAAAGTACTCACACACATGCATACATTTATTTGTACGAGTATGTAAGGCAGACACTTCATTTGAGGACGCGCAAATTCTACATGAATTTAAAACATAAACATATACATAATGATTATTATAATAATTAACATAATCATCATTATCATCATTATTGTCTAGTACTAGCAAAACATAGTAAATAAACTCTTGTTATTATAACACAACAAACACAACGAGTTTTTTTTTCTTATTTGTATTTTAGTGTGTATTTACAAGCATTTAAATATTCAAAAGAAATGAAAGGACTCAACAAGGATTGAACAAAAAAAAATTTTTGATTTAAATGTTACCATGTTTTAAATGGAAAAGTGTGTTTATTATTGTTGTAATAATTACTTGAATTTTTTGGCAATCTTTTACTTTTTTGTAAGATACAAAAAACACAATTATTTTTCATATACCGAAGCAAGAGCTTACATTTGACAAATTTTTAGCTAATAATTAAATTATGAAATATTTATTAGACTTCTAAGTGAATAGAAATTTTCAGATTTCCGTAATATTATTATTATGGAAAAATTACGTTAGAAAGGACTTAACTAACGTTTTGAAAAATGTACAGAAGTTAAAAAACTTAACTAAATCTGAAACTTAGATAATAGGAAATTAGTTTTAAATTGTTTATAAAAATATAATTTTTTCGAAGAATGCTCTAATTTTTTTAGTGTAGTGTTTTATAGGATATTCCATCAGAATATGCCAAGAAATCAATTGGTAAAAGATTGTTAGTTTATATAATATACACACGAGGACACAGTAGAAATAGAGGCATGTTTACTGTCAAAATTCGCGATTAATTTTTTGTTACTCAATATTTGTCAATATTTTTTTATATCCAAACACAATATTTTATTGTCTACATCAATATTTATTGTTTTAGCTGATTTAGTTGATTGAAAGCAGACAAATTATGTTCCATATCTAAACCTCGTTTTTTTATTGCAATTTTGTAATATCTATGAACGATCATATATGTATATCTATTATTTCTAAAAGGTATTTTTTGTCGGTTGCTAATATGTTCCGTATTACCGCATCAATATTTATTATTGATTTTAAATTATTTTAAAGACAAATTTCTACTCTAATGACGAAAAGTAGTGAGAAGTCTTGAAGTTAATATTTTCGTTAAAAATACAATTTAAAGTCTTAAGGTTCATAGTTTTCTATATTACAGTTTGACATAATATATTGTGTTGTTGCAAAAACCATTCTTGGTAATATTGTTGTCGGCTATGTAGTGCTTGTTTTGTCAAGTGTAATATTACAGGTTCGTTTGATATATATTGTGATAGGTTTCAAGGCAACAAGCACCTAAACAACAAATAAACAACGTGTCATTTATAGTAAAACAAGTAATTGTTTTTAAACGTCTTTTTCTGTCATAACTATCATCATAATATATAGTATTTCTAAAAGGTGTTTTTTTGTTGATTGCAATTAAAGGGTCCGCCAAATAAAGTTTTTTTTTGAAAATACTATTAAAAGAAACTACTGAATATTTTCTCAAATATCCTTTTTTTATTTGAAAGTACAATCCTTCCGGTTAATAATGGAAAATAATTTCATTCAAATGGCTGCCTCGGCTGGCCATGCAGTAGCCTACACGATCGGTCCAATTTTTAAGCACATTATCGCGTGTGTGCAGCTGTATTTCACCAATGGCTTCACGAATATTGTCCTTTAAAGCGCCATTTGTCTCTGGCTTGTTGGCGTAACACTTATCTTTGACGGCACCCCACAAATAATAGTCCAACGGTGTCAAATCGCAGCTCCGAGGTGGCCAAACGACATCAGCTCTGCGGCTGATAATGCGATCTTCAAAAACAGAGCGCAAAACATCGGGTTTAGCTTCGGCTGTGTTGCACGTAGCGCCAGCCTGTTGAAACCAAATGTTGTTCAATTTTTGTGAACAAAAATTCGTTCAACATGGCTCGATAACGATCGCCATTGACTGTAACGGCTACTCCTTGCTTATTTCTGAAGAAAAATGGCCCAATTATGCCTCTGGACCAAAATCCACACCAAACAGTGACTCGTCTTGGGTGTATCGGCTTTTCAATGTATGCGTGCTGGTTTTCTGTGCCCCAAATACGTCAATTTTGCTTGTTTACGAGTACATACCCGCCAAGATCAAAATGGGCTTCATCTGAAAAGATGATTTTTTTTTGGCAAAATCGGCATCTTCTGTAAGTCGATCGCAGGCCCAGATTCCCAGCGTTGTTCAAGCGTATACACAACCATATTCGTTCAGCGGAAGGATAAACCTAATTGTTTCCATTCACGAAATAAGCACTAGTTGAAAAAAAACGTTAGATGGCGGACCCATTACGTTTCTCGCTAATGCATGTTGTCGGCTATGCAGTGTTTTTTGAAGTGTATTAATGTATAGGGTCGTTTAACATATAGGCTCAAGTGATGCCAAACTTTAACAGTTAAAGAGCTTTCAAGAAGATAAACAAATAAATAAATGTAAATAACAAATAAATAAACAACGTATCATTCAGATTAAAACAGGTAATTGCTTTTAAGCTTCGTTTTCTGTCACAACCATCCTCATCAATATACAGATTATTTCTGAAATATGTTTTTTGTCGGTTGCAAATACTTTATTCCCCACTGTATGTTGTCCGCATTGCCGAAATTGTGTCATCCAGTGTATTAATACAGGGTTGTTTAATATATAGTGTCAGGAGATGTTAAACTTTAACAGTTGAATTGCTCTCAAGGAATAAGTTAAAAAATAACGTAAAAGGAACGTGTAATTTTAATTAAAAGAAGTTTGTGCTCTTACGCATACTTTCGTCATTTGATATATTATTTTTTAAAGGTGTTTTTGAGAGTTGCAAACATATTCTTCTCTACCACATGTTATCGACAATTCAGTGTTTGTCTTATGAAATGTAATAATAATGAGTCATTTCATACATAGGATCAGATAATGTCTAACATTATGTCAGTTGCATGAATCGCCATTGCAGCTAATATCCTACCAGGGCGTAGAACATCACATTCGGTTTTTAAAATACGTGTCCGCTTACACAAAGGATGTACAACTTCTTCTTAAAACAGATATCATCATTTGGGATGAAATTTCAATGGTCCCAAGCATACATTAGCATTGCCGATTGCTCTTTAAAGGACTTCAGATATAATAACCTTCCTTATAGTGAAAAAATAAAAGAATTCCGTGGACATTTTCGCCAGGTATTGTCCGTTGTGAGAAACCCCAATAGAACAACAAAATACCGTAAAAAAATCTCCCTTATGTTAAAGCTCATAAGTTGACTCAAAATAAGAGTTCAAATGATACTCCTTTTACATATCATAACCCCAAAGGTTATTTAAAAAAAAAAAATATTTTAAAATTATTTAATAAAAATGGGAATTAATGTTATTTAAAACGGTAATCTCTGTTGCTCTTTTTTATAATAAAATATACTGAAGTCACTAATATTCACATTTATATTTTAATTTTCTTATGTTACGAAAATTAACACTAGGAATGCGAAATATTCCCACTGGTAATCTAGTATACTATATTATTCACTATAAACGTTCTCAACAAACATAAACATTATAAATCCGATACAGAAGGCGTTTCGACGTTTGCCAAGCTGCGAAATGTAGGGTAGCACTGCATGTTTCAGATTTTCTACGAGCTCACAGACATGGCTCACTGCTAAAGAAATAAGGGGGCTTTTAAAAATATTTTTCAAATATCGTAACCAAGAACCTTAACTAATGAAGACCTATGGATAACTACTAACCAGTAGAACATCAACACCGAAATATGAAGGAGAAAGTAAGTCACAGCTTTAAGTGAGTATCGACACGCTGACAAACCCCACAGTGGCAGAGGCACGAGTGAAAAAAATGCGCCTACCAACGCCCTCTGCCTATGACGGAAAACACCAGTGAGTACCAAATTCGAGGGCATGTTATTTGGACATGACCTCCATAGCTTGATAAAGTGTCGGAGACTATCTTAACTCCAACCGATATATGGGACACAGCACCCGGTTAAGAATGTAACTCCACATCGAGCTAACGCTCTCGCCGTGATTTGGGTATAAACCACAGCCACCACATTGTTCCCACTAGGTGGCCTCATAAAAGTCAGGCAGGGACCCAGATTCATGCGGATCCTGATTCTCGTGGTACAGAAATACCTCCGGTCAGGCTTAGTAACATGAATGCTACTGCCAAAATCAGTCCCAAACGACTCTGGACTGGTGGTCGGTATAAGAAGGAGAAAGTATGGCTTGATTGGGCACTCTCTAAGAACAACTCTACGATGAACCTCTCTCTACACGCTGGCATCTTGGACGACTTAAAACAACGTGGCGCCTATCTAAAAATCAAAGTATATTTCTATTATTTGATCTTTAATTAGACATTTTCATAAAATCTAAATAAAATTTAAATTCTCCAAGTAACGTACATTTTGTAAACCCATAAAATGCCTTAAAGTAAAAAACTCTTTAAAAAAGCTGCACATGGTAAAATTTCAAATAAAAAATACATTTTGTAACATTTTTATGGTGAACTTTTCCATATTTTGCATTACTAATTGTCATCAATAATGCAAAATTAACAAATACGTATATATACGCACAACAAGAAAGTCAATATTCCAAAAATCGAAAAACAAAAAGGTACAACGAATAGAAAAAATGTATGGCGAAATATTTTTGTTTGTTTTGTTTTTTAATTTTAAATATTTATAACAGTCAACAATTGTACAACCCAACTCTACCAAAAACATACTATAAAAGAACGTGTAAGAAAATGAATAGTCAGTTAAGGGCACTTTATGAAATCCTCTATTAAAACGTACTTTTTTTATATGATTACAAGACACTGTATTAAAACAAGTAGTGAATAAAAGCAAACCGTATGTGAATATCGGACTTAGGTTTCACAATTAACCCGGACGTGGGTTAGAATTAAAATTTCCTTTTTTAAACTGCAATTATTTTTTTAAATTTATGAAAGAAAACACAAAATTTTAATTCTAGCCGACTTTTTTTAAGAAAATAAAAAGGAATGAAAATGTTTAGAGCGGCATTATTGTGCGTGTAGCAATCCCAAAAGTAATCATAAAGATGGTTTGTTTAACTTCTTTTAATTTTACTGATTTTTGCTTTACTGTTGCTATGTACAAAGGTTGTTTCAAAATTCGATCTAAGAAAGAAAACACAACAAATTTCGGAAAAATTTTCTTGATTACTCAACACGATATATATTTATTCAATAGCTTCATTGTCACTTTTTCAAGTTACTCATGGGAGAAAACAAGACGGCGACACCCAAATCGAAGAGGGCAATATAGTCAGCCCATCTCCCAGCCGGGATGAGACGAAAAAGGCGATAGCGCGCCTCAAGAGTAATAGAGCTGCCAGTGCCGATAACTTCAAAGCAGAACTTCTTAAGTTTGGTGGCGACGATCTGGCTTGAGTGCATACACCAGCTTCTGTGCAAAATGTGGTCTAGAGAAAGCATGCCCCCAGATTGGAGTCTCGGAATAGTCTGTCCTACTTATAAGAAAGCTGATCCCATCCTATACACCAACTACCACTTGATGCACTTAACCACGTCGATGTCGGGATATAGTGCATATAGTACATTGTTCATCCGGTATCGATACTCGTTGTTTAAAACCACAGGTCCATATATTGTGCAGAGATTATTTCTCTCGAAGACCGCTAGAATCGCCACATCAGTCTGTGTCATCACCTACGATTCGCCACTACACAGGCTGACATTATTGTTTTTGTGATGGCGGAACCAAGATAACGAAGTTATCCACGACTTCAAAACTAATATTATTTATGCCTAATGATGGCCCAAGGGGCGTGGTCTGCTTTTCCGTGACGACCATTAACTTCGTCTTGCCCTCATTCACCACCAAGCTCACTTTATCTGACTCTTTCTTAAGTCTGGCCCATTATGTCGATATTATCGGCATATGCGAGAACCATCTGGCTTTTGTTGCAAATTGTGCCACCGCAGCTACTCTCAGATTGTTTCCCTGTCTCAGTCCTTTTTTAGTTACAAACGGTTCCCATAGGTGGGACTATCAAAGACAGCTTTATAATCGACTAAGAGACAGTACGTATCGATTTGTTTTTCTTGTGCTTTTTCTAGGATTTGACGTAATGAAATATTTGATGATTTGATGGATTTTCTTGGTACAAAACCACACTGAAGTTACCGATCAGTCTACCGGCGATAGGTTTCAGTCGCTCACACATTACGATGGATAAAACTTTTTAAGAGATGGGCTGAGATATGTTGCGCGCAAGAGTGAAAATTCCCCAGCTCGAAAGGTGTTTGATACGGAACCCAAGTAGCCGAAAGATAGGACAACCAAGACTCCGTTCGAAGGACCAGGTCGATGCGACTCTTTTGAAACTTGGTGTGAGTAACTTCCATATGCTCGGCTATTGATCAATTGAGGCTATAAATAGCCATATAAGTAAGTAATTAAGCTTCAATGTCCGGTTTAAAATAAGAACTGTCTAGCTCCTTGAAATAGCCTTCAACAACAAACTTCACTTCTTTATTGTTGACAAATGATAGGGCATATGCCGGAATGAGGAAGAAGAGGAATCAGTACAACAGCTTGTCTGTGACTGTCCCGCTCTATGGGAACTCAGATTATATCGAATTTGAGCAACTTCGTCAGAAGGGACTCATGGACTATATTTTCAGGCTTAGGTGGACATCTTTGGAATCTTCCATGTCTGACGATTCGGCTTTTTTTACGAGTCTGTTGTCAAAAGAGTGGCACAATGAGCCAAAAGGCCTACGACCGAACACACAGATCGCGGGCGATCCACCTATCCTACTGTTGGCACATCTTTTACACAAATTGTTTCATTTCTTTTAGTCCTTGTATAGATAATTTTTTATTATTATTTTCATGAAAAGTAGTTTTTTCATATTTTTCCAAATTTCGTTATAAAAAGGTTCATTGATGCATATGTACGTCCGTCGGATGACACATAGATGGCGTTCTTGAATTTTTTCCATATTTGTATTTAGTAGTAATCTTCAACCGAAAAGTGTATAAATTTGACAGCAATCTGACTATTGATTCGTGAGTTATAGCATTTTTTGTATAGCAACTTTTGTTATTGAAAAAAAAAAAAAAAATGAAAAAAAGTGAATTTCGAGTTTTGATAAAGCATTGCTTTTTGATGAAAAAAATACAGTGGAAACCAAACATAAACATTATTCGAACTCTGCTCCATCGAATGTTGCTGTTATTCCAGAAAACATCTAAAAATCCAGAAATTGGTTATGAACGATTGCATATTGAAGTTCCAATCGCTAGCTGATATTGTAAAGATGCCGTACATTTGGGTATGCGACAGCTCTGTACAAAGTGAGTGCCGCGTAAGCGCACACTCGAGCAAAAACAACAACGAATTGATGCTTCAGAGGAGTGTTTGGTTCTGTAAAACCGCAATAAAATGGAATTTTATCGTCGATACGTGACAATGGATGAAACATGGCTTCACTATTACACACCAGAATCCAAAAGTCAGTCAGCTGAGCGAACAGCAATCGACGAAGCTAATCCAAAGCGGGCAAAACGCAATAGTCGACCAGTAAGGAGATGGCGTCTGTATTTTGGGATATGAACAAAATAATATTCATCGACTATCTCAACAAAGGAATAGGAATATCTCAACAATGGATAGATTGAAGGCTGAAATCGCAAAGAAACAGTGACATTTGCAAAAGAAAAAAGTTTTGTTTCACCGAGACAATGCAATGCAAAACAATAGCAAAATTGAATGAATTGGGCTTCGAATTGCTTGCCCACCCACCGTTTTCTCCAGATTTAGCCCCTAGCGACTTTTTCCTGTTTTCAGATCTCAAGAGAATGCTTGCTGGAAAGAAATTTAAGTCCAATTATGAAGTAATCGCTGAAGCTGACGAGAAAGAAAAATCTTACTATAAAGGTATTATAGAAAAGTTGGAAAATCGCTATACTCGTTTTATTGCCCTCGAAGGTAACTATGTTGAATAATAAAATCGAGTTTTGTCAAAATTTTGTTTTGTGTTTTTTCTTACTTATCCCACGGACTTATTGAATGACGTGTTATAACGAATAAATAGCTATATCGAAGCATTTTTCGATCCGCTTTAGATTAGTTATATCGAAGTTACACTGTATTTTACTACTTTTTACCATAATAATTTTTTCAAACTATTGTTGTCTTTTATAAGTCAAGTCGGTTAATTTGGGGAACGAAAGGAAGAATTTAATGAAGTGGTCTTAGATGCAAAACGAATACAACACTGTAAAATAAAATTTCGGTGTGTCAAAATAATTGGGAAAGGCGTTGGTATCTACTTATGTAATCTTAGCTAACAAAGAAATGTCTGAGTTTTAAGATTTTAAAGGTATATTCGTAATCAAAAATCAGCTAGGATTACGTTTTCTTTTTTGGTAAATATTTTTATAGTTATCTTAACATAATCTGGTGCAGTTTTATAAAAACGCAATAAAGCTTATCTATATCCCATTTCGTGTAACCCGATTAAGGTAGGATTTTCAGCAAAACATCAAAATTGTTAAATTATAATAACTACCACAAAATGTATTTTTTTTAAATTTCATTTAAATTCATCTTCAACTTTACTACCCATCTATGATGGCGTAGGGTACAAAATCAAGTCAACTCAGCAATTCAACGAACTGACAAACATAATTTAACAATTCTACCCACGACATCCGGTTATAAGCGGAAACCATTTTTCTGTTTTATTTTAATATTCTGGTTGTCAGTGTGTTAAAAAATTTAAATGGATGAGAATATAAAGCAATCAATATAATTTCTAAACCATTAACAGGATCGTTTATATGATTTTTTGTTTAATCAAGCCGCCGCATTGGTATTATTTTTTTTTTCTTGTGTTTAATTAGTTTATAAATAAACAATTAAATTAATATTATCAAACTATTATCAAAGATTGTAAATAAAAAAACTATATTTTTTCCGTTTTATTCATTGGAATCGATATCACAATTGCGTTTTTTGTTGTCTGAAATCTGTCCTCTTGTCTTTGTTTATAAGAGCATGAACGTATTGGTTTAGGTTTTATATTGGGCCCATTCATGAAATTTTTTATTAATTTATTTATGATATTAATTGGCCCCCAATATAAATAGTATATATGGCTAATTTGTTTAAGTATTTCGCAAATAGAATAAATTTTTTAAGAGAAAATACCATTTTCTCGTTTCATACATTTCACATTCAAGTGAAATTAGTTTAAGTTGACATTGGTGACAATGTGGGTAAGGTATTAACTTATTAATAAAGAAAATAGTATTACACATATCTAACAAATAACGTTTGTTATTAATTCATTGGAACAGAATTTTAGATCGCTATGTTTGACATAGATGTTGCTAATTGTTGTATTGATTGCTTTTTTTTAAGGAAAGTGCTTAGAGACTATTAAGAAACGAAAAAAGTTTTAGTTTTGTTTTTGTTACAGTTCGTTTCTTGCCCTAAAATTTCACTTTACTGCTTATGATTAATGGCGTTTTAACGCAATTGGGTCAAATAAGCTTTTCTCTCTTACATTCTATTGTAAGGTGGTTGATTAAATAAGCTCATATTTGGCCTAGACCAGTATTCCATGTATAATCGTTTGACCCCTATATATTTGCTAATTTAGGAATTTTTATATCTAGTTCTTCGGTAAAAAGTCTACATATATACAATCAGAGTTAAAAAGTAGTATATAGTCTCATTGCCTGGAATTTAGAGTTTATTTCTGACATTTAAAATGCGATAAATTTAAACATTTTTTTTTAACTGTATTTAATGCTTCACAAAATCCATCAAAAACAACAACAAAATTCTTACAACACCTAAAGTTATATAACAAAAATGATCTATTTTTAATGCATTAAAAAAAGTATACAAGACACAAACCTATGCGACTGGTATCATTTTTCTAGTACATTTTATATTGTACAAAATTAATTGTATTGCAATTTTCAAAAGACCTTCAAAATATGGTATTACAGGTAGAAAAAAAACCGGTTTTTTACCTTCAACCACTTATAAGTTAATAACTTAGCGAAATATTTTTCGACGTATTTGGAAAGAAGAGAAACAGATCTCTTAAATGGTGTATACTTTACTTAAGTAAATTTATGGAATCTGTGTATATTAACTAAACAAACATATTATTATATAGGGTCCGCCAAATAAATTTTGAAAATGTTATAAAAAAAACTACTGAATATTTTCTCAAATTTCTTTTTTTATTTGAAAGTACAATCCTTCCAGTTAATAATGGAAAATAATTTCATTCAAATGGTTGCCTCGGCTGGCCGTGCAGTAGCCTACATGATCGGTCCAATTTTTAAGCAGTTGTATTTCACCAATGGCTTCACGAATATTGTCCTTTAAAGCGTCAATTGTCTCTGGCTTATTGGCGTAACACTTATCTTTGACGGCACCCCACAAATAATAGTCCAACGGTGTCAAATCGCAGCTCCGAGGTGGCCAAACGACATCAGCTCTGCGGCTGATAATGCGATCTTCAAAAGCAGGGCGCAAAACATCGAGTGTAGCTTCGGCTGTGTAGCACGTAGCGCCGTCCTGCTGAAACCAAATGTTGCTAATATTCTCCTCTTTGATTTTTGTGAACTGATAACGATCGCCATTGACTGTAACGGCCACTCCTTGCTCATTTCTGAAGAAAAATGGCCCAATTTTGCCTTTGGGCCAAAATCCGTACCAAACAGTGACTCATCTTGGGTGTATCGGCTTTTCAATGTATGCGTGCGGGTTTTCTGTGCCCCAAATGCGTCAATTTTGCTTGTTTACATACCCGCCAAGATCAAAATGGGCTTCATCTGAAAAGATGATTTTTTTTGGCAAAATCGGCATCTTCTGTAAGTCGATCGCAGGCCTACTTAGCGAAGTGTTGTTCAAGCGTATACACAACCATATTCGTTCAGCGGAAGGATAAAACTAATTATCTGTCAAATCAGACATGAGCCAAGTGTTACCATTCACGAAATAAGCACTAGTTGAAAAAAACGTTAGATGGCGGACCCTTTATTTGGACACACTTGTAAGATTTTTTAAAATTTCAAAAAGCGAGGCAGCCATTTGAATGAAATTATTTTCCCTTATTAACCGGAAGGATTATACTTTCAAATAAAAAAAGAAATTTGAGAAAATATTCAGTAGTTTTTTTTATAGCATTTTCAAAAAAATTTTATTTGGCGGACCCTTTATATACTCAGTAGCATCTGTTAGTAAAAACTATGTATTAATGAGCGGTGTTAACTTATGTGGAGGCCCATATTAAAATTAGACATTCCTGGTGAAAAGAAAAACATCCGACTAAACATAGATGGCGATCTCACTTGGAAGATCACTGGGTGTCTTTCGGGCTGAGATCGTGGCCATTATTATATGTGCGGAGATCAACCTGGACAGTGGGCTAAAGGCTAAGACTATTAATATATTCTCTGCCAGTCATGCTGCCTTAAGGGCTCTTGGCTCAAATCGTATGACATCTTGACCGGTCAAATATTGCTAGGATATGTTGCAAAAGCTTTCGCTTGGAAATAAGGTTCAATTGTTTTAAATACTTAGACATTGTGGAATAGATGGTAATGAAATAGCGGACCACTTATTATCATTCTCAATCTAAATGGGGATTGGGAAATTGCCAGATGCTTGGAACACTGGAATGCTCAAAGGGGACTTCGCCACTCTAGGGCGGCTAGGTTCTCAAGTATGGCAGGCCGGACTTGAAACCCCTTACGGAATTTCTTACGGGCGTCTGTAGGCTAAGAGCGCATCTGAAGAGGATTTTGGTTACAAATGTGGATATTTATAGACTGTACTCACAGGTCTCAGTGACAGCGGAACATATATTGTGTGAATGTGGGGTTCTTGATAGGTTTAGATGGAAATGTTTAGATAGGCATAGAATCTTATTTTGTGACGTATGCACCATTATGGTTTCTGAACTGCTGAACAAACTAAGGACCGAAATGGGCACAATAGATCCTATGAGTCGCAGTGCCCTGCGATATGTGATGATAATGATAATTATGAAGCATAGATTTTTTAAATGTGTTTTAAACAACTCCTATGAAAACAATTTATATGCCGCTGTGATATGGTAGGTTAGATACCTGCCTACAAACCAGAAGGTCGTCGGTTCAATACCAGGCCAGACCATCTTAAAAAATAAAAAAGCAGCGGTATCACCTCATAATATTAACTAGTAACCGGTTATGAGTATTACCAGAAAAAAACTTCTCAAATGCATTTGCCGTTCAGAGCCCGCGTTAAGCTGCAGGTCCCTTTCAATGAGCTTAAAAATAAAATCGGGTGCAGCTCATTGACTGAGAGAAGTCTCCCACCCATATTCCTTCATGGAATGTTATGGGAATTAATATATATGGAAACAATTTGGCAAAAATGGTCGATAGTTTTTGTTTATAATAAAAACTTTATAAAGTAAAACCATTGTGTTGACGTTTGAATAAATGGGTATAAATAGTCGGGCTTTATCTACACAATTATACTTTCCTTGCTTTCCTTCTTATCTATAAAGTGTATTTCAATATTTGATATTATTTTTTGTTTTATGCATATTAATTGAATATTATTAATTATTAACTGATAAGACGAAAGTATGACTGATAATTTATTATGTTTTATTATCCATTCGTTTATATAAAAATTATTGATTTCGATTGTTTGTCTTTTTACTGTAAAAATTTTATGATGCAAATAATTTATTGTTATTGTTATATTTGTAATTTTCTTGTGGTAACAACCGATAATTGTCAAAGCAAAACGTGACATTATTGTTTACAAAGATTTATTAAAATAAACACACCCAAAAAAAAAGAACAAAATAAATAGCATCTAGGCAATGGCTTAAAAGATGTCATCATACCTCGTATATCTTGCGTCAAAGGTTTACAATCTTTGTCATGCTGTAAAGTATTAAAACAAAATCAATTCTGTTAAGAAAACGTTATCAGTTGAATACAATTGCTTAATTAGTCTTAAAAAATGAAATGTTAAATAAAAGTTTTTTTTTTAATGATTTGGAAAATTTTAGTTTACAAGCCAACACTCAAGTGAAAAGGATTAATATGCGTTTGACCCAAGAAGATTTCAAAGCTGTGATAAAAATTGTTTTAAAAATATATTTTTTTTTCCCTCATAAATCTTTGCTTTTGATATTTCTTGTACTCAGTACTTTTTATATATTCGTAAAGGTTTCAACAAATATTTATTTACAATACAAATTCTATCAACTTTTCACCTGTAGTACAAGTAAATAGTAAAAAAATTGAATAAAATATTAAAAATAAATAAAAATCATGGAAACGAATTCGTGCCATGAAACATTAAAAAAAAATTCCATAAAATCTTGAGGAAATGGCATCTTCAGCACCTTTATTGTATTTTGTTAAAAGGATTTAAAAGAAACTTTACAACTTTTAACTTTAGCAGTGCAATCTTACCAAAAAAGATTAAGTACGCTGGCGGAATAGAAGCAGCTTGCGCCGCAATTTCTTGACTCTGTGCTGGCACTTTGTATAAAATTAATACACAAATGGATCAATACGCTTATAAAATTAATAATACTGACCATAATCAGAAGAGACATGCAGAAAAACCATAAACATGGTGACCTTAATGGTATACGATGCGTTTTTTTTTTAATATTTGTTTTTAAAATAATTAAAAAAATTTACAAAAATATATATTTTTAATTAAATTTAATACCAATGTTCAGATAAAAAACAATACATGTATGCGCATAAATAAAGAAAAAGTATATGCAGCTACACTTGGTAAAGACCGATTGTTTGAAATCCTATAACCGGTTTGAGAATTTTTTATGATACAAATGGCTCTAATACAGTGGTTTTCAAACTTTTTTGCTGCAGCACACTTTAAAAATTTTAAAGTTTTAATAGCACACAAAGAGAAATACTTTATGCTAGATTACAGGGATCGCCCACAGTTAGCAAGTGCACTCATTGGCCTTATGACCCATCGTGGTACCCCAAAGACATATGAAATCTCATAAAGTACTTAAAGTCAGACTTAAGTTAGTTAAGTGCAGCCCTCCTGAAGTCGAAATATGAAAATCATGCGTTCCTCGCAATAGCCAACCGGTACCACTGACAAAATTAACAAGGTTCGTCATTGATGCAACCCAGAGACAGTCTACTTCATGGGAGAGAAGTGCACAGAGGTGGCGTAGTCTAAGCTCCCGTAGAGTAGGGTAGTCACAAGTAAGGTGCTTCTCTCAAAGTTCTTAAAAGTTGTTTATTTACCTATCATACACTGCTTAAAATAGATATAATATGCATTACAACAACAACAGTACGTTTATGAGGGGATCAATTAGAATTTAATAATAATATAGGGTGTTTATTTAAGACCGATAGAACTTAAAATTCTAGACGAAACAAAAAATTATACTTTTAATCCAAAAAAGTTTTTTATTCGAAAGATCAATATATGGCATTAACATTTGATGATTTTGAGCACATAGCCGCCGCGGCTGTTCTTGACGAAGCACATTCTGGAATCCAATTTTGGGCCACTCTTTCGAGCATTGTTGGCCGTACGTCACGAATAGTATAAACAATGTTGGCCTCCTAGGCATCAATTGTTGCTGGTTTAGCGGCATTAACCAGTGACTTCACCTGATGAGATTCCAAATCGCACTTCCGTAGAGGCCAGTTGATAGGTGTATTTTTTCAAAATCAACTTATCGCCAATATTTAACTTCAAGAAATCGATATGTGCCGCTGTGGTTTGATAGGTAAGATCTCGCCTACCAACTAAGTGGTCTTCGGTTTAATCTCGGGCCAGACTATCGGACAATTTTCAATCACCTCATAACATTTCTAGCGACTGGTTCTGAGAATCTACGCTATAAAAAACTTCTCTAACTAATGCACCTACCGTTCGAAGCCGGTAGATCATTGATTGAGAGATGTTCTCCTTGTTCCACTTGGGATGTTGCGGAAATTGTATCGGGTGGGCCATTTAAAAGTATAAATTTAAAAATAGAATAAAACAAAGCGGTTTAAAAATTTTCCAGATTTATTTTGTTGTTGTGAAGTATTTTTACGGTTAGAAATGAAATATTATTTCATTCATATGGCTCGGGCGAATTGTCAATTGTCTCTGGTTTGCCGGCATCACATGTGCCTTTAACGGCGGTCAAGATTAAAATGAGCTTTTTTTGTTTTTGTTTTGGAAATAAATTTCCAATAAATCTCAACGTTGCTCAAGCGTAAATCGATTAATTTCGTACAGTGGAGATAATATACTGAATTTTGTGACAGAATAGAATGAACCGCTGGTTCAAATTTAAACCGATAGATGGCCCACCCGATATATGTGTGTAAGTCGATGGTTGCGGTCGCCGCATGGAATGTATCGCCATCCAGTTGATACCACATCTAACGCGGATTAATATCATCCATATTTTCAAATAAAAAATCATTAATCATGATACGGTAACAATCTCTATTGAACTTAACGCGAGTATCGGCTTCATTCTTCAAGAATAGGGTTCAATAATGTCACCAACATGAAAACCGTCTCAAACGAAGCATTTTCCTGGAATTAGTGGGGTTTGTTGTGGATTGACTTCACTACATATGCGTGAATTTAACACTACCCAGCGTCAATCTATTCATAGTGATACTCTGGCATACTGTTCATAAATGTAAAAAAGTGAATAGAGTATGACAGTTCGTTTGGTAGTTAACCCTGTAATAAGTTTTATCGGACTCTTAAAAAACAGTCTTTGATTTTAAAGAAAAATATTAACGTAATTTCATTTATATTTAGGGGCTTATTTTTTAAATCACTTAGGTGGTGATGCATTGCCATGTTAATATAAAAATTGTTTTTGTGACAAACACTAATTGTATAGAAATAACGCATCACCTAAATGATTTAAAAATAAAATAAGCCCCATAATTTTTTAAATTGTCTTCCATACATTTAACAGTCTTGAACAATATACATTTACTGCATGTATTACAATTTTTCAGTTTTGTTCTGACAGATTCCATTCAAACTGGATGTTTCGCAAATCCCACGTTTTCATTTATACATATACGCAAGAGTTATTGTGGATGCGATGGCATCATTCGTATTTTTGTTATTTTTTTTAATTTCTGCCCATACACCATATAGATGTAGCGTTGAAGTAAGTTGTGAAAGGTGGATATGATAAATAATTCACACAATTTTATTTAGTCGTCTTCAAAGTTTCGCGCTGATATCCTTAATAGATGTATTTTTGGTGAACAACTTCAAACAAGTTCGACCACTGTGCGATCTTTAGACAAATCATGTCTAAACTAAACACAAACCGACTTCTAAGGCTTTTTTTGTGGCACACTGATAAAAAATCACTAAAAAAATATTTAAACCGCATTTCGTTATAATTCG
This sequence comes from Wohlfahrtia magnifica, assembly GCA_023159175.1. NCBI lineage: Eukaryota > Metazoa > Arthropoda > Insecta > Diptera > Sarcophagidae > Wohlfahrtia > Wohlfahrtia magnifica. The sequence continues at coordinate 8,636,227 of JAKWBJ010000228.1, forward strand.
AATCATCCAAGGAATGAAAGATTTTTTATTGCAAAGCTACGAAAAACTTATCTGAAACTATGTAAGTCGTCATTTATTTAACCTTATACGCTAACTACTTAAAGATTTATTGAATTTTACGGATTTTTTTTTACTCAAAATTTTTTATAGACGATTTAGTTTTTGACAGTCAGCACACTCGTAAACAAGTTATTAAGGTTTTTCTGAGCTAAATTTCGTTATTTTAAAAGGCAGCCCTAAAACCGGTTTCATAAAATGTAACAAACAACAGCGAAAACATGAAATATGTATGATTGTGTAGAATATAAAAATTCCAATTTATGCATTTGTAAATGTTGGTTTCAATTTTGTTTCCATCATCATCATCGTCATCATCTATTTGCAGTAACCGAATAAAATGGAAGCAATAACAAAAAAAATCACTCACAAACAAATAACAAATAAAATTAACGGATTTTTTTTTATATTTTTACGCGTTAACAATTTCACTATTTATTGTTGACAAACAACAATTGCTTACATTCCTTGTTGCAATTGCAGATACCAACACAGACACAGATATTGCAGGGATACAATTCAATATAGTTAATCAGGAACAGCAGATGTTTGTATTACAAAAAAAAAAACTTGAAAGAAAAATGGGAGGGAAGTGGTGGGGTAAGAAAAAAGGCTTACTATTGGCAATTTCGGATTTGGAGAAAATTGGAAAAATATTTATAGTTTTTAGGACACATCACAAGTCCTTAAGAACTTGAAGGCATGAGCTTAGATATGATCAAAAAATCATAGAAATTTTTCCATAAAAATTAACAAAATTCAGGATTATTATTGCAATTCTTTGAACAATCCACAGGAGCTGATTGTACCATAACAAGTTCCTTCTAGCTGTGTCTAATGCTAATGTTTTAATCTGTTTCTATATAGCAACCCAGGTTCGAATCCTGGCAATGGAAAGAAAAATTTTCTTCATTATAGGAAAAACAGGCGACGACATCTGTTAAAAAAATGAAAAAAAGTGGTAGGAGTCTCTGATAAGCAAAGACTCCTCACCGTTACGCCAAATACACAGCGAGAATCATCCTAGACCTGCTACAGTAGACCGATCACCTGCTTAGCTGATTGACAAGTTACATAACATTATTACAAAGAAATTGAAACAAGGCAAAGACGCTTTGTTGAAGGTATATGCTTCCAATAGGAGTAACGGAAAAAAAGTCGTTCAAGTATTGGCTGGTCTTCCGATTCTTCAGTAAAAGAGTCCCTGAATCCACAGGACTTCTTCTTCCTCATGTACCATGTCCGTTACGAACGTTGGCTATCGTCCTTTTTTCCATGTGTAGTCCATATTTTCCTGGGTGTCACATAATATCACCAAAATATTCTAATTTACAGCATTTAATGATATAAAAGGGGGTGGCGTGGTGTAGTGGTTAGAGCGCACACATAACAACACAAAAGACCCAGGTTCGAGCCCCAGCAGAGGACATGCTGAAGAAAAAAATTAAGCTGTGGTTTCGAATGTTTAATAATAAAAAAAAGGCTTCAACTTCCCTCCAGACAACTCCATCTAAAAAAAATTTAAAAAAAGCAGTCCCCCTGACTCTTCTCGCATACCTCTGGCGATGATGACAAACATCGGACGAATGATCAGGAAAACACGCCACCTACTGGGAAAAAATTACTGTGCTAAAGTAAAGATCACCACCAATTAGCAAGGATCAAGGAAACTGAAACAAAGCAATAGATGCTTTGTGGAAAGCCAATATGTGAACCCTAGAGGAGTGACGGAGAAAAAAAATATACAAAAGAGTTCTCATTCTTTTTGCAAGCGTATTAAGACTTCAGAGTTGCTTATGTGATCAGTCCATTTGATTTTTAACATCCTTCTGTAACACCACATTTCAAATACTTTTATTTTATTCATTGAGGCTACTGATAAAGTCCATGCCTCAGCTCCATAAAATGGTATATAATATACGTAGCATTTGAGCATTCTGGTTCTTAGGTTTAGCGATAAATCATGTCTACACAACAACTTTTTCATCTTCGTAAAGACGCTTCTTGCCTTCTCCATTCGAGTTTTTATTTCTTTGGAATAGATTTAGTCAGCATCTAGCTGACATCCCATATAGGTATATTTCTCAACTCTTTCCAGGATACATTCGTTTGTTTTCATCACGGTATTATTAATACTACTAAAAATTTTACCAACAATCATATGTTTTGTCTTACTTGTGTTAAATTTAAACCATATTTATTTCACGTCTTTACAACGCAGACAAGCAATAATTGTAATATTTCTATACTACTTCCCATGAGGACAGTATAATGTGCATATCTTAGATTATTAGTTCATACACCATTGACACAATTTCCGGCATCGATATCTGGTAACGCTTCTTGAACACTATTTCGGAGTAAATATTAAATAATAATGGTCACAAAATATACCCCTGTCGTACTCCACACTGAATATCGATGTTTGCCCTTAGATGATTTTCAACACGAACTTTAGCAGTTGGATTGATGCCAGTACAATTGAGGCATAACGCATTGATCCTTATCAATTATCTGAGTCTGTCGCAAAATATTGAAAAGGTGTTAATGTTTTACTTTGTCATATGCTTTTTCAAAGTCAATAAATCATAAGAAAACAGATTTGTTAAAGTCTATAGAGCGTTCTATAAGTACACGTATCCAATAGAGAGCTTCCAGTGTACTAAAACCTTTGCGAAAACCAAATTGCGAATGACCAATATGACACTGCATTTTGTTATATACTCTTTCATGTATAATTCGCAGGAATATTTTCAACATATGTCTCGTGAAGCTAATAGTTCTGTAATCCCTGCATGTTTTATGGGATTTTGATTTTGATATCGTAATAAATGTCGATTGCAACCATGGAAAGGAAGTTAAGATTTTGACGCTGCTTTCGTTGACAAGTTGTAATACTTCTGTTTTAGTCCTTTCTATAGCTTTTCTTACCTTGTCCATATTAATTGATGGACATTATTTTATTGTTGGTATTTGTGGTATACTTCCTCCTCTTCACAAGCTTTAATTTCGTCTTTTACATCCATTAGCTGATTTCCATCTACAAGTTGAGTTATATTTTTCCTGCTATAAGATGTCAAATTTTTTGTTTTTGTGGAAATTAAACATGTCACACTTGCACTGATACTCTTCAATTTCATTATATTCTTTTCAAAAATGTTCTTCTTTCGCTTCTCTAATAAGTCTTCTTATATTTCTATGAACTTCCCTATATTTTCTATAATCTTTATTTTTGTAAGTACCTCTCTCATCCATTAGATTAGGAATTTGGTATCCGTCATCCAAGATTTTTTCTTTCGTTTTTGCTCTATACCAATTTCATCATTTGCAACCACTTAACCACTTAACTTATAAACTGGGTTAAACTCTGTATTGTCATATCATTATTTTGTGTTGAGCGTAATTGTTGGTCAATAGCAATGGATACTATTATTTTTGTGCTTGAATTTTCCAGTTTTCCAAGTTTAGCTTTACTTCGTGTTTTGTTGTGTTATTGTCTCTAAATTTTATGTTTATTCAAGCAGCAAGTGAGTTGTGATCAGACGCCACAACAGCAACCTGGTAGGCTTTAACAGCTTTGAACGAGGTTTATATATGCTATTAATCATTATAAAATCTGTTTGATTGCGAACACAATGGGTTGATGAATCTGATGGAGCTTTCCAGGACTAGTTTCTTTATATTGTCATTGTGTTTTTTTGCAGCAAGTACCCACTTTCCTTTTTTACAAACTTAATGAGTACTTTGCCATAAGCAATGGTTGGATATTATTTATGGTAAGAATATTTGCAAATTACACCATATAGGCAGTAGTAGATAAATCTCTGAATTGAGACTTCACACAAGTTAAAGGCGCTAATTTGCGTCGAGATCGCCATATAGTCGGACTAAAAGATTTCCTATTTTAGTGCATCATTTTCCGAATGTCAGCACTGGATCTAACAGACACCGATATGCTCTCGAGAAGGCAAACAAAGGATTTTATATCAAAATTTAAAGGCTTGCATTATTAAAAACATAATCGATAATATTGGTTCGCTTAATAGTTAGTTTTGACAGACTATAGCTTTCTTTCTTGATTTTTTTAGTCATTCATTAGCATTAATACTTGCATGTTCCATCGATACCATAACGCAATGTGTTCTGACGAAATAAAGGGGGAGAGAATTTGTTCATAATAATCACATATTCTTACGCACTACTTGTACTTCCTGCAGTTCTGTTCGTAGCTGATTGTCCAGTAAAATCATACTACGCATTATAGAGAGATATCGTACTTTAGTTACCCCATTCGTTTTTGGAACAATCTTACCACGAAAATTTCTCATGAAACTCCTTTTTCTTCTTTCCCACAAACTATTTTTCTAGTACCAGCACAATGCCAATGCACTGCATGAGTAGGGATTATCATCTGAACGCTGGCCTCAACTAAAAAAGAATTATAAAAATGTTATTCATTGTTTTCGTAGTACAGTAATGGTCAGCTACGACATACTTTTTTCTCTTAAAAAAAATTTTACATTTAACCAGATCATCAAATGTTTGACTTACTACGAATGAATGAGTTATACGTAGGTATTAATTGAAAAAATTGTCATTAATAGAATAGCCTTTTCAAATCGAATTAAATTTTTTTTATTATAAATACAAACATACACACATATGTATATTGTTATTTGTAAATCTCTTTGAATTTCATATTACTATGACGGGATATGATTTAAACGTTGCGCTTTTTCGTGGGTGATTTTGTATCGTCCAACAATCGAAAATAATGCTGAGCTATACTGGTATGTAAATCTGGTTTTTTTCGAATCTTCCATGTATTGATTTAATTTAATTAATGTTATTGCTTTTGTTATTTGTATTTATATTACGCATCAATATTGGCTAAAAAAAAGCATTTCGATTGGGTACAACTGTTATTAGTACACATATATATAAGTATGTATGTATTTCTTGTACATAAGTATACAACCACATAACTAACATACTTAGCTATATATGTACATATATATGTATATAGAATGCATTGTAAAATATACCAGAAAAAATCCAATCTATTAAATTGGTTGCTCTGATACTTTGCTTTATTTTATATAAAAATGTAACACCAATTATTTATCTCAAAAAATTTAAATAATGCAGTAATAAATATAAAAATAAAAGTTATTAATAGCTGCTAATTTTATGACTCTATAATGATGTAAAGTAAAGTCATCAACGTCTCTTTGTGTATAAGTCAAATTTGGCTTGATTTTCTCTAAGCCAATGCAGAACAGATGAATGTGCTTTACTAGCGGGACGAATAGTTATAGAAATATACGATTTCCGAAAATGAGAATAAGCAATATTTACTATATTGAAAGTATCCTTGACTGAATTAATATTTGTAGCTCCTATTGTCTTTAATGAATGCTTTTTTCTATCAAATAGACTTCAAAGTAAGAGTAGCAATATCAAACGATTAAATTTTTTATATATAATATAAGCGTGTCCACAATTGAGGTATCATTTTAATTTTAACAAAAGAAAAGACTTTTTTTCAAATATAAAAAAAATTTATATTTCAGTTTATTATAAATAGGTTCTGGTTAAAAATGGAAAATTATGTCGGTCATGTGACTGACTAGGCAAGCTCCCAATCTTTTATCAAAATTATCAATCACGTTTTTCAATAAACTGTTGTCAATGGGATTATTGCTGTACACTTTCGATTTCAAAAACCCCACAAATAAAATCTAACCGTGTCAAAACGCACGATCTTAGTAGCTAATTTACTCGTCCTCTACGAGAAATAATGCGATTTTCTAACTTTTCTTTCAAAACATCCATTGTTTCTCTTGCTGTGTGATAAATGGCTCCATCCTGTCAAAGTCACATATTCTCTACGTCTAAATCAGTCATGAGCTCTTCATGGGGCTTTCGATCAACTACACGTATTCTTACGCTCTTGTTTTTAGTCGTCAATGAGACAGCGATGGATACACATGTATGGTGGATGTAAGCAAATTTTTTTAAGGTACAGACAAATAATTTAAACAAGTTTCTTACGCTCTAGCTTTTAGTTGTCACTGAAACAGCGACAAGTGCACATGTGCGGCGGATGTATGTTGATTTTTTTGTTTAAACATCAACTTTACTCTCTCTGAGAGAGTAATTTCCATGTTCTCAGTAACACAACTACATTTTTACTTTTGCACATCACTAATTTAGAGTGTAAATCAGTACATTCTCCACATATGTGCATTAGTCGATGTCTCATTGGCGACTAAAAACAAGACCGTAAGAATATGTGGGAAGCGAAAGAGCTGACTTCTTAACAGACAGAGGATCTCGACGCTGTTTTCATTGGATCTGAACCATTCCTCGGTATCCCTTTGAGATTAACTATTAAAAAAAGAGGTGGCTAGAGAGGGTCAATCTTATCATTCTATCTTTTATAAATAATTAAATGCAATTTGTGGTTAAATACTCGTATTAAAGCACTTTCTTAATTTTATTTATACCTATCATTTTCTATGTATTGAACGTAATTAATAAAATATATATATAATGAAATCAAAATGTTATTTGAAAGACAGTTTAACTTTTATTGACCATAAATATTTAAGAATTCGCCATATAGTTTTTGGGACATTTTTTAACAAGACATAAAACAAATTTCACAAGCCAAACATGATTTTCTTTTATTTTTCAACATTTTCTTATTCATTTTGTACACCGACACACTTAAAACATTAAAAATATAAAATAAAAGAAAAAGAATAACGCCTAAAGACATTCAAGTAGTTAAACGCTTTAATAGAAAATTTAACCTCCATTTTAATATACAAGAAACAAATAAAAAATTATGGTCAGATAAGTCGGACTATTTGATACCTACTCGTAGCAATATTTGTGGTATGCTTAGTTTCTTATACGAAAATTATAATGTGACTTTATACACATTTTTTAAATAAAATTTAAATTTATACGAATTAATTTTCATCTCAATATAAATTAACGCGCTTGCCAACCCGAGAAACTTATGAGTTTTTCAAATTTTTATGCAAAATTTTGATGTAAATATTTTATAAATAAGCTAATTTTCACTAAAATTTACAAAATTTAAGTACATGCAGCCTGTACTTTGATTTTAAGATTTTCGGGGACAGACTAAAGAAGACGCCACACATGTCAATATACGTTGAACAGTCAATTAGTTAAGTCATAGTAGTAGACACCCTCACCAACAATATAGGGTGTAGTGTGCAATAAAATTGTTATAAGCCAAAATTGCAGGTGTAGGAACAATTTTACAGTGTAACAGAATTTTGTAATTTACTACAAAAGAAAACAAGATAAGTATGAAATGCGGTACCAAAAAGTACCCCAACCAGAGAGGAGACCACAAAGGCCGATTGTAGAAGACCTCTCCCTGTAAAAGAAAAAGAAAGTGGAAGGAAAAAAAGGAGAGAAATGGAAAAGGAAGAAAAAAGGAAGGAGAAAGGGCGGAGAAGGGAATGAGTTAGACACAGAGTAGGCAACCCAATGGGTAGTCCAAATAAACCCACCCGGGTTTTATTGGGTATTATATTCAAAAAAGCTTGGATGGGTTTTTGTTATTTAAATAATTTCGTAGTTTATTTACAAAAAAATAAGTATAAGCATTGGGAGTACAAATTAATGCGGAACTTTTTTTTAGCCGAAAAATATAATTAATTTATTGAAATAAAAATGTATAAAATCACTGTTTACACCGTTTCAGATAAACTTCTCGTCTTTTGAGGCGATCCAACTTCGAAGCCGATTTTATATTTCTTGAAAAGTGATTCGGTGGCATGTTAAATGATGTTGTATCCCTCAAAATGTTAATAGTCAAAGGGACCAATGTCCTGAGAATACAGTTGGAGCAGCATTTGATCGTTTCTGACAATCGTTTGGCAACTTTTGCAACGTGAGGCCGAGTGTTGTCATGCAAAATAATAACTTAATCATGTCTTTCTTTGTATTTCGGCCATTTTTATTATAATGTACAGTTCAAACGAAGAAATTGCAGTCTGTTTTAGCAACCCATAGTATACAACGTCGCCTTGATCCGACCAAGAGTGCAAATTTCCATTGTACATACTAAAACAACGTAATTTTATTAACAAATAAAAAATACTTTCTAATTGAATGAAAGAAGAAAACAGTTATAAAATCCAAAAGAACCCATCAAAAAACCCAATAAAATCCGGTGGGTTAGGTTTTTGCTTGAAAAACCGGGGTTTTTGCCAACCCTGGATAAACATCATACAACAAGGACAAACTTGAATTACAAAAAACGGACACCCAAGTAGATATCGAGCATCACCTAGTGAGCCAAACCTGACCTGACAAAAAGCCCTCCAAGACACATATCCTAGTTGACGCCATCTCGCCTAGGCTGCTGAAAAATATTTGGCCCAGCAATCAGAGCCTGCACTCATGAAGAGCCGGGTAATAACAGAGAATATGTTCCACAGTCTCTAGCTCCTCGTATCTCCGCATACCCGGCAAAAGACCGGGGTGCCTGCTTCCCATATCCCCGTTCTTGCCCCAGAGCGCAATGCCCAGCCAGGAAACCCATCAGAATCCTGAGAGATTCCCTCCTCAAATTGAAGACTCATTCCGTCCTAGAGCGGTCCTCTGCTCCCCCACAACTCGTCCATTCTACGACGAACCTTAGTTACTTTCCTAAAAAGTGTTTAGTTATTTTCCTAAACATTTTTTATCTCCATTCCATTTATCACTTTTCAAATGTGAAGCTTTTTTATTTTTTCGCTTCTCTGTCTCAATTATGAAATATATGTACTTACTAAATGGAGAATTTGTTCAATTCTTCTTTTTATAATTTTCAGTGTAAAAACCCTTGAAATTAAACTATTTCAATTCTTGCTTTAACAGACCAGATCTCCTAAATGCCTAAATTTAATGTTAACTCCATTTTTATTCCCTAGGTTTTCATTTGTATATTTAGCCACCATAGTGCAAGAATTTTAGATATCTTCGTAACTTTTCGCTAGCACATCATCTATTTCAAGCTTCTGCTTTTAATCAATCAAGTTAGATCAGCCTTTCTAAAATGTGAACCATACAAAGACAGGTAATAAGTACGAATGCAACTTTTATAGAGTTTGTACACACAATTTACTGTTACTCAGTAGGACCCAACGATACAACACAATTTAAATGCAAATTATGATGAGAAATCTTAAGATAAGACGAACGTACATATAATGAAAATAAATACAAGTCTTTGGCCACTTTTACAAGTTTAAATTTCATAATTTTTATTATATTGTAAAATTTTCATCAAGTGCTGAAAAAAATGCAAAGTGTTAAGCAAAAAGAAACACTGACAATTAACAAGGAAGGAGAAGTATAATTACAGCGTCAAGAATCACTGTTATACTATATAGTGAGTTAAATTGTTGGTTTCACTCTCCTTTTGGAAAAAAAATAATATTTGCTTTTGTTTTCTTTTACCCCTGGCAAGAATCTTGATTTTAAAAGAAGTTTCAATTCTATACGTAGTATTTCCGTCTCCGGTTTGCATTGTTTCTAAAAGTTTGTTTTTATATGTGCGATGTATGTTTGGTAAATGTTAACCAACAGTTCTGTAGGTGACATAAAGAGGCGTGAATATATTGTATCCGTCGTAACAGCCGACATTTGATTACTTCTAATAATTGTTTTGAAGCTTTTGCGACATGAAGTTGGATGTTATCATGAAAAAGTATAACCTCATTGTTTTGATTTTTTTTTTTTTATTCCGGCCGTTTTTCTCATAATGCATGATTCAAACGAAGTAATTGCAGTCTGCTTCGCTCACCGCGCTTTAGCAGCTCAAAACCCGGTTTTTTTTTTTTTTCTTTAAATCCAACCCACCAGATTTTATTGGGTTTTTTGATGGATTTTTTCGGGTTTTATAACTGCTTCCAAATTTCGTTTAATTCGAAACTATATTTTGTTTGTTAGTACAAATATGTTGCTTTTGTATTTATAATGCAATTTTGGACTCTTGGTGGTATCAGTGCGGTATTGTGTTCTATGAGCTGCTAAAAATCGTTGATCGGTGCAGACCGAAATTACTTTGCTTAAACTAATGCTACCTTAATCCCGCCAAAAGCGCAAAGTTGCACTATAAATACTAAAACAACGTAATTGTATAAACAAACAAAACATATTGTCGACTTGAACGAAATTTGGAAGCATTTATAAAACCCAAAAAACACATTAAAAATCCAATAAAACCCGGTGAGTTGGTTTTTTTGAAAAAACCCTGACTGCAACCGAAAACATCTTTTTTTTTAGCCTCATATGTTCATTACATAAGATTGCTGCAACAAATAAATCCAGATAATGCCCCCTTTGGAGTCACCATAACCTTACCCCCGTAACTTCATCCTCTGGGCCTAAGCAGTGCACTCGCAAAGTACACCGATCAATATCAAAATTCCCTAAAATAGGCTGATGGTATCTAAAACCACAGTGTCTGGTATATAGACCCGTTTGTACTATAAGTTCGCTCCTTTTAAGCAGTAATCGATTTCTGGATCGCCCGGGTGAAAGCAAAACAAACTTCTGAACTTTAGCGACCATTATGGCAATTGCAGTGACAGGGAGAAGGGGAAACAGTATTTCACGAATGATCTAGTTGTCAAGAGAAACAGATTCTTTGGCAACTACATACTACCCTGAGTTATTTGGGTCTAGACTTAATGACCTAATGAGATATTACATTACGATGTAAATCACAAAATAATCAAAAAGTTGTGTGGTCTTGTAAAAAATAAGTTTTTTGACTTTACTTGGACTGTTTTGCGCGCATGTTATCCAGTCAACTAGGTCCTCATTCTCACCTCTGTAGCCAGTTAAATTGGTATGTAGGTTGCAGTCCCCTATATCTGTTTACATTTGCATATGCCTCTGTTTCGCAGTAAGCAATCGTGTGCAACGTACTCGTATTGTTTCGCTGTTTTCCAAAAAAAATAAATATTTTTTTAAATATTTTCACACTCAATTCGTACATAGTATATATGTATATATGTATGTTATTGCAGAAGAGTTTGTTGCATTCAGGCGTATCGTGTAATATCAACAAGAGTAAGTAAGTGCAAGCGTATGTGTGTCTAAGGAAATGCATATGTATCCTGTAGCTAAACAGCACCCTTCGAGTATTGTTTTTCTACGAATTTCGTTTGTAGGCGAACAAACGAATATCGTCATTAACTTTAACGGTTTTGTATTAAAAATTTTAATAGTCTTTCTCTGAGATAAAAATGATTGCATTTTCTAAAAGAAATCTATTATTTAATTTTATTAAATTTACAGTGTTACATACATACATACATACATACATACATACATATGTATGTACAAAAACATGTACATGTATTGTTTTTAAAAACATACCCTTGGATGGAGTTTTGTTTGTCGAGAAGACTAAAAATAATCTTTCTTAAGTTTAAAAAGTTAATAACGATTAAGATTTTTAAATGTCAGGAGTCTAAATCTTATTAAAAGAGAAGAAAAACGTACAATAGTTTAAGCTATGGTGGGTATATAATACCTCACACAACAACTTAATTTCTTAAATAATCGGTTTCATTTCTATTGGGTTAGGGAATAAGTTTGTAGCTCTGCATAACATTGCTACTTGTGAAAGTGGTTATTCGACTGAAAGAACCCCATCGACAAAGCCAAACCATATACTTTCACGATAACGCTAGGTCCTGTGTCATAAAAACCGCACGACAAGAGCTCAAAGAGAAAGTTCTTCAGTATCCGCCAAATTCTCCGTACCTTGCACTGATGGACTATCATTTTTTCCGCTCCCTTTTGAACCATATAAGGAGCGTTATCTTCGACAATGAAAAGGACCTTAAGAACAACTCGCAGTTTGAAGCTTACAAATTTAAAATTGTTTTATATTTCTGCTCGTGTTCTTATTATAATCAACAGCGGTGAGCTAGATAGCCGTGGTACTGTGAAGTCACTTAACATAAATACAATATATCCTCTTAGCCTTTCGACGAAACGCAAGATAATCGTGGAGGCATGATTCAATACCAGGTAGAACTACTTAAATTCAGTCCGGAGAAACCTGTGAATCTTTCATTGCCCCTATTTAAGAAAATATGGGAAAAGGAATCCATACCGAAAAAATTTTTTTTTTCAAAATATAAATAATTAATGAGAAATCATTTCGATGTACATATGTATTAAAAGCTTTTGACGCTCTAGAAAGAAAATAGACGTGGAAAGCACCAGAATCCATGAATTAATGATTAATATTTGTACCCGAATATTCTAAAACAATAATTTTAAAGAAAGTGCCATGCAGTAATTGTTAAATGATTCCGTTGTACTTCAAAAGTCAAGGAATGGCTACAGTATTACACTATACAACATAAAATTCGTTCTTAGTCACTTGATCTTCTCCCAATAAAGCATCTTTGAGAGCATCTAGGCCGAAAACTAGTGGTAAGAGGACGAACAGATCTAAACAAATATTATAGTGGAAGAATGGTTAAAAATTCCCAGCTCTGTGATGCAAGAAGGTATAAACCTTATTCAATAACAAATTGACTAAATTCTTTCTAATTTTTCTGTTAAAAGCCATAATATCTATGTCCTGTTGTTTACTTACTTTTGTGATGTTAATTTAGGGAATTTTATTGTTTTTCTTGCACAAATTAAACAAACATAAGAATATTGTTAATTTTTATTAATAGTGTTGACTGCCTTTAAATCTACAAAACTATACAAACATTTTTTTGTTTGAAAAAACTTATATACATATATGCAGACTTTTAGTAAAAAGGACTACATACGAGGACGGATTGATATTGAAGCTACCTAAGTAGGAAAAAAACATTTTTTTTTCAAAAATCATTCATTTCTCAACATGGTCTCCTTTTAGCTCAATACACTTAGTAAGACGATTTTCCAACTTTTTTATACCATCTGAATAATACGATTTTTGGAACTACTCAAAATACGCATTGGTTTCGGTAGTCACTTCTTCGTTTGAGATGAATCTTTTTTCTGCGAGCCTTTTTTTCAAGTTTGGAAACAGGAAAAAGTCACTAGGGGCTAAATCTGGACTATAAGGTGGATGATCAACCAATTCGAAGTGGATTTCTCGTAGTTTTAGCATCGTATCTAATGCTGTGTGAATCGGTGCGTTGTCACTCTTTCTCGTTTAAATGTTGTCGTTTTTACTTGATTGCATCAACCAATTGATCCAATAATGCACGATAATACTCTCCTGTGATTGTGGATCCCTTTTTAAGATAATCGATGAGCAATATTCCGTGTGCATCCCAAAATACAGTGGCCATAACCTTGCCAGCCGATTTCGCTGTCTTCGCCTTCTTCGGAGCACTTCCACCAGCTTTCACCCATTGCTTCGATTGATTTTTGGTTTCAGGTGTGTAGTGGTGGACGTTTCATCAACAGTTATTAATCTACGCCAAAAATCAGCAGGATTATGCTTTATCATGTCCAAACACCGCTGTGAAGTGATCTGTCGAATTCGTTTTTGTTCAACACTGAGCAAACGCGGCACCCATCTTGCCGATAGCTTTTTCAAATGCAAAATGTTGAGCACACGTTCATATGATATGTTTACCATTTCAGCACTCTCACGTATTTTGACCCGGCGATCATTCATAACAATATCGAGGATTTTCCTGATATTTTCTTCAGTAACCACCTCTTTTGGCCTTCCTGTTGATGGTATTGTTGCAGTGCTTGTTCGGCCCCGTTTAAATTCAGCAATCCAATATAATCTGACAGAGCAGATTCGCCGTAATGTTTATTAAGCTTTTCTTTTGTCTCTTTCGCCGTTTTGCCTTTCAAATAATAGTGTTTAATCACTACACGAAATTCACTTTTTACCATTTTCCAAGAAACACAAAAGTTGCTTACTTCAAACGACTACAACAAATAAACTAATCGATGAATTTGGCTAAAATTTTAACAGCTGACGTTTGACAGATCGTAATCTCTAAGAAAGAAAAAGTTTTTGTGTTTGTGCTGCCATCTAGCGCTAGGTAGCTTCAATGTCAATCCGCCCTCGTATATTGATTGAATAGTTCCTTACTCACTTAAGTGACTATTACATATTAACTGTATCATACACATAAAGGAGGGTCGAACAAAAACGTATGAATTTGTGTAAAACAAAATAACGGCCAAATGACCGCCCGCCCAGAACGAACTTGGCGAGCATGCACAGGTGTTTCCACATTTCCTACATACTCGGTTTACTGAAATTTGCGCACTATTCTCCTGATTGTGGACACATTTGGTAGATTACGCTGATAAAAAAATCACGAAGTGCTCGAAATGCATTTTGATTTGAACGGCAATTTACGTAAAAGGCGTCAACAATCTTAACGTGCTGTTCAATTGTGTACCTCTCAATGGTTGAATTTGTCAAACCCTGAAACAAATAAATGTCAAATGAAATTGGGCAAAGAAAAACTTGACATGAAGGCGTGACTTACAATTAACATCGTGCATTATGGTTGGACCAAAATTTCAACCCATTTGCAGTATACAGCTAACTCAAAGTTATACTTTCACAGACCGATCATGTAGGTTTTACTTTTTGTTTTAAGTGTAATATTAGCATCTGCTGACCTGATTTTGCAAGCAAATCATTTTCATTTAAGCTGTATAGTTATACAGCTTATGATGCAGATATTCGAAAGATGTTTGAAATAATTGTCCGATTTCAACTAAAAATTACTAAAATTTCAACAAATAAAATCACATAGATCTAAATTTAAAATGTCCTTGCTCAAATTATGATATAATATATAGTTCAAAAAAATCGATTTTGTCTAAGTCGATTTTGAGTAACCGAATTACATATTTTATGAACTCTGTTATCAATTGTGGACAGAGTACCCATATTTGCAACTCTGCAAAGAAAAATACAACATATGTTCGCTGGCAACTTTTTTATTTTTTATTGTTGCAAACTGTAAACAATTCATACTTGTAAGACATTACAATAAATGAATATAAAAAAATATTTGTCTCAGTAAATAAATCGAAATAAAAACATAAACATGAAAAACGAAATAACTGCAAATAGCTGTCGTGTATGTTTGACAAAAGCCAAAAAGTTACGCTCTCTCTACAAGCCCATAGATGAGGGTGACGAACCGCCAAATATAATGCTGCACCTTGTTACAGGAGTCCAAGTGGAAGAGGTATCTATTTACATGTAGTCTCTGTAGTAAGGCTTTTCTGACTCAAATATATTACCAATTTCAGATAGATGAGCATGTAACATTACCAAAAAATATTTGTAAGAATTGTGAGCTCTCTCTGAGTATGGCTTATGAATTTCGTGTTAATGCGCTAAAGACTCAACAAATTATAACGGAGTATATACAAGAACTAAGTAAAACTAGTCTTAATGGAGAAGCAGAAGAGGAAGAAGACAAAAATGTCAAACAAGTCTATAAATCCAAATTTAAAAATGAATATGAAGAGTTCATGGATTTGGAACCATTAGATGAATGTCAAGACACACTCGATGAAGATATTTCAGAAAGCAACTTGGGAAATTCAAATGTCGACGAATTGGAGAATGGAGTGTTAACTAGTGAAAAGGAAGATGAATGTGAAGAACAAGATCATACATCGTACCTGATAAGTGAACATGAAGAAAATGAAATTGACAATTATTCTGACCATAATCAGGATAACGAAGATGAGGACCTGGATGAATATGAGGACCACCAACAAATTGAAGAACAAAGAGAAGAAAATGTTGAACATCTAGAGGAAACACTGGAAAACGAAGATCAAAATTATGCATTAGAGCACGTAACAGTTAGTCTAAAAATTAAAAAAAAGCCGGCTAAGGTACTAAGAAAAAATGAAAAGCCTCTAGAAGAACGAACATATAGTAATAGCAGGGATAATATGAAAGAAATACCACGACGTGGGCGTAAACCAGCAAATACAATTAACCAAGTTGGCTATATATGTGATATATGTGGAAATATTTATTCCAAACGTGGACGTATGACTGAACATCGTCAAAGGCATGATAAAGAACTCAAGTATAACTGCGAGTAAGTAAAACATTTTAGGATAAATATAAAAAAAAATTACAAAAACGACGAGGCAGAGCAAGGTACACAATTGCCTGTATCTTTCATAAATTATTATAGCTGATATTATTATGAAATTGGAATTGACCGGCTTAGATCTTTTTTATAACTGAAATATTTAATCGAAATAATTTAAATCTACTTCCAGAGTATGTAATGAAAAATTTTATAGACGTGAACTTTTGCGCAAACACATGTTTTCTCATAGTGGTGGTAAACCCCTTAAATGTGAATACTGCTCACGTACATTTTACTATGAAAGTGTAAGAAAAGCCCACGAAGCGTAAGTATTACCTATCTATTCTCGTGCATAGTTTTATGTAATTTTCTACTTTACATATAGCGTTCATAAGGGACACAAACCATATGTTTGTGATGTTTGTGGCAAAGCGTTCGGCTATGCACATGCTCTCAAGAAACACAAGTTAATACATGCTGAAATAAAACTATACCGTTGCGAATATTGCAACAAGGACTTTCGTCTACAGCATCATATGAAGCAGCATGAATTGACAAAATTACATCAAAATGCGGTTCGTTTTGCAAAAAATGGAAATGCTAATATTGAGGATTGCATTGATGGCGGTGGAACGAGTACTAATGAAATAATTGGGAATGATCAAACTTTACATGATGATATTTTATTCATAGAAGAAATAGCAGAAGATCAATTAGCTAGCGGTAGCTAAAATGAATAATTAATTAAAAAAAAAAAAACAATATTCCTTTTAAATAAAATAATTTATAAAAAATTATGTGTTGTTTTATTTCTTGTCATCATAAATGGTCCAGTGTTAACAAGTTCAATGCAAAATGTACTCATAACAATTTTAACTTGGATATCCTAGTCCAATTGAAATAATAACAAAATATAAACTAATTAATCCCTGTATCCATTATACCCCTAATTTTATTTTAGTAGTAGTAGTCGTTTAGAATAAAAAACAAATTCGTCTGTTTTCGTTACCGTGTACAATATACAAATTTATTTTAAAACTAATGAGTATTTTTAAAAAAAAATATTAAGCAAATTCTTCTTACAATGCTAAAAATGAACGTCGATAATCAGTGTCACAGGAACTACGGTAGAAACCCACTTTTTTGCTAGTCATCTGGCGAAAACGTCTTATGCCTTCATGAATCTCCTGAACACTGATCGGCTTAACAACTTCCATACCACGACCTTGAGTCACTTCAGGGCAAATGTGTATCATAGCAGGCGAAGCACCCGTTGAAGTCACACGACTGTAGGGTTCAGTAACACGATTTGAAGAGTTTAGACGTGTTAAAATGGCATAATCGACAATAACGGCTATTGTTTCATGAGCAAAATATGCCAATATGTTCATGGTTGTTGTGGGTATTCTTAGATCAGCCGGCAAGTCTAAAAACCGTCGAAACTTATTTTTAATCTTCTCGCCGTGGCGGCAATAAAAAGATGTCTTCCGGGCCTCATTAAATTCCAAGTACTGTTGCCCACTTAGTATCTGCGATATACGATCGGCACGAAATAGACGCCTTGTTCTATCTTCATCGTACATTTCAGGTACATCAATACTCAGTTCTTCATCGGATTCTTGTTGATCTAAGTCTTCCATAAAGTCCTGTGGACGACCGGTTCGTATACTTAAGAATTTCTTCAATATGCGCATATCTTTTAAATGTTTACGCATACGAGCGATTTTAACAGGATGATTCCTCATTAGAAACTCAAAATCCGCCTGCGATGGGCATGGGTTGTTCTTACGTTTCATAGCCACCAAAGAAGCCTCATTAAACATTCCTCTTAATTGTTGTTGTAAAATGTGTTCAACTAATTTTACGCTCTCAATGCGTGGCTGGTCACTGTCACCAAAACTACGCATTATATCAGAAATTTCCGATAAAAGAGAGACAGGTGAATCGTCTGCCACAACTGCTGATGGATTTCCCACAGACGTTAAAGTTGTATTAATAGAAGCAGCACCCATATTTTGAGAATTGTTTATATTACAATTCATATTTTTTGTTAAAAACAAAATTTTTCCAAATTCACAAAACTTTGTTTACACTTTGTTAAAAGAAAGAAGGAATTAGAAACAACAATGACAATTAAGTAAACAACAATACCACTGTTTATTATCGCGGATAACGGCGTCAGATTTGAAATCAACGTTCTTCGTAAAGTCGTTTTTAATATGTAAACTTAAGCAAAATACAATGTTGCCAGTGTCACTGAGCTGAAAAGCTAAATTTACAAAAAAAAAATGTTCTTGAGATCATTTGCATTGTTTAGTCAAATTTTAGCCTAAAAAAAAATTATGTCTGAGTTTGTACTCTCAAATTCTCTTGTGTTATGAAATTCGTAATGCCATACAATAATGTTGTTTGAAAATCGTAAATTATATTGAAATAAATATCGTAGTGTAGACGCGAATGCAAGTTTAAAAGAGAATTGAATAAAATTTCTGCAAGAAATCTTTAATCGTTTGTTCCGTGACTATTTATTTATTTAGAGGGAAGAAGATATATCACAAACTAGCAATTGAGCACAGTAAAACACAGTTTTTAAAAGGAAACTTAATTAGCTCAAGCACGAAAAAACACATAAAAGATGATTTGACAAAAAAAAAACGCTAAAATTCATTACACTCAGCTGTTGCACTGTATTATCATCCCCTTTAAACTACTTGCCAACTTATCTGCGAAAGTGCATGCAGCTTTCTTTAATTAGTTGGCAATATTTTATGTTTTTTATTTGTCAGACGGCGGCTTTTTCTTGATGCTTTTTTGTGTTAAATTATTTGTTAAAATGCTGGAATTTTAAGACTACTTTTTAAGAAAATAAGTATTTAAAGATAAATTCGGAGAAAATGTTATTAAACGAACCAGTAAAACCTGCAAGTATTCCACAAACTGTTCCAATTGAAAGTGGTACACTTAATAATAGCACGACAAATAATGTTGGCGTCACCACAGCCAGCAGTGCTCCGCATTCATCTGTTTCAACAGCAACGACATCAACGGCTACTACTGCAACACCAATAAGGTCTAGAAATCTTAATAGAGACCGTCAGCAGTCAGATGATAAACAGGAAAATGTTAATGTCAAGGGAAAAAATCCTCCAAAACCGTTGGAGGAATTTTATAAGGACTTGCAACAATTTCATGAGAAGAGAGGGTAAGTTTTAAGCAATGCCTATTAATTATAGGTTAAATTTTTTAAAATTGGTAAATACCGAGTATTATCTCAATATAATAGTATGTTGAACTTGTTTATGTATATGAGGTTATAGGTCATGAGCGCTTTCGAGAAACGAAAATACTGATCAATGCGCATCGAACGACTCTCTTGTGTAAATAGACATTTGTATTATCTTCATAGCGATATCGAATTTATTAGGATAATCTAATATCACCACTTGTGGAATATCCAGAATTCCATGGCCTTCTGTAGCAAAGAAAATGGCCAAAGATTCTCTTGAATATGTAGAAATTCAATTTGGATAGAATTGTTCGTTGGAAGGTAGAGTACAATACGAAAACAGTCCCATGTCCGCAGACATATGTCTAGGCCTGAGTTCGACCTGTTGGGAGCTTGCTATACAATTCTACAAAGAATAAACCTATCATTCTAGTCTCCTATTAACTCCTATCTATTGACATATTCCCTTAGTGTATTTTCCGAGACCCCTAAGGTGTCCGCAATCGCATCGTTCTCAAGGAACCGTGACCTAATCCTGGTGAAGCCAAATAGTGACAGAGTAAGTGTTAGATGGTGTCATTATTCTCATCACAAACTCTACATATGCTGTTCCCCGCCACAACTATGTACATATTTTAAGTGCGCTCGTAAGCCTTAGTGCCGGAAAGCTTGATTACCCTTCTTATATATTGTTTAGGTGAAAAAGAGAAGAAAAATATACCTCACGATAAACTAAATAGACTAAAGCATGTTTTAGTATAGGGCACTTTTTTAATCAGGTTAAATCTCATAAAATTTGTCAGAATTTGTCTCACATGAATTATGCATTCATCCAGTTCGGGGCTTAATTTTTAAGGACAATACATACGAACATTACAAAATACTTAGCCAGCTTAAACAAACAGTACCCCTTTTTAAAACATCTTATTCCGCAGTTTTTTTTTTTTTGGAATTAAATTCAATGTTCTACGTTATGTAAGTTTTTTTTAAACCTTCAACAAAAATTGTACATACTTTAAAAAATGTTGCAAAATTACTCAAATTTCTTATTTTTACTTCCCTGTAGCACACCAATTATGCATATGCCGAAAATAACTGGAAATGAGGTAGATCTTCATCGATTGTACTGCGAAGTTACGGAAAGGGGTGGTTTTCAAAAAGTGAACAATCGTGACGAATGGGACGAAATTTTACCTGAATTAGGATTTAAAGAGAAAATTGTGAATGGTTCGGCTGCGCTTAAATATATTTATCGTCGTGTATTAGAAAAATATGAACGTTTAAATTATTTTGGCGAAGATCCTGACAAGGTAGATGCTCTGGAAGCAGCTGATATAGCTGAATATATTATGGGCAGTGGTAGAGGAAAGGGATCACGTTACCCATCTTCCTATGGCAGTTCAAATTCAGCCATAATAAATAGTGTTGCTATGTCTTACAATTATCGACAGCATAATGTTAATATGGACAGACGTAGACAATTTAAATTATCAACTGATTTACACAAATCCTCGGCATATGAAAAGTTAATGCTATCTTTACTTTCCCCATTACCCAATGAACAAGATTTTGCCATAAATGCTTGTACGCTCATGGCAAATGAAAGTAAACATACCTTAAAGTTAAATGAATATCCGAAATTGTTAGACGCATTATTGGCACATACTGGGGTATTTTCAGACTATACCATGCGAAAATTGTTTCAACACATTTATAGCGGTGTAAGGCATCATTCACTGTATGGTTTTTGGTATGACTTGTTGAATGACAAACCGCAAATTCTAGATTTATATACGGATGAACAAGCACTTCGGGAATCTGCTATAATTGATGATTACGATGATGGTAAACCGGAAATGGAGGGCATTTGGGAAGATTGCAAGGAATTGGACTTTCTAAATTTGCGTACTGGTTTAGGCACACAGGACTATGTTGGCCAGAGAGTATTACAAGTAATTTCGATACTTCGTAATTTGAGTTTCCAAGAGGAAAATTTAGGAGTTTTAGTAAAAAATAAAACATTTTTACGCTTCTTAGTAATGAGTTCAAATATACGCTGGAGTAACGTTCATATACAGGCTCTGGAAATTACGGGAAATATTGCAGGGGAATTGGAAATTGCAGATCCAACAATTGATGATTTATCACGCAGTTTAATGGCTACAATATGTGATGGTATAGAAGGACCAGATAGAGGCGTTATCATCAATTGTCTGGAGATTTTGTATAAACTATGCCAAAAGGATACAAACGAAGAGTTTGTGCTGAAATGTTTAAATATGAATTTCTATAATACGATAGCCTTGTTTTTGTCCCTCAATGATGTTATGCTTTTGTTATTCACCCTAGAAGCTATATATGCTTTGACCAGTTTGGGTCCGAAAAGCTGTCATTCAGTAATGCAAGTTAAAGGCATTATAGATCAACTAGTTGCTCTTATTACGGTTGAGGCTCAATCCTATGGACCAGATGGATATATAATGATGAGAGTGGTTGAAACCGTTCCTGGTAATATGTTACCAATTGTAGCCCAAAATATTGCTAACTTACAGAATATGGCCAGTTTACAGAAACAAGCTACAAACCAAATAATGACACCAATAAAACCTCAAGTCGTTTTACCGAATCCTATAAGTGCAAGTGAAGTAATGGAAACGCCTTCAGATCATACTCAGCAACAACAACAACAGCAGCAGCAACAAATACAATTGCCTCAAAACTTTACTCAAGATGATGAACAATACGCTTTAGCATGGCTAGGAGCAACTTTCGAACGAACATCTAGTGTGGAGAGCCATATAGAGACTCAAGAATTGTATCGCATGTATTTATCACATTGTCAGAAATCTGGAAAGCATTCCGTAGTGAATCACACACATTTTCCTAAACTAGTGCGTCTCATTTTTACAAGCGCAGTAGGCCCAGCTTCCGTTAAAAAGCCAGATGGTTCAGAATTGCCTGGAATGCATTATGTATCTATTAGGCTAAGAGCACAACCATTACCGTTACAGAAATCTATTATACCGGCAAGTGGTCAAACTTCTCCTATAAGTAAGCAAACTGAAAGCCCAGTTTTTGCTAGGAAAACTAAGAAAAAAGGAAAACCTCAGACTGAAGCAACCATTCCCCAAACGCAAACCACGACTACTCCTCCTCCTCATCCTCCCTTATCTGTTGATGTCGGTAGTACATCAATTACAGTTGAAAACACTGCAGCCACAGTCGATGAAGTTACTAAAGACGTAAATATTTCAACTAACATCAGCTCACAAACATCTGTCGAAGCCATTGAAAAACCTGCAACGCCACAACCTGCTGTACAGCCACCTGACACAAAGTGCGATGAAAAAATGGAAATGGATGAAAAAGAATCCTCCACGGTTGAATCGCAATCACAGCCAACGCAACAGGTATCTGAAGCTTTGCAAACTATTGACTCCAGTCAAATGATACAGCAGGTAACTGCACCTGTATCACATAATGCATCAACGTCTCTAATAAAAAGTCTGCTTGCTAATAAAGTAAACCAAAGACAACAAAAACAAAAAGATATTACAACGGCAACAGTTGCAACAACAAGTTCTGCTTCTTTAACGATTAATTCCATTACTACTACTACAACCCAACCCATTAAAGTAGCTAGTACGGCGATTACTGCATTGGTTAATAACCCTCTTATGCAACATACTCCAGTAAAAGTGGGACAAACTACAATTAAACCTTTAAATCCGCACCCACCAAATTTAGAGAAAAAGTCTCAAATATCTGAATCTACACCACCACCTTTGGCTCCACTAAGTGGTGCAAATGTAGCTAAGGACGCTTCCGGAAGACCGATTATTTTAGCTAATCAGATGCTAGTAGATATTTTGGATAAGAAACTGGTTGATCCGCCCATACCGTCAATAATACAGAAACGAAAAATGGAAGATCAAGGGGGAAGTAACAAGCGTTTAACGGTAGAAAGTTCTACGTCATCTGCAAAGGAAGAGGCCCACGTTACACCGTCTAAAAATGCAGCAAACTTGTATGCTGAAATGGCTGCGTCCATATTAGAAGATGAAGATCTTGAGGAATTTTCAACACAAACTCAACAGCCAACTATACTGTTGGAACAACAGCCGCAAACATTGCAACAAACATCTCTCATTATACCAGCTAAAGTTCAAACACAGAATACGGCACCACCTCTACAAAGTGTGCAGAGACAATTAGTATTTCAGTCTAATCAGCCACAAATAAAATTAACTCAGGCGTCAGGAAATCAACAACAAATTCCCAATGCCGTAGCAACAATTAAAACCGATCAAGGTTTACAAACCGTTCCAGTGATACTACAACAAAAACCGCTGGAAGTACAACAACCACAAGCGCAAATAATACAACAGATGATGCAGCCTGCGCCACAACAACAACAAACACAATACGTTTTAGCAACAAATCAACAGGGACAAACTTATTTAGTTGCACAACAAACACAGCCTCAGGCCCCGCCGCCGCAGCCAACTCAAACTGTTCTGGTAACACAAACACCTCAACAACAGTCGACCGGTCAGAAAACTATAATTATTTTGCAACAACAAACTTTACCGGGTCAGCAACAACAAATAATTACAACTGGACCTCCAGGACAAGGACAAAAGATGATAATGACCACTGCACAAGGTCAACAAGTACTTGTGACACAAAGACCCCAAACGCCGCAGCAAATTTTTATTAATCCTCAAACTGGAACTGCAACTCACATACAGCATGTACCTGTTCAAACACAAGGTCGACAAATAATACAAACTACCAACCCGCAGCCACAACAGCAACAACAAACACAAACAATTCAAGCAGGACAGATATCACCTTCTCTACTCAATCAGCTTAATCAAATACCTGCCACTATAAAACTTCACCAACCAGTAGCTCAGCAATCGCAACAAACACAACCACCACAACCAGCCACAATCACACGCGTGGGTAAAACAGTTTCTCTGGTACAATCTACTCCACCTACACCAACACCGCCTGTGCCTATACCCCAACTGCAGCAACATCAGTCAATAATACAACAACATATTATATCAGGACCATCGGAGAAACGTCATGTTATTTTAAGTGGCGGCGGAAGTGGTGGGGGAGGAGTTCGCGCAATCGAAATCAAGGAGACAGTTATCACGCAAGCACAACAACCACCACAACAATGTCAATTAAATTCGCAAACAATTATAACGACTCAACAACCACAAGTAACATCTACAGTTAAGCAGGCATCTTCTACTCCATCGTCAATTTTGCACACACAGCAACAGGTCCAACAACAGGTACAGCAACAAATACGAGCTGTTATAGAACAACAGCAACATCCTTCTATAATACAACAAAAGATATCTTCTCTGCCCGTAATACAACAGCAACAGACATCATCTGCTTTAATCCAACATCCTCAACAGCAATCACAGACACAGCAAAGTCAAATAATGGTACAAACAAATGTTCACACAACAAAATCTAAATTAGCACAGCAACAGCAAACACCAATACTCATAGCACCAAAGGTTTGTTTGTTTGCTATAAAGCACAAAAAACATTCTCAAAATCTATTAAGTTTCTTGTTCAAGAACGAATTAAATTTTTTTTATTTTAGTACTTCTTTACATATGTATGTACGTAGAAATGTATTCTTTGCTGCTTATGAGTATTTTTTATTTTCTTAGATTGATTGATTGGTTCCTCCTCATTTGGTTTTATTTCGATAAAAAAAAACTGTAACTAGAATATAATTACTTTGTAGTACTCTGTGATAATTTCTAAACTTAATTTACTTATTAATTCTATCAAAATTTTAAAAAGTATTTGTTGGTGCTGTTTGTATATTTTTGTTGCTTTTAATATTTTACATTTTTTCATTTAGTTTTTTAATCTAATAACCGCATATATGTACATACTAATTAAATTTTAATTTACAGCCAGCGGACTCAAAGCAATCGTTGATACAATCGAAAAGTCTAAGCCAATCGCAAAATGTTATAACACAATCAATTTCATCGTCGTCGTCTGCTCAACCAAGTATAGGAAATGTTAAGAAGGCTCCAATATTAATTAAGCCGGCATTGCCAACAGTTAAACTACCGCCGATATCAAGCACTACGGGTCCACCACCATTAGCTGCTGTTAATACTAACACGAATGTAACTGTTGCTTCTCTCACACCAACGAGTGCATCAATTACAATAAACACAGATTCATCGTCGAAAGATACAAATAATAAGGAAGATGAAATGAAAACAACACAATCAACTGTAACAATTACAACAAGCAAAGTGGCTAATCAACCAACTTCAACACTTACAGAACAAACCACTGGAATATCAAGTGCAACAGCATGTGTAACATCTACAACTGCAACGACAGCAACAGCAGCCCTAACACAACCAAATCAAGCGCAATCTTGTATAACACAACAAACTTCTGTTACTCAGCCAACAGTACAAACTCAACAACAACCAACGACGACTATTGATGCTCAATGGTTGTATGTATGTGATTGGCGTTACTGTCCGCGTAAGGAATTCAAATCAGTGAGCGATTTAAAGCATCATATTTATACATCACATGTACCAGACTTTTTAGATCCAGTATCAGAAATTTTCTGTCAATGGGGAGCTGGAAACTTTTTATGTGATAAAATACCGCGTAAACGTTATTCCCTTATGACGCATATAATCGATCGTCATTTAACAATTGAAAGTTTAAAGGCAGCAGTTCAACGACGAATTGAAACAGGTATTCATAATATAGCGCCTCCTAAGTCACCCGTCACTATAGTACGAAATATAGAACTTGCTCAGAAAAGTAATAATAATGGTTCTCCGACACCATCAGCAGCCTTATCATCCACCTCTAATACTACACAGAACGCAGGTACAGGTCTATCAGCGTTACAAGCTATTAAACGTCATACGGCAGACTTTATAAATTCGAAAGAATTGATGGATGAAAATGAAGGTCCCGTCACAAAGAGTATACGTTTGACTGCCTCGTTAATTTTACGTAATTTAGTAACATACACATCTACCGCAAAACGAGGCATTCGTCGTTTTGAACCTCATTTGGCAAATATTGCACTCAGTAACGTTGAATCTAGTGGCACTATAGCTCACATACTTTATGAAATGAATGGCTAAGCAATAAAGTGTATTTTACATTATAAAAAATCTAAGCGTGTAACTCAATATTATTTTTTTCGTCTAAGTTACAAATCATAATTATTATAAAGAATATTATCATACACATATTAGTATCATTGTCGTCTCTATAAAATTACATTTTCATGTAAAATAATTTCGTATTATTTAACCCCTTTTTATTTTACAATAAAGACTCGATTCTTGAAATCAATTCACACAACAACAACAAGTACTTGTCTTATTTTTTCATCTGTTTTCAAAGCATTTCAAATAATTTTCGTAAGTTATACTTTCATCATACTTTTCGAAACATAAATCTTTTTCGAAGTTTAATTTACAGTACAGCACTTTAAAAAAGAAAGGAATCAACACAGAAAAAAGTTTATAAATTGGAAATAAAACTAATGCTAAATGCTTCTCTAAAGCGAAAATAAAAATGCCAGAATCAAGCTATGCGATATTTAAGTTTCTTAATTAAAGAAAATACGAAAAGGATTTACAGTAAGAATTATGGGGCGATTTGTTTTTTTTTTGTTTTTTGTTTTTTTGTTTTGAATTTACTAACGTTATAAGAGGAGTATCAATATGACTACAGAATTTGTTTAACTTCTTTAATATTGTTACGAAAATAAGGTTGGGCACCACAGCGTTTATTACTTCGCTAAAATAAATAAACAAAAGCTGCAAGAACAACTATACGTGCTGTTTACAAATAACCAAATCTACAACACAACCATTAGTAGAGATAAAGTAAATAAAAATAACGCGGGTACAACAATAACTAAGCAGCAAAGAAAACAAGTAACAGACAATAAATAAGCAACAACAAATACTAAGAGCTGAAAGAGGTAGATGTTCACATACGCATGGCTACAAAAGAACTAAAAAGAATTGGAATCTACCTGAAATATCGAGAGGTTCGAGAGCTTCCGATGTGTTGTTTACTCAGCCATATAAAAAGCACATCGATGCGAACAGCAATCAGTTTATGTGTCGTAAATACAGCGAATGCAGTTTTAAGAAAAGTTAACGAATGCGTTATTGGTGCGAAGAGAGTTTATAAGGAGAAAAACTCGTGAAACTTGTAGTGAAGTAAAAAAACCAGTTTAGTTGGAGCTAACTCAGTAAAGAGAGATAAGTGTGGATAACCTCTGATTGAAAAGGTTGTGATCGAGCCTAAGTTATAACTATGATCGGGTTGGAAGATCTTTAAGAAGAAAGATCTGTCGAGTAATTGTTGTTGTTTAGAAAATTGTAAACAGACAGAGTAATTAGTAAAAAAAATTGTTATGGCCTGTAAAAAGATTACAAGCAGTGGTGCACATAACTGTGTTGAATAAAGGATTTTTAATTAAAACCAAAGACAAAATTTATTTTATTTTAACTACAATCTACGAACTAATAAAAACACGTTTTCAAAAAGGTAAAAACGAACGAAAGGTATCGAAATTTTTCACCCTTATGATTTTCGAGTTTTAGTCGTTTTTCGACATTTTTGCAATAGATAAAAATAATTATGCTTTTTCGTTTAATCTAAGACAAAAATGTCGAAAGAAAACAAGCATAATTTTTCTTTAATCTTTAAGTGGGGTCAATATCATTTGCCACTACTCTACGTTTCGATTCGAATCGAAATATTCTCTATTTGGAAAATTTGATATTCGATTCTGTTCAGTTTCTTTCGATTGTATGTATTATGCATTATGATCTTAGCTAACTTTTTCTAAGTTGCTAAAGTTGTGGCGGAGATTATTTCGGTTTTTGTTTTTTAGAAAAAAATGTATTGTTTGGCTAAAATTTATTATTATGTTCATTACTTATTTTTATTAAATACGAAGTGAAAATATATAAAATGTAAGAAATTTAATAAACATATAAATTTAAGCTTGTCCATCTGCATGAAAGAGACAAACAAAAATTGAGTGTTTTCTTATTGAACCCCTTCGTGTATGCACCACAGTTAAAATTTGTATTAAAATTTGCTTATTTTTTCCGTTTCAAACGTTCCAATTCTCTTGAGCCTTCTTTTTCGATTCAGTTTTTTTTTTTTTTGGAGTACCAATTTTCGATAAAAACGTAACGTTCAGAGACGTAATCGAAACGCAGAATAGTGGTGATTAAGTTTAGTTAAGAGTTGACATGATAGCTAAACCATATATAAACAGTATCATGTTGTGCTAGAGATAAACTAATAGCATTTGGTAGGTTAAATTATTGCCATGTGGAAATGAAACTCAGCTTAGCTATTGCTCAACAGTTAGCAGCTTTACAGTGACTGTGATAATACGACGAAATATCTGCTCAAATTAAGCAATTCCAAGATTAGAAGGGTTGTACCCATTTTTACGGGATACTCTAGATTAAGAGGACAGCTATATAGAATGGCTACACTAATGAATGTAGGGCATGCGAGGATAATATTGGGATTTTCTAACATCTTTTTATGTGCATGCCCAACTTTTCGTGAAATTAAAACAGCGCATAAAAATTCGTTAATAGCCTTGATTAAAACACACTGAGGAAACACCGACTTTTCGTTAGATATAGGTATAGGATTTGCAAACGTTGTTCGTTTGTTAGTCTCTTTATGATGATATCTTGTGTAATTAAAAAAATATTCACTGAAAAACCAAGTAGTAAGCAAATCAACCGTTATTACTAAATAGTTGTAAATTTGATTTGTAAAGCCGATTATGGCAGGGTTGGCAAAAACTCTTTTTTAAAAAACAAACACAACTCACCGGGTTTTATAACTGCTTCTAAATTTTGTTCAATTTAAAAATATTTTTTGTTTGCTTTATTTACAATTATTTATAACAAAAAAGGCGGTGATCAGAGTAGACGTTAATAACATTTTTTGAACTGTGCATTACGAGAAAAACGGCCGGAATAAAAAGATAGACATGATTAAATTATTTTTTGTATTAGAATGCTCTGCCTCACGTTACAAAAATTGCCAAAGAATTGTTAGAAACGATCAAATGAAATAGTTTGTCGAAACCGCCGTATTTTTCGAATACTGCTCCTTCTGAATATTCGCTATTTCGACGGATACAACATCTTTTGGCATGACACCGAATCACTTTTTTTAACGAAATATAAAATCAGTTACAGAGTTGGATCGCCCCAAAAGACGAGATATATTTCTGAGACCGGATAAGGTCTCAGAGGTGGCGAATATATGTATGCAGCGATGTGATAAATTTCTAATTTTTATAAATTTGTTAATTCATTATCTTTTTTGAGCTAATAATATGAGTTGTGGTAATAATATGAGTTGCTTAAAGTCGGGTCAGATCAGTTATTTTGCTTGCGTAGCATAAAATGGAATTATTAGGTTGATCTCCGTTTGTATTTGAAAGGTTTGAGTCTCATTAAACTTCCTAGACTGGAAGCATGAAGAGTGGGGTTGGGTATATCTTTAATTTACAACCTTGTTAGAGGTGATGTCGATTCTGATTTTCTACGTTTTACTGAATAAGAGCGGGTAAGTGATGGTGGGACTGTCAGATAAAAAACAACTAATTAATTTCTTTAGATTTTCTCTAGCAATTTTTAATATCCTTTGATATAAGTTAAATAAAAAAGATATGCATTTCAAAAAATATTTTGTTTTGTGTATATTTATTACATTTCACTACAAAAATTTTACTGCTTAGAAAAAGAAAAACAAAACTGTTTAGAAAAGAAAACTTATACAGATTTTTTGGAGGTTTAATATTAAAAAATTTACATATACATACTTTTGTAATTATGAATAAAATTGGATTATTGTTTTATAATGATATTTCTTTTGTATCTCATATAAAATGTATTTATTATTACTACTATTTCTTTTGTTTTCTATATTCATTCAATTATGGTCAACATATGGATTTCAATTTCATATTAATAAGATAATTGAATAATTTATTGATTATAATCATATAATGATAATTATAGTTATAATTTATAATACAAAGGCTATTTTAACAGACAGTATTTTATGTTTTGAAAAATAAGAGAAAATATGGTATTATTATATTATAAAAATATGAAAGGAAAGGGAATTTAGATGACTTTTTAAACGGTTTTGGTAAAATAATCATACAACAATATTACAAAGTACATATTACACTTTACAAGTATACACAGTACAATTAATTTATTTAACTTATTTCATAACCAGCAATGGTGTGTGGTTTGTTTTACATTTTTTTTTATTAACAAAAAAAAATTAATTTAAAAAAATAGTTTCTAACTTAGCTTAAAAAATGAGTAACAAAATCTAAAATTCATTGTATAAGAATTAAAAAAACAAGGTGTTTACATTTGAAATGAGGGGAGTAGTAGAGTAAATTATATACCATAAGAAACAATTGGCTTTTTATATGTTATTCAGAAAATATATTTTTGAAATATTTAATTTCTGTACCTCGACTTTTTTTTGTAATGTTTTAAAAAAAAATTATTAATTACGAATTTGTATTTATTAAAAAAAATTCGAATAGAATTGTTAATTAAGTATTTAACCTCATATTCATATGATTTAAAATTAGTTTAAAATTATTTTATTTCAAATTTTTTGTAATATCCAGCCCTATTTCGAGTTCGGTTACGTCACCGCATTCAGTTACGTTTTGATCGAAAATTGGTATTCCAAAAAAGAAAAAAAACTGAATCGAAAGAAAAAGAAAATAATGTTCTCAAAAGCGTAGGAACGTATGAAATAGAAACAGAAAAATAAGAAAATTTTAATAAAAAGTAGTGACTGCACTAAGGGGTTCAATAAGAAAACAAAATTTTTGTTTTTTCGTTATCTTTTTCATGCAAGTGGACAAGCGTAAATGAATATTTTTATTACATTTTTGTTACATTTCGTGTTTAATAAAAATAAATAATATAACAAGCTTCATAGCCAAATAATAAACTTTTGAGTCAAAAATCTCCGTCACAACTTTAATAACTTAGAAAAACGTAGCTACGATCGCAATGCAGAATACATACAATCGAAAAAAACTGAACGGAATCGAAACTTAGAATACCAAATTTGCTAAACGGAGAAAATTTCGATTCGAATCGAAACCCAGAGTAAGGGTGATTGTTTATGAATATGGGGGTTAGCGTATGTTCTGTAAACTGAAATCGAATGAAACTTTAAATTGCTATAAATTTCAAATCTGACAAGATTTTGTTAGTTTTTTAATTCACTTAATTACCATTTAAATAACTTCTTTGATTATCAAAACTTTATAATAATTGTCGCACTTACATTTTATTTGACTTCAATTTCTCTAGTTTTTGATTTACAGAATAAACCCGATGGTATGTACGAGTAAATTTAAGAGGGTTCGTTTTTTAAAACAAAAAAAGCAATAAAAATATTTATAAGATTGATAGATAAACAATTTAATCATTTGTTAAATTGTTATTAGCATACAATAGTTATTGGTAGTTTTTCATTTAGCATTTAGTTTTGGGCAAAGATTATTCACTAGTTTAAGTTTAAATTTTTATATTATTTTGTTATTGTTAACTGAAATGTGCCAATTTTAAAATAAGATTAAAATGAATAAACATAACATAACGTCGTATTTCTACATTACCATAGTATTATAATTTGCTGGAAATCAATAAAAACATTCAATTGTTACTTAACTCTTGTAATAATAAACGTTTTGAGATTTTTTAATTCGAGCAGATATGAGAAATATAAAAAGTCTCTAAACAAACTAGTATCGTTATAAACGGTTTTTATGAATGGTTTTTTTTTTCTAATATTCTCAAAGAAGAACAAATCATGTAAAGTAAAAGTGTAAGAAAGTCCGCATTGCTTTCTTTTGTGACATTCGATACTATTGAAGCAAAAGCCTTATAAATGTAATACATGTATATCACAGGATAATATTAGATCAAAATTATTTCAAATTAAATTTAAATTGTTTGTACAAAACATATTAAGGCTTCAAATTTGGTGAGCTTCTTCCAGCAGGGTTATCCATGAACAAATTTGCAATTAAAATAATATTAATTGTATTTAAAACACCAATGCTAATATGTATTTCTTATTTTCTTGTATGGAAAATAACATCATTAGAGGCGTTAATAAAACAGAGATTATTTATGATTCTCAAGTGGCATCAAATTGCCTTATCAAATTCATTAATATTTTTTGTTGTGTTGTGGGAAAATTATCAGTCCATTTCTGAAATCACAGTAATTTCAATCCATGAACGATTTTAAAATCATTCATCAATTCGGCGTTATTTTTATTTTTCAAAATCACGAGCAAACTAGTCTCACGTCCGGCTTTTATGCTCTTTTCCATTATATTATTGCGTAGTGTGAGTCCAACCAAGACCGTATGACGACTATTTTCAATTGCTAGCGATTGCTTATGAGTATTTACGCTATGAAAACTCCTCTAGATAATTCATCTTCCGTTCGGAGCCGGCGTTAAACTGTAGGTCTCTTTCAACGAGGCGAAAAACAAAATCCGGTGCAGCTTATTGATTGAGAGAAGTCTACCTTGTTCCACTTGAGATGTCGCGGGAATTATGTATCCTTATCTTTCTTCTGTTTTTAGATATCTCTCTTAAATATCGACTCATTTCGTTTAATAAATACAATGATAAATAGCAAAAAATAGCATTTTAATTAAAAAAATAATTTATTTAAATTTAAAAAAAATTTGGCAATTCGAAAATGTAGTTTCTTTTTGAATTCAGTGTCATAATGTAGCGTAAACAATCTAGATTTAGAAAAGAATATCAAATTTAATTGACTAGATTTCAATGTAGTCCAAATACACTATAACGATTCGAATCGAAATTGTCTCCATTTGAAAAGTTTTTTAATCTAAGTTCCGTTTCGTTTTGATTCGTTTCGATTATGTGTACTCTCGCTATACGTTTTTCTAAGTTGTTAATTTTGTGACGAAGATTCTATCGATATATTATTTGAAATTTATTCATCTATATCGTGGTTGTCGTGTCGTAGCCTTTTTTCGAAATTTTTGTAACAGATAAACAATTTTGTTTTTTTCTTTAATATATTACAAAAGTGTCGAAAAACCAATCGCTAATATTTCAATATTGGTATTTTATGCAGAGTCAGAGTCATAAAAAGAAAATAGCTTAAGACTTAATTGATATATATTTCTATTTCTGTATTTTCTGAATAGCATAAAAAAAGTTTATAAGATATAAGAAGGAAAAGAAAAAATAATATGGTAGACTGACTTTGTTCGCATTAACTATTTTCTGTTTTGTTTTTCTTTCTTTTTAATATGATGTACAATGTAAAAAAATTGTATATATATACATATATAAAGAACTACTTTAAATTCTGTATATGTATATATAAATATATATTGTAATTATGCAGTTGTATTTTTCAATATTATTATATATATAAATATATAAGAATATATATATATATATATATATTTATAGTAAATGTTTATATAAGAATAATTTGTTTATTTATTTAAATGTATGTATGTATGTATATAATTTGTTTGTTTGTTTTACAGTAAGCCTGAGGCACATATTTTTATCATCTTAACACTTTCTGTTCCTACATTTAACGTACGTTTTTTTTTTTTTTTTATAAATATACTTTACACATAAAGATCATTTATTTGTAAAATTGAATCGTTTTTTTTTTCAACGATAAAATTATTTGTTTGTTTGTTGTTGTTCTTATTACAATATTTTTATTATTTGAATATATGTATTTATGTATATTTTTTGTATGTTTTTTAACTATTTAACAATATTTCCTGTTTAATTTATAGACTGATTGGTAATAATTCTATGAACTAACGGATAAAAAAACATTAAAATTTAAGAAATTATTTATTTAAGTTGTATTTCTATTGATTTATTTTTTAACTTAACACAAAATTAAAGGGATGCTTTAACGTAAACTCTATTGTTTGATAGCCAATAAGATTTTTATTTTTATTTTCATATAAAATTAATATAATAGGTTTTGTATGGATAAAACATTTAAAAAAGGAATTGGATGTTTTTACAACCTTTCTCCAATTCTAGTCAATATTCAACGATTTTTAACATTTACTACCTGTTTTCGTAAAACAAGCGATTTCAAACGATTACAAAAATTTATTTATTTTATTTTTGACTACTCAAATATATATAGACAAAAAGTAAATATTTTTCACATAAATTTTAAATCGTTTAACTCAAGAAAATATATTTAATGCTTAAGCCACAGAAAAATACTAGAAATATATGAAAAAAAGTATATTGGTGACAAAAAAGCAAACAAAAAAAATTTTATATATGTATATAAATTTGATATATGATTTTTCATCCCACTTAATTATTTTACTTTACAGTGTTTAATTGTTTAATTATAACAAAAAAATAAAATAAATTATATTTATGTAGCAGCAGTTTCTTTCTTTAAATTACTCATAACAGAAATTTTCTAATATATATTTCGCCTAAGCCCAAACACATAGAGTTTTAGTTAGCTTTTCTACAATAATCATATAGTTTAATTATTACTTATCATTGGTTAAATAAGTAAATTGAAGTTCAATTAATGCTAAACAAAGGCTGTTGATTAAGTACACAGCACACACGATCGATAATGACTGACAGTTTTGTTCAAATTTCACTTGCTTAAAAGGTGTGGTCACTAGTTTTTGTAACAAAATTTTTGATTGTAAATATTACAAATCACGGACGCCGAAAATGAATTTATAATTGTTATCTATGGGCATAACATGCCCTTGGAGGACATTCTTTAATTCCTTTCTGAATTGATGAATAGTTGACTGCCATTCAAGTTTTATAATGTGCATTAGAACTTTAGCTTTTATAATGGTTTACGTAGTCGTAATTCGATATTTTTACCCTCGATTAAATAAAACAAGCGAAATTTTGTAACCACGATAAAGGAGAATATGTGATAGGCCAATCTACTATATTAATGTTATGCTAACTAAAAACTATGTAATTATGTCTTATTCTTCTAATTAAAATTAAAATTTATTTTTTTATTTTAAAAATGGCTATAAAACACTATAGAAAATAAAATAACTGAAAATTAAAAGCAACTTTCAAGTTGGATTCACTCATTTTGTCCGCATACAAAATTTTTTTTATACGCCGTTTGACGTTTTTCTCTGTAAGAGAAAAATAATATATTTTCATCAATGAATCATCATCACAGTACCAGCATCAAGTCGAAATTCGTATGAAATTATCATAAATGAAAAATTGCATCTGGTGAATCCTCGTGACAATAGCACAAACACAGGGAGTTATGTACGACAACTTCATTGTCACCATACTGATATAAGCTGAAATTGAGTGACATTGTCTGTTATGAGTCGGCTATATGCTAAACAATGCAGAATTTTGTCTACTACGCCTCCCCGTTAACGAATAAAGCACTAAAGATTCCCGATGATATTGGCTGTTATTACTCACAAATAAACGGACCCATGCAAGACAAAATCACTTTAAAAAGTCATATATGCAACCAAAGAAAATTCATCGTCAGTCATCGATGCTTTACTATTGTCAGCGCTTGTCACGATAATTCATTATGACGTTCGATTATATACGAAACAAAATTGTTGGAATAAATTTTTTGTCCGCACAAAAAGTGTGAATTCAGCTTTAGAAAAATGTTTTGAAACAGATGCTTAAAAATTTTTTAAATTCTTTTAACCACTAAAACAAAGTAAAAAATATGAGATAAATAATAAACTGATTCTTTGAGAACTGATGAACTCTGTAAACTAATGTATCTACAGTGTTAACTAAAACTATTTATTAGTGTACACTAGCATAGATTTGTAAGCATCATTCTTTAACAAATTTTCAATTTACTGAACAAAATTCTGTAAGAATTGAACCTTTAATAATTTCATTTAAATTTAAATTTATTGAATTAAATGATGTTTTTAAGCGTTAATTGTTTTAATACTTTAAAAATGTGTATTATTGAACATAAAGTTTATATTTAGAAACGATATCCAATCCAAAAAATTTTTCAGACTTTAATAAAACGTTAATGCATTAAAAGTTAAAAAATAAATTGTTTAAGTCAAAGTGTATTCCTGTGCATTCCTGTAGACTGAATAATGAATCTGCCGTCTGCCGTCTGCAAAAAAATCGTTTGCTATTTCAACAATTACAAGAATTATGGGGTTTTCTTCTCTGAAACCCACAAGTCTCTGCACTTTTGTAAGAATGTTGATTTTAAAAATCTTTGAAACTTCTTAATTTTTGACGACGTTTTATGTTAAAGAACAAAAGTAGTGCAAAATTTTTTATCAGAAAAGAAAACTTCATTAGGGAATGCCTACAATTTTTCGAAGAAAGAAGGTTGACAAAAGGTGTTGCAAAAAATAACATTTAATTCAATCGTTCAACAGTTAAAAATGTATGCAATCACTTTTTTGAAAAGTTTAACAGTCCCTCAGACAATGAAACTTTTACTTTGAATTTCTTCAGATTAAGTCGCTTTGAGTTTTATTTACTAATCCAGTTCCAAAATAAACACACTTTTAAAGTTCAATATCTAGTTAAAAAAAAGCAAGAACTCAAAACAAAAAAGTTAGAAAATTACGTGCAAAAAAAAGAGTATATTCATGATTGACCAGTCAGTCATCCGGCACTTTTTTGTATATTTTATAAAATGATTTATAGAATACTGTGTAAATGATAAATTCCGCAATTATTTAATAATGCCACAAAATAAAAGAAAATTAATTAAATTTTAAGAAAATTTTTTTATTTATAGAAGACAGGGATTAGGTGTGTACTCATAAGGAAAAAGAATTTTTTTTTATTTAAAATGAAATCAATTATGTCGTCATTTAAAAAAAATTAAAGTCGGTCTGTATAAAACAAAAATATATGATGCATACACTTATACTCTAAAGTTTATATTAAACAGGAAAGTTATAAAATAAAAATTAAAAACGTCTCTGACGTTTTGTATATTTAATGACAGTTTTTTATGCTTCAATAAGCATTTTTATAGTCTTCACTGGACTTTTGTGTTAAAGCGAGCAAAGAAATTGAACAAAAGAATATAGTAAAATTTTATACTTAGTATATAGAAAATAAAAACAAAAATTATAAACTAAAAATAATGAAAAATAATAATAATAATGATAATAATAAAAAAGAAAACAATAATATAACCATAGAAAACGACAATATAACAAAAAAAATTTAGTATTTGATAAGTTATACTAATAACATGTGTTTGTAAGTAGTAATTGCTATGAAGAGGAAGCTAAAAGGAAAACGTAAAATTTCTCTATAATTTACCTACTTCAGCTAACAAAAGGCCCATAGCACCACTGTTAACATCTTCATTGTCTTCAACCTCTGGTGCCCTACACATTTCTATTTCTGTAGGCTCTTCTAAAATGGAATCCTGAGACTTTTGTTTCTTTTTTAAACGTTTTCTTTTAGCTTGCTCTTCAGGCAAATTCTACAAATTATCTAATAAATCCGAATCCACGCCAATAACAGCACTTGACTCACCTACAACTCCACCTAAGCCAATTGTTCTTGATTCCGATCGTACAGCAAAGTCGGGAGTTAAAACACCGCTACCATCAACTCGACTCAAACTCGTTGAACCATTCATTAGAGTATCTTCTTCATGTAGTAGCGTTTCAGCATTTAAGGGAGCATCTACACCAACTACGTCAGAACCCATAAGATTTTCATTGCCTACAGCATTAAATGAAGAGGTAATGCTATCATCAATGGTATTGCCATTTATAAGAAAATCTCTTGTAAATTCTGATGGACTATAACGAAAATTACTCGGTGTAGTTGTGATGGGTGTAGATGGCATTGATTTAGAAATATCGCAAGCTGAACGAGATAGATATGAATTCATATTTCCATAGCCGTATTTTCCAGATGACGAAAAATTACTTGTAAATGAATTCAAATTATCAAGAATACCACCGCCACTACCATTTAATGGATGACAGTTATTACCGAAACGCCTTCTGTAGAAATTGTTACTGTTACCAAAAAGACTTTGGGGGTTTTGATGGGGTAAAGGAGTCGAAGGCACTGAGCGCGATATCGACGACGTAGACATTGCACTACTTCCTCCGTTACCACCACCACCACCGCCAGAACTGTAGCTTCCAGATGATAAAGAAAAATGACCAGCACTACTGTAACCTGAAGAAGATCCGGCTGAGGAGCATGTAGTTTTTGTTGTGCCTGCTTGGTTTAGACTTGAAAATTTTGTTACAAAGTCAGGCGATGATAAAATTTCACTTACATCCACATCATCCAATATGGCTGTAGAATCAGATGCTACTACGTTTACTACTTCCTCAAGTTTCATATTTGCACTCTGTTGGCTACAACTATTTTCCGAAAGCATTGTAACAGAATCAATGAACTCAGATGGCACTGGAGTTTGAGCGAGTGAATTACACGCGGAAACTGCTGTCGGATTATTTGTGCCACAATGAAAATTGCAATTAAATGTGGGAGAATGTGAACGTTGCAGCTGTGACAGTGGCACGGATTGTGATCGTTGAGCGACATCATTTATTTGTCCACTAGTACCGTCACTTTGACCTTGTTGTCCTTCAGAGATGCTATTTACGTTCCCAGCAAAATTATTTCGATTGCCATAGGCGGTATTTGTTGCTATTGAAGATGCTGATGTTACTGCTTCTCCAAATAAATCTAAATCTAAGGAATTTTGCTCAGCCAATAAAGTGGCATTAGTGGACGCTGTTGGATTATTAAAAGAGCTGATAGTATGAGACCACTGATCCATCAAAAAATTGTGTGATATTCCGAATAGCTGCTGTTGTTCGTGTTGCTGTTTTAAAATCGAGGGACTAGGTGGAGCTGAAGCCGATGTCATCATAGATGCAAATGAACGTTGACGGCGAGTTGCACCTATCATTGGGTCTGAAGATGTGTCACAATCTAGCGACTGTTGTTTGGATAATAAACGTGATAGACCGGGGCTGGCAAAATAACCCATATTTGTTGTGTTATTCAAAGATTTTGGGGTGTTAGAGGAGGAGTTAGTTGTATTAATATTAGGTGATATCGGTAAAAAACTGTAATTTTTTCTAGCTGCTATGTCTGATGTTGTCCATGTAGTGTTTAAATGTATTTTACGCTTAAAAGAAGCCTTAGAATATGTTTGCGATTGTTGCGATTGCTGCTGCTGACGATGATGAGTTAGAGATGATTGCTGAAGTTGTTGCATTTGTTGTTGATGCTTTTGTGTTAATTGATTTAGAGACGCTGAGGCAGTACCAACAGTAGATGAACATGACGACGACGACGATGATGTTGGACATGATGTTGTTGGTGGTAATTTAATCACAGAAGTTGTTGTAGCTGAATTTGAATAATCCATTGTTATGGATTGTTGTGTTTTAATATTTTTTAATTGACTACTTGTTTCGTTTATCGTTGTGCTACAACTCGACTTGTAAGTGTTCATCATCATGCTTGCCGTTGTTTTTGTTGTCGAGGTTGTTATAGTATTTGAGGATGTCGTATCAGTTGATGTTGATGTTGCAGTTGCAGTAGATGTCGTTGTCGATTTCAGATTTGAAATCGATGTTGCTGTTGCTGTTGTTGTTGACGTCAACTGATTTACTGTTGAATTACTGTTCCGTTTAGCATCAGAGGAAGAATTTTTACTTAATTTTTCCTCAGCGTCTCCCATCTGAAAATATTGAAGCAACTCGGTTTCTTGATCTTCCGGACTTTCTTCCTCCACCGGTAAAAAGTAATCATCTAATTCGTGTTTATCCATATTGCAAATGCTGATAACACGTTCTCGCGG
Organism: Wohlfahrtia magnifica; assembly: GCA_023159175.1. Taxonomy (NCBI): domain Eukaryota; kingdom Metazoa; phylum Arthropoda; class Insecta; order Diptera; family Sarcophagidae; genus Wohlfahrtia; species Wohlfahrtia magnifica. The sequence continues at coordinate 8,676,621 of JAKWBJ010000228.1, forward strand.
TAAGCCTAAGTTTTCTGGCAAATCGGCTGCATCTTTTGCCGCACTAAGATCAGGAGGATCACAATTTGATGCCGCCGTAGCAGCTAATAACTTTTTAGCTTTCAACTGTTGAAGATTCCGTGAAAGCACTTTTGGTTGACCTAATAGAGTGGCATCATCATTCAGTGAATGATTACTCGGGCTAGTAGAAGGTGCCATTTGTGTGGGTGGCCCCATATTATAAACCACTGTTCCGTCTATGTTATTATTTGGAGGTGCTGTGATGACACTTGCCGGCATAGGCGGTGGTGTAGATGCTGTCGTTGTTATTATGGGCAAATTTATTGTCGTTGGAGTTGCCAATGTGCCCGTACGATTAGAAGTTGGAGAATTTGCCAAAAATCCTTTAGTCTGCTGTGCTTTTCGAACTTTTTTACAGAATATATTTGAGGTATTATAATCATCAGTTCCTATTTCTTGCTTAATAATAGTTTGGGATGGTGAAGTGGAAATTGATTGTGTATCTGTGGAGAGCTCCAATATTTTTGGTGTTAAGTTTTTGACGGCTGTTGTCATTGCTGTAGGTGTTGTCCCACCCGTCGGTCGTACGTGTTCGAAAGCACTTACAATTAACGGTGCATTAGCTGCTGGAGCTCTTACTAAAACATTAGATACTCCACCCCTGGTTTCTGTTGCTAAATTCATGGGCGTTACTTGTTGCTGTTGCACCTGTACTGTTGCATTTGATTGGTATTGAGCTATATTTGTCGAATCTGTAGACTGCGAATGAGTAGACAAACTTCCAACTGATGGTGGATATCCAGGAGAATCAATGACCTCCTGTTTAATTTTAACTTTTTGTCCGTCATCTGTAGCTGGCGATAGTACAGCATGATAACTACTACTTTTGGAGCTATTAGCTGGTGATAACTGTGGCTGTTTATGTTGCAATTCACAAGCACTTATATTTTGATGGCAACTTGACTCAGATGAAGACGAACCCTTTCGTTTCTTTTTACGTCTTTTCTTTAATGGTCCCATATCCTTATTTTTAAAAAAACAACAAAAAATATTATTAAAAAAGGTTTTTTAGTCTACAACTTACCGCCATAACTCTTTTCTCTTTAGGTTCTCTTTGCATATGTTTTTTGTGCATCATATTACTTCCAGCTCCTCTACCGACACCAGTGTACGGTGTATGAGTTCCACTTACTAATGACATTGGTCCGCCATTCGTTTTTATGTGTGTTGCCAAGTCCTTCATATTATCTATTTTCACATGCAACATGGTCTCAGCCCATTGCTTTACGACACTCCATGTTTCTTCTTGTTCCTCTGTGCTATCAATGATATTTGTTGATAAATCTAGACCACCGTCTTTTTCGTCATTCTTGGTTGTTTTTGTTGTCATCAATGTAGGCAAGTGGGGTGCTGGTAATTTACTCGTTTTTCTCATAGCTGCATAGCAATAACGAGAATGACCTCTTGTACCTAAACGTCTTGGACGTATACCGGGAAACACTTGTTTCATAACTTTGCCGAAATCAGCTGTAGATAGGGGTTTGATGTCTAAGCGTTCACAATAAACTCTAGACATGGCCAAATCATATTAATACTCGTTTAGAATGTTATAAGCTATGAAATACTTACAAATAATCATTATAAACATCTTGTTTTGGTATTGACACCTGGGGATCCTGCTCCAAATGGGTTCGTACCCAATTAATGGTATGATTAATCTCAGATCGTGTACCCAGAGGATTTTGTGGTTGACGTAAAGGATCTATAAAAATTAAGATTTACAGTTGCTTTAAATCATTTATATCGAATTAAAATAACACCAACCTGTCTCTGGTTGTTCTCCAGGCAATCGTAAATAAAGCAATAATTTTTCTACTGGTCTCAAAGTTGAAATACGATCCAATATTTGAACTATTTGTTGTTTGGCTTGATCGCTATTAAAACAGGAAACAAAAAAGAAAACAATAGTTACAGGTGTAAGATAAAAAAGGATAGTCTTATAAATTAAAAAATGAAATTAATACACACCCTATACCGGACTCTACAACTTGTTGTATACGTCGCAGTTTTTCTTCATCAGGCGCGTGTACTCCTAAGCCCATTAAACGGCCATGTATGGGAGTTGTTGCCAACTTTGTACCCGAACTGCCAGAGCTTATGGCACTTATTACTTGATCGGCCATTTGTGTACTTATACCACCACTTACAGAACTTTCGGTTGCAGTTGCTGAATGAGAATGTCGACTTTGTGCAGTGGCAAGTGCTCCACCCGATAGGACATTCGTTGTAGAAGTTGAAGCCGACGATGCTGAATTTGATGACAGATTTGTTGGTCCACTTGCTGCTGCATTCTGTGTTGCACTGATAGAATTTGCCATTAGTTTACTAAGCTCATATTGCTGTTGTGCATTCAAATGTTGAAACTGCTCCATACCAAAGTGACCATGATGAGTTACTGGGAATTGCTGCTGATTTTGAGTTAGATTGGAATGAGGATGAGAGAGTAGATTATTCGTACTTGTATGTGCCATTGCATACGGGTTAGGGGCCAGTACAGATGTAGCACCCGCTGCTGCAGGTGGAAACGGAGGCGGTATAAAACCACTTGGTACAGGTACATTGGTAGTGGAAGATGGTATCGGTGTTTGGGGTGCAATATGGGAAGACGACGCTGCAGCGCGATGATCTATTGGCGGAGCTTGAAATCGGGCGGCTGCATATGTTGCAACATCACTTGACTGATGGACACCCACCAAATGTCCAGTCCCCCCATATAAGCCTGAAGCGCCAGCTGAACCTGTAGCTGTAGGGGTTAAACTCAACGCTGTTGCATTGTAAATAGTTGCATGTTGTTGAGGTTGCTGCTTTTGTGCTGCTACTGTTGCCGCAGACGCTGCTGCTGCTGCTGCTACTGCACCTTTCGACCACTGCGCTCCTTGTCCATTTTTATTCTCGGACATATCGCGGTTGTTTCACAACAATTTCAAGTAGAGAGCGCGCGCGTACAGCAATAACTGTACACGCAGCTAGTGCTCCGCGATGATCACACTATCACTAATATCAATATATTCTCGTTTATTTTTTCTTGTTTTTGTTTTTTAATCGCCTACGTTTCCAACAAAAATAACAAAAGTACTTGTTCTTATCTTAAAACTATTTTGCTAAAGTGAGGGAGAGTTAGGGCTTAACCCTCCCAAATCGGCTCTATATATGTATGTATATATTATTTGACTTAAAAAAAAACTTAATAAATATGTGTGTGCCTAAAAAAGAATCCTTTGAACTTTAAAACTTGCTCTCTCTATATCTTTGAACGAGTGAGTAGTACAGATTAGTTTTCCATTAATTTAAGATACAGCAAAAGCGATAACAAACGCGGCTGTAATGTCTGCTGCTCGATAATAAAACATTTTTTATTTTTCTTCTTTTCTATTCTTTTTTCACTTGAATTTTTTCATTCGTTTTTTGCGTACTTGCTTTTATATTCGTTGTGATTATATTCCATCACTATTTATTTGTTTATTTTCACGTGTTTACATTGTGATATTATTTTAAAATATTTTGACTTTTAATTGGACTTTGTCGGAAAAGCAATTATTACGCAAATTGAACTGATAATTTTCATTTTAAATGAAAAGAAAATTAGTTATATTTTTATCTGCGTTGTAACGCGTGTCCTTTTTCGCGTATCATTCGTCGTCTCTATCAAAGATGTTTTTCATTTGACATTTCTCTCCTATTTTTGTTGTCAAATACGACAGCATGGCTGATTAAAAGTGTACTTCTTATTAGGCCAGTAGGAAAAGTATACGAATATATTTTAATTATTGTTGATAATACAATAATACTGAACTTCAGAATTTCAAAATAAAAATAAATTTAAAACAATTGCAATTTTGCTCTTTAATGATTAATTAAATATTGCTATTATTTCACAATTGTTTTGTTTACATTTTTTGAATTAGCAACTTACACACACTCACGGTCTCAAATACAAGTGTGTGTGTACAAAGTTTATACTTTTTCGGTTTGTTTCCTCCTCGCGCATTGCTATTTCACAAATATTGTCGACTAGCCAACAAAAATTATGGAGGGTAATCAAATCTTTTTTTAATTAAAATAGTTTACAAAATTAGTTTTTATTGAAAATCATATTAAATTGCAATGTCAATAAGTTGTTGTTTTTCATCCGAAAGAACCAAAGTTTTCTATCTAGACACGACTATGAACCCGAGAATCCCGTAACAGGAACAGAGTGTTTAAATTGAGACAACCAATTTGGTATTCACACATAACGCAATTAAATTTACTCAGCTTTTGATAGCTGAATATGTTATAATAGACCTGGGCTATAAGAAAATTTCACTAGATCAATACTGGCTTTATCATTATTTTTTATACCGCATAGTAAGAGTGCACTCCAAGAACTACAACACTAGCTTTGTAAAAATAAAATAATGATTCGTATAAAAGATTCTAGTCAATCTTTTAGACAATAATGCTAGTTTTTGCCTATCCCGGGCAATAGACACTCTTGCCAAAAGTACTTTTAGAAAGAGTAGGTATAACTGCGGAATACAAATATAATTGTTTTGGCTATAAACAATTTACTAAGAAATGCATATTTTGTTTTTGGAACATTTCGTCGCAGGATTATCAGGCGCCAAATTGTATAAGATTAAGAAGTGTCTCTGAAATCTAAAAATTATTATAGATATATTGTAAAAATAAATTTCTAAAGTGTTGGTTATTCATATATTTAATCGATAAACATATGTATAAGTAGATTTTTTGGAAACAATAAAACTGTCTAGGTATCAAAAAATAATTTAAAAAAATGGCGAATGCATTGTAGCCAAAGTTTTTATAATTCGATTATATAGAATACAAGCTCTTGTATTAAAAACAACCTATATATTATAACCTTACACTGTTGTGATCTTTAAAAATCAAATATAATAAAAAACTATTTATATCATGCCTAGTGATGTTAATTCCTTCGGTTACTAATTTTAATGAGCTGGAATTACTGGAGAAAATATTATGTTTAGTAATATAAAAAAATTCTTGCTTCTGCTTGTTAATCGGTGTTAGTAAATTAAAATCTTTTATTTATATTTTAAGATCTTAATGATATAATCCTAGAAGCTTTAGAGGTTTTCATCAATCATTTACTTTACATACGCGATCTGTATCCGGGTCAAATTTTTAAAAAACGCAGGATATATAATGCTCCCGTATATGTATCCATTTATCCACCTTTAAATACATATTTATATAAAGTATTGAGGACTTGCAAAGAATTGTTAAAATCGAATGAATTAGAATGTGTAGAAGTATTGTTTTACAAAGACGACAATAAAGAATATGAACATTATAAATTCAATATTAAACATTTTGTTGAAACCACTACTACAACTAAAGATGAATTTCTAATGGATTTTGAGGAACAATTGAGAAGCTCATTGAGTAGATTGCCGGAAAGAATGAAGTGTTTGGAAAAATTACCATCAGATGCTAAATTTCGAATGCTTCTTTATACCAGCCAGTCTACATTTGTAAAATTAACTCATAATTCCCAGTATCAGGTGAGGTTTCTATCTAATATACTACAAATAATTTTTTATTATATATATATTTTTTTAATTTTGTGTATAGGATTTTCCTTGGCTGAGAGCTGACTTAAAACAAGACCAAGCCAAAACAGAAATTTCTTTGTTACCGCTGACATACCTTAAAAGCATTGGTATCAATTTAAGCGCTGAGATACTTTAGTTTATTTGTATACATAAATTCTTTATTATTATTATTTGCATATATAAATGTTTATGTTGTTTATAATAAACCTTGTCTCTTTAAATCTTCATATGTCTTACGATTAACTACATTGCCCAGAGAATCTTCAAATTCTTCTTCTTGATCAGCTATCCAACGTTCTGATTGCTTCTGTGATTTTAATTTTTCCCACAAGGTTATGGCATCCTCAATTTGTGTAACGTTAGCAAAATGGGCAGTGTTAGGTATACCTAAGCAACGCATTCCATGAGCATGTCTCCATTCGGCAAAATGCCTTTGGAATGCTTTTGGACCTTTATAGGTGTAGTTACCACAAATTTCACAATTGTAGCTTATATTTAAGCCATGTAATTTATATAGCCAATAGGGTATAGGTTTACCATCCCAACCTAAAGGTAAGTTTTTAGGATTATAGGGTACCTCGTCAGCGTCGGGATCATCTTCATTATCTGTATCGCTGGCCTCTACGTCACTATCATCGCGTTCACCTCCAGTGCGTGCTTGTTTGCGTTGTACGTTTTCTTTTGTAGCACTACGCTGTTCAGAAACCAAATCTGCGTATTTATATAGATATGCTTCTAACTGAGCAATTTCTTTATGGCGCTCATTCTCTCTCGATTGAGTTGTCGAACTTTTAGCTGGTTTCTTTGCCATAAGAGAAGGATCTAATGTTTTCTTACCTTTGGTGGAAAATAAACGCTGTGCCCGTTCTTCTAATGTGCCACCACATTTTAGGCCCAACGCCATCAAGGCCGACTTCAAGCGATCCAAACCCAATGAGGCCAATTCCTCCCAACTGGAAAAGGCCGACAAATCTAAATGAGCTCCTGTATTTGCTAAAGCTGATTCAGTCTCTTTAGAAGCCCACCCAGGAAAAGTTCCCTGCAGCCACTGTTTTTGAAACTCCAACTCAACCTTTACCATCTCTTCTTCCAAGTCGAAAAGTGGTTGGACTCTTACAATGAAATTATGCAAATAATCGTTTAACGACTCCATATATTTCTTATATTCCTTATTTTTCCTTTCCTTGGGTATATCAAACACATGGTCGAAACTCATAAGATATGTAATATAATCCACCTTTTCTACACCTCTTAAATTAATATACATCTCATAGCATTCATTTAAATCCAAATAGCGGCCACCTCCCTCTTCATCTGTAAACTCGACTAGGGCCGACATTTCCTCTGGATTACTATAGGCCTTAACTAGATCGTCGAATTCCACCGATAATGGTATACTGACTTCACTAGGATGTTTATTATAAAATTCCTTAATTTGTTTTAATCTATTGTAGAACTCATTGAATTCATTTGGTCCGGAAAGTGCTTGAATTTCAATTTTACGTTCATTGTCCTTATCTTCATATAATTCTTTAAGTTTCTCGGTGGAATTGTGATGTAATTCTAGTAAATATTTAAGACGGTGCTCCGAATAGATTCTTTCCTTTTCACTAGACTTCTTGTTGGCATATTCATCAACCATTAGCTTTAACAAACGTTCACGCTCCTCGTGATAACGTCTTTGCTGCTCCAGCAAAGTTTCCATTGTGATGAAAATTAAACCCAAAGACTTAAAAATATAACTTTTATTTAAAAAGTATATATTTTTCACAAATGCTAAAAACTTTATGCAGTAAACAAATGAAATAAACGTTTTCTAACACAATGTGTCAAACTCTGTTTTTTGGTGACATTTAAAATTCAATGTCAGTAAACTCAATATTAACGCCGCATAATTACTGTTCTTGTGAAAAACGATTAAGAAATAGAAGCGTAGCATTTAAGTCAAATTTTTAATATGAACAATATTTACACAAAATGTGATATATTATAATTTAATAAATATTATTTCTTTTTATTAAAATTAAAAATATTAATTTATAGAAGAATATACAGAAGCCTAATTATGTAGAGATATGGCGATGGCAGCTCTTTATCGATAGCATCTATGTGTTTTATTTTTAAGGATGGGTTGCATACAAGTTCCCTCAAATGCAACTTTGCGTTTGTTAATACTTACAAAAATAGTTTTACTTCTTAATACACCAACATTATGTTGTATTTTTACTTTTAAGAAATATATATAAAACAATATAGAGAATTTACTGGATAATTTTTTATTTAAAAACCACACTAAAGCTTCTTAGTACCTTAAAATACAACCATGTTTTAGTTGGTTACTTAAATTTTTCAAAATGGCTGACGGCACTCTCACTCTCTTTTTGCTCTTTTTTTTTACAAGAGGAATTGACGAGTACCAAAAATTTCTGTACAGAAAAAACAGCAAATACAAGCAAAGAAGAAGCGTCTGACGAGAAAAAATTATAATTAAAATGCTTTTTTATAAACAATTTCAATAAACTAAATAAAAAAGGACAAGTTCATATATAATAAAATAAATTTGTGAGAAATAGTGAAATGAAAGTTTAGAGAAGAAAACTTGAAAAATATTGCAGAATCAGTGGATGAAAAAAAGGTGAACAAAAATTTTCACTTTTTGTGTGATGTGAGCGAGTGAAATAAGAAAAGGTTAAGAAAAACCTCTATAAGAAAAAAAAATGTTTTAAAAACAAGTGTGGAACCGAGTTCTAAAAAGTTGCGAAAGATAAATAAATTTAAAATATAAAACTAAAAGATACAAACTTAAAAAATGTATAACTTCTTCATGAAAATCAGTGAAGCATAAAAAAAATAAATTAATAAAAAAGAAGAAAACGCAAAAATTTAATCGAATAATAAATTATGCATTGTTATTTGTAAGAGCAAAAAAAAATTTTAATAAAAGTAAACTTCAATCAGCCTTCGTTTTCGAGGATTTTCTTATTTTAATTTTGTTCATTTTATTTTTTACGCCTCTGCTTTGTTACAGTTGTTTCGTGCCAATTCTCTTTCTTCCCACATTTGTACGGTTGTATTATTACCGACTACCTTTTGTACCGCAAATTCGCATTTAAAACGTGTGTTTATGTATTTAATAGAGTAAACGTGCATGTGTGTGTGTGTGTTATTAAGTGCTTTTCTTTTGTAAATGACATCTGTGTACATGAACATAAAGTGGCAACCCGCTGTTTCGTAACGTGCATGACCTGCTGCTAAGATCACGGCGTGACAGCTATAATAAATTATGTATTTCTTCGAACTGTCTATTAAGATATCCAATAACGCAATGCCATACAATCTAAATCTTTAGATTTTCGACTTCATTCACTAGTAATATAGCTGCTGGGTCCATCCATATTTAGAGCCCACAGTTTATTTAAATCGATTATTATCAAAATAAAGTCCAATAAAAAATCCTTAACCATGGAGTTGGAAGAACTTTCTAATCTAAGCAAAAATGATTTTTTGCCTTTAATGCCCTCCATTAAGCAGGAGCAATTGGATACAGCCTTATCAGATATGGATACACAAGAACATTTAACTACAACAGCCTCCACATCGGCGGCAGCAGCTTCCACATCATCCACATCCTCGTCATCATCTTCCATAGTCAATCATCCATGCGATAGTGCAGAGAAAAGGGTAAGTTTGTTTTGATTTGTATCTTTATTTACGTCTTTTTTTACTTTTGTTGTTGTTTACCGATGAGAGGTAAATATAAATAAAAAGAAATACATGCACACATAGCCATACAAACAATTACTCACTATTTAGTCGTCAAAGTATAACAGTGACGAAAACAAAACCAGCAGCAACAATGGCGAAAACAATAACAACAACTAAATTAGAGTAACAACAACCTGCTTTTTTTACGATTTGTTTTTCTTTATTTCTTTTTTAATTTTAACTTAATTCAGTATCAGTCATTATTTCCGCTTTGTTGTGTGTCGTTATTGCGGTTGTTTTGTTTTTGTTTCCTTTTTTATTTTTATTTTTTGTTAATTTCTATCTAATGCTCAGAGGTTTAAAAGAGTGATATATTTTTTTAACTAAGCTGTAAATCGACCAATTAGCGATTATTGAACGAAACATAATCGAACAAAATGTGGTTTAAATAATATACATTTGATTCGAATATGATGAATTTAAAATTATTAAGTGCATTTATCATAAAAAATGCAGTAACAACGTTATTTACTTGGATATTAATGTTGAATTCAAAACTCAACTTTATAATTATATACCTTATAGAGAGGATAAAATCATCAAAACCATCCGAATAATGTGCCTGATTATTAACAGAAAGTCAGAGCTAAACATAGATAATAAAGGACTTGTTCGAATCTATATTTCATCCCTTAATATTTTATTGTGCTCCAGTTTGTGCCAATTCTTCAAATTGTCCCATTCAAAAACTTCAACTATCACAGAACTAACTTCTTAAATTTATTTTTAAGCCAACATGATCTTGCTGGTTTCGAACTCGTTCATTCTGAAATTGATAAGCTTACATTAAATTTGATCAGAAGATGGTTTCCCCCTTAACACTAACATATCAATGAACCAGTTTCATCATAATTTTATTTGTAGTTTTTAATTAGTTTTTTTTTTTTTATCTTTTATTCACTTCATTAAGTTTTTGTTTGTGATTTTGCCGCCCCTTTTTTAAACCTACAGTTTAAACCTAAGTTATGCAAAGAGGGTATATTAAAACGTATATGCTTTTAACTACCTCTTAAAGGTAATTAGAGGAATATATTTCAATTCTTTAAAAAGGTAATTAACCGAATATA